>CM077504.1:13270460-13887960 GCA_039654745.1 Houttuynia cordata
CTTCAAGAGGAAAGGAAAGAAGCCTCAATTCCAGGGAGGAGACAAGGCCAAAAACAAGAAGAAGGGAGCCTGCTTTACTTGTGGCCAGATGGGTCACTTTAGCAGGAACTGTCCTAATGGCTCCCAGGGCAACGAGAAAAAGAAACAGCAGGGTGGAGGAAAGGACATAGTTTGTATGATTTCTGAGGCACTGATTGTGAACACTAACACTAGAGGTTGGTGGCTTGACTCGGCTGCAACCCGTCATGTGGCTATGGCAAAGGAGTCTTTTGCTGAGATGAAAGAGATTAGTCCCGGAGAGCACAAGATCTACATGGGGAATAACACCTATTGTGACGTGCTGGGGATTGGCTCTGTTCGTGTTCCTCTCTTAGGAGGAAACACCCTGGTCCTCACAGATGTCTTGTATGCACCTACTATTCGTAGGAATCTGATTTCAATCCCTCTTCTGACTCAAAAGGGATTTGAAGTCAGGTTCAAGGGTGGCAAGGGAACTGTGGGGCAGAAGAATAATATTTTATTTACTGCTTCTTTAGTTGATGGTTTATTCAAACTTGATGTATCCAATGACTTTGCTAATAATGAAATGATTGATTCTGAGTATGTTGCTTGTGTTACTGTTGATAATGCATTGTTGTGGCATTTACGCCTTTGTCATGTGAATGCGACAAAATTACACCGAATGTCGGGTAGTGGGTTACTACCTAGAATAAGTGATAATTTGCGCATGTGTGAGGATTGCCTATCTGGCAAAATGACTAGGCTACCCTTTCCGAAAGGGCAACGAGCAATTGACCTTTTAGAGGTCATTCACTCAGATATTTGTGGGCCTATAAACGTTAAGACTCAAAGGGGTATGATGTATTTCATTACATTTATAGATGACTATTCAAGATATGGTTATGTGTACTTGTTATCGAGAAAGTCTGATGCCTTAGAAAAATTCAAGGAATTTAAGGCTGAGGTTGAGAACCAATTAGGACGGAAGATCAAAGTTCTGAGAACAGACA
Source organism: Houttuynia cordata (assembly GCA_039654745.1). NCBI lineage: Eukaryota > Viridiplantae > Streptophyta > Magnoliopsida > Piperales > Saururaceae > Houttuynia > Houttuynia cordata. The sequence continues at coordinate 13,271,471 of CM077504.1, forward strand.
GAGGTGGTGAGTACACATCTGATTTGTTCAAGGACTATTGTACAAACCAAGGAATAGTGCATCAGTATACTTTACCGTATACCCCTCAGCAGAATGGAGTCGCTGAAAGACGTAATAGGACATTGATGGACATGGTAAGGTCTATGTTAAACCACTCTGAACTAGGAACGCAGTTTTGGGGTGAAGCACTAGACACCGCTGTCTATGTACTAAATCGGATACCTTCTAAGTCGATCAAATTGACCCCATATGAGTTATGGACGGGAAGACGTCCAAACTTTTCGAACTTGAGAGTGTGGGGGTCAAAGGCCCATGTAAGGGTACCTGATCAACTAAGAACTAAGTTGGATCCCAAGACCATAAAATGTAATTTTATAGGTTATTGTGACCATTCGAAAGGGTATCGATTTGTAGTACACCATGATGATGGGACAGTGGGGGTTATAGAGTCTAGAGATGCTTATTTTCTTGAAGAAGATATAGACCTTAAAACTCCTAGTCAGAAAGTGGAACACTTTGAAATTGAGAAAGAGAAAGTTACTGTCACTAGTAATGAACAAGTGATAGGTAACACATCCAATGAGGATGTTGAAACTCGAGCATCAAGAGAGCGTAGACCTTCGATTTTGTTGAAGGATTACTATGCCATGCTTGGTGAAGATGAGATATCGATAGATGAACCTGTACTTAGTGATCCAGTCACATTTGAGCAGGCGATGTGTAGTCCAGATTCCAAGGAATGGCGGAAGGCTGTTCAAGAGGAAATGGATTCAATCTTGAAGAACAAAGTTTGGGAGATTGTTGACTTACCAGACGAACGGAAACCCATTGGGTGTAAGTGGATCTTCAAGAAGAAGCTCAAAGCCGATGGATCAATAGAGAAGTACAAAGCTAGACTTGTGGCGAAAGGTTTCACACAAGTAGAGGGCATAGACTTCAAGGAGACTTATTCTCCTGTGTCCAGGTTCATCTCGATCCGATGTTTGTTGACAATTGTGTCATACTTAGATTTAGAGTTGCACCAGATGGATGTAAAGACTGCCTTCCTAAATGGTGATTTAGAGGAGGAGATTTACATGGAACAACCCAAGGGGTTTGTTGTTTCCGGAGAGGAAACTAAAGTGTGCAAGCTTATTAAAACATTGTATGGACTGAAACAGTCGCCAAGACAATGGTATTTCACTTTTCACAAGGTGATAAGTGAATATGGCTTTGTGGCCAATGACTATGACCATTGTGTATACTCCTTTAGAGATGGGAGTAGATTTATGATATTGTCACTATATGTAGATGACATATTATTAATGGGGAATGACACTAGTATGATTCTCAGTCTTAAAGAATGGCTCAAGACCCAATTTGAAATGAAAGATATGGGTGAAGCATCTTACATCCTCGGGATGAAGATTGAGAGAGATAGAAAAGCGAGGAGGCTAAGTATATCTCAAGAATCGTACATTGAGAGTGTATTGAAACGCTTTGACGTACTTGGTTGGAAGACCATAGATTCGCCCATTTATAAAGGGACAGTTTTGTCTGAAAGAATGGCACCTGCATCAGACGAGGAACGTCTGAAGATGCAATCTGTGCCATATGCGCAGGCTATTGGCAGCTTGATGTATGCCATGAACTGCACTCGACCTGATTTGGCTTTTGTAGTAAGCCTTGTGAGTCGATATCAGGCTAACCCAGGTATGCAACACTGGCAAGCTATAAAGCGGGTGTTCAGATACTTGCTGGGTACCAAGGATATGAAACTCACATATCAGGCTGTGAACCTATCATTGGAAGGCTATAGTGATTCAGACTATGCCGGGTGTAAGGATGACAGAAAATCCACTGCCGGTTATGTTTTTATGCTTGGTGGCGGCGCCGTGGCATGGGCTAGTAAGAAGCAGAAATGCGTTACTAAGTCCACGATGGAAGCTGAGTTTGTTGCATGCAGTTTAGCAGCTTCCGAGGCAGTTTGGATTAAAGAGTTTCTAGCTGGGTTACAGCTAGAACAGTGGACTGATGCTCCTGTCCAAATTTATTGGGATAATTTGGCAACTGTGTCGACACTCCGTAATGGGGAGATCAGTTCAAGAGCTAAGCACATAGAGGTGCATTACTTTTATGTGTTTGACATGCTACAACGGGGAAAGTTGACGGTGAGTCATCTTCCTACGGTTGAGATGTTAGCTGATCCGTTAACGAAGGCCTTAACGACGGATCTATTTGTAAAACATGTTCATAGTTTTGGATTACGACAGGACTAGTGCACGAGTCACTGTGGATCGCAAATATGAACAAAGAACCCATAGTGGGGGATGTAAGTAAATATGGGTTCTTGTCCCATTTTACTTGTCTTGATTTAGAGGAGTCGGCTCTCTCGTGCAAGTGTAGGCATGTGGAGTAGTTAGGCTTCCGTGGGCCCGGTCCACACTAAATTGGAAGAGACACTGTAATCATCACCGATCCGGAAATCACTTATTTGGAATTAGCTATTTTGGTACGACCAAAATGGAATTGTCAAATAAGAGTCACCATCTTGGAAAACAGTTGAGCAATTTCGGGAAACCGAAAAGGCATGATTTTGTAACTGATTTTCGCCCCTTTTAAGGCCAATAGAGGGGACGCCCTCAATGCCAAGTAAAAGGGCGACTTTTGGTTGAAATCGATTTGGTTTTGGTGATCTTGATTTCGTTGGGTGAAAAAGCTAATTCGGGGAATCTAGCTTTTCACAACGTTCTACACTCGATCGGTGAGGGATTTGGTGTTCTCGGACATATTCTAATCCATGGAGTGATTCGTAGGCACAAAGGCCGAAGGTTAGTGATTCCAATTTGATAATCTTTGAGCTTTATTTGTTGATTTAAGGAAAAACCCAATTTTTGAGAACCCACATCAAACGGATAAAAATCCTAAATTCGCTTCCGTTGCGGCTCGATTACCCATCAAGTTTTGCTCGACTGCAACAGCTCTGTTGTTCGGCAATGAGTTCTCTTCAGTCACAGTTCTTCTCATTACTTTATTCTAGTGAGTTCTCCTCCCTCAAGAACAGTTTTTCGTCTCTCAAGCAGAACAGTTTTCGTCTGCAATCTCTCTCCTTCAAGCAGTCAGTCCTGCTTTCCTCTTTCGAGCCAAAGCAGTTCTGGCTTGCTTTGTTCTCCCGTGTACAACTGCACTGTTGAGCTCCTCTCGTCGAGCAGTTCTTTTCTTTTGTCTGCAAAACAGCCCTTTCTTCTTCGAGCAAAACCGGTTCTTGTCTTTTTGCAATTAGTCCATCTCTCTCGATCAGTTTCCTTCTCTCCTGAAATCAGTCTGTCTTATATCAGTTCTGATCAATTCCTCTATTATTGCTTACTTTACATACTCTAGTCTAATTTCCACATGACCCTTGCATACATAAGCATAGGAGGTTTCATGTACCTCCGTAAGCCTCATTATAAGATGGTCTGAAGGATATTCATATTCCACACATCATAATTCGTAACACTCTACCTTAAAAGACATATCATTTGAGTGATCCACTACCTCTCCCCTTAGATGTATTCCTACGAAGCACGGATACAAAAAAATGGGTCCCATATCTGTATCCAATACATATATGGTACCGATACGGCTGCCTGCATATCCACCCCGTATCCCTAAGTATGAAAATACGAAAAAAAAATAGATATGTCTCCGATTCGCATGGGACACATCCGGATACGTTTAGCTGTTGAATGAACATAAAAAGTGCTCGATCGAGCAGCAGGAAAGTTGAGGCTTTCATTTTTCCTGCAAAACCCGGACATCAGATGGTCTCAAGGTGGGATCTTTAGTGGGCAAGTTAGAGTTAGACTTTTAGAAGGAGGACCAGACGACCAGTCACTGTCGCTGATATGGGGAGCTTCAATGGTACGAATAAGAAGAAGAAGAAGAAGCTCACGTTTGGAAGCCCAATGAGCTAGAGAAGAGGATGGGTTCAATAAATTACCCCAGTAAGAGAAGATGGGTTCAATTAGCCGATGGAGGAATGAGTTGTTTATTACCTTCCTTGACAACTGTAACCCACCCAAACCAGCCTTATCAACATTGGATCATCAGCCCAGCTAAGTTGGCAGAGTAAACGCAACCTCAGATAGGTTGCCGGTAGGGCTGCATCTTGGGTCGGGTTTTGCTATACCTAACCTTATCTGATATAGGACCCGATAACTCTAAACCTGACCCTACCCAAGATAGTAACCGAGATTTTAATAAAATAAATATAATAATTATAAAAATATTTAATAAAATAATTTATATAGTTATAATAATAAAAAAATTATATATCTTAAAAAATAAGGGATTTAAATGGTATATCTCGGGTATCTCGGTTCTTGGGTATTTTAAAGTCAAACCCGACCCGACCCAACCCGAGATAGAACTGGATTTTTAAATCTTGAAACCGACCTACCCGAGATAAGACCCGACCCAACCCGGGTCAATGTCGGGTTGGTTCCATCCGGGTTGGGTCGGGTGGGGGTTTTTGGTGCAGCCCTAGTTGCCTGGAACTATCTACTAGCTCTGATCCTTAGTAGTCCATCTGATATATATTCGTTAATTTTTATGAATCTGGTTTATGCATTGAACTATTTATGGTATAGTAACACTATTTCTACGTAATTATGAAGGCTACTAGTGAATTTGGTACTAGTTATTGTGATGACAATTGTGTGTTAAATTTTTTTTTTGCTTATTATTCTTTTTTACAATTAGAACTGACCTAATATGCACCTAAAAATGTATATGTAGCACACATACCCTTCCCATATCTTATCCTAGTTATTTCAGAATTGTCGTATTGTCATACCTGTATCGTATCGCCGTATCCATGTCCGTGCTTCCTAGATGTATTTCTAAATCAAGCCATCCTTGCATCCTCTAATATCCTATAAGTACACACATTACACCTTAGCAATAATTCATATACTCCCTCCGTCCCAAAATACTATATACATTTGAGAAAATTCTCATTTTTATTGGACCATGAAGCTCACAATGAAGTTACATGACTCCTTCTCCTTAATATCCCATCCAACTCATTTGCTCGTTCATGAACCAAGTTCAAGTCAATCATTCCAAGTCTCCTCCAATTTTGGAAAGAGAAAGTCACGTGATTTGGCAAAATATACACAGTATTTTGGAACAGTGAATATTTTCAAATATACATAATATTTTGAAACGAATGAAATATAAATATACATTATGATACATATAAGGCAATGTTGCATCAATGATGATATAAGAGCCTCTAAGTGCTCTCTCCTTGTTCCTCTACATAAAATTAACTGTGGTTCTAAGGAGAGCTATTCCTCTACTGAGCACACTAATCATAATCTTTCACTCTCAGCCATAACTTTTACGCAGATCATCTATATCAAAGATTAAGATACCATACTCACCACTCTTACATGTCCAACATATACATTACTATCACCCCAAGCATAACCATCTATATCCCAAGTAGAAGGATTATAATACAATATTTGTGACTCCAGCTTATATGGATATCACTCTCAATGCTCCTAGAATTGATATTATAACCTACTTATTATCCTATGTAAATTATGTTTCACTTACTTTAAGTTATAGAAGGCTACAAGATGAACTATCGGTTCACCTATCGGTTAACCTACATTCTACTGACAATGCAGTTATATGCACTCTAAACCATATTCCAGTTTAAGGTCTATCCACCTAATTTAGTCCTCTACAATACATTTTCTAGAGTATTCTAAAGATGGATTCACTTAATAATGTTATTCCACAACTTAATCACATGCTCAACAATTCAAACCAGCAATACCAACACATCCTTCCTGCCCTATGGTGCTTCGTGATGTATACTTAAACATCTCAAACCTATTTGTCATCTTAGGCAATTTATGCACTTTATTATCATTATTCAGTAAATGTTGCACATTGAACTGTTGATGGCTTGTTGGCTACCCGAGGGCTTTGCCGACAGTGCAGATTATGCAACCCTTATCTTTAATCATTAATTAGTCATCTACTTTATCAATCAATCTCTAATACACATCGTATGAAGTGTAACCAAGATGACTAACATACCATAGAGCCTATGTAGAGAGCTAAGCTTTGATCGCTGGATCATGCTCAAGATAAACAACCACTTCCATTTGATGCTAATCCATAATTATAACACACCCTTCATACCCTAATCACGCACATCAGAGTATACAATTTATAGCACAAGGAATAAATCCTCCCTATTTTACCTTGCAATAGCCTGTCGATCTCCTTTGAGCTAGCCGACAGTGCAATCATACTCCTTTCATGCGATTAAGTTATAGAAAAATTCCAACAATAATCCGCAGTAGACAAATGCATCAAATTCATCAATATCTGCTATAAAACTCAATAGGAATGCATAGACATACATAATCATATCCTGGATATCATATTCTTGCATTCTAACCCTAAACATGTGCTAATCCAACTTAAACACATGAAATAAAAAAAAGTCATGAAAGAACTCACAATTCATCACAGTCAGAAATCATACCTTGCTCCAAAGCAAATCAGCAGATGAAGGATGCTCAAACTTCAAAAATCAACTTAGGAGTGGCAAAATGTCTATACAATGTAATTACCTAAAATTTAAGGGCATTACAGTTATTGTATTTCCTACTGGGTATTTGTATACTCGGCTTCTTAGTTGTTTTTTATGTTCATCTTAGGAGTGGCAAAATGTCTCAGGTGTGGGCGACTTAGCAATCTTGTACAAAGTAGAATAAGTTTTATATACCTCTCATTGTTGAATAAAATAGGCACGTGTGTGCTAATTTGACATTGTTGTAATATTTATTTGTGGATTGTGGGTGTGTGGTGCTTCAACCCGTGATCCTAGATTAGTTGTTCATTTTGAATGAATATAAAATTATGAGATTTCAAGTTATAATATGTTAGAAAAAGGTCAGTTATGATGTCCCTGGTTTAGTTTAGTCTGTGTTTTAAATCAGTCAGGGCTTTCTATTTTGAATGTTGAATATCACTTATCTTTCGGAAGTCTTCATCTTGGCTTACTCCGATTAAATGAGTTTTGAAAATTTGTGGCGTTACATCTTCATCACTAGGATGACTGAATATATCTACTTATAACCAATAGGATGACATACCATGAATAAATAAGAGTTTAAACAAAATACAAAAGCCCATATACCATTTTTTGTTTATTCAATTGTTTACATAAATGATAGTTATTATGATAGCCCATAATTTTTTAAATAATCTAAAGCTTGAAATAATGAGGCTTATGTTTATACAATATTACACTCATTAAGATGTGTTTTCGAGGATTAATATAATTGATTAAGTGTATACTGGTTTGTAGAATCTAGAATGCATGAAATTGCACTATCGGCTAGTTGTCAATCAGCCGATGGCCAACCAACAGTTTATTTTGCAGTTTCTGCTAAACTTTGATATTTACGTACATAAATTATCTTGGATGATAATTAGGCCTTAGATACCTATTCTGGGAGTGCCGTTAGTGACTTAATTTGAAGTCACAAGTGTTGTGTTATCTGTTTCTGTTTTGGACAAAAATGGTTATAGTTGTGATGGTACTAATGTGTTAGTGAACATGCTGGTATTATGAGTAGGTTATCTCAACCTTTGATTGAGTAGTTCTATGTAAAGGCAAGCATGTAAGTGGTGGTTTGTGTAAGTTTGATTGGGACATTGGCCAACATAAGAAGCATCATTATTTGTCCAATAAGAGGCGTTGTGATTTAAATATGTTTGAAATGTTGTAAAGGATGAGAATTACTATTGATAAGATTATAGTAAGGTTTACCTTCAATATGAGGAGGTAACCATGCAGTCCTTAGACTGTGGAATCTCCAAATATTTGGAGTTCATGTGTCTAAGGGTATTGAGATGTTAGATTCACTAAATCCACCTTTGAGTGAGTACCCATTGAAGTACAATAAGCTTATTCTTTAAATGAATTAGGCAAGTCCTCCTGTAACACCCGAAAAATCGGTATGTCTTTGGAAACTGCTATTTTAGGAAACTGGTCTAAAATAGGAAAGTTTTCGTATCTGTCGTAATTTTTGGTCTGGTATCTCATTTTGGCTATGTGGAACCCTATCTTGATGTTTATTGGTCAATGAGATTGTTTAACCAGATTGGGCAGGTTCTCCCGAGCGCGAGGACTAGGCCTGGTGCTGTAACCCGTCTGACGCCAGGGGTTGGGTACACCTGACGCCAGGGCCACTTGAGTGTCAGGGCTAGGGCTAGTCACACGTACAAGTACGCGTGTGGCGGAGCCAGAGAACGTGCTACCAGGCGTGGGACTCGTGCATGGTGGGACTACACTTTACGCGTGTAAGTCATCTTAACCGTACATCTTAAACTGTATACCAAGACGCGTGAGATCCTAAAGAGTGCCACGTGTACCCTGTAGTGGTGTGTCACCACGTGATGATGTGGACACCCTTGGGCCCATGATTTGGAGGACCAAATCGTGGGAAGCATTTGGGATTGAAATCCCTTTTGAATTTAAATATCTTACCTTATCTAGTAAACCACTTATCCTATTTGGCAAACAATTCAAATTGAAATTCAAATTTACCTAATTGTAATAATTAGGGGAGATTGATTGGCAATTAAGGAGGGATTGATTGGGAGTTATCCAATCAATCCAAGTTAATTAAATCAATTAATTCAAAAACTTACCCCCTTGAACCGTAATTGGAATTTGATTAAGTGGATTGTATTGGGCTTGATTGGACCAATCAAGGACCCTTCCATATGAATGGAGGGCGCCCTTGTGGCATGGGCTAGGTTTGGAAAGATGGTGATTAATGAGGGAATTGATTGGGAGTTACCCAATTAACCCAGTCAATTTGGAAACCTACTTAATAGAAACCGAAATTGAATTAGGCAATTGGGATCGGTTTTGAGCTTGGAGAATATGCTTTTTGGAGGTTCAATCTAGGCCCTTGATTGGAGAATAGATTTACGGTGGTGATTAACCGAAAATATCTATTTAAGGGCTACATTAGTGGACCGGCCAATCCTTTTTGCCATTCTTCCTTTAAACCGACCTTGGTGACCCCTCACGTCGACCCCACCTTCTTCTCCCTTCGACCAGCAGTAGCCAACCTTGAAGAAGATCGTGGTGACACCCCTAGAAGTGGTGGTCGCGCGTGGAGGATCAACGAGTCGTTGGTGTGGTGCAACCGGTGATATATCACTCGTCGGAAGTCGGTTCTTCGTAAGCAAGTAGGATATTTTTACCACAACTCCTCTCTCTGATTTTTCATGGTTGATCATGAGTTGCTCTAATGCTAATCTTGTAGCTTGCATCGTATACTCATTAGATGTTCAAGTAGTTTTTGCATGAAATGATTACGCATGTGGTTACATAATATACGTTATTGTATGCAAGTGATGGTATACTTTTGAAATATTATGCCAAACCCTAGATGATGTCCCCACTTATTTGCATCTTCACATGTTGTTCGTGTTCCACTTGAATGCCTGATTCATCTGTTGTCCAACAAAAGTTGGCTCATTTAAGAACTCTTTAGTTGATTCAAGTTATAACAAATCATATGTGATAAATCGGTTTATAATCAGTTTGTATCTTGTCTAAGACACTTGATATTGTTTGTCTTTGGAGAATATTGCTCACCGATGTACAAAGGTGAAGTCTTTATTTCATGGCAGAGCTTTTGGGACGTTATTTGTCCTATATTAGTTGTCCTAAATGGTTAATTATATATATATACTATATTACAACCAATACCCTATTTACTAATCGGGTAGTTGATTGTGTATACTATTTGCTAATCCAAAAGACTAATCCTTATACACAAATATAATACATTCTCTGTAATATCTAATGGAGTCTGACATTATGTCAGCACACCTCAGATCTTAATGGTGTTCGAGATTACATGTCATGTTTAATACCACTTTTGTAAAAGGAATAAGATAAAAGGATTGACATTTAGGTTGTAAAATGTAACCAATTAATGGGATTTAATTAATAATCCCAGAACCCTTTCAGTTCTGGAAAATACTTTATGGAAGAGGTAATGATGTCAGAGATAATTAAATTATGAGTTAATAAAGTTTATACAACTAAATAACAAGTATAATTGAAGTTAATTAACCTCGGCCAGGACTAATCCTGTGCAGATGAACTTGACTCAGAAAATAATAACTAATTGTACAAAAGTCAAAAAATTAAGCCTTCTATCAGGTTGTAAAATAGACACCTAAGGTTATCTAGGATAAAAATTTCACTAGTTAGCTCCCTGTGTATAGAGCTTGGTAACCGATGGAAGTGGGCTGTCCTGTTTGGGATAGAACACTGTTTCGGGTTTTAAAAAAAAAAAAAAACCTAAAACCCTAATAATACCTAGAAACAAGAGATAAGATGTTATTTAAGACTTTTATTAAGAATAATTTGAATTATAAGGCATTGGGTACAGTAACCCTAAAAGAGTATTAAGGGTCTTAGAGCCGAACATAATGTCCCATAATAATTGTCCTTTGAGTTTCTTCTCTTTGTCTCTTCATGACTCAAGAGTATTCAAAGTCTGAATCTTATTCGGAATTCATGACTTGGTCTATCCGAGACACGTTATTCGAGTTAATCTGTGTCGGGGATTGTCAACTCTAGGGTGAGGTACGGAGAAGGTGGCAGAACGTGGAGCTTTGGCGAACCCTGTGGCGGGTCTCTATGTTGAGTTTTTCGGTCGGGTCTCAACTGAGTTCCCAGACCTAATTGTTCTGAGATATTCAAACACTCCTTAGTGAGTCAATTTGGGTTGGATCCAATAATTGCTTTCTACTCCTATGAAGAGTAAAACTTAGAAAGTCTTGATCTAAGCCTTTTGATGAGACCAGATGTTTTCAAGAATTGTTTCTCCACTAAGATGCATTTTGAGAGCTCTTAGTCGGAATCATAGTATGCTCACGAGCCATTGCTAGATCTTGCGAGATCTCAGATGATGATGAACCTCTGTAGTTTAGCCGATGATGGCAAACGCGTGCGCATTAGATTGTATGACATTACGGAAGGTCTGCAATCTCCGCCCATTGTGCCCGTAAGCACTGATGGGGCCAGCATCCTTAGACGCATGGCCGGGTTCCTCTGTAGAACCTCTAGGATGTTCTGGTATTGATGTCCATAGAGGAAGTGGACAGAACTGAGAGCAGAAATTGTTACATCTGACATTTGGATGTCCGGAGCAGATGTTGTTACCTTACCTCCATTACTCTACGTAAGTTTGGAGTCTCTGATATTGATCTTAACCTTCCTTGACTATGAGGTGTCTTGAAGGACAGTTGTTTCCAGGTAAGCAAACTCGGTATTTGCTGAACTTGAGTCTTTTGACCTATATCTATTTTTGGAGTCTTCTTTCATTCTATTTTATACCAGTGTGGGTTTTGTATCCTACTGAGTATTTCCTATGGAATACTCATGCATCCTCTGATGCAGGAATTGGGAAGGATCAGAAGTGTTAGCGTTTTGATGGAGCTGGTGAATGCAGGAGTGCAGAAGAATTGCTTCTTTATTTATGATTTTATGTTTTGTTGATTGAACTCGCGGCCTACGCGCCGTTTTATTTTAAGTTCTATTGAGCCAAATTTTGTTAATGTAATAATTAATTAGATTCCTTTTCAGTTATCTGTATTTTTGTAAGTGAATATTGTTTAAGTCATATTGATCCTGTAAGTCCCATGATATTTAAATGGGACAATAAAAGTCTTGAGTATTCGGTCAGTCCCAGGTTTCCTACCCTATGACCGTCATTGGTTGTCGCTTCCGCGTAAATCGGGCCTTGGAAATTTGGGGCGTGACACCTCCATAATGAAAAATCTTGTCTAGACTCTCATTTATTTAAAATTTGGCATAATATTGGGTATATGTGAATATACTAAGTGAAGGAGGAGAAGTAGCTGCAAGGCTACAGGGAGCAAAAAGTCTCACCAATGACCAAGGGAGCTATGCATTAGGAGTCTCAACAATTTTGGCTTATGACTCAGTGTGTTGAATGGGCATTGTGTGTCTCTTAATGTGTAATCTAAATAAGGAAGGCTTGTATTTGGATAGTTCATGGCTTGCACTTGTCAACTTTTGAGTCTATGTAAAGGTTTGTGTATCATATGTTCCAAAATCCATTATCGCGTTCTAGGTTAGTTTAGCTATGACATGGTTTTGAGTTCAAAGTGCACGAGCTTTCATTGATTCCCCGAACTGAGATATTGATTGAAATTTTTATTTTTGGAAGGACCTAGAATGTGACATCCTCTCTCTAGAAAAAAATTACCACTTAATTGAGAGAAGAATCCTAACTCTTCCTCTTAGTTTTCTCATGTCTATGACCCATATTTATAATTATAGGGCTCTAAGTTGGTATTCGAGTCTTTCACAAAGTAAAGAAACCCAACGTGGAAATGACTATTTTTTATTTCCACGTATGCCATATCGATTGTAAACTTGTTTGATCGCTCATAGGTTGTTATATTTTCTCTGATGCAATCAAGGGGTTACAATCTATCACAATCGTCTTAGGAAAAAACTCAGTAAATGATCCTCCGATCAATCGCATATGTTCGATTGATTGAAGTTGAACAAGAATGTTCATTTCTACAATTATTTGACGATTTAATTTCACTCTAATTTTTTCACTCTCATGATAAATGATGAAAGTATACATTCTAGCTCTAAATCCTATGATTGATATGTGTTTGAGTAGGTTATTTTAATGATTACTGATATAATTTGTGGTTTTTATAGATAAGGAATGTTACTCTTCAATTTGGTTTAAAAAGTGAGAATTAAGCTCAGGTTGTGCATAAGGAGAAGCATAACAACAATGGTAGAAAATTCTTAACTCCATCCAAAAATATTGGACTTTGATGATTTTAGTTGCATATAAAATTCAAGATGTTAGGTTTTCAACGCCGCTGACAGTTAATATATCGTAGTTCAGAACAAAAATGTATAGCTATTGGAAAAATTGTTGCATAGTGAAGAAACACCCATTGATTATGGCAGATGTCCAATCATATCACAACGGTTTTTTCATGGTCTAGCTGACATCTACTTGCTTCGGCGGCCGACCAGTTATAACTCTGCTTTGGCCTTTTTGCCCTTTTTTTGCTAGGGTTTTGAGGGCAATCAAGGACATTTTAGAGGTCCCATTTAAGATCACTTTGAGCACGAATTTGGGGAGTTTTTGGCTTCCATTTTGGGGCTCTTGGTCAAGATTTTGACAAGGAAAAGAGAGGAGAAAAGCAAGGAGGCTCAATGGAGGCCTACATGGAGATCCAAGCTTCATCCTTTGTGATTTCAATCATGAGTAGCTAAGTTCTTGAGCTTGGGCTATGATGATGTCATTAGTGTTGTAGTTTTTTTTATTACTTTTGATTAAGACTATGTGTATGAATGATTGCATGATTGCGGCTTAATAAAAAAAGATATATTATTCATTCAATGTCTATGTTTAGTTTTTATCTTGGCATAATATTGATATTCACTTCCCTTATAGTATGGTCTAAACTATATAAGTAAGTTCATACAATGGTATTTATTGTAATGGTTGATGACTAATGATGGTTATGCTTGATTAAATGGTCCATGACCATGAAATAGTGTAGTGTGGATAGGTCATGCCAGAATGAGTTAATCATTGTCATTTTGGGTGATTCCAGTCGGTTGGTTAGGAGGCATTCTATTCATAAACATGTTTATGTCTTGATCAAGAGTAAAAAGCTTAGTTACAACCTAATGGTAGATTCATATGGCTTAGCCTTCATATCAGCTTATATTTTTTCATTTTCTAGGGAAATTTACCAAATAATATATAAAAAAGCATCACTTGAACCAACGTCTCCCACTTATAAATAAGAAAGACGTCATTTCAATTGACGCCTTTTCTTTTGTTAAAATTCCAGAAGGCGTCACTTAAAATGATGCATTATAGTGCATTTCGGAAAGACGTCACTTGAAGCGATGCCTTATATTTTGTTTAGCTTTTTTGAAAGCCGTCATCTGGATTGACGTTTTAATGTGCCTTAGTGAAAAAAACTCATCCCAAAAATCTATACTTTGAAAACGTCGTTTGGAATAGCGCCTTATCTTTATGTGCTTTGAAGGCATCGTTTAAAGTGGTGCCTTCATCTTTTACACTACAATCCAACGATGTAACTTGCGAATTTTTCAAAAACATGATAACATAATATAATCAACATAAACAAAAAATAAATTATAAAGAATACACAAGTTTAAACCATCTATTTGCTCTATAAACTTGGAAGACAAATAAATTAAAGCATCTATTCTAAGTTTAAACAAAATATATATACATAAGATAATACAAATATTTAGTCAACTCTTCTTCCCCTACTCCTACCTTATCCTCGTCCTCGAACTAGAATCTGGCCAGGCTCGACATTAGGTATAGGATCTAAACAATGCGACTGAAGATGATGGTGCTTGACGTACAACACGAAGTGCATGCTATTGCCTAGTATATACTTTCGAAGAACGAAGAATGGGGCATCTCAACTAGATCGATTGCGACATCTAGAGCTATTAGTGGTGGGGTCAAAGAAGTCATGTTGACCAATGATGTCACAATGTCGGGCAAATCTAATATAGGTTGAGAAGCCTCAAAAGCATGAGAAACCTGCAGTCCCAGAATCTCTATCATAACTGACAAAAGTAATGCCAAGCTCGCAAGAACATGTGTAGTGTTCTCACATATCGTCTCACATGCTGCTAGCAATCTCTGATAGGAATGCTCCACCAAAGCTGCATTTAACTGAGTGACTATATGTCTCGCACAAGTAAGCAAGAAGGAAAAAAAGAATATACTTTAACTACATGCACACAATGATGGTGAATTAAAAGAAACAGGAAGTGAGAGATACTAACCAAAGCCCGCTGTGTGTCACCCTTGGGCTGATATAACATCTCTGCTTCATGCACGGGTGGTAGGATAAGTCTCCTAGTGATCCTCAAGTGCCACTTCATGTAGGCATGATCAGCATCTCACTCAATCGTGGCAAACTCCCCCTGAACAAGAATGGTCCTCCGCTCATCCCATCTAGTAATATAGGCTACATGATATAACCTCCAATCAAAACTTAGTCTGCCCCGACGCGAAGATCACTCAATGAACTCTACAACTGAAGGGGGGAGGAACTGCTCTAATCCAAACTATAACATGACACGATCTGGAACATGCATCTCCACAATGTCAAAGCAAATGAGTGGCATCCTAGATAGCCACACATCTATGCCATTGGTACACACATGAGGTAATTGTGCTAAAACCTCATCATTATATGGCTGCCATGTAACCTACACAACACATAAAGATAGTACTCTACTTTTTATGAAGATTGCATTGTTATATTCGAGGAGGCGTTGGCCAGAGAAGAGAGAGGGCAAGGCACGAGGGAGGAAGGGCTCGGTCGCATTTTTCGGCCGATCCCGAGAGGGGGAAGTGGTTTTAAAACAAACATAATACGAAGGCATCATTCCCGATGACGCCTTCTAAAGAAAATATAAGGTTTCGGTTCAAGTCACACCTTTCTGGAAATGCTTAACAAAATGCAGGGCGGTAGGAAATGATGCTAAGGTATGCTAAGGCATCAATTGAAACAACGTTTTCCTTTCCAAGAGGAAGGCGTCGCTTCAAGTGATGCCTTTTAACAAAAGGAAAGACATCAGTTGAAACGATGAATTTCTTCTTTATAAGAGGGAGGCATCGGTTCAAGTGACGCCTTTCGGGTCAAGGTAAAAAAAAAAGACCGCACATGGCCAATGCCATGCTAGTGCCTGTATGGCATGTCAAATAACTGGATCAGGAAATAAGTTTTATTCTTTCCCGATCGGTACTTTTTTTATATATTATTTGGTAAAAATCCCCATTTTCTATTATTGTTTTAATGTTGTTAGTAGTTTAGTACAAACCCCTAACCTTCCCTTAAGATTTGGTAAATAGACACCATCCTTGTGGTTTGACAGCCCTTGATACTCACTCAAGTATAATTGTCTTGTGCATTTACAAATGTTTTAATTTTAAAATGATCATCTCATATAAGACATTCTATCATTTTGAGTGATGTATGTTCATTTTACAACAAAAGCTTTTATGTCCATATCTTTTTGTTGTCTTCAACTTGTAGTGTTCAACGAAACAACTTAATTTACTCTTGAAATCTCAAATTTACAGACATGAGTGACATAGTTTTGATCATCAAGATAAGTCAGATACAAACATATAACAAAATATGTTCCTACAATAGATGTTATTGTGAATGAAGAGGTTGACAATGGATCTATAAGTATTCATAATTGTCAAGTTTCATATCCTCATTTCTAATCATATGATGTGCACAATCATGAGGAAGAGGTTGTAGATGCCCCTTGGGCATATTTATTGGTATAGGCTGCATACGGGTACTTGCCCTTCAAGTAGAAGTCATTTTGAAACTAATTCAGGCAAATTCGGGAATAAATCAACAATGCCAATATACAGAAAACATGGATCTAGCACTATTTGCTAGAACAGGATAGTTGAATGTGGGCGAAAGAGGAGGCAAGAATTTCTTCTTTTTATAAAATAGGGAAAGTAAATGAGGAAAATATGGGGTGAATAAGTACCTTAAAATGATAGAAAATTTTTTGGGGTGTCCTTACTGAACGAGTGCATTTCTAGGGTACATTAATCATTATTTTTCTAGGGTATTGAGACAGTAGTCATTATCGATGTCCCAGAGCATTCAATACCCTATTTCCTGATGAAGAATAGTATTTGATATATGTCAACAGCCAAAATAATAGAACGAGTACATTCATTCAGGGTTCGGTTTATATGCAGCTTATATGAAGTCATCTCAAACCGCCGAATTTTGATCCGATGGCGGATGTCAAATTAGTGGGTAAGTAGAGTATGAATCATCACCCTCCCTTATAGCCATCAGATCAAGATGTAATGGAAGCTGCATGTGACAAGTCTCATTTAAACTTTTCCCATTCATAAAAGTTTACATTATGTACTTCTTCAGGAGACAATAAAGTCAAAGTGAACTCAGCAAATCCGACTCGAACTCCCAACAGAGCCAATATAAATGAATTTGGACCACTAGCTGACTTTGCTTTCTATGGGTAGGTAAAATTAATTATGGAAGTCGGAATGCCTCCTTTGATTTCGCTGTGCATAATTAGGCACACAACGGGACTAGAGGGTGGTGGTTGGTTTGGTTTACTTGACATAAGGCTTGGGAAGGTTTGGTCCAACCACATACCAAACAAAGATTCCAAGGCCCATGTAAGGTCCCACTTGATCTGGTGACAGGTGCCCACATTATCTATGGGCTGTTTTACTTCATAAATAGAGAACATGTGTGGTCTTCATGGGAACCTTTCTCTACCACTACAAGTTTAGATATAATATATAATAAAAGAAAATAAGGAAAGGCCAATGAAAGAGAGAAGGACAATGGCAGCGCATTATGAAGATCACATGGAGGGGGTTTGAAAGTCATGAGTGTGCATTTAGTGTTGTTCTTTTGATTAAATTAAGGAGGAAGAAGAGGGTGAGAAAGAGAGAAGACAAGGAAGGATGGCCCTGGTCATCTAATAACAATGACATTGTATAAGATGGGCATGACTAGAGAGAAAGAGACCGACATAGAGAGGGAGGTTTGACTTGTTATACATGTTAGTCTTTTTTTGTTAGGGGCCATTTCTCTTTCCCAAACTTTGGCAGGTTGAATCATGGTAGTCAATCAATAATTGTACTATTAAAAATACCAGTTGCATTTGACTCATCATCCAGATTTAGGAGAAGAGGGAAGTAACATCTTTAAGTTTTTAACTTTGGGGCTGGGGCACATTTCAGCAGTAATCTCTGACACAAGCAGCAAAATCAGGCTCATCAAACAGAATTAGAAGTCGAATCTTACCTGATATCTAGGATTCACATTGCATTAGGATTCAGCGCTAAACTATCCATTCCGTCTGTTTTCGTGTTTGGATGCACAGAACAACAGAATGAAAATTTCTCTCGGAAGAAAGATTCAAGACATTCAACCTGAATCACTGAGCGAAGTTCCTATTTGAATTCCAAAATTTGCTATCCAAACATAGATATGTCTTTCAGTAATTCTGCTGAAATCTAATTTCAATTCCATTGCATTCCGTATCTAAACAGCCCCTCAAGAGACTTTTCAGATCCAGTCAATAGTCAGACTTATGAAAAAATTGAGAGATGATTCAATATAAAATTGAAGTTGCATTAAGTTGCCCACAATCTCAAATAAATGATCTAGAATTTTCTCTTCATTGCATGATCTACAAAAATTAGATTAACCATATTTACGTGTTGTCAATACTTCTAATGCAACTTGGTCTTTTTTCTAGACTTCCCGTTTGGCAAATCATGCATGCTCCTCATTTTGCAGCCAATGAAAAAAATTCATGTTCCCCATAAGTAGACGAATAAAAAACCATTAGCGCCTTGCAGCATATATAGGCCTCATATAGCATTGTTGAAAAAACAAAGAAGATTGTATGACATTTTTAAGGATCCTAGGGGGCATGTAATTTTTAAAGTTTTTTTCATCCTTTCACTCGGTTTGAACTGTTGGAGGGAAATTTAAATTTTACAAAGTAAATTAATGTCCTTGTTTAAACCCCACCTACACATTTCGCCCATTCTTCTTTATGTACACTTATTTTTAGTCAAAAGGCTACGATTAGTACACTCTTCTTTAAGTAGTTTTAGCGTATGAATTAGGGACTAATGACTACATGAGTCGAGTTTAAAACATTTGTAGGTAATAAATCAAACAAAAAACATTTGTAGATAAGAATTACTATGTATCTAACTTCATATTTGTCCTAAGCATTGTGGCCACTCCTGGGAGGGGCGGGTAGTTCAAAACTCGCCTGTCCACTGTATTAAAGGTCGCACAATTCCAAGTGCGTTCGTGTTATAAACAAGCTCTTATGCAATATGATTATACCAATATATTTCAGTGATTATATTCTCCCTCTGTCCCAAATCCATAAGGTTTTCCAAAACGTAATAACTATTATGTTAATAATTTTTGGCGGAGGGAGCAGCTAATCTAAAGCTAATTCAACTAGTAGTGGTTACTCTTGTAAATTAGAAACATTGCTAGTGAGCGATATTCTGTGATTCAAAATCATGCATATCATGGAAATGATATTTTGGAAATTAGGCCAAAATATCTTGGAAATATTTTTTGTACCAAAAAAATGGAAATCAGGCCCATTTGATTCTGAAAAAGAACATTGCCATTCCCATCGTCAGAAAATGACCTACACGTAGTTCATTTTCGAAAACCAAGTCCGCTATTAATGGGGGAGGGGGAGTATTTGTTAGAAATAAATGTGTTTCAAAAGAAAAAACACAAAACGGCTCAATTAGCCGTTTTAAAACGACTAATTGATGAACCATTTTAAGACATGGCCTTCCCATATTTGTCCTCTTGAATGTGGGTTTTAGAAATCTAAAAAAAAAGGCCTCCTTCTTCACCAATTGCTCTCCTCTTCTCTCCACGATTTTGAGTTCTCAATTAGTATTCTTGGAGTCTGGTTTTTGCATTGATTTTGTGTGTGGGCAATCCACTCTTTTCGGGTTTGTGATCGAATTCTTTGGAGTGCACCAAGGTTCGAGAGAGGTCCGTTATATCTCTTGATCGATCGCTGGTGAAGCCTTGCACTAGGCAACGAATATTCATTCAAAGACATTCCTAAAGGGTGCCTCGGATCGCATGAGTTCGAGTTTATTATTTCGGATTATTTAGTATTCAAAATGAGGAAGCTTTATAATTGCAAGGGCTGGTTCTTACCTATTGATTGTTCTACATCAACAATTTAGTAACTTCTACACAAACTTATCTATTAGTTTGTGGCTGATTAGATAATTATTCCAACAACTTGAACGATTATTGTTATTGGTTAATGTGATTTGCCATAAAATTGGTGTAGACAAAAGTCTAAAATCGGAAAAATTTAAAGGAAAAGATTCCAAGCGGTGGCAAAACAAAATAAAGTTTTGGCTCATCACTTTGAAAATATTTCATGTGATTTCTGATCCGGTTTTGGAGAACTCTGAAGAGCATTAACCGGCAAGGTCGGCTCATAGTGCTCGTTATAAGAAAGATGACGAGCTTTGTCATGGTCATATATTAAGTTGTTTGAATGATGAATTGTATGATTTAAATTTTAAATTATCATCTGCTAAAATATTATGGGATGCCCTTGAGAAAAAGTTTGGGAAAGAA
This sequence comes from Houttuynia cordata, assembly GCA_039654745.1. Classification (NCBI taxonomy): domain Eukaryota; kingdom Viridiplantae; phylum Streptophyta; class Magnoliopsida; order Piperales; family Saururaceae; genus Houttuynia; species Houttuynia cordata. The sequence goes on from CM077504.1 coordinate 13,291,793, forward strand.
CATGTTGGGAAAGAAAAATATGTGGTTGGAGAATATTTCGATTACAAGATGACGGATGATAAATCTGTGAGAGATCAAGTGGTTGCAATTCAAAATATTGTGGCTAAGATCATTAAGAAAGGAATTCTAATCAATGAGAGGCTACAAGTTCTAGCCCTTATTGACAGGTTGCCTCCCTCATGGTCAGATTTTCAAATTACCCTTAAGCATAAGAGGGAAGAGATGTCACTAGATGATTTGATCAAGGTATAGAGGCAAACAAAAGGTGGATAGATATTCTACTCAAGCCAATGGTCTTGCCAACATTGTGGAGGGCAAAACCAAAGGTTGGGGAAAGAAGGGTAACAAGGGCAACAACCATATTAACAAGAGCAATAACAACCATCAAAACAACAACAACTATGTAAAGATCAAACCTACTGCAAAGATCCAGAAGGACAAGAAGAAATATGCTTGCTTTGTGTGTGGATCGCTTGCGCATCTTGCGAGGAAATGTTCTCAAAGGAAAGGGGGTAATGACAATGCAGGTCAAAACCCTCAAGCCAATGTGATCATTACTAGGGACAGCGATGCTAGACCTAGTGGCAGATATGTTTCCTCTGACTTTGTTCTTAATCTAGCTAGTCAACCTACCGATTGGTGGGTAGACACGGGAGCTAGTGTGTACATTTTTACTAACTTAGCCTTATTTTCCTCTTACCAAGAAGTGAGAGGCAAGACAGTTACAATGGGGAATGACATCGTAGCACAAGTTTATGGAGAAGGGAAAGTGGATGTGAGATTCACCTTGGACAATATTTTGTCACTCCAACGAGTGCAGCATGTGCTAGATGTGCGCAAGAATTTAGCTAGTGGAGCTCTTCCTAGTCAAGAAGGCTTTAAATTAGTGTTTTAGTCTAATAAAGTTGTAATAAGTAAATTTGGCACATTTGTTGGCAAAGGATATTTACGTAATGGCTTGTTTAAGTTAAATGTTTGTGATTCCGATAGTTTTACCTTTAATGTAAATAATTCTTATGTTTGTAATGTGAATGAAAATAATGTATGGCATATGAGGTTTGGGTATATGAATGCTAACACTCTCAAGAGAATATGAGTCTAGATTTGATTCACAAATCGAATGTGGAGACTCATTCAAGGTGTGAGATTTGTGTCTAATCTAAATTGCCTAGGAAGCCATTTAAATCTTATATCTATGCTACATGTTTATTTGAGCTTGTTCACAGTGATATTTGTGAGATGAATGATGTTACTTCTCGTGGAGGTATGAAGTATTTTATTACATTCATTGATGATTTTTGTAAATATTATTATGTGTACTTGCTTAAGAGTAAAGAAGAAACTTTTGCAAAATTTACAATATTTAAAAATGAGGTTGAAAACCAAACTGGTCTAAGGATCAAAAGGCTTAGATCGATCCATGGTGGGGAGTATTGTTCCCATGAATTTAGCAAATTTTGTGAGAACCATGGGATAATACATGAAACCATAGCCTCATACTCACCTCAATCTAATGGAGTAGTGAAGAGAAAAAATAGGACATTTATTGATATGGTTAATTCAATGTTGTCCTCTTAAGGACTTCCTAAAAACATATGGGGAGAAGCAATTCTCTCCGTTTGTTTGATTTTAAATAGAGTTTCATACAAAGGTCAAAATAAAACTCTATTTGAACTAATGAGAAATAGAAAGCCTAGTTTGAATTTTTTTAAAGTGTGGGGATGTCTTGCTAAGGTTAAATTCTCCAATGTGAAAGTAAGCAAGCTAGGACCTAAGACTTTTGATGCAGCTTTCATTGGATATGCACACAATAGTAATGTTTATCAGTTCTTGGTGTTGAAGTCTGATCATTCAGACTATGGGCTAATACCATTAAAGAATCCGATGATGTTGTGTTCTTTGAACACATATTTCCCCTTAGAGAAAATGAGAAAGTGAATGTGCATAATCAAGGAGAGACATTATCAAATCCTAAGGTTGATGAAGTTGTACCTGAAATTAGGAGAAGCAAAAGGCCAAGGATAGAGAAAACCTTTGGGGATGAATTATGTACCTTTTTAGTGGGAGATGACCCTTTGACTTACACCGAGGCTATGCAGGCTAGTGATGCTCCTCTTTGGAAAGAGGTTGTACATAGTGAGATGGACTCCATTTTTGCACATAATACGTAGATCTCATTGGATTTTCATTGAGAGGGTACTCAGATATCTGAAAGGTACTATCTTTTATGGGATATGTTACTATGAATTTCTTCCTGTAATAGAAGGTTACAATGGTGCAAACTAGATTTCAGATTCTGAAGATACCAAGGCAACTAGTGGGTATTTATTCACTTTGGCTGGTGGGACAATAGCTTAGAAGTCAACCAAACAGACGTTGATCACCGGTCTACCATGGAGGCAGGGATGGTAACACTTGATTTGGCTGGAAATGAGGCGGAGTGGCTTAGGGATCTCTTGACAGAGTTGCCCATGTTGAATAAGCCAATCCCTACTATTTTGATAAATTAATTATGATAATCAAACTAGAATAGTAAAGGTGCACAATAAGAATCATAATAGTAAGTCTTCCTCACATTTGTAGCTCAGGATATAAAATCTTGCACAAGTTAAGCTCTAGTAGAGTTATTACATTGAGCTATATTAGGTCAGCTGATAATCTTGCAGATCATTTGCCCAAAGGATTGTCATGTAGACAAGTCCATTTTGCATCGAGGGGAATGGGACTAAAGTCCATTTCTTGAGTCATCGTGGCGGCAACCCAATCAACTCAAGTGGAGAACCCACGAAGGAGATTCAATGGGAAAAATAAGGTAATGAGTAATTAAAAGGAGCACTTATTTTATTCATATTCCCATTCCTATGGTGTATGTGCTCATTCTTTAAGGTTGACTATGGTCTTAATGAGGTCAAGGCCTATGTGGCACTATATTGTAATGTAGACATATCCTTGGAGACTCTCACCTATATGTGTGTTACTTTTGGCCGAAAGTTGATGACAATTGTTGGATTTATTCTTTAGAAGATACATACATGAATTGAGATACCTACGCATGGCCGTAAAGTGCCACCGAGACAGATTCCAATAGAAAGATAATTGTATGTGTTCGTGTACTACAGGTGTCTCCTTAAAGGTTAAGTTCAAGACTATGTTCACTTAGAGCTTGGGGATATGGAGCTACATCAACTAGGTGGAGATTCAAGCCTAGAAGGCATCTCTCATCGAAAACATATTATATTTGTTGCCTACTTTGAGTCTTGAATTGATGATATTTTTTTTAAAAACATGTGGGGAATGTTAGAAATAAATGTGTTTCAAAAGAAAAAAAAATAAAACGGCTCAATTAGTTGTTTTAAAACAGCTAATTGATGAGTCATTTTAAGACATGGCCTTTTCATATTTATCCTCTTGAATGTGGGTTTTAGAAATCTAAAAAAAAGAGGCATCCTTCTTCTCCAATCGCTCTCCTCTTCTCTCCACGATTTTGAGTTCTCAATTGGTGTTCTTGGAGTCGAATTTTTGCGTTGATTTTGTATGTGGGCAATACACTCTTTTCGGGTTCGTGATCGAATTCTTTAGAGTGCACCAAGGTTTAAGAGAGGTCTATTGTATCTCTTGATCAATCGTCAGTGAAGCCTTGCACTAGGCGGTGAATATTCATTCAAAGACAATCCTAAAGGGCATCTCGGATCGCATTCAGTTCGAGTTTCCTATTTCGGATTATTTAGTATTAAAAAAGAGGAAGTTTTATAATTGCAAGGGCTGATTCTTATCTATTGATTGTTCTACATCAACAATTTGGTAACTTCTACACAATCTTATCTATTAGTTTATAACTGATTAGATAATTGCTCCAATAGTATTATTTAGAAAGGAGACGTTGTGATCAAGCAGAGAGAGACAGTGTCAATCATAGCTATTACAGACTTTTGGTGTCACGATTCATACATTATAATACAATTGATGTAAAAAATATCATATAATATAAACTTGCCAATTAGTTGGCTACTTGTAAGGGTGTTAGAGACAATTTGAAAGCTAACTTAACTAAAAAAATCAAAAGTAAATAAACAAAGCGGGTTCATGAGTTAAAGCGAATTTACTTGATTCGGTTCAAGCTCGGCTCGAACTCGAAATTTCAAGTTCAAGCTGAATCAACCTAAAGCTCGGCTTGGCTGGAATGTTCGTCAACGCCCCTAACTACTTGATTCCTAAATATAAGTGAAAAACCTACCTGATCTCAAACTCTCTTTCTTTCAAAGAAAATTCTCTCAATTTTACGGAATTGTGGTTCCTGCTCATCTCACAACTCTCCCAAAAGCCTTTTAGATGTAAAGTTCCTACAATGATTATTTGAAAACATGCATAACGTCATGGAAACAAGGGTCGCTTTGCCATCATGTTCAATTTCCTCCTTTTGCTTTTCCCATCTGGTCCAGTTTCTTTCCTCCCTTTTTCATCCGATTCTTAGTTGTCTCACTCAGAAGACAGTACAAGAGTTTATATTTAAAACACGGGATTCAAAAATCATATTCCTTCTTGTTTTGCTGTATCTTGCTGGCTGAAAGAGAAAAGAATCGCAATCTAACCCTAAAATAAGATAGCTCATAGTAAATTAGAGCACCTTTTGCCTTTACTTTCTTTTAATGTTTCTTTCAAAAGATAAAGCCCACCCTTTTGCTGAAATAATAAGCATTTTTTTTATCTGCAAATGACTCAGATGAAGCTTAGCTGCTTCAGCCTCCCAGAATTTTCCGTACGATTATGAAGCTTTTTGTTGCAACTGAATCCCCTTTCGATTACTTTGTGAGCACTGACTCTTATATAAATCTCCCTTTTGATAATTTTGTGAGCACTTTCTTTCTTTCTTTAAATTTTTTTAAGCAGTCTAGTAGGGGATGCTATTGTTGGACTAATTGATAGGCAGTTGGCAAGTGTTGCAGCCTTATAGAGTTCTAGTGGTCCATCAAAAGAGGCCCCAAAATGAATAGTGACAATAAATTATTTTATTGTAACAAGAGGAGGCCATCCATGATGTGAGCCCCACCCAATTGGAAGCCACTCCTACAGATTTATTTATGTCAGGGGGAAAGCATATTAAGTGGGTAGGCTGGTGGTTAATGGTAGTTAAGCTAAGGAGATTAGTTGCAAATAAGCTAATCTAAGTGCAATTGGAAGAGGATTATGCTACACTGACGTGAAGCTTTCTACTAGGCTTATTTATAGAAGATACAGTGCATTTTCATTAGAAAATACAGTGGTTAAAATTTGGATCCAATGAGAACTTTCCTGTTTTGTTATCTGATTTAGGCCTTGGATGTTGTAGACTGCTACCAACTTGATCAGAAAAAGACTGTTAACAAAAATAATGAGGTCATAACTAACGTCTATTGTGTCCATGAAAGGACAATTGGGAATCCAGAAAGAGATGGGGTTTGAGTTGTTGAGAAGATACCTGATCATCAAGTGCACCAAATTAAAAACGATTTCTTGATAAATGAGAGAAAGTGAGTAAATAAAACTTATGCCGAAGTAAGAAAATGGGTTGACATCTCATTCTGGCTATAGTTTTGAATAGTGAATTGAGCCCCGTTTATATGCCTATGCCATCCATTAATACAGTGGGCAGCCGGGTTCGGTTTGCGCATGTTACCTAATCTTACTAATTTTCCAACTCCATATTCTCCCCAAAGCATGTAGTTGATCCTCCTCCCAAATGTGCCGTTTACCCTTATTCCAGGTTTACTGCAATCATGGGCTATAATTGCAATTTGCAAGCAAGAGATATGGTTTGGAAGGATAAAAAGAGAGATCTTAATACTATACTAAAAACTTTGAACTCTTCCAAAAGGAAACATAGCCAATATCTAGTTTAACTTTTAGCTTCCCTCCAATACCTGTGTCCATTTGGAAAGGAATATCCACCAAGTTTACATCAAATATGAGAGATTAAATGAATGATCCTTTTAGAAATTGGAAGAAAAAATGATCCTGGGAAACAGAGAGAAAGGTTCTAGTCACTGAACATGTTCTCACCACTGTAGCCACTATAATACCTTTCTTATTGCCCATGAAACCATGCCTCCTATCCGAACAACACATTCCTAAAGTATACTTACTTCCGAAGCTTCGTTTCAAGCATCCGTTTGCAGACCATGATTGAGTAGGTCCCGGACCAGCCAGCCACACAAGCTGAGGCAGAGGAACACCGTTATCAGGCTCAGAGCAGTTTCCCCACTAAATTTACTGAATCCTTGCTTCACTGACAAGGGAAAATAACTGTCCTTTGTTTTGACAAACTGATTCACTCAAATTTACAATTTCCACGAGGACAAACCAGCAGTGGGAGTAGATGCAAGCTGATTCATCCAATTTTCTACAACTGATAGAATCAGGTGTTCAACTAATTATTTTCATTTAAAGATTAAAATTCAGATATTTTTTCCTAGAAAAAAATTCAGATAATCATCATGCTAACTTGTAACTATCATGCAACAGTACCTAATCTAAGATTTTTGTTTGTACCCCAAAATAAATATGTGGTTTGTATTGCCCAAAAAAATCATGCAGCACATAAGTATTATGAACTGAAATTAGTTTATATATCTGATTCCCAAACCAGACAATTAATATGGAACAGAGGAATAATTATTTTACCACACCATGCAGTAAAGCCTATCTGAATTTGTAGATGAATTAAATTAGTGGACTCTAAGGCCGGGATAAAAAGCAGGGTTTCCCCTCCCCACTTTCGTGCTTTTGGTGTGAGGAAGCAAAGTCAGCCATACTAATGATCGATCTGAGTTATTTCAAATGGATGCAAGGCAGCGAATCGTACAAAACAATGTATAAAGTATTGCTTATTTCTTTATTCTTTTTATTTAATCAAGTATCCTGACAGGAAACCTGGTCCCTGGTTTGACAAAACTAATAGAGCTTCTTCACATTTACTATTCAACTGAAAAGAAAAAACATTTACTATTCTCCAAGAGAGTCCAAGAGTCTCCATGAATGATTACAATTGGTCAAAGTCCAATCACCAAAACTAAAAACTCTCCATTCTAATATTTTTCACCGCATTGAAAAACCAACCAGCAGCAGTTGAAGTTACTATTTGGGTGAAATCAGCAGGTGTATCTGGCCTCACCGTTTAACAGTTTAACTTGCTGAAGAAGGCAAAATAAGATGATTGACTGAGGCCAATTTCACCGGCAAAATCTATCTCATCTTTTTTGCTTTTGGGGTCAAAACCATCTATCTTGCAAAGCATTCACACGTCCTCTTGTCGGCTTAGTGTTTGTCTACTTTTTGGCCTCACCCGTGCTTTCCTTCTCTCTTTCTCTCCAACTGTAAATCCTCCTTCCCCCCAACACTCTCAGACTCTCATCCCCGCGTGCAAAGCAGTAAAAACGAAAAGTACCCTCCCCCAACAGACGGAAAGAGAAAGCAATCAAAGGATATGGGAGAGGGTAGAAATTGGGGGGAGGAGGTTGTAAAGCTAATCAAAGCAAAACAATAGGCTAGAAAGAGAGCAGGGAGGAAGCGGGAATTTTGCAATGTCACTAGATTCTGAGGAGATAAAGACGGTGGAGAAGTGGAGATGGTCTGAAATGCAGGGGCTCGAACTCGTCTCCCCCCAAGATTCCAGCTCCCAACTTGGATTTAATCCAGAGCACCAGAGTGTCCACAACACAAGAGAAGGAGAGCAGCTGGGAGAGGAGTCCACCCAATTCCCAGCATCCATTATGGATCTCCCCAATGGGAACACTTCTTCTAGCACTCCTCCTCCCAGTACCACCGCCGCCACCTCCACCAATACAGTAACTAGTACTACTAGTGACTTAGTTGCAAACAAGGATGAGAAGCCGGGGCCTTCGATCCCTCCGGCATCGATGGCCCAGCTATTCCGGTTCGCAGACAGGCTCGATTATATCCTCATGGCCATCGGAACATTCGGAGCCATCGTCCATGGTTGCTCCCTACCTATATTCCTCCGGTTCTTCGCCGATCTTGTAAACTCCTTCGGCGCCAATGCCAACAACCCAGACAAGATGATGCAGGAAGTGCTCAAGGTATAAAGACAAACTAGACCAGGATGTATATTTATTTGTGCTAAATTCTTGTTGGGTAGCTAACTTTGAGGAAGAGGGGACAAGACCGATTTACTCAATTTTGACTCGGTTTTGCTGATTTTGCAGTATGCCTTCTACTTCTTGGTTGTGGGAGCTGCAATCTGGGCTTCCTCATGGGCAGGTGAGTGATTTAATGCAAGATGATTGGGGCTTTTTCTTCGACAATTATCTTAACTTCTTTGCTGTCGGAGTTCTCTTTTGCAGAGATTTCTTGTTGGATGTGGACGGGCGAAAGGCAGTCCACCAAGATGAGGATCAAGTACCTTGAAGCTGCCCTGAGCCAGGATGTTCAGTATTTTGATACAGAGGTCCGGACCTCCGACATCGTCATTGCAATCAACACTGATGCTGTTCTTGTCCAAGATGCCATTAGCGAGAAGGTATCAAGCTCCTCTCCTCCGGAATTAATTTACTACTGAATCCTCCCTCTGAAGTCATTTGATTTATTGAAATGAATCACACAGCTGGGCAATTTCATCCATTACCTTGCAACCTTTGTCACCGGCTTTGTCGTTGGATTCACAGCCGTCTGGCAGCTAGCTCTGGTCACTCTAGCTGTGGTACCTATCATCGCCTTAATTGGAGGAATCCACGCCACCACCTTGTCTAAGCTCTCAGCCAAGAGCCAGGGCGCTCTCTCTGAGGCCGGCAACATTGCAGAACAGGTGAGGCCACCTCTTCAAAACTTGCTCTGTTTTCTCGATAATCAGTATGATTTCTTTCCGTGTTGCTTCTGGTCTAACGAATTGACAACTGCAGACCATTGTGCAAATTCGAACAGTGTTCTCCTTCGTAGGTGAGTCCCGAGCCCTGCAGGCCTACTCGGCGGCATTGAAGGTGGCACAGAGGACCGGCTACAAGACGGGATTCGCAAAGGGGATTGGATTGGGAGCGACGTATTTCACCGTCTTCTGCTGCTATGCCCTGCTGCTGTGGTATGGCGGGTACCTGGTGAGGCACCACTATACCAATGGTGGCCTGGCCATTGCTACGATGTTCTCCGTCATGATTGGAGGACTGTAAGTAACAATTTGAAGTATCCATCAGCTTGTTTAATGCTTGAACCTATATAAGTTCATCTTTTACACTGGAATTCATGATAGATACATATTAACAACAAAGTTGACAAATTTTTGTGAAATTTCATTGTTTTGATTCAGGGCTCTGGGGCAATCTGCACCAAGCATGGCCGCATTTGCAAAGGCCAAAGTAGCAGCGGCAAGGATATTCAGGACAATTGATCACAAGCCGGGGATCGAGCGGAATGCAGAGTCCGGTCTGGAACTGGACTCAGTCACCGGCCAGGTGGAGCTGAGGAATGTGGACTTCTCTTATCCCTCTAGGCCAGAGGTTCGGATCCTGAACAATTTCTCCCTCAATGTACCTGCCGGAAAGACCATCGCTCTAGTTGGCAGCAGCGGCTCCGGCAAAAGCACCGTCGTCTCTCTCATTGAAAGATTCTATGATCCCACATCAGGTAATGAATCTGAACTCAACAATCTTCTCCTCTTTCCTGCTAGGTGCTTACTCCTCTGCAGTATCATGGGTATTTGTCTCCCAAACTTCAAGAGTGCAAAACTAAGATTTGCCATGGCACAACAGAAAGTGGAACTGCAGGGCTTCCTCTTATTGAAAGTTGAGCTAAACAAGTCCAACTCAATAATGGGTCGCGAGCAACTCTTTAAGAATTCAAACCATTCATAGGCATTTTTGTCGTTTCGTCTTATTTTTTGCTGCCGTGAGCAAGCAAATGAAGCAATCAATGAACGCCACATGCTTCCTTAATGGTTCTTCCAACAGCTCACTGAGGCTTCAAATCGAACTGTTCTACCATTATTGATGGGTCATTTCTCATAAGCCCACATGGGAGTCCAACATTCCCTCGTCTCTGTACTGTTCCACAATCAGTTTCGCAGTTGAGGCTTCTATGGGACAAAGCGTCGTCGAACAGGTAGTCGGCATTTACAAGCCCACTGAACTGAGTCTTCTGGATGATTTGCTGAAACAGGGCAGGTGCTGCTGGACGGGCACGACATAAAGACGCTGAACTTGAGGTGGCTGAGGCAGCAAATAGGGCTGGTGAGCCAGGAGCCGGCGCTATTTGCGACGAGCATAAGGGAGAATTTGCTGCTAGGGAGGGCGGACGGAATGGCGAGCCAAGCGGAGCTAGAGGAGGCGGCCCGCGTCGCCAACGCCCACTCCTTCATTGTCAAGCTGCCGGATGGCTTCGACACTCAGGTAATTAACCAACTGCCTATCAATCAAGCCCACCTTTTCATATCAAACAGGTCCCACCGGATTTACCAAAAGACGGTCTATTTTTAACCGTCGTGTCAAAAATTGCTGCTAAACTATTGGGTAAATTCGATTTGCCTACTTCACTTTAATGCCAGGGTGCTGGGGGAGTCATGGATCTCTATGATCGACGGCGCACATGCTCTTCATGTAAGCGTGTGATCCTGGAGATCGATGGCTCCCTGATGCCCTAGAGCCAAGCAGTTGGAGCCCACATGAAGAGCTTGTGCGCCGTCGGCCATAGGGAGCGATGGACACCCAATGACTTCTAAACTGACGAATTACATTGGGTAAAACTGCTTGGCCAAGTCGTAGAGGTACTCTAACGAGGAGGGCCTGAATTGCTGATAGACTAACTCACTGGGTCCCATGGCTTTAAGCATATATCTCGATTTGCTTGGTCCCACTCAAGGCCCTCAATGGTGGAAGTATCTGTGGTAATAAATGTGGATTAGCTTGACTATCCTTGGGTTCCTTTTGTTGTAAGCAAAACTCCTACTAAGCTACTAAACTAACTAAACTTTAAGCGTTGAATTTTTTCTTGGTACCAAGCAAAAAAGAGTAATGTTAAGAGGCCGTTTGGGGCGTGATTAAAAGCAAATATCCAGTGGATTTTGCAGATCTACTGTAGCATCTAGGTTTTTTTTCCTATCCAACTGAAACACCTCGATAAGGAAAAAAACATAGATGCTACAGTGTAGGAAAACATCCACTGGCCTCTAAATCAAGCAAAATGGCCAAGCAAAATGGCCAAGCAAAACATCCACTTTTAATCACGCCCCAAACGGCCCCTAAATCATAATCCGTGCTTTTTCCGTGTTCATGGTTGGTGGCCGTCAGATCACTTTGATCTTCCGGCTACTACCCTGGGCATGGGAAAAAGCAGGGGTTATAGGGCACGGGGATTGTCTCTTTCGACCCAAAAAAACCCTATAAGCTTTAAAGAACAAAAGCAGGAAAACAAACGTTTGTATAACTAGGTCATTGGCCGGTCATTTGAGACAATTTCGCCAGGATTTATCAGCTGTTCCACAAGGTCGTCATGGCTGACGATCACCAAGTGGGATTACCATTGGAAACGTGGTCATCGTACGAACTTAGAAACGCTAATCGAGATTAGCTGTTAATTTTCAAACATTAGCCCGACAAAAGAGGAGTTGGCTCGCAGGGATAGGGTTTCCCCATGTTTGAGGCCTGCCTGCCCTAGCGGGTCGTTGGATTTGGTTGAATTTGACCAACCATCCAAAGCCTTTTCCTTGGCTTCCGTGATACTTGTATGGAGTATTAGTCAACTTAAGTTACCAAATCTACCAATTATTCGCCTTAAAAGCAGCTTCTATTTAATGCAAACGCTATAAGTTTCAGAACTCATTATTAACTGCTTTTGTATATATCTTCGGAAACACCAAATATCAACTGCATTCTATTTATTAATTTCCAATCATCTTGTTTCATCCTCAGCTCTAATTTAGCCAGATAACCATAATGTGTTATTGCTGTTCGTTGGTCATGTTTTAATATTAGGAATGATAATGCTACACCAAATCATACACATCTGTGAGGTGGAATGTTTTCAATGTACAGGGGCATGCCTACAGGCCCACTTTTTCACTGTCTAAAAAAGCCACGAGTGGGTTATTTGTATAGATTCGGTGTAAATTTATCACTGGTTGGTGTCATTGGTCACAATCAGTTTTTACGGAAGAGGAACGAACCGGCCGGTTTAACCTGGCCTCCTAGCTGATTGAGGACCCCAAAACCGGGTTCTGGACCAGTTGATTGAGACTTGAGTCCAAGTGTTTGTGATTTTAAAGCCTAGTTGATTCAATTCTTTGGGCTTTAGCTTGATGTTGCTTGTTTGGAGATTTAGGGGGCCGATTGGGGGCGTAAAAAAGCCAAAATATCCTGAGTGGATTTTGGATGTCTACTGTATCATCCATGTTTTTTCTATATCTAGCCTGAGACACGTCCGAGGTGTTTCAGCTGGACATGGAAAAAACCTGGATGCTACAGCCTGGATGTTTTGCTTTTAATCACGCCCCTACACTTTCTAAAATTAGTATACAGTGATTATTCTGGTTTGATTCAGCAAATAGCCTATAGTGCCAGTTGTAGCCTCTAAGCGTGTAACCTATTATCAACACATCGACTAAACTGGCCGAAATTGGTCGTCCAGGTGGGAGAGAGAGGCCTGCAGCTCTCCGGTGGGCAGAAGCAGCGGATTGCGATTGCAAGGGCGATGCTGAAGAATCCGGCAATCCTATTGCTTGACGAGGCGACAAGTGCACTAGACTCCGAATCAGAGAAGCTAGTCCAAGAAGCCCTCGACCGATTCATGATTGGCCGGACCACTCTGGTGATTGCCCACCGCCTCTCCACCATCCGCAAGGCTGACCTCGTCGCTGTCCTCCAGCAGGGGACCGTCTCCGAGATAGGCACCCACGACGACCTCCTTGCCAAGGGCGACAACAGCTCCTACGCCCGTCTCATTCGCATGCAGGAGATGGCCCATGAAGCTGCCCTAAGCAATGCTAGAAAGAGCAGCGCCAGGTAACCCAAATCCAACAACCACTAGCAACCAAGTCATGCAAATGTGCTTGAAAAAAAGTTCACGAGGCTGGGCTTTTGTACGGCTTAAGCATTGTTATGCCTTTTGGGCTTTAGTTTGTCAACCTGTTTGAATTCTGATGCTAATTTTGGTTCCCGGCAATGAGCAGGCCCTCAAGTGCCCGGAATTCAGTCAGCTCGCCGATTATTGCCCGGAATTCTTCCTACAGTCGGTCGCCGTATTCTCGCCGGCTCTCAGACTTCTCTACTGCGGACTTCAGTTTCTCCGTCGACCACCCGGGATACCGCGTCGAGAAGCTGGCCTTCAAGGAGCAGGCCAGCTCCTTCTGGCGCCTGGCCAAGATGAATTCGCCGGAGTGGCCGCATGCTCTCATCGGCGCAGTCGGCTCTGTCGTCTGTGGCTCTATCAGCGCGCTCTTCGCCTACGTCCTCAGCGCCGTTCTCAGCGTCTACTACAGCCCCGACGGGCGCCACATGCGGCGGGAGATCGCCAAATACTGCTTCCTCCTCATCGGGGTTTCTTCCGCCGCGCTGCTCTTCAACACTCTGCAGCACTTCTTCTGGGATGTGGTCGGCGAGAACCTCACCCGCCGTGTCCGGGAGAAGATGATGGCAGCTGTGATGCTGAATGAGGTGGCCTGGTTTGACCAGGAGGAAAATGAGAGCGCCCGCGTCGCTGCTCGCCTCTCCCTCGATGCCAACAATGTCCGCTCAGCCATCGGGGACCGCATTTCTGTCATCATGCAGAATTCCGCCCTGATGCTTGTCGCCTGCACAGCCGGGTTTGTTCTCCAGTGGCGCCTTGCCCTCGTCCTCATTGCCGTCTTCCCTGTCGTGGTTGCCGCCACAGTCCTGCAGAAGATGTTCATGCAAGGCTTCTCCGGCGACCTGGAGGCAGCGCATGCCAAAGCAACGCAGTTGGCTGGCGAGGCCGTGGCGAATGTGCGCACCGTCGCTGCCTTCAATTCCGAGGCGAAGATTGTTAGTCTGTTCTCCGCCAGCCTCGCCTCGCCCCTCCGTCGCTGCTTCTGGAAGGGCCAGATTGCCGGCAGCGGGTTCGGCGTCGCCCAGTTCCTCCTCTATGCTTCCTACGCCCTCGGCCTCTGGTACGCCTCCTATCTGGTGAAGCACGGCATTTCCGACTTCTCCAAGACCATCCGGGTCTTCATGGTCCTCATGGTCTCGGCCAACGGCGCGGCAGAGACGCTGACCCTGGCGCCGGACTTCATTAAGGGTGGACGCGCTATGCGGTCCGTCTTTGAGCTCCTCGACCGCAAGACGGAGATTGAGCCCGACGATCCGAATGCCACAGCTGCCCCCGACCGCCTCCGCGGCGAGGTAGAGTTGAAGCATGTTGACTTTGCGTACCCTTCCCGACCAGACGTCCAGGTCTTCCGAGACCTCACACTTCGTGCTCGCGCCGGCAAGACCCTAGCACTCGTCGGATCCAGCGGCTGTGGCAAGAGCTCGGTCATCGCCCTCGTTCAGCGCTTCTATGAACCCACCTCCGGCCGGATCCTTATTGACGGCAAGGACATACGTAAATTCAACCTCAAGAGCCTCCGCAAGCACATGGCCGTGGTGCCGCAGGAGCCCTGTCTCTTTGCCGCCACAATTCACGACAACATAGCCTACGGCCGGGAGTCCGCCACTGAAGCGGAGGTCATCGAGGCTGCGACGCTGGCCAATGCCCACAAGTTCATCTCTGGCCTGCCAGACGGGTACCGAACATTCGTTGGGGAGCGGGGAATACAGCTATCTGGCGGCCAACGGCAGCGGGTTGCCGTCGCCCGGGCACTGATCAGGAAGGCCTCCATCCTGCTACTGGACGAGGCCACCAGCGCGCTTGACGTTGAGTCGGAGCGGTCCGTTCAGGAGGCGCTAGAGCGCGCCTCGTCCGGCCGGACTGTCATCTTGGTGGCACACCGCCTCTCGACGGTGCGTAATGCACACGTGATCGCCGTGATCGACGATGGGAAGGTGGCGGAGCAGGGCTCACACTCCCACCTCCTCAACCACCATCCTGACGGTTGCTATGCCCGCATGATTCACCTACAGAGGTTCTCGCACGTGCCGCCCGTTTCCGGCGCCGGGACGTCTACACGTGCGAGAGACGATGAGGCAGCCTGATCCGACCAAGCAAGCTTGGAAGGGGCTTGCCTTAAAGTTGACGAAGAAAGGTTTTCCTAGTTCTACATTACAAGTAGGGTTTTACAACGAAAAGGTTCTCTTCATATCTTCATATCTGATTTTGCCTTTTGTGAGAACACCACCTCACGTTAGTTAAGGGGGATTGAAAATTGAGTATAATTTTGGTTTTTTCTATGGCAGTATTTAGAATGTAAATTACTTTATTTTAGATAAGGAAATCACATGTTACAAGTTCCAAATGATCGAGTATATGCATTTTTGTAAAAGGGGTATTTTACATAAGGGATTAATGATTAAGATTAAGTAGGTAACCTCTTTGTTAAAGGGGCAACTACATCATGTTTCCATTCGGAACAAATTTTCGTAAGGACTAGAGAAATGTTAGACCCCTTAGCCTTAAGCCCGCACCATGTACGTGTTTAGGACAGGGGCCATTGATTAAATTGAATCTGCCGGCTGCCCCTTAACACCTATTAGGTGCGGGTTTTCACATTTATTTTAAGAACTACTCCCTCCTGTCCTTAAACAACGTAGAGACTCTTCCATGAGTACTGGAATTTTTTTGAAAGGCTCTTAAATATTTGTATACTTCACAAGTAAGATTATCGAATTGGTTTTGTTTCTTTCAAAGCTTGGATGATCACTAAAAAGGGATGTACCTTTGAAAATGGCGTCTTCCAAATTACATGCCATTCTCAGCTACACACTTGATGGTCGGCGGGCCGGGCCTTTTACGTGCCTGAGGGGATTGGAACCTGGCGACAGGATAGAGTGGTGGGCAGTCGGCCGCTTCTAATCTAAACCTAAGGATTCAAGCACCCTCATAAACAAAAACAAATTAAAACAATTATTTTCATGAGCAACTACCCTTTCTAATGATTAGATTAACTGGATTAACTATAACGACTACGAAAAACTAATCATGCAAGGGACATTATTAAACGCTTGTAAGGATTATGAGAACTTAATTAATCAAAGTCTAAAATTGATTGAACGATTTTAACTAAACAACTAATGCAAAAATAATTAATTAATCTAAAAAAACTAATTGACAAAGGAAAATTTTAACTTTAATCAGAGACTTAAAACACTAAGGCATCAGAATCAGCACATAAGAATTATAAAAGTAATTATCCAAAATCAGTAATTATTTTCAAGACTATCTCGTAGAGAATTTGAATTCAATCTATTCTCTCATGGAAAATTTCAACGTTAAGGCATACAAATTTCAAAGTAAAATTCGTCTTCTCTTACATATCAATAAATGAAGGTCAAACTATTAATTGTATCTCATTAGATAAATCATAACTAATAACCAAACATCATATTGAAAGTTAGAATTCGATGCATTAAATTGAGAAGAAGAACCATTAAAGCTTATTAATTTAGAGAGCAATTGAATCACATGAATAATACTCATACAATTAATCATGGCGACATCTTAGCCCTAGTAAAGAAATTAGATACTCATGCTAATTGATGAACAATAAAATCAATGGAATTCATCTCAGTTAAAACTAAATTCCCTTACAAAAATTTCAAGATTAAGGGAAATAGATATGCGCACTGTTTCCTCTTCTCCCAGCAACCATTCGAAACAAGTTGTCACAGATCCAATGCAGCAACAGTAACGAGGATAAAAACAGAGTAAAAAAACAAAATGTTGAACTGTAATGTTGAACTATAGGTTGCCATGAATCCTCCCTTTCCCGAAATCAAAACCAGTCCTTCAATTGACAAGCCAATCAATTCTTTCTATTATGAGCGCCCCTTAAAATAGCAGCTTTCCATACTTAAAAACCAGCCAAAATCAGTTCTAAATCAGCTCTCCCAATTCCGGCCTTCCTTCCTGAGCACCTTCCAGATTGATTTTGAGATCAAACTAGCCTCCCTCTCGATCATGTCCAACCCAAATCAGTTCTGACCTGTTTCTGTTGAGTCGAGCCAACTTCTTACAAGTCCAATCCACGACCGTTTAGCCTGAGATGAGCCCGTTGTGCAATCGCCAAAATCCTTTTCAAGTCCAAATTCACCACGATCTTATACCTCTAGCACCTCCAAATCAGGACTGCAATGTTTTCAAATCCTCCTCTTTTCCATATTTAAACTGAATGAAATTCGAGATTGGTAGCTTTCCCAAATTCATATCTCCCTAAACCACAGTTATTCCAAATCGAGCATAGCCATTCTTAATTAAATCTGTTGAGCATGAACCCAATTCACACATTCCAAGTCGAGACCGAAGCAAATCCACTGATTGTTGAGTTGAATCATGCCTCAAATCCAGTTAAAGCATGTTGTCCCAAAGCTACAAGTTTCCTGTAATATGGACAGTTTTGTCCACCTAAGTGGTCCAGATCTGGCCTGGGCGTTTGTTTAGCCTTAAACATGTGTCCATATCAAAGCTTAATATGTCAAATCTGTACAAACCAAATGTCCATAAGTGGAGTCATGCCATAACATTAGTAATTGATTTAGAACATAAGATGCCTACCTTACTAATTTTGGGCAGTTTAACCAAATTAAAATGTTAAGTCCCTCTTACCTAACAAAACTGAAATATCTTATAAATAACCATAAAATATCATAATATCAAGGCTCAAATATTCAATAAAATGATTTAAATACTTATAAAATATGTGTGTATCACTTCCATTCAGTTCTAGTATTGAACCATGGGTGATCAACTCTCATTCTCACCATAATATTAGACTTCATGTTTACTACTTATGTTATTATGACAACTTAAAAAATCCATAAAAAAATTTATTAGTCGATCTAAATTAGGAAAGTGATTTTCAAATTTGATTTCTTTTGAAAGATTTGATTTAGTTTTGTGTGACATTTTCGTAGTTGGAATAGAATTATGATTCGTAGAGTTCCCAGTTTAGCCAGGACACTCTTGCACTGAGAATGAGCCTGGCGCCAGGGTCTGAGCAGTGTCTGGCGTCAAAGTTGGGTTAGACGCCATAACTAGGGAAGTGTGGGGTGAAACTTTAGTGTTGATCTTTCTAATTAATAAGTTCCTAATTCAAAGAGTTGACCCATTCAAAGTTGTTTCCTATATAAGATTGGAGTAATTTTGGAAGTTACCACTTAAGTAGAAAGTGCAGTTGAATTTAAAAGTTAATGGGGGCCAAGCTGTTTAGGCACCAAGCTATTTGGGCACCACGTAATTTTAGAAATCATATCTTCTTTTGTTACTAATACTTACTTTTGCAGTTCAACCAATAGGGATTGTTCCAAATTACTATACTAATAATTAATATAGTCTTATTTTAGTATAAAGACACCTTGTCAGCATGTATTTAAAACCATTAAGTGTCTACAAATAAGTATTGTAGCTATAGTGGACTACTATCATTCAATACTTTGTTGTTTTACCACATCACCGTCAGTTGAACTAATGTTCTGTCAGTATTTAGGAAGACTTTAAATCTCTCAATATTCTACTATGGTTTTTGCATCCTACTGAGTATATCCTTAGAGTACTCATGCATCCTACAGGTATAGCTAAGGACTGAATGGGAAAAGTAGTTGAGAATGAAGATCGTGATGATAGAATTAGATGAACTTTTTTACTTTAGTTTATTCTCAAGCTTTGTAATAATTGGCTTATGTGCTAACTTTTAACTATTGGTTTATTGTTAGTACACTATGGATCTCTTTATTTCATTTAATTAATAATCCCATTATGGAAGATATTCAATTATATGTCTTTTTATGATGGTTTAATTGAAGGCAAGGTTTAACCGGTTGCATCCCAAAGCTTCTAGCATATTTTATTATTATTTTTAGCACTACGTTGAAGCTAGAAATTTGGGGTGTGACAGTTGTAAGCTCTTTTGTTATTACATTCCTTCTACTCAACTACACATGTCTTTGTACATGCTATGTCTAATACTTGAACTATTTTCCTGTCTTTTCTGTTTCCCTACTTTCCTAACGCATGACAAAACCTAAAATTGTACTTCTCTAATCCTATTGTTAAGTGGCTTTAAGTCATGTCTTCCTAAATCATAATCTGGGTTTTTGCTTATTCAAATGCATATGCTTCCTTATTCAAAACTTCTGATTATTTTATCTCTACTTAGAATTGGCAAGTGTTTTGATAATTTATTTCCATTATTACCAAGGGTTATTTCCCTCAGGAACTAAAATAATTCCCATTATATGTGTTAGTGTTTGCTGGTTAGCATTATTATCTTGCCTCCTTTGTGTGAGAGTGACTTCTTTTCCATGAAAAAAACATGGAAGTATATGCAGTGTGGTCTACGTACGAACAAGATTCGATGTGAGATCTTTACTGAATAGTTCCATAAAAATTGGTGTCTTTCTCTTCATACGAATGTTGAATTATTGATTCATAGTATACTCACATTAAAGACATGACCACGACTTAGACTCGTGTGGTCTCCGTGATTATGGAAGGTCGTTCACAGCTCTTTTGTGGCACCCGCATGCTTAAACTAGGTTGTTAGGCATCATGGAAGGACTATACAATCTCTTATCATTGTGTCCATGAACACCAATGGTACCCATATTTCTAGACTCATGGCAGGATTAAACGAGATACCCCTAGAGGTATATGGGCTAAGCTGACCATGTGATAGCTGAATTATTTGAGAGTTGAAATTCATTACTCCAAGCACCGTTCTATGTGTTTCATGTTATGGAGTACGATCCTTTCACCTAGGAGTCAATGTTCTTCTGGTACTAGAGTTGAAGTATCTCTCATAGTTGAGATATGTATTCTGTTAGCAGTTCGTGCTACTGCGACTTGATCTTTTTATTATTCGTATTCTATCCTTTTATTATATAATAGATTCTCCTCCTTCATTTCTATTGCGGTTTTACGTTATCCTGAGTATTTCTAGGAGTACTCGTGCATCTTCTCATGCAGGTTTAACATATGATAAATAATAGAGGATAGCGGCTTAGAGCTAGGCGCAAGAGAAAGTTTGTTGCTTAAATTTTTATCTTTTTTATCAATCTCAAGTACTATTGTAATAAGGCAATGGGCTATTATAAAACTTCATATTATTATTATAATTTCATTCTGAATTTTATTTACAAATAGTCTATCATATTTGATTGTTGTTATACACTTTCATTATATTGGTGTGAATGATGGCATATCTGTGACCCCTCAAGTCTTTAGTATTTGAAAATATATACTCCGATATGTGGCTAGAAATTTAGGGAGTGACACTAGCCGCTTGCATTGCCTCTCTCTCTACCTCTAATTCCTCTACCTCCAAACATGAGGGACAATTTTCTTAAATAAAATAACATAGAACAAAAATAAAACAATAGGCTTTGGCCATAGAGAATAATAATTGCTTAACAATCTTTGCCAAACGAAAAACTTATTTTTAGAGATTTGAGAACAATTAATTTTGGTAATGATCATTGTACCTTGATGAGATTTTGTATCTAAAATAGCACAAAACTATAAGGACTGTAAATTTGATCTTAGAATACAAGTTCTTGAGGGTTCGATCACGTAAATTGTACGACTATACTCCAATACGATTCGCACACTTGCGAGTAAAAAAATATAAAAAAATAACAAGAAGAAGAAGTATGACCTTCTCTCCGAATAGTCACTTGGACCGTGAAAGATAGAATTGGAAGAAGAATTCACATGCCATAAGAGCAATTGTGCCAGTTGGAAGGCACAAGCCCATATCAAGGTTGACCGTCTACCGGAGAAGTTCATGATGCACTTTTTCCAAACTAGAGGGAACAATGAATTCCCTTCTGTACTCTCTGCCAGGCGTAGTTGATGAAAGTCAAATGAAGAAAGTGGAAACATCTTGACAATAGATCCTGAAAGTATATAGAATGGACAATTTCACAGGAGAATAGATCCTATGAGAGACACCTTGACAATAGATCGAAATATAGAGTAGGGCACACTTGAAGTATGAAGAATATAAGTAGAAGAGGTAGAAAAAGAGTTTCGGGAATGTTAGAAAGTATTAGAACACCAAAGAACTCCTAGGAGAGATTTAGGTACCATAGAATACGTAGTTGGCGATGTGGTTATTCTAATTAAGTGAATGTATTGAATGCTAATGTGTTGATATTAATAATGATATCACCTGCAATGAACTATTTCCATCATTTTTTGTCAATCCTACTAGGCATGAAAATATTCAACCAAACTATTTTGAACAGTTTATAGGTGACTTGGGAATTGGAGCTGTGAAAAGCGAGGATGTTTGATAGATTTGTAGAATGTAATTTAGTTTTCATTATTTAATGTCACCTTATGAGATCCTTTGTTACCTTATTTATTGTCATTCTAGTTGAGCCATTGTGGATGTGTACATGGACCGGATCCAGGTTGACTATTTTGTTTGGCCAAATTTATAATATATTATGCACTTCGATATATTTTGCAAGGCTTTAAAAACCATTGGAGCATGTTTTCTCATATTTATTGAAAGTGGTATGCTACATTCAAATGTATTTTGCATATAAAATCGTTTATGAAAACTGGGGTATTACACTGGAAGCAACTTGACGAATTTCATCAGCAGTAGAAATAGCATTACCACAACAACCATTAATAGCCAAAATAGTATATGTAGAGTGATTCACATAAGCAACTGCATGAAAATAGCGAGTCAATCTATCTTCTTCAACTAGCCATCTGACACGAGATTCTTGTCTACAAAAAGATTCCCCATTAACTAATTCACCATTATATTTAGCCAAAGTTTAATCTTCATCTCTAAGCATATTGTCATTTAGGGGATCAGATTGAAGAAGATTTTGAACTCTTCTCAAATTTTCCCTAACGGCCTCCACTCTAGAGGCAATCTTACCAAATTTTGTAGAATTCCATTCTTTGATGACTTGTTTTTGTAACTTCAACTTTTGAGAGAACACATTAGGGGAACCAGTAAGACTTTGGTCTAAGTTTGTTCAACAAGATCACAAAGGCCATTAGAATTAATTCAACAATTGAAGAATCTAAGGGTGCGTTTGGAATGGTGATAGTTGCCAACTATTAGGCTGAAAATCTCTCGTCAGCCCGAAAAATGTTTGTTTGGTAAAAGTGGACAAATCAGAGGCTGACAAAAATTTTCACCTTTCACCCCAATTATCAACTATCATGCCTGAAACTCCGATGCTCAATGAATCAAGTATGACGAGAATCTTCACCCAATTTCAGCATTTATTTTCGTGAGCTCTCCAACCGAGGTGACTAATTTTTGGGCTAACAAGAATTATCACCTTTCACATTTTATCATCCAAACGCACCCTAAAAGGATTTTACTCAAGGGAACATCATCTTGAATGTCCACCATCAAAGGATTATGATCAAAAATCTCTGGAAGGAGACTTGTAACGCATGAATTAGGAAGTCTATTCAACCAAGAAGAATTGCAAAAGGCTCTGTCAAGTTTGGAGACAATGCGATGACCACCTATACTTTTGTTACTTGATGTGCCAAGACTATTGATTTATAAGATCGAACCAAAGCCAAGGGTAGTTTTACTTGCAATTGCACAAGAGTTATAGTACATATAGGGTCGAATCCACAAGGATTGACTTGTGTGACAAAGAACTTGTTTACAAAAACTTGAGGAACTAAAAAGGAAAAGTTGTGTGAAGTAGAGATAGTAAATGTAAAAGATAACAAAAGAAATACTAAGGCATCAAGGGTCTTTGTACCACCAAGTAGTGCTTTTTCACGTATCAAGTTATCTCGGCTATAATAGAATGAAGATTCCTCATAATCGGATGATTTGATCTTGTAAAATAAAAGTAAAACCAAGTTCTAGGATATACTAAGCATTTGATATATGTAGATCACAACAAGTCAAGGTTCCCCCTAATAACAATCAAGCACTCTATCTATGTGTCAAATCTATAATGAACTAAGAAGGAGAACCTTCTAGCATTCAATGTGCTAAAACCACAAAGAGTAAAAAAAAAGGAGAAGATTAAAGAGAAATTCAATACTTTCATTAAAACAAAATAACTTATATGAAAAATAACTGCTTGGAAGCTACAATATCTCCTCTAGCCTTAGCTAGGGCCTTAAACTTCCATTACAAAGAAAAAAAAAACACTAAAGAAGAAGAGGAGCACTAAGAAGAGACTTCAAGTTGGGAGAAGAGTTCCAAGTTTAGATCTAGATCTAGTTTTTCCCTCTTCTCTTTCCTCTAGAGCTCTCCTTTTTTTATAGAAGTGGAGGGCTCTTCCTATTGGTTGCTTTGGATCTAAGCCATGTGACCTCCACTTTTTCCTTGGATTCACTCATACGGTGGTAGTTGGGCTTCACTAATGGGCTTGAATCAACTTGTTAGCTTTTCTCATGGGCTGAAATCTCTACATTCACAAAGTAGGCTACAACCAAATAATGTAAGCCCTCATTAGGACATGTATGAAGCCCATTTCATCATTAAATCTTACAAGATAAATGAAGTATAATCAACCATAGATTAACCAACAAATATAGCTAAAAGTATTAGAAATAAGGGTATATAAATTGATATATAATTGCACATCATTACTCCATGTAAAATTAACATCTGAATTCAATTCAAGAAAACCAACAACATGAACTTGACTATTACCTCAGTAAACTAAAAAACAGGAATAGGACGACTCTCTAACATTTCATGCATGTGAAACATAGAATTAAAGCCACCTATTAAAAGCCATGGATTTGTAATGGAGGAGGAAGTGGAAATGATCCAATCCAACGATCATGTATAGAATTTGCAGCAAAAGTAAAATAGAAGCAATGATTATCCTGCATCTTGGTAATAGAACAATGAATAAATTACCAATTTTCATTAAGCTTTTTAATGGAGAAGAAGCCTTGGGTCCCAACCAACCCAATTACGCCCCAAATCATCAAAATCACAATTATCAATAAAGTTCCACATGGGACTAATGAAAGCTGAATACCAGTGGAATTACCTCTTGAGACTCTAGTCTCATTATAACTGAAAATTCCCGCTAAAAATCCCTCATTTCCCCCTTGCCGGAGCCTGTCTTATTAGGATGGTTGAGGCCACGGGTGTGTCAGGATATTAAAAAAATTAATGGGATGAGATTTGCCCTTGTACAAGGACTGATCGAAGAACTCGATCGGACTGGGAAGGTGCCTTTTTTAGCTTTTTTGGATGTCTTCTTCATTTTCTACAGCTCACTTGAGTAGAACCCTGTATAGCGAAGAGGACAACTGGGGGCTGTTAATAACATTATCTGACCTGTCAGAAATACCAACTTGGAGCGGATCACCAACTGCATTATTATTTCCAGCTTCATAAAGAAGATCGAAACTTATTCATATTCTGAATTAATATGAATATTATAATTTGAAGAACCATGAAGATTAGGAGCTTGAGGAGATGCCAGAGTAGAAGGAGGTTCGGATGAATAGGGCTAGATACTGGAGTCATTGAAACCAAGGTAGCAGCTAGTTAGTAGCTACGTCAACCACCACGACTTGATTGGCCACATCTGAAGATCAGCCTGGAGTAAGAGGAGTCACATGACTGAGGAATGGATAGATGATCTACAACATGAGTAATAGAGGCCTGAACCAGTTGTCCCTCCGGAGCATTTTGAGCCATAGGAGACAATTGAGCATCATGTTGTGCGGAATTTTCTAGATCTACATGCTGCAACGTATTGTTTGTGTGGCCTGAGCAAAATGTTGAATAATAAGTTGATTAGAATAAATTCATTATTGAAAGGTGAGCATATGCTCATTGAATGATCAAAGCACTTGAATCTAGTGCAAATAGTCTGCTTCCATTCATAATAAACCTCTTGACAGAATCGGGATCGTAACCACTTCTCATGCGAACAAAAATCTCACCTGGGAATTTGCATGACGAGTCCACTTCCACACATATGCGTGGATATGCCAATAGCTTTTGCTACTTCATTAGTTGATCGATGTACATAGGTTTTCCAATGGAACTTGCAATTTTTCCTAGGTTTTGAGAACCCCAATATTGAAGAGGAAGATTTGGTAGTCTCACCCATATTGGAATTGAGGTCAATAATTCACGCATTGGCTTTTATATGAGTGCTCCAATGGTTGAAAATTAGGGGTGTATTTGTTTACTGAAAAACTGAAAATTTGCAGGCTGAAAGGGGCTAAAAGAGGTGAAAACTGTTTGGTTAGTGAAAGAGTTGACAAGAGTTGTTGATGGTGAAGGTGAAAATTTTTACCTATGAGCTATCAGTGCGTTTGGAAAATGAAATGGAGAATTTTCACTCCTGAAAACTGAAAAAAATCAGCAAATCACCTCTGAAAGAGGTGAAAATGCAAATTCTCATTCGAATGAGCATCAACCTAAAAATGTTCTCTTCGTCACTTTGTCACCTCCCACTACCACCTGCCGCCCACCATCACCACTGCCGCAGCCGCCATCGCTGCACCATCGCCCATTCTCCATCGCCACCGCCGCCCGTTGCCATCACCCAAAACAAAAAAAATTCATTTACTCTACGTAAATAGCACTTGATTTTTTTCAGGTTCCTAAACACAAGTCACCAATCAGGAGTCTGGCTGATTTTTGAAGGCTAAAAATTTGATTAATTTTAGGTTCCCAAATGGGTTTTCCACAATCAGAAAAATCACCTACAAATCACCCTCAAAATTTTTAGGCAGACATTTTTTTTCACATTTCCCAGTCAGTTTCACCCAGAGCTTGACCGACAATAGACCAAACTGATCCAACAACCTCGCAACAATATTCTTCGTTAGCAAAATGAAAAAGGAAGAACCCATATGAGAGAGAGTTGATGGTGATATCATATTCCAATTTCCACATGCTAAGAGATTACCACCTTCAATCCCACTTACCAAGGAGGTTGTCACACCCCAAATTTTCAGCTTCATATCATAGTATGTATTTTTTTATTTGCTCAAGACTCGAGGCACCATAGATACGCCATCATTCACACCAATACAATGAAAAGTGTAAAATGACAAACACATATAGAATAGACTATCTATAAATGAAATTCAAAATGAAAGATAAAAATAATAACCTGATATGTCTCAATGGACCAAAGCCATATTACAGAAGTTTCAAAATAAACTAAAAATCTATAAATTTAATCAACGAACTTCCTTGTTTTGCCACACTCTAATCTTCAATCTTCTACTTGATATCTTATGCTAATCCTGCATCAATGGATGCGTGAGTGTGTATTCCTAGAAATACTCAGTATAATGAAAAACCGCAATAGGAAGGAAACAAGATGTTCAATGATAATGCAAATAGCGGAAGGGACAATCACGAACTGCCAATATGATATAAATCAATTTAAAGAGATAATCCAACACAAACATTAGAAATTGCTAACATCTTGACGAAATGATCAGACTCTACAAAGACAATGCTAGGAGTAAATGAATTTTTTCTTTCAGTCAGTGCAGCTATCAAACATACAACATAACCCATACGCCTCTAGGTTATTTTTTAAACCTTGCCATGAGTCTAGAGATGTGGTCATCATCTGTGTTGATGGACACAATGGTCAGAGACTGTATAGGTCTTCCATGATGCCTAACAATTTAATTAAGCGAGCGAGGTGTACAAAAGAGCAGGGGCCTGACGGGTCCTAATGTGCAGAAACCAGACAAGTCTCTAGTGCAGTCATGGCTTTATGGTGAGCATACTATAATTCAATAATGTGTGTGAAGAGAAAGATGTGAATGCTATGGAAACTCTTCAACAAAATCTCACCTTGAGTCTTGTCCGTGTGTGGACTAATACCGTAGATACTTCCAAGTTGAATAACATAATAAGGAATTAGAATTAACTCGTAAGCAAAGGGAGGCAAGCCAATAACTGAAACAAGCAGATAATTATGCGGAGAACAGGAACATGTGCTAATTCCTGAGGAAATTAACCCAAAGCAGATTACCAATAAAATAACATGATAATATATGCATTTGAATTAAGTAAAACCCTAGAGTAAGACTCAAAGTAGTGCTGCTCATTAAGATTTATCACTAGGGTTACAGAGATGCAAATTCAGATTGGGTGAACATCAATTGAGCGGAAAAGTCAGGAAAGATAGAAAGGTATGACTTCTTAATCCTAATAACCAGGTCTTGATACATATTATAGGTTCTCTCATGTCAGCATATAGATAGATAGATATATACATATGTTTCTAGGATAATGTCACACAAGGTTCAGTCAAGAATTATGGAACCCAACTGCAGATAGGTGGCTCTACTACTAAAAATTTAACTAGTACGGTTTATACAATAAATTCAAAGTCCATTAGCATGGTCGGACAATTGGGTGAGCTAGTAACATGTATCATATGTTGGCTGGAATGACTCGACAGTTGAACAAAAAGGTTCGGTCAATTCTTAGTCAATTAACCAAAAAATTGTAATAGTTTCATATAGGTAATACATATAAATAACCTATGGATTATATTATCTAAAATCGGACATCAAGATGGTATTTTAGGAAGAATCGCAGCAAGGAAAAGCTCATGATTTTTTGGGTATTAACATAATTCAAAGCATACAACAAACATGTAAATCACATAGGTGATTACAGTCGATCATTGCAGTTTCATCAACAACAATGATATATGTATCTCAAGCAAGCTTTCAATTCAATATCGGTATGAGTCAATTCAATATCAGTAGCTGATTGTTTAAAATTAAAACCATTGTAAGTGCACAAGGCAATTGTACTACGGCGAGTATTAAAGGGTTGTCGAACCTCAGGGACGGTGAATACTTTACTAAACTCAAGAGAACAAAAAGATGTAGTTTAATTAATTCTAAAGAAAGCAATGAACTTTATTTGATCTAACTAAGATTTAATCAATATGGAGAAGTATCAAGGCAATCAATCCACCACTAGACATGCAATTACTACTCTCAATTATTATTAAGCATACATTGACATGATATGGTAATTCGTGTTCTTGATCGGACACACGAATTACTAATGAATTCACTAACGTTCTTGATCGGACACGAAAGTTCATCCACTATTGTATAATCAATCCTATCCTTGATTGGGCATAGAATCAATCACAACTCTATTATAATGCAATTAATCTTATCCTTGATCGGGCATAAAAATCAATTATAATATCTAATTTCATTCATAATCAATCAAGTCTATGATCAAGCACTCAAAAGAAACTCATGAAACCGCATTAAGCATGAATCATAATCAACTTTATAAAATTAAACTATCAAAAGTAGCAATACACATCTAGGGCTTCATCAAGCCTTGACAAGGAATTTAGTTACACATAGAAAGAAAGAAAAGAAAAGCCTGTTTATGTAGATCCATCGTCATGAATCCTTCTTCTTCCTTTTTTGCTCCAAAAGACTCATTCTCTTGCTCCTCTCTAGCCTCCAAGGTATATTCTCTAGTCTACTTTCTAATGCCCAAAACGTTCTCTCATAAGGCCTATTTATAAGAGTGAAGACAAACCACGAAGTCTCCTTCCAAATCCGAGTCGAAATAGGTCTTATTTCGGTTTGCCACACACGGCGATCGATCGCTCCGTATTGTCGATCGTTCGCTATCCGATCGATCGCAATTCCTTCGTTATTTTCTGCCGATCGATCGCTTTGCCGATCGTCGCCGTATAATACCGATCGATCGTTGTTACTCTCTTGTGCGATTGAAAAATTCCAGTAGATACGATCGATCGTTTTGAGGCCGATCGATCGTTTCCTTCAATACACTGATTTTACGGCTCTAGCGATCGATCGCATTGATAGCCGAACGATCGTGGTTACTGTTCATTAAATTGAAATGGCTATAACTTTCTGTCCCGAACTCCGAATTGCACGTGGTTGGTGGCGTTGGAAAGCTGACTTCTTGAATTAACATGGGACTTGAGTCAGTCCAATCCGACATTTGTACACGAAGTTATGATGATTTAACCATTCGAGTTATTTTTCACCTCATTTCTGTGTATTACTCTTGTTTCCTACAAAAACTAAAAATTATATTAAAGTAGTAGTTATTCTAATCAAACACTAGCATAATCATAAGTTTAGGAGATAATAAAATGCATAATTCATGTATAGATCACACCCCCAAACCTACATTTTGCTAGTCCCTAGCAAAATAAAACAAAACAAAATAAAACAAACAACTAAAGGAACTAATGCATAAAAGTAAACACCACTTTCGTAGGAAACACGATTGCATTGAGCGTATGCAACAAGTCGTTAAACCTCTAGGTGGCCCTAGTGGGACGAGTTTTGTCTCGTGAGGGTTTGTAGCCATGCTACCCACAAACATGTATTTATGAAACTAATTAACCTAAGTGCAAAAAATAAAGCAAAAATAAAACATTACAAAATACACAAACCTATTATCCCGACAAATGCAAAATATAATGCTTAAGAGAATTAACCACATGTACTTGGTTCATAATCAACAGGAATATAAAAGCCCTCAAATAAGTGGTTTTATTCCACACTTTCATCTTGGAAATTTCTGCTCAATATAATATAGCATGATAACATAAATAGTAAAAAAAGTGTAGAACATTGTAGCAATACATTCTAAATTTCTGTTTATACAGATCCAGTGTTACCCATTAACCAAAGAATATCAGAATCTATATAGTCATCGTAATCTTTAGGTTCATGATAACACAGATCTACGCACCTCCTTCGGGTCCAACATTCTAGATTTGAGAGGATAATACACCACAGACTTTTTTTTCTTTTATTTTTCCGCTAGGACTGTGTAAGGCCTGACTTCAAGATGCTTAGGTTTAGCAATGACTCAGGCCAATGACTCCCAGCCAGTTGGCTTAGGGCACTAGGTTTTAAGAGACCGCTTCGGGCCCGAGCATCAGCCTAAGTTAATCCTATAAAGTCAAGCAGCCCCTTTCTTTCATTTTGTTTTCATTTTTTTGCATTTTCATTTTCATCATTCATCTTTTTCAGCACATCTTTATTTTGTCCAGGCTGTATTATACTCTTAACCTATTTCTGGTTCCAATCCCTTGCCATAGCCAAGTAAATTGTCTATCATGATCTTTTAAGCTCAACAGACAACTACACATCATTCAATGACTATGACTAAAGACATCCCACTGTAGATTAGCATTCAACAAATCTCTAGATGGCATTACTTTATGTACTAATGTGTGAGTAAATTTTCTTAGTTCAAGCACTTGTTCCAAGAGGACTGTAATAGAAAGATATGCTCAGTTAAGTGTATCTATCCTCCAGTATACTTACTTACACTTCCAATGTAAATTAATCTCCTAAGAATTATAACATGCATCATTACGGGATAAACTATCAAAACCTAACAGAAATACTAACAAACAACTTAAAACTACTCAAACAAATTGAACTTTTTTTTTATTTTCCTTTTCTAATTTTACAATGAAGCACATCCTCTCCCCCAAACCTAATATAAGCATTGTCCTCAATGCACAATAAAGACAAAATACAATGATCACAAAAGGTAAAAAGAGAAAGAGGAAGGAAAACACTAGAGGAAGTGGACTAGAAATCCCGATCATCGCCATCACCATCGCCTGGAGGAAAATGCCATGCATGAAGAAAATCGACTATGGAGTCGAGGCGTTCCGTAATAGCATGCTGGGAGTCCATAAGCACCTGTTGTGACTGGCGAATCTCCTGCACATGGCCAGTGAGATCGTTGATCTGCTGCTGCATCGTAGCCCATGGTGGTTGAGCAGGCTCACCCTCAGGTATCTCAGCATGTTCCTCAAGACGGGAAGCTCGTGGCCACCCGCGTCGTGTATGGCCCATCATACGGTTATACGCATCCACTCCAATGGGCCCCAGTCCATGAGATACTCGAGAATGCTCAGGAAAATGCACCCCATGGGTCAGAAATACCCGCTCTAAAATGTAGGGGTACAGTAACCTCTCATCTTTTTGGCCCACCATCATTTGCTTCATCCGGCCAAAGACGAATGCAGGCAAGTCAAGATCACGGCGCCGAGTATCGTCGCCGAATACATAGAGTAAATCAGTCATGGTTCGGTCGACTTTCTCCTTCCGGGCCGACCATACATCATGCTGTAGAATTAGAAAGGCAAAGCGGAACTCAGCTCGCATGCTGATGGCGGCTAGGTAGGTAGAGGTCCCAGGTCCTACTGCAGATCCCATCAATCGCGCTGTGATATTCCGGTAGGGAGGAAACTGATATCCATCAAAATCAGGGTGATGAATCGTACCTCTGTCACACCCCATGGCACTAGCAATATCGCCGACCCGGACCCGGATAGGAATACCACATACGACGCTCTGAATGGTCACCCGCTCGGGATTATCATTGTCTTCAATGGTGCCATTTGCATAGAATTTCCGAACCGGATCCTCGTGGACCATTGCAAATGCATTCTGCCTTTTTGCAGCGATATGGGTGAAATAGTTCACCCAATCCGGCAGGTCCTCGATCCATCTCTGAGTCGGAAGATCGGGAATAGACGGGTTCAGGACCACCTGCCTCTCATATTGTATGGGTCGTGGCTGTGCAACAGGTTCAGGTGGAGGGGTGGAAGGAGCAGGACGTGATGAAGAAGCTTCACCCCTTGAGCGTTTGTGAGCGACTGATTTCTGAGGCATTGTACCTGAAACCCAAAGATAATAGTGAAAATCAAATCAAGGTACAAAAATATGCAGCATGTAATTTCAAACCTAAACATCACAGCAAGCATGTAATAGCAGATCCACTACACAATTTTTGAAATTTTCTTTTTCAAAAAATAATAATGAATTTCCTAAAAAAATAAAAATAAAAAAACTTTTTATGAAAACTTAGGAAATCGAAAGGAATCATCATGCATAACAAAAATTACAATCATCAATATAGAAGTATACATGAGAGATATATATCCCCGAAATCAGATTTCAAATTTTTTTTTAATAGCAAAACACTGTTCACCGCAAGAACACAAATCCTTAAAAATTAAATAAAACACCTAAAATCGAAGAATTAGAAGCTGAAAGTCATGCATAAGCATAGCAATAATCAATATAAGGGAATGCATGAGAGTAATCGCAACAATATCTACCGAAAACTAAGAAAAATCAAGTTTTTAAGTTTCGGTTTACCGGAAGAGAAAGGAGTAATTACGATGAAAGGAGTAGGAAATCATGGAAACAGACACCGGATCTGGATTCTACGTGCAAAAATCCTTTGGGGGCCGGAGTTTCAGCTCAAACAAGGGTCGGAAAAGGCAGCGACGAGCGGAAATAGATTTCTCTCGCCGCGGCCGTTCAGATTTTATGCCTGAGGAAGACGACCCGCGATCGATCGCATTTTTGGCCGATCGATCGTTATGTAAATCGAGAAACAGCGCCCGTTAGATTGAAGATGAACGGTGTCGATGTACCGCAGAGCGATCGATCGAAAAGATAAGGCATCGATCGGAGAGCGATCGATCGTTTATATCCGATCGATCGTATCTATTGTTCTTCGATCTTTTTTTTTTGTTTAGCATATCCTCTCCCCCAAACCTAGTATGAACATTGTCCTAAATATGAACAAACTATAGCATGACAATGAGCATACAATGAAGAAAATCAGATAAAAGAGAGAATACACCTGAATACGTGGGTTGCCTCCCACCAAGCGCTAAGTTTAACGTCTTCAGCCAGACGGAGCCACAGTTGTTTGCAGGACTTAGATCATCAAGATTTCAGCCTAGATCAATTAAATGATTTCCCCACACACTCCTATCCTTGTGGCTTATGTATGGAGCATATCGTGGAATAAAAGGATGGGATGGTAGGTGAGGAAACAATGAAGCTATAGGTCCTTGCACTATCCATGGAAGAAGGTCATCAGAAAATTTTAATATAAAGGGAACCTCCTCCCCCACATCAACCATTTTGGCCTTATGGACCTCTTCTAATAACCCAATTGGGAAAGCTTCATCAATTAGTGAATCAACTAAACTATCTATGAAACAGTCTAAGTTATGTTCATTAAACAAAGAGTTAGATTGATCTAGACAAGATATGAATGGTACTTCAGGAATAGAAGGTTCTGTTAATAGTATTGTAGACTGCAACTCCTCAGCTATAGAAGAAAGTTGAAAATTTGGTTCTATCAACACACTCACTTCTTCTTTAATTTCTACACCCTCTTGATCATTAAGTAAAACCCACTCAAGCTCATTGTCAAACCTTTGGGCATTATGAATGGATGTAACATCATAATTATGAATGGATTGTCAAACCTATGGATGTAACATCCATAGGGAAAAACAGATCCCTTCATCAGAAAATTGGCCCATCGGATATTGAGGTTGGACAGGTAAAATGCATTCTTCGTTCATATTCATGGCATATGTTAGCTGTTCTAACTGTATTTCAATATTGGCAAGAGCCTGCGTGTAGGAATGGACAATCTGGGCATGGGTACTCAGCTCACCTGTCAGCTCTCTATATTTGGTGTTAATCATAATGTCCATCTTGGCTTCCATCGTATTGAAAGCTGAGAGGAGAGTAGATTTGGTGGCTAGCATTTGGCTCATTTGATCTTCTAGGGATGGTTTCTTATTGGTCTGGCCAAACTAAGGATTAGAAGCTGGTTGGTAAGGTAGTTGTTGGCTTAGGAAATCTTGTCTAGGGGCCTCATGAAGAGTGGGCCCAGGGTTGGGATGCTCCCAAGGGTTGTTAGGATGATCCTCCCACCTATGAAGACTTTGGGCCTCACTCACATATTTTCTTATAAAATCAGGGTACTCATGGGCCAAAGGGCACTCCACTGGGGTATAATAGGACTTAAACAGAGGGCACATAGTTCCGACATATGAGGAGTTGTGTATTGTAAGGAAGATGTGTCACTCCCAAAATTAGAGTGATTATCCCACCCACAGTTGTAACTATCAGCATATAAGGGTCGTGGGTGGTAGGGCATTTCATAGGGAAGGGGATTAGGTGTGTGTGAAGAACAATAATCATTAAAGCTATTATATGGGTTCTCATGGCTAAATCCATAGAAAGGTGAAGACATTTCTTCACCATGCATTCATCAACCGAACCAAAATATCACACATCCACAAATCAGAGAAACAACCCTAGATATCCACAACTAGCAATCATCAGTCCTAGGTATTGACAACTAGCAGTCCTAATAGCCACAACTATCACAAAAAGAAAAGAAAAACACCAAGCACACAAATTAATCTAAAAAGAGAAGGAAAAGAGAATGCAAACTAGGGGAAGGGGTGGCCTTTCCACGTTGGCGAGAATTCTACGTCTTCTCTTAACCTTGCAAAAAGAAAGAAAAACACAAATTAAGCTACTGACAAATAATCTAAGTTAAGACTCACTAAACTACTCTAACACTAATTACGCTAAGAATCTAGTAAACTATTGAGCCGTCCCCGGCAACGGCGCCAAAAACTTGATCGTTTAAAATTAAAACCCTTGCAAGTGCACAAGGCAATTGTACTATGGCGAGTATTAAAGGGTTGTCGAACCTCAAGGACGGTG
Source organism: Houttuynia cordata (assembly GCA_039654745.1). Classification (NCBI taxonomy): domain Eukaryota; kingdom Viridiplantae; phylum Streptophyta; class Magnoliopsida; order Piperales; family Saururaceae; genus Houttuynia; species Houttuynia cordata. The sequence continues at coordinate 13,326,428 of CM077504.1, forward strand.
AATACTTTACCAAACTCAAGAGAAGAAAAAGATGTAGTTTAATTAATTCTAAAGAAAACAATGAACTTTATTTGATCTAACTAAGATTTAATCAATATGGAGAAGTATCAAGGCAATGAATCTACCACTAGACATGCAATTACTACTCTCAATTATTATTAAGCATACATTAACATGATATGGTAATTCGTGTTCTTGATCGGACACACGAATTACTAATGAATTCACTAACGTTCTTGATCGGACACGAAAGTTCATCCACTATTGTATAATCAATCCTATCCTTGATCGGGCATAGAATCAATCACAATTCTATTATAATGCAATTAATCTTATCCTTGATCGGGCATAAAAAGCAATCACAATATCTAATTTCATTCATAATGAAGCAAGTCTATGATCAAGTACTCAAAAGAAACTCATGAAACCGCATTAAGCATGAATCATAATCAACTTTATAAAATTAAACTATCAAAAGTAGCAATACACATCTAGGGCTTCATCAAGCCTTGACAAGGAATATAGTTACACATAGAAAGAAAGAAAAGAAAAGCCTGTTTATATAGATCCATCGTCATGAATCATTCTTCTTCTTTTTTTGCTCCAAAAGACTCCTTCTCTTGCTCCTCTCTAGCCTCCGAGGTATGTTCTCTAGTCTACTTTCTAATGCCCAAAACGTTCTCTCATAAGGCCTATTTATAAGAGTGAAGAGAAACCACGAAGTCCCCTTCCAAATCCGAGTCGAAATAGGTCTTATTTCGGTTTGCCGCACACGGCGATCGATCACTCCGTATTGCTGATCGTTCGCTATCCGATCGATCGCAATTCCTTCGTTATTTTCTGCCGATCGATCGCTTTGCCGATTGATGCCGTATAATACCGATCGATCATCGTTACTGTCTTGCGCGATTGAAAAATTCCAGTAGATACGATCGATCGTTTTGAGGCCGATCGATCGTTTCCTTCAATACACTGCTTTTACGGCTCTAGCGATCGATCGCATTGATAGCCGATCGATTGTGGTTACTGTTCATGAAATTCAAATGGCTATAACTTTCTGTCCCAAACTTCGAATTACACGTGGTTGGTGGCGTTGGAAAGCTGACTTCTGGAACTTTAACATGAGACTTGAATCATTCCAATACGACATTTGTACACGAAGTTATGATGATTTAACCATTCAAGTTACTTTTCACCTCATTTCAGTGTATTACTCTTGTTTCCTACAAAAAGCAAAAACTATATTAAAGTAGTAGTTATTCTAATCAAACATTAGCATAATCATAAGTTTAGGAGATAATAAAATGCATAATTCATGTATAGATCAGTAGCTACAACGCTAGTATTTAATTTCAAACATAGAATAACTAGGAACTACAAAAATACAAAACCGTAGACATAATTGCATAAAAGTGTCCTACTTGAATCATTCATCAAAAACTTCTCGCTTTAGCCTTACTCCTGCCATCCCTCTCTCCTCCGATGTTGCTTTGGTCGCTCAGGTAGAGAGAGAGAGAGAATTGGATCAGAAGAAGTGAGGGAAGGGTCGGTTGCTCTACTTATAGTTGTGTCCAAAGAGTCCTACTCCTGGTGGAGTAAGGCTCGACCTTTCCTATTCAAGTCAATCCTCTCTTAAGTCAAGTCTATCTAATCCCAACTGTCTCCTTCCGTGTTTATTGTCTAGTGTCCATTGGAACCCAGTCTGATGGGTTTCCTATTTGCCATCCATCATACTCCCCCTCCAATCCAACTCCAACTCCAAGTGGGACTACACGATCTCCTATTGAACTCATCTCTCATGCCCTTATCAGAAAGCCCTACCAATTAGTTCTCCTAGAATCCAAGTCGATCGGACTTCTAAAAAAATTCTATCTAATTTGGGGTCATCACAAGTGTAAACAACCAAGATATATTGTCATCGATGACCTTCCAGTTCCACTTGGTCATCATCAACTCGACCTTTGAATCCTTAAGAAATTCTGGGAAGTGGGGTAGTGAGAGGGCATTCTTGTCATGGGTTGACTATTGCATGAAGAGTCTCTTCCAAAGCGGAGGAAGAATTGTCAGTGAAGAAGAGGACACATCCATCTCCAAAGGCCGAGAATGACTCTGATCATGGACTTCTGAAGAGGGGAGGGCACCACTTGCATTGATGTGTGCTACAACATAAATATTGCTTACCCAAGTGCAAGTACCTAAGTAATAAAGTTAACTCGGTGAGTTTAAGTGTCTAACCACAAGGATCGTGTTTAGAAAAATTAGAATCTTAAGTAACTAATTATAACTAAACTATGCAATTAGTAAAAAAACTAAGAAAATTAAAATAAAGATTATACGAGTGAATAGATAAATAGATTGAAGCATAGAATCAGTAATGAATCCACAAGTAATATCACTCCTAAATAATACTTATGTAAAACCAATTGATAACGGCACTTGGTTGGTCAACTAAGGGTTACACGTATTCGGAGATCACGTCTAATCAAATATCAATACTTTATCAATTCAACACAGCCACAATTCATACCATATGATAATTCTAAATCTAATGTGCATGACACATTCAATCAAAGAAAAATTCACAAGGTATAATAAAATATTAATCCATAAAAATAAAACTTGTGTTTATGAGTTGATCACATGCTTCATTAAAAGATCATCATAGCCCTATCCTAAAAAGATTACTTCATGATCATAAGATAAAAAAATCAAATTCAAAAATCTCATTGGGCAGAACTGTAGCAAACAATGTAGCATGAATGTTGTTTATCGTCTTCCCACCTGGTTTTTACTGTAGCAGTGTATAGCAAATAAATCAGTCGGCCCAAGGCTCCTCCTTTCTCCTCTATATTTATAGCCTTCTCAAGAGTGCCCCGTATTAAAGAGTCCTTGACTGAAATCAACTCTTTTCAGGTTCGGATTTATCCAAATCGCATCAAAAATCCACTTTCCGTCCAAGTTGGAGTCCTCTTCGTGCAAGTTTTCTTCCCAGTCGAGCATGTCTCCATGGATGAATATGAGCTGATTCCGATTCTGATTCGATCTTATCCAGGCAATCCAAATCTGGTGAGAGTCCAGGTTCTGGCCGAATCGAACCCTTGTTCTTCCAATCTGAGGATGCTTCTTCCTCGAGCACAACCCATGCACAATCCCGCATAGACAAAGAACGATTCGAACTTCCAATTCCGACATGAGTCCATCCCAGCTCTCCCTTTCTCGGGCTCCATTTGACGTGCAATAATTCCACGATCCACAACTCGAGCTCTTGAAATCTATATAAAAACAATTAGATTCAATTTAGGTACACATTTAAAATATTTATATTCAATAAATTAAGTGCATCTAAATTACTCAATTCATTACAATTAACCATGTAAACTCCTAATTCATTATTTAACCTAAATAATTATTAATTAACCTAGATAACTCATAATTACGACAGGAAAATTAATGCATTAGGGTATATAAATACGTTAATATATTTATATACCCCAGACCTATATTTTGCTAGTCCTCGAGCAAAACAAAAACAAAAAAAAAATAAAATATTTTAAGAAATTAACTATTAGAAAGATAAATGACACTTTAGTAGGGAACATGAATTGATTGAGTGTATACAACAAGCCGTTAAACCTCTAGGTGTCCATAATAGGACGAGTTTTATCTTGTGAGGGTTTACAACTACGCTACCCACAGACATGTAACCTAAAATAATAAAATCTTATATATCCCTTCCTATACATACAATAATGTTTAAAAATACTAACCACTAATACTTGCATAAATAAATAATTGAAGCACAGAGACGATTAAATTAGTGGTTATGTTCCACACCTTCATCTTGGAAATATTTGCTCAATATAGATATATAACTACTTTTCGAAAAGCAAAGGTGCAAAATAAATAGGCATGCAATCTAAATTTATATCTTCTACTCATTCTAATGTCACCAATTAGTTAAGTTACAGTCGAGCTTAATAACCCAAAATAATTCTATGGCATTTTTTGTCTTGAAGTATCATGATAAAAGTACACAAGCATCCAAAACCATAAGTCCACATTATAGGGTATAAAAGCATAATACACCGTATTATTTATTATTTATTTTCTGTCATGACTGTGCAATGCCTAGCTCTATTAGTTTATGAGGGTCGTGTAGATAACTAAAGTGGTAGCAAGTGACTCTCAACCAGTTAGCTTAGGGCAAAGGTTTTAAGATACCCTTAAAGACAAACCCTTTGAAACCCATATACTATAAAGCATGGCAGCCATGAGAGAATTTGTTATAACCTTTAATTTTTAACGCAAACCTTTCAGCTTACTGAAGCATAAAGGCCCGATTACTCATGGGAGATAGTAACAAACCTCTTTATTTTGCTTGTTTATTTTCAACTTTTTTTTCTTTTTTTGAGTGTATTATACCTTCAACCTATTTTCAAACCAGCTCTGCCATAAAGCTAAGCAGATAGTCTATCATGATCATTGAAGCTTAAGAATGTCACGTTTTCAAAAATAAACTTGACTAAAGATATCCAACTAAAAATACTAGTTAACAAATTTCTAGATGGTATTTTTATGTGTACTCATGTGTGTGAGTGATTTTTTAGAAAATAGGAGCACATGATTCCAAGAGGATTCTATAAGAATCAAAACTTCATATTTAAGTTTCTCAATCCTCAAATTAATTCACTCATATTTTCTATATAAATTAGCCTCTCTAAAAATTGAAGTATGCATTGAACTACAAAACCAACCTAATAACTAATTTTTATGCTGCTTTTTAAATTTTTTTTTTCTTTGTTGGAATAAAAATGAAAATGAACTATCAATCTATACCTCTAAATAAACTAAACATTGTCCCCAATGTTTTAAAAAAGATATACTATAATGACTAGTAAAAGGGAAGGAGTGTTGGAAAGATATTACTAGGAAGTAAAGGCATCTCTTGATAGAAGTATGACAATAAAAGCACACACACACACTAAGAATGAGAAGTTAGTATAAAATATCAAGAATAAGAATATACAGCCCCCCCCCCCCCCCCCGGCCAAACCTAGAGTGAAATACCCCAACACAGGAAGAACACAACAACATAATTAAAATAAGCTAAGAAACAACTAAAAATGAATAAGTAAATAAATAAATTGGGTTTCCTCTGAAAAGTGCTAAGTTTATTGTCTTCAACCAGACAATGTGAGTCTATTAACAATTCAATCTTGATAAACAGGATCAAACAGAGGAATGGTCTAAACCTCTGTAGGAATCAACTCCAAATATGGCTTAAATCGTTGACCATTCACTTTAATCACATTGCCATTTTTTGGATTTTCAATTTCTACAGCTTAATGAGGATAAACAGTTTGAACAATAAATAGACGAGTCCATCTAGAACGAATCTTGCCAGGAACAAATGCAATCTAGAGCTATATAAAAGAACTTTTTGTAAAGGTTCATGTTTTTCTATGTATGTGTTTATCATGAAAGACTTTCATTTGTTCTTTGTAAATCTTTGAATTCACATAAGCATCATTCCTTATTTCTTCCAATGCATTGAGTTGGAGCTTACACTTCATCTTAACTGTAATTAAACATCTTTATAGCCCAATAAACCTTGTGCTCTAACTCTACAGGCAAGTGGCAAAATTTCCCATAGATAGGTTTATAAGGAGACATACTAATAGGAGATTTGAAAGTTGTACGATATGCCCAAAGTGCATCAATTAAGCGTAGAGACTAATTAACCATTTTTCTCCAAGATGTGTTTAATCTCCCTATTAGTAAGTTCAGCTTGCCCACTTGTATACGGGTGATAAGGGGTTGACACCTTATGAATGATTTTATATTTCTTCATTAGTGCCTCAAAAGGCCTACTGCAAAAATGAGAACCCCATCACTTATGATTGCACTAGATATGCCAAACCTTAACAAAATATTTTCCTTCAAAAAATGGATAACAGTTCTATGATCATTATTTCTAAAAGGGGTGGCCTTTACCTCCTTAAAAAACAGTCAACAACCATTAAAATATAAAGATTATCAAAGGAGGGTGGAAACGGATCAATAAAATCAATACCTTAGCAATCAAATATTTCAATCACTAATATGGGGTTCAAATGCATCATATTGCGGTGGGTTATTCTGCTAAGTTGTTAAGTTGTTGACAACGCCCACAAGTAATACAGAAAGCATGTGTATCTTTAAAAAGAGTAGGTCAATAAAAACCACATTATAAAATTTTAGCCATCGTTTTCTTGGCTGAAAAATGTCCACCATGAATGGCAAAAAGAGATTACATTATGTATTTTATCATTAGGTACACATCTCCTAATAATATAATCCGAACAATATTTAAACAGATAAGGATCATCCCAGGAGAATTTTCTAACATCTACCATGAATTATTTCCTATCCTATGTTGTTTAATGAGATGGAATTTGACATGTGACAAGAAAATTAACAATCTTAGCAAACCAAGGTAGATCAGAAATAATAAAAAGTTGCTCATCGATGAAAGTGTCATTAATTGGGATGGTCTCCATAGAATCATCAACAATTAACCTAGACAAATGATTAGCGACAACATTTTTTACTCCCTTCTTATCTTCAATAGTGATATCAAATTCTTGGAATAGAAGGATCCATCTAATCATCCTAGATTTTGCATCCTTCTTTAAGAGAAGATATTTCAGTGCATCTTGATCAATGTAAACAACAACAGAAAATCCTGTCAAATAAGACCTATCTAAAGCAAAAACTATAGCAAGTAATTCTTTTTTAGTTGTTAAATAATTCATTTGAGCATCATCTAAGGTCTTACTGGCATAGTAAGTAACATAGGGCTTACTGTCCTTTGCCCCAAAACAGCCCCCACAAGAAAGTAACTAGCATCACACATTATTTCAAAAGGTAAAGTCTAATTAGGGGTTGAAGTGAGCATGCTTTCAATTTAACAAAAGCTTGCTCGCAAGCTTCAGAATCAATATCTTTAGATAGGAGAGTATACAATGGTCTTGAAATATAACTAATATTCTTAATTAACCTCCTATAGAACTCTGCAAGACCCAAAAATGATCTAACATCCTTAATAGTCTTTGGTGTAGGTAAATAGGTTATTTATCTACACTTGAATTATGCATATAACTATCTCCTAAACTTATGTTTATGTTAGTATTTGATTATAATTAATGGTACTTTAATAAGTTTTTGATCTTTGTATGGAAAGCAGACATACACTCGTTTTGGCGTAAGAAGAAAGAATAAAACAGAAAAAATTCGGAAATGAATAGTAGCCAATCAATCGCCAGAAATGACTCGATCGATCACCAGAGCCAGAAAACATAACGAGAATGAAGGATGCGATCAATCGGTGAACAGTGTGATCCAACGTATCTACTGGAATTTTGAGTCTATAGCAATGATCGATCGGACCAAATAGCAATCGATCGTATCTACTAGAGTTTGTAAATTTATGACAAACGATCGATCGGCAGGCGAGTTGAAGTGAATGATCGACACGACGTAGCAGAAATAAAGAAGGAAATGACGATCCATCGGTAAAGCAATCAATCGGCCATAAAAGTGATCGATAGCCGTATTCGACAAAACTGAAATAAGACCTATTTTGTCTTGGATTTGAAAGGGCTTTGCGTGTTTTCTCTCTAACCCTATAAATATGCCTTAAAAAGAACGTACTGAGCATTGGAGAATAGAGTTTTGAGTTCCTTTGGAGACCTTGGAGGCTAGAGCAAAGGAGAGAAGAAGAAAAAGAAGATGATGAAGAACATGATGCTTGTTTCACTTCCAATGCGAGGCTAGACTTCTTTCCAAGGTGTAGATGAAGCCCCAATAGACTGGTTGTATTGTTTTCTTTTCTTTCATCTTAACTTTATTCTAGTTGGTGTATGGATCTTTATTTTTGTTTTAATGTTAATACATTAACGTTTATTCTTTGTGCTCGAGAGAGACAAGAATAAATTTTATGAGTGAGTTTCAATCCGAAAGAATATTTGCGTGTCCGAGAGGAACGTGAGTAATCTTAGGTGTTACATATTAATAAAGTTTTATTGGTTTATGCTCGAGAGAGATATATCACAATTCCATATTTTAATTGTTTTATGTGTTACATCTGACAGGAGAGCACAATATATTGAATTAACATGTATATGTCTGAAAGGAATATGCTAGGCAATTAGGAATTTATTCAAAATAGAGAGAGAGACGATATACTAGTTTATTGTGTGGTGGATTCGAAGCCCTTGGTATTTTTCCGCATAAGTAAATCTCAGTAATTTAGTTAAAGTTTATTGCTTTCTTAGATTAATTAAAAACTGCAACTTTCTCTTGAGTTTGGTAAATCATTCATTTGTCCCTGATGTTCGATAACCCTAAATACTCACTGTAGTACAATTGCCTTGTGCATTTGCAAGGTTTAAATATTAAACGATCAGGTGTTTGGCACCGTTGCCAGGGACGGGAGCTAATAGTTTACCAAATTCTTAGCATAGTTAGTTTAGAGTAGTTAAGTTTGATTTCGATTTGATTTCAGTAGCTTAATTATGTTTTTCTTCTTGTGCAGAATTAAGAGAGGACGTGGATTCTCGGCAATGTTGGAAAGGCCATCCCTTCCCATAGTTTGCACTTTCTTTTCTTTCCTTTTTGGATTCATTGGGTGCTTGGTGTTTTCTATATTTTTTTCTGTGACTGCCTGCTCGTGCTAGTTGTCGCTATTAGGATTGCTAGTTGTCGCTATCTAGGATTGATGCATGCTAGTTGTCGCTATTAGGACTGCTACAGGTTTTGTTGATTGTGATTGTGCATGCATGGTCGTCGTTCCCTAAATCCTGACCTTGCCTTTGATCTTGACCCTGAGCGCCTCTATAGAATCTATAGAACTCCTAGATACCTGACCCTTGAAACCCATTTCATGGCGAACAACATGAACCTTAGTGGTGGAAATGACCTAAACCAGAATCCGTTAGTGCCCCATATCCGTACCCTGTAGGACTACTACCGTCCCACAACCTACACCTCCCCCTCCTGCATCCTCTTACTTGACAATGTGGCTATTTTTGAAATTAAGCCCAACATCATCCAAATGCTGCCCACATACCATGACCTATTGAATGAGAATCCCTATAGGCACCTGCAAAACTTCCTGGAAGTTAATACTACCTTCAAACTTACACTGTCTGATGACCAGGTGCGCCTTAGGTTGTTCCCTTTTACCTTGGAAGATGGGGCCAAGGAATGGCTGTACTCCTTAGAACATAACTCCATTTCTACTTGGGAGGAACTATGGGCCAAATTCCTCAAGAAATACTTCCCTATAGGGCAGACCAATAAGATCCGCAATGAAATCATCACTGCCATCCAGTTACCTAATGAACGATTCCATGAAAGCTAGGAAAGGATGAAAGCCCTACTCCGGTCTTGCCCACACCATGATGTGCCCAAGTGGCAATTAGTGCAAAGATTTCATGAGGGTGTGTGTGACTAGCACAAAACCCTGATTGATGCCTCTTGTGGAGGCACATTCATGAAAAAAACCCCTAATGATGCTTGGGATCTACTAGAGGACCTGAGCGAAAACTCTTTACACAGTGCCACCCTCTATAGATCTAAAGGTCATATGCCTAGTAGGAGTACCTCAAGGGGAGAGGCATGTAAGATTTTAAAGCTACCACTAGTCTTGAACACCAAGTAGCATCCCTGACAGAGAGGTTTGACAGATTTTTCTCTCAGTCTTCACCTTACACCTAAACCTCTCAATATGCTTGTTCCATTTGTGCCAGCCTTATGCATACCATAGTTGACTACCCTTCAGCATCCCACTATCCAGACCTAGTACATGAGCACGTCAACATTGCACAGACTTTCCCCAGAGCCAACAACCCCTACTCATACATACAACCCGGGGTGGCAAAATCATCCAAATTTCACCTGAAGACAACCTAACTAGGGGCCCACTTTCAATCAGGCCCCAAGACAGAAGTTCCAAAGCCAACCACAGCCTTACCAACCACCCTCAGCTCCCCCATTTGGCCAATCCAATAAGAACCCAACATTAGAGGACCAAATGAGCCAAATGTTAGCCACCTTAACTGAGATGAAAATCGAGATGAAAGCTGAGATGGAAACCAAACACAGAGAGCTAAAAGATGAGCTAAGGACCTAGGCCTAGCTTGTCCATTCCCATACACAATCCATTGCCAAGATAGAGACCCAATTAGGACAGCTGGCCCAAGCTATGAACCGTAGGGAAGTAGGTACCTTGCCCAGCCAACCCCAGTAGAACCCTAAAGGCCAATTTTCCGTCAAGTGTTCCCACTATCTGAATGAGCAGGTGCAAGCCATCACTACCCTGAGGAGTGGTAAGCAAATAGACCAACAGGTTAGGGACCCATCTGTTGGTATTGAGCATGAGAGAACTTCCCCAGAAAGACCTAAAGAACCCACTCCTACCAAGACTAGCCCTGTTAGTCCACCACCTCAGCAGGATGCCCCTACAGAACCCAACACTAAGAAATCTTATATACCTAGGGCACCCTTCCCGCAATGACTCGACAAACCCTCCACATTTTAGTAAGTCCCATCAAAGAATGGAGGAGATGTTAAAGGTGTTCAAGCATGTTAAGATCAACCTTCCTCTATTAGATACCATCAAACAAGTGCCTGCCTATGCCAAATTTTTGAAAGACATTTGTACCCAAAAGTGGAAAGCTAAAGCCAATGTCACCCAGACAGTCTTCTTGACTGACCAAGTGAGCTCATTGCTGACACAAGAAATGCCATCTAAATATAAGGACCCAAGTGTCCCTGTTATATCCATTGTCATAGGTGACAGTACCATTAGTCAAGCTCTCTTGGATTTAGGGGCCATTGTCAACCTACTCCCTTACTCTATTTATGAACGACTTGGCCTAGGAGAGTTACAGCCCACCTCCGTCACCTTTCAGTTAGCAGTCGATCCATCCGCAGACCCAGAGGAGTTATAGAAGACGTTCTTATAGGAGTTGACCGGTTCTACTTTCCTGTTGATTTTGTGGTCTTAGACATGGAACTAGTTGCCAACTCCAAATCCCAGATACCTGTTATCCTTGGCCGCTTTTTCCTAGCTATAGCCGATGCAACTATTAACTGTACGTCCGGGCTCATGAATGTCTCATTCGGGAATATGAGAGTTAAGTTAAACATCTTTAGTGCTTCCCAACAACCCTCTAGTGAAGCTAAGTGCCTGATGGTGGATGACCTAGTGTAAGAGTTCCTTCCCTTTGTTGTGCTTAGAGATGCCATAGAGCATACCCTATTCTATGATTGGCTAGATGCATATTAGGGCACACCTAACCTCGAGGAGATCCATCGGCATTTAGAGGCGTCCCTATATCCTGGACCTATCCCATGGAGACCCCGTGTTGTGCACGCCATACATTACGTCTGCAGCATCAATTACTATGATATTTGCTTATTAAGTATCAGATTGTAATCAACCTGTTTATGCTAATTGTTAGATAATAGGACTGGTAGAGAATAATCATGCCCAATTTTAGGCCCATCAGCTTAGATAGATGGTGCAGCCCCCTTGGGAGACGCGCCATCCTCTCCTTTATATGGTGGTTGTCCTCCCCTTTTGAAGTTATGCAATATTAAAACTCCAATTTCTCTCCTAGATCTTCTTCTTCTTCTTCTTCTTCCCTCCTCGCTGACTCTAGTCCTTGTGGTCCTATCGGATCACAACATTGGTATCAAAGCGTCGATCCATGAGTACTCATGCCTCCTTGCAAGTAGCCCAAAATGGTACCTGAAATTTCCCCACAGGCCGAGGTCGCCAAGGAGACCTCTAGCCCCAAGGTTGACGCCGATTCCACTCAGAAAGCCATGCTGTCTCTCCTAGCTTCAATCAAGGACGAACTCCGGGAGATGAGGCTCGCACAGGCTCCCCAGCAGCCCCTCAAATCTGCCATCTTGACTCCTCCGCCACCCTCACGAGAGATGGGAGGCCCTAGCCGACAAGAAGGATCTCAGGCACTAGGGGCTTCTCTGCTTAGCCAAGCCAGCAGTCAGCCCTTTTCTTATGGGATCCAACTGGGTTCCGTCAACCTTGACGCAGAAGGAGGGCACCATAGCGCAGCGGGGCACACAAGGTGTTCGACGAAATGCCACAATGACCAACCGCACTCGTCCCTTGCAGGATGAGATGGAGGATGTCTGGAACGAAACCCAAGAGTCACGTGGAGGTCAGTGCAACAGTGCAGAGCCTAGACTGGCTCGCCTGCAGTTTCCTCGATACAACGGAGAAGACGACCCTGTTGAATGGCTCTATAAAGCTGACAAATTTTTCTCGTACCAAGGCACCTACTCCGATGATGAGCGCTTACGGGTGGCCGCATTCTACTTGGATGGTGATGCCTCCATCTGGTTCCAGGCGTACGAAAAGGAGACCCGTTTTCTCACTTGGGTGTCTTTCTCCAATGAGTTGTGTATTTAATTCGGGCCGAACGAGTTTTAGGACTTCAATGAGATGTTGTCAACCTTGAAACAAACAACTACAGTAAGGGCCTGTTACTCCGACGTCATGAAAATTGCTAACAGATTGCCCGACTGGCCAGTCGCTGCATTAGTTGGCACATTCAAGCGTGGGCTAAAGCCCGAGATAGCTGATGAAATGTGCCACTTCCCCTGCCACACGATGCGTGAAGTGGTGCGTCATGCAAGAATTGAGGAGGAGAAACTAGCCCGTCAGAAAAGAGGAAGTCGTGGGGTATGGAGTCCACGACCGTCTAGCCACTCCACCCCTCCGGCGGGTCCTACACTCGGCTCCAGTTCGAATCGGCCAGCATTGCCAGGGTCACACCCCACTCCTATCCGTCGTCTCACCCAAGCTCAGATGGCAGAACGGAGGGTCAAGGGCCTATGTTTCAACTGTGACGAAAAGTATGTTCAGGGCCATCAGTGCGCAGTTCAGGGTAGCCTACTCATTGTGGAGGTTGAGGGCAAGGCACCTCCTCAGGTTGAGGATTTCACCCCTGTTTATGACCATGTTCAGCCAAAGATATCAGTGCACGCATATACAGGCACTTTTACCCCACAAACCATGCGAGCCCAGGGCCTATTAAAGCGGTAGCAAGTGGCAATTCTGATTGACAGTGGCTCGACACATAACTTCATCAATGACAGGGTGGCTCAGCGGATCGGTTGCTATGTTTCTGACGCCACCCCATTTGATATCCTTATTGGTGATGGCAAACACTTACGGAGCTCGGGTGTGTGTGCTCAAGCGTCCTTGACCATAGAAGGGCACACATTTACCACGGATCTGTTCCTCCTACCTACAAAAGGAATAGACATGGTACTGGGCGTCCAATGGCTTCAAGAGTTGGGCGACGTATTGTGGAATTTCCATGACCTGATCATGGACTTTGAAGTCCAAGGGGAGAGGGTGCGCATACAAGGGACTCAACCCGGCGCCCTGCATTCCGCTCAGGCAGTTGACTCCTTATGTCGATTTGCACCTCAAGGGATGTTTCTGCAACAGCGTGCAATTGGGGACGTGGACCAGGGTGAACTTCCTTCGAACATGCGCCTACTCCTAGAGGACCATGCGGACATCTTCTCCGAGCCTACTGGCCTTCCTCCCCAGTGGGCCCATGACCATCACATTCCTCTTGTACCAGGGGCTCAACCAACTAACATCAGACCATACCGTTACCCCCACATTCAGAAGGCAGAGATTGAGTGGATGGTGAGAGTTATGTTGAACACAGGTATTATCCGACCCAGTAACAGTTCATTCGCCTCACCTATGTTGCTTTTGCGCAAGAAAGACGGCACCTGGCACTTTTGTGTGGATTATCGTGCCCTGAATGCGATTACTGTCAAAGACAAACACCCCATTCCTGTGATTGAAGAGTTGCTCGATGAATTAGTTGGAGCACAAGTCTTTAGCAAGCTTGACTTGCGTTCTGGGTATCACCAAATCAGGATGCAGGCTTCGGATGCACACAAAACTATGTTTCGGACCCACGATGGCCACTTCGAATTTTTAGTAATGCCATTTGGGCTGACCAATGCCCCCGCCACCTTCCAGAGCTTGATGAATGATATTTTCCGGCCACTGCTTTGACAGTTTGTATTGGTATTCTTCGACAACATTCTGATCTACAGCAAATCATGGGAGGAGCATTTGGGGCATCTCAGGTCGGTTTTCTCAATCGTACGTGCCAATTCCTTATTTCTAATACGTACGAAATTTTTGTTTGGCAGTTCACAGGTAGACTATCTGGGTCATATCATCTCCTGTGAAGGTGTAGCCACGGACCCTTCTAAGGTTGCTACTATGTTATCCTGGCCGACACCCAAGTGCGTCAAGGCATTGCGTGGCTTCTTGGGGTTGACGGGCTATCATCGCCGTTTTATCAGTCACTATGGAACTATTGCAGGGCCACTCACGGCCTTATTAAAAAAGGGCGTCTTCGACTGGACTAATGCGGCACATATGGCCTTCGACAGACTTAAACAGGCCATGGCCCATGCGCCTGTCTTGGGGCTTCCCAACTTCAATCTTCCATTCGTGGTGGAGACTGATGCTTCTGATACTGGTCTCGAGACCGTCCTCTTACAAAAGGACCGTTCGATTGCTTTTATGAACGAGAGATGATGGCCATCATTCATGCTGTGACCAAGTGGCGCCCGTATTTGTTGGGCTGGCGGTTCACCATATGGACCGATCATCAGCCGCTGAAGTATTTCTTGGAGCAAAGGGTGTCTACTCTGGCCCAGCAGAGATGGGTCAGCAAGCTGTTGGGTTATGATTACGAGATTACTTACAAGAAAGGCGCCGAGAACACTGTTGCAGATGCCCTGTCTCGTCAGCCCATGACGGACTCTTGTATGATTTTATCGGACCCACTTGCCCATTCATTCCAGACTTACAGCGATCGTATGTGGAAGACCCGCCAACCAAGGAGTTGGTCTAGCATATCCAGGCCCAACCAGCCTCTGAGCCATTCTATGTGTGGCGGAATGACCTGTTGTTTTGGAAGGATCACTTGTGGGTGCCCAATTATGCTGATTCGCGTCGCAGCATCCTTTCTCATTTCCATGACACACCCATTGCAGGCCATGAAGGTTCGTTTCGTACCTATAAGAGGGTGAGCCAGAGTTTCTTATGGGAAGGGCTCCGTCGTGCCGTGCAGGATTATGTTTCAGCTTGTGATAATTGCCAGTGGGCCAAGTCCATGACCACATCTCCGGTAGGCCTCCTTCAGCCGCTGGCTATTCCAACTAACATTTGGGAGGATGTTTCAATGGACTTCATCGAGGCTTTACCTATCGTCCAAGGGAAATCCGTCATATTGGTGGTTGTCGACAGGTTATCTAAGTATGCTCATTTCTGTGCATTGAGCCATCCCTTCACGGCTCGGACTGTTGCGAAGGTCTATGTGCGTGAGGTCGCTAAGCTCCATGGCATGCCAAAGTCCATCATGTCGGATCGCAACCGCGTCTTTCTATTATTGCCAAAGTGGATTATATGCTTCAAACTCGCGATGAGGTGTTGCGGCAACTTAAGCACAACTTACAGTCGGCTCAAAACCATATGAAACAGGTTTATGATAGCAACCATACAGATCGTACCTTTCAAGTGGGCGCACTGGTTTATGTGTCTCTTCTGCCCTTGCGCCAGACTTCCTTAGCGCCTATTGACAACTGCAAATTGGCCCACCGTTATCATGGGCCTTATGAGGTGGTTGAGCGCATTGGGCCGGTGGCGTATCGTCTGGCCTTACCGCCGGTTCCTTGGTGCATCCGGTGTTTCATGTCTCACGTCTCCGCAAGTTTGTGGGTGACCCTTCTACAGTGGCCCACATTGCACGTTCCCCACTTCTTGAGCCAGCGGGTTTTGATGAAACCTCTCCTGCTTCTATTATTGATCACCGCCGCGTTCGTCGTTCCAGTCGGCTTGTAACAGAGGTGCTAGTTGCTTGGCGGGGTCAGCCTTTAGAAGATGCTACATGGCTCCTCGAGGATGACTTTCTGGCTCGATTCCCATCTTGGACGCCTTGAGGGCAAGGCGGTAGCAGAGCATGGTGGAATGTTGTGCACGTCACACATTATGTCTGCAGCATCAATTATTAGGATATTTGCTTATTAAGTATCAGATTGTAATCAGCCCGTTTATGCTGATTGTTAGATAACGGGACTGGTAGAGAATAATCAGGCCCCTTGGGAGACACGCCATTCTCTCCTTTATATGGAGGTCGTCCTCCCCTTTTGAAGTTATGCAATATTAAAACTCCAATTTCTCTCCTAGATCTTCTTCTTCTTCCCTCCTTGCTGACTCCAGTCCTTGTGGTCCTATCGGATCACAACACCCCGCCCTGACCCTCTCCCTGTGTCCAATGCCCCACCATTAAAACCCTCAATAGAGTCCCCACCCACACTTGAACTGAAACCCCTTCCTAGCTCCCTGAAATACTCCTTCCTAGGACCCAACTATACCCTTCGTGTGATTATATCCTTGAGCCTATCTAATGACTAGGAAAGCCAGTTATTACAGATCTTGACTACTCACAAGAGAGCTATAGGATGGACAGTGGCTGACCTACGGGGTATAGACCCCTCTGTGTGCATGCATAGAATAAACCTTGACCATGTCAAATCTTCTAGGGAGGAGATGAAAGAGGTAGTGAAACTTTTAGACGCTGGTATCATATACCCTATCTCTGACAGTGAGTGGGTGAGCCCCATCCTGGTAGTACCTAGGAAATCAGGCTTAACAGTGAAACCAAATTCCGCAGGTGAGCTTGTGCCAGTGAGGGAAACCACGGGATGGCGTGTGTGTATAAACTACCGAAAGTTGAAATTCAATACCCGTAAGGACCACTTCCCTCTCCCATTCATTGACCAAATTCTTGAGAAGCTAGCTGGCCAAGAGTTTTATTGTTTTCTAGATGGGTATCGAGATACAATCAGGTGCTAGTTTATACAGGGGACCAGGAAAAGACGACTTTTATATGTCCCTTCGGTACATTTGCGTATCGTAGAATGTTTTTTGGTCTTTGTAATGCCCCTACTACATTTCAGCGCTGCATGATGTCTATTTTTTTTTATATGATTGACAAATTTATACAGGGGACCAGGAAAAGATGACTTTTATATGTCCCTTCGGTACATTTGCGTATCGTAGGATGCTTTTTGGTCTTTGTAATGCCCCTACTACATTTCAGCGCTGCATGATGTCCATTTTTTCTGATATGATTGACAAATTTTTGGAAGTTTTCATGGACGATTTTTGTGTGTTTGGCGTTGTTACGCATGAAAAGTACACATTTTTATATGCCTTTTACCTGTTTGTTAGTCTTAATTTCTAGTTAAAATAAAGAATAAAGTGAGTTTTAGTAACTAGTTTAGTAATTAGGAATTGAATAAGTAATTTCCTTTAAATGGCTAAATTTCAAAATGTTCCATAATTTTATGAATATTTGGTGCATCTAATTTGGGACATATTTTATTCTATATAGATTCAAGTGTTCGAACTGTAAAACAGCCGAAGTAAAGCCATTACGCGCGTTCTGAAGTGCCAAAGTAAACCAAGAGCTGAGATCAAGTGTGTAGAGAAGATCTGAACCGTTGATGATGCACTTAAAAGAAGATGGGTGTTCAGATTCGATCCGGCGGATGAAATTCTTACAACGGATTTTAATCAAGCAATTGAAAAAAATCAAAAGAAAGGAAACCGAACTGAACCAAACTGGTTCGGTTGGGTGATTAGAAGAAAGAGGGACAAAGGAGAGCCGGTTCAATGAGAAGAAAAAAAAACAAAAAGAAACAGAGGCCCGAGCTTCCGCTCGAGCCGTCGGGCGTTCCAGTCGAAGAACAAAGAGCGCTAATGGCAAAATCAGGCTGATGGCGGCCACGGGGTAAGGTCGGCGGCTGGGGCTCGAGCTCGACGGTCACGATCGGTGAGGCGACGGCTGGGTTTGACGTCAAGGCCGACGACAACAGCAGGAGAAGCAGCTGGGTTCAGGAGCAGAGCAGACGACGACTGTGGAAGACGACGGCGTGCTCACGGCGGAGGTTCTGTGACATACGATCGACGGCAGCCATGGCGAGGAGGAACACAGAAGGACAAAAGTTCTAATTTTGGCAAACCGCATGAGGGGATGGATCAGCTCAAATAGGAGTTTGCGATTCCGGATTTGGAAGGCGTCCTCAACTCAGAAACTAAGACGATGGGCTTCGCGGCGAAACAGATTCAGACGGATTCGAACTCATCCTCAATGTGGAAAAGGACCGTATTCTTTTGGGCTCTATATAAACAGAGCAGAGTCGGTCGATGCACAGGAGAAGATGACCGACAGTTCATTTTTCATTCTTCTTCTTAGCAGTTCTTTTTCAATGTTTTTTAGTTCTAGAAAATTTCCTTCTTCCGTTTAGTTTTCATTTTTATTGCTGTTGTGCTGCCACTTGGAGTTGTACCGATTGCTCGAACTGCTGCTTGAAACAGTCGACTATCAGAGAAGAGGAATAGTGCGTTGTATTTTCTTCATTTTCTCAAAATTCCTGTAAGTTATTCTAATTTCTAATTAAGATGAATTTCAGTGTTTTTGTCGTTCAATTCTCTAGCATGAGTAACTAATTTCCTGTCTAGGGCTGAGATGAAGCCATGATTAATTGTAGGAGTAGGATTCATATGACGCAATTGTTATCTCTAAATTAATGCATTTTAACGATTGTTATTCTCAATTTAATTGCATTGAATTGTAAGTTTAATGTGTTATTTGGTTATTAGTTGTGATTTATCGAATGATGGATACAATTAATGATTTGAATTTCCTCTATTGATATACTAGAGAAGGCAAATTCTATTTTCAAAATTTGTATGCTTTTATGCTGATATTTTCCATAGGATAATAGATTGAATTCGAATTCTCTATGAGATAATTGTGAGAGCAATTGCTGATTGCGGATAATTATTCCTATGATTGTCATGTGCTGATTCTTATGCCCTAGTATTTTAAATTCCTGATTAAAAGTTTTAATTTTTATTTGTCAAATTAGTCTCTTTTTAGTATATTAATTAATTACTTTTATATTAATTGGTTAGTTAAAGTTATTTAATTGCATTGAGTCTTTGATTAGTCGTAGTTGTAGTCAATCAAATCAATTTAATTCTTCAACAAGAGTAGTAATCTAATCTTCGAATTAGAATTTCATAAATACAAGCCCCTGTGGGTTCGACCTCGTAAAATTGTGCAACTGTACTTCAAATACGATTTGTACACTTGCGAGTAAAATTAAGAGGTTAATTAAAACAACAAGTTTTTTGTGCCACTGCCGGGGACTTATAGGAAATCAAATTCTCAGACTAATTGTACCCTTACAGTTAATTTTAGGTCATAAAAACAAAAAAATAAATGTTAAAATTTTTAAAAAAAATACACACGTGAGAGATTGACAGTGTATGACCACGTGGATACGTGATCACACACTGCATCTGGTTAGCAATAATTCTGATCCTTTAGAGAATAAGAAAAGTGAAATTGATCTTTCATTCAAAATGGAAGATGAACCCGAGAAATCTTTGAGGGAGTTGTTTTCTCCAATGACAATCAACCCTCCATCTTGCATAGTATTGCCTGCAACCTCTGCAAAATATTTTGAATTAAAACCTCAAATAATTTAACTCTTGTCAAATTATCATGATCTTAACATAGAGGACCCTGGCATGCATGTAAAGAATTTTCTAGAAATTTGTGGAATTTTTAGGTTCACAGACTTCTCAGATGAGTCTGTTCGTCTGCGACTTTTCCCCTTCTTTTTGAAGGACAAGGCCAAGGCATGGTTGAATTCCCTTCCCGCTGATTCTATCACAACATGGGATATGTTGGTGAGCAATTTTTTGTCCAAATTCTTCCCAATGGCCAAAACTAATGAATTAAAAAGAGAAATAACTGATTTCATGGAAGATGAAAATGAAAAATTTTATGAGAGCTGGGAAAGATTTATAGACTTGTTACTAAAATATCCACATCATGGGTTTGAAACATAGAGATTAATTCAGCATTTTTACAGTGGTTTAACTCAAACACATCGCAATATGATTGAATTAATGAATGGCAGTGCATTTTTTTAGAAAATTCAAAATAAGTAAGAAAATAACTAACCATCCTAAGCAAATATCTTCCTACACCCCAAACCTGCATGAAACATTGTCCTCAATGTAAAACGATCTGAAATAGGTACTGAGGAAAATAAATAAATAAATTAGGGAAAGAAAAATAGTACCACATCTCCACTGGAAAGTTGTATTATCTATGAAAAGAAAAAGAACAAATGAAGCACAATAATAAAAAATAAGTAATAAACACAAAACTAAAAATTCCAAAAATTTGGGTTGCCTCCCAGCATCACTAAGTTTAATGTCTTCAACCAGACACAGCTATTAGTTCACTCATTAGGTGATGTTGCAGATTCTGCCATGGATTTAACGTGAGACCACAGAGAATAAAAGTATGACCAGGTGACATCTCTCAAATTTCAAATTAATGTTCCCAGCCTTCGCTTCAATATCTCCCACCTAGACTCTCTGGGGAACAAAAACGGATATGGGATGGGAACAGCACTAACAGCAACTATGGTCCCCTGAGGATCAAGCTCATCTATGGGTGGGTCATCCATTCTCGCCGCTAACTGATGTGGCAGTAATTGTGCCCAGGGATAAACGACTTGAATATCTAAGTCTAGACTCAGTGGATATTCATTCACTACTTCTTCTAACTGTGCAGGCACCACCCATAGGTGGAAAAATAAGGCAGCCATCCAGATGTCCTGTGAGAATCATGAACCTAAAAATGTGAGTGATTGAAAATAATGAAAAACAAAAAACAAGCAAAGAAAACTAAACATATTATGTACAAAACAAAACAAGCAACTGCAGCTTTAGTCATGATAAGTCGGGTCTCCCAGACTCAACTCATCGATCTAAGGTTGTTGCAATTCCAAGAATGGTTTAAGATGATGACCATTAACTTTGAATATATCACCATTCTTAGAATTTTCTTTTTCAACCGCCCCGTGAGAATAAACAACACGAACTATAAAAGGTCCTGTCCATCGAGACTTCAATTTACCTGGAAATATATGCAAACGAGAATTGTATAAAAGAACTTTCTACCCCAGTGTGAAAGATTTTCGTAGAATCAAAACGTGCAAAAGTGTTGTCTTTAAAAAATTGGACCACCACTTTGTGGTCATTGGTTTTCCATGTTATAGTCTCTACCCATTTAGAGACATAGTCTACCCCCACGAGGATATAAAGATTGCCAAAAGAGTTAGGGAAAGGTCCCATGAAGTCAATACCCCATACATCAAAAAGGTCTATAATAAGGATTGGGTTAAAGGCATCATGTTACGACATGAAAGTAACTTATGACATTTTTCACATGCTGAAGAGTAAGCATGACAGTCTTTGAAAATAGTAGGCTAATAAAATCCACACTGCAAAATCTTTGCAGCAGTCTTTTTAGAACTAAAATGGCCACCACAAGCTTGATCATGACAAAAGGAGATGATGCTTTGTTGATCATGTTCAGGAATACATCTCCTAATAATCTGATCGGGACAATAATTAAATAAGTATGGATCATCCCAAAAGAAATACTTAACCCTAGACAAAAATTTGCACCTATCTTGGGAAGACCCATGAGATGGAATTTGTTCAGTTACCAGATAGTTAACTATGTCAGCAAACCAAGGCAACTGGGACACTACAAGTAATTGCTCGTCAGGAAATGATTCAGTTATGGGCAATGATTCATTAGTAAAATCAACTGTCAATCTAAACAAGTGATCAGCTACAACATTTTCGGAACCTTTCTTATCCCGAATTTCAATATCAAATTCTTGTAGCAATAATATCCATCGGAGGAGACGAGGTTTAGCATCTTTTTTAGATAAAAGATACTTCAATGCAGCATTATCAGAATAGATATAGACCTTCGATCCTAATAAATAAGACCGAAACTTATCTAGAGCAAAGACTACTGCCAGCAACTCCTTTTCAATTGTAGAATAATTTAGTTGAGCATCATTCAGTGTTTAACTGGCATAGTAAATCACATGGGGAAGTTTATTAATTCGCTGCCCCAACACAGCACCAATAGTATAATCAGAGGCATCACACATTATCTCAAAAGGTAGGCTCCAATCAGGTGGCTGAATAATAGGTGTATATGTTAACTTTGATTTGAGTTTCTGAAAGGCATTATTGCAAGCATTATCAAAGACAAATGGTGTATCCTTTGCAAGAAGATTACACAAAAGTCTTGAAATTTTACTAAAGTCTTTAATGAATCTTTTGTAAAATCTCGCATGGCCTAAAAATTATTTGATTTCTTTCACAACTCACGGTGGTGGAAGATGTGAAATCAAATCAATTTTAGCTTTATCAACTCCAATGCCTTTATGAGATATAATATGCCCAAGAACAATTCCTTTTTGAACCATAAAATGATAGTTCTCCCATTTAAGTACCAGATTATTCTCTTTACACCGCACTAACACTAATGATAGGTGGTGCAAATATTCATCAAAATTAGACCCAAAGACAGAAAAATCATCCTTGAATACCTCTAGAAATCGCTCTACCATATTAGAGAAAATACTCAACATACACCTTTGAAAGGTAGCAAGTGCATTGCATAGCCCAAATGGCATGCGACGGTAAACAAATGTACCAAAAGGACACGTGAAAGTGGTCTTTTCTTGGTCATCAAGGGCTATGGGAATTTGGTTATAACCAGAATAACCATCAAGAAAACAATAATATTCATGTCCCGCTAACCTCTCCAAATACGATTCGTACACTTGCGAGTAAAATTAAGAGATTAATTAAAACAACAACAGGCATCTGTTTTGATGATTGCTTGCACAACCTTGCTTGGGTTTTGAAACGATGTGAGGAAACGAATCTAGTGCTGCGTTGGGAAAAGAGCTATTTCATGGTTCAACAGGGGATTGTTCTAGGGCATATTATATAAAAAAGGTGTATAGAGGTTGACATGGCCATGGTCGACCTGATTGCTAATCTACCACCACCTACATCTATTAAGAAACTACGGTCTTTCCTTGGCCATGCACAGTTTTATTAACGATTCATCAAAGATTTTAGCAAGATATCACGTCCACTATGTCATCTTATTGGTCAAGACTTGTCATTTGAGTTTGATGATTCGTGTAATGAAGCTTTTACAAAGCTCAAAACCCTCCTCTCGAGCTCCCCCATCATTCAGCCTCCTGACTATACACTGCCCTTCAAGATAATGTGTGCTGCATCTAATTTTGCTATAGGGCAGTGTTAGGCCAACGTATGAATAAAATTCCTCATATTATTTATTATGCTAGCAAGACACTCCTTGATGCACAATTGAATTACACTACCACAACAAAAAGTTGCTTGCTGTTGTGTTTGCATTGATTAAGTTCAAATTATATCTCCTGGGAAGTAAGATTATTATTTTCACTGATCATGCAGCCTTGAGGTACCTTCTCTCCAAGAAGGATGCCAAACGAAGGCTGATTTGTTGGATTTTACTCCTCCATGAATTTGATTTTGAATTAAAAAATAAAAAAGGGTTCTGAAAATGTCGTGGCTGATCATCTATCCAGAATTCTTATCCATGAATTGCACAACCATGAACCTCTGAGGGATTCATTCCCTGATGAGCAGCTTTTTGCTGTCTCCACCACTGTTCCACCCTGGTTTGCACTTATTATAAATTATCTTGTTGTGGGTCAAATCCTAACCTTTTGGTCTAAACATGTTAAAGATTTATTTTTCTCACGAGTCAAACATTATTACTAGGATGACCCTGACCTGTTTAAGATATGTGCTGACCAAGTCATAAGACAATGTGTCCCCGAGAGTCAGTTTCATAGCATCCTATCTTTTTGTCACTCTAAAGCGTGTGGTGGACACTTCGGTGGGAAGAAAATTGGGCCAAAGTTTTGCAAAGTGGTTTTTATTGGCCCACATTGTTTAAAGATGCTCATACTTTTTATCAATCTTGTGATAGGTGTCAAAAACTTGGAGCCTTATCCAAAAGAGATATGATGCCCCTACAACCCATTTTGATTGTTGAATTATTTGATCTATGGGGTATCGATTTTATGGGACATTTTCTACCCTCTTTTGGTCATACATATATTCTTGTTGCTGTTATTTATGTGTCTAAGTGGATTGAAGTTGTTGCCACTAGGACAAATGACCATAAAGTTGTGCTGGATTTTCTGAAATATAAAATTTTCAGCAGGTTTGGCATTCCTCGCGCTATAATTAGTGATGGGGTACTGATTTTTGTAACAGGTCTTTTGAGGCTCTTCTCAAGAAGTACTTTGTCACCCACAAGGTTGCCACACCATATCATCCTCAAACGAGCGGCCAAGTGGAGGTTTTAAATCGCCAAATCAAGCAGATTCTTGAGAAGACAGTTCACCCTGATAGAAAGGATTGGTCCATACAATTGAATGATGCATTATGGGCTTATCGGATGGCATTCAAGACCCCTATTTGCATGTCTCCTTATAGGTTGGTATATGGCAAGGCTTGACATTTACCGGTTGAGTTGGAACATCGGGCTTATTGGGCTATTAAAGCCTACAACTTTGATATGGATAAAGCCAGTGAACAGCACAAACTCTAACTTAATGAGCTCGAGGAGATGCGATTTGAGGCATATGAGAATGCCAAGTTGTACAAGCTAAGGACTAAAACGATACATGACAAGCTGATTTCCAGAAAGTCCTTTGAGCTTGCTCAGAAGGTACTACTTTACAACTCTAGGCTGCACTTATTTCCTGGGAAGCTTCGATCTCGGTGGTCTGGGCCTTTTATTGTGAAAGAAGTATTTCCACATAGTGCTGTGGAGATCCACAATCCAAAAGATGGGAATACATTCAAAGTTAATGCCCATCGCTTGAAACCCTACCTCGAGGCTATTGGTGACCTGGATGACACCATGGTGTATTTAACTGAACCCACAATTACAGAATGATCATGGTATAGTGTGGCTGAAGACGTTAAACTTAGCTCTTGGTGGGAGGCAACCCACTTATTGATTGTATTTTTAACTATTTTACTTGCAATTGGACGAGACTACGTATAGGCTAGTGGAAACGAGGTCGAACCCAAAGGACTTGGAAGATTAATCTAATTCTAATGAAAGATTTGAATTTTAATGATTTAATTAACTAAAGAAGTAATCTTTAACAAGAAATTAAATGAGTTAGAATATCCAGGCGATGAATTCACCACTAAACATGCAATTACTCTCTCAATTTTTATTTCTCACAAATTGATATGATATGGTAACTCATGTTCTTGGTCAGACACACAAATTACCAGTGAATGCACTACATGTTCTTTGGTCGGACATGAAAAGTTCATTCACTATAAATAATATATTAATTCTATCCTTTGTCGGGCATAAAATTAACATACGCATGTTCTTGGTTAGACATAGGAATATCAAGATCAAATTTCACTCATAATCATACTAGTCTATGGTCAAGCACTAGATAAAATTATGAAATATGAAATCGCATTAAGCATAATCATATCAACTATATTAAATTAAATAATTAAGAGTAGTAACACAAATTTAGGGTTTCATCTATGCCTTCGACGCGAATTTAGTCAGCCATCGGACAAGGAGAACACTGCTGATTTGTCAGAGTCATGTCACTATTCACCGAAAACACTGTTCACAAAATCATGGTAGCACCAAAAACACTATAGCAGAAACAAACCCGCCCAAAATCAGGGCTTTTTTCCATCTCTCCTTCTGGCCAAGACCACGCCGGAATCCTTCTCTTCTTCCGGCCAAATCCACGCCTAAACAACCCTTATTTTTTTTGGCCCCCTTTCTCTGTTTTCGGCCAAAAACAATCCTCTCTGTTTTATAGGCGATTTCAAACGAAATCCGTTTCTGTTTTGGACTCCAACTCCGGCCAACTCCCAGTCGAAGCATGCCTTTGCACTGCGTCCAAATCGAGTCACAAAATCCATGTTTCCAAGTTCAGCACGACTCCACAGTCCAAATCGAGCACGCCGCAGCTGTTCACAGTCGATTCTTCTTCACACCACCATAACCACCGTCATCATCGCCAGTGCTGATCGTGTGCTCATCATCTCCGGCCATCAGTCCGTTGTCACCAGCAGCCACGATCATCGTCGCCAAACTCGCCACCAGCGTTGCTTTTTGGCACTCAAGCTTTGCAGGCGAGCTCAAATCGTCTGGTCCACCGGCATCTTCAACGTCGCTCACCGCCGTGGTCAGAACTGCCGTCAAGACCCACCCTTGCCATCCATACCCACCGGCGCTCAAGTAGAACAGAGCAGCGCCTCTGCCTTCTGGAATGACCGAGCTTAAGCTCGGGTGGTTCTTGGTTATTTTTTTTACTAAACCGAACCAAACAGGAAAGACACTGAACCGGTCTTCTTTTTTTCTTTTCTTCTTTAAAACCCGTCGTAATAATGTCATCCATCGAATCTCATCTGGACTTGCTTCACATGTTTTACTTTGGCAATCTGCAATTGGACTCTTAAAAGCTGCATATATAAAATTAAATACAACTTAGAAGCATAAAAAAATATAAATCTCTTAAATCCAATTAATGCATCTATATTGATCAATTAAGCGCATTTATTTATTAAACTCTTGATTGCTCACTTAACATGAATAACCATTAATTATCCTTATTTCAACTAAAATTACGACTAACATATATGTAGAAAGGCATATAAAAATGTGTATATTTTGCAGATATCACCCACGTATTCAGGTATATCCTCTCATTTTCTTCTTTTCTTTGTTATGTTATCATTGTCATTTTTTATTTTGTGCGCATTGAGGACAATGTTCATAATAGGTTTGGGGAAGAGGAGAGAGGCATTGATAAAAAAAAGAAGAAACAATAAATACGATTGATCGCATTCAAGCGCAATCGATCGGCCAAATAGTGCAAAGAGAGACTAAAATTACAGTAGATACGATCGATCGCCCATCTGCGATCGATCGCTGTGCCTGGACGATCGATCGCCAGAAACGGTGCATTTGACATCATTTATCTATGATCCAACGGGCACCGTTTCTCATCTTATAAAGCGATCGATTGGCACGTCTTGCGATCAATCGCGGGTCGTCTTCTTCGCGTTTAAAGGCAAGCGGCCACGGCGATGTGCAACCTACCTTCGCTCGCCACTGCCGACCTCCATTTGGCCTAAAACTTTGGCCCCCGAAGGTTTTTTGTGCGTAGATTCAGAATCTGGCATCCATTTTCTCTCTTTCCATCTCCTTTCCTTACATTTGCGCTCTTTTTTCCGGTACCATGGCCCCTCAGAAGACGGTTGCTCAAAAACTCCATAGGAGTGAGACCTCAACTTCACGCCCTGTAACTCCCACTCCTGCATCTGAGACTCCTTCACAGCCCCGACCTATTTAGTACGAGAGACAGGTTATCCTTAACCCATATATTCCAGATCTTCCAGCGCAAGGATGGATCGAGGCGCGGCTAGATTGGGTGTATCAAACATTTCACCCACATCGTAGCAAAGAATCAGAATGTGTATCAAACGGTGCACGAGGATACTATCCAGGAGTTTTATGCGAATGGCACCATTGAAGTTAACGATGATCCCGAACAGGTGGCCATCAAGAGTATAGTATGCGGCCCTCCCGTCCGTGTTTGAGTCGCTGATATTGCTAGTGCCATGGTCTGCGAACAGGGCACAATCTATCATCCTGACTTCAATGGGTATAATTTTCCAGTTTTTTGCAGCGTCACAGGTCGCTTGACGGGATCGACCATAGGGCTCGGGACCATGACATACCTCTCCGCAATAAGCATGCTACCTGAGTTCCGCTTTGCCTTCTTGATTCTCTAGCATGATGTATGGTCGGCCCGGAAAGCGAACGTCGACCGCACCATGACCGACCTACTGTACGTATTCGGGACGATACCAGATGCCATGATCTTGATTTACCTTCATTCATCTTTGGCTAGATGAAGTAGATGTTGGTAGGGCACAAAGATGAACGGTTACCATAGCCTTATATTCTAGAGCAGGTATTTCAGACCCATGGGGTGTGATTTCTAGATCATTCAAAACTATCTCGTGGACTTGGACCCATTGGAATTGATGCTTACAACCATATGATGGGCCATACCCGTCGCACAGCCTGGCCATGGGTACACCAGCCTGAGGCACCCGAGGGTCAACCGGCTCAACCACCACCCTAGATGGCTATGCAGCAGCAGATCACCAATCTCACTAGCCATGTGCAGGAAATTCGGGGCCGCACAACAAGAGCTTCGGGATACTCAGCACGCTATTACGAAACGCCTCGACTCCATAGTCGATTTTCTTTATGCGTGGCGTTTCCCTCCTCCAGGTGGTGCAGATGGTGATGACCGGGACTTCTAGTCCACTTCCTCTAGTGTTTTCCTTCCTCTTTCTCCTTTTCTTTTATGTGATCATTGTATTTTTATCTTTTGTTGTGCCTTGAAGACAATGCTCATATTAGGTTTGGGGGAGAGGATGTGTTAATTATAAAATCAGAAAAGGAAAAAAAATTGAGTAGTTTTTAAGCTCTTTGCTAGTATTTTTTTATATAGGTTTTGATAGTTTATCCCGTGATAATGCATGTTTTTAAGCTGTTTGTTAGTATTTTTTTATATATAGGTTTTGATAGTTTATCCTGTGATGATGCATGTTTCAATTCTTAAGAGATTAATTTACATTAGAAGTGTGAGTAAGTATACTAGAGGATAGATACGCTTAACTGAGAATATCTTTCTGTTACAGTTCTCTTGGAATATGTGATTGAGCTAATAAAACTCACTCACACACACTAGTACATAAAGTAATACCCTGTAGAAATTTGTTGAATAATAATCTTCAGTGGGATGTCTTTAGTCATAGTCATTGGTTGATATGTGGTTATCTGTTGAGCTTAAAAGATCATGATAGACCATTTACTTGGCAATATGGTTGAGGCTTGGACCGAAAATAGGTTGAGAGTATAATACAACTAGACATAATAAATATTACTGGAAAATATGAATGTTGAAAAAAAATGAAAACAACCAAAGCAAACTTGGGGCTGCTTGACTTTCTAGGATTAACTAAGGCTGATGCTCAGGCCCGAAGCGGTCTATACTTAAAATCTAATGCCCTAAGCCAACTGGTTGGGAGTCATTGGCCTGAGTCATTGCTAAACCTAAGCATCTTGAAGTCATGCCTTACATAGTCTTGTAAAAAAACAAAGTCCATAGTGTATTATCCTCTCAAGTCTAGAATGTTGGACCCGAAGGAGGTGCGCAGGCATTTGTGCTATCATGAACCTAAAGATTACGATGACTATGTAGATTCTGATGTTCTTTGATTAATGGATCACATTGGATATGTGTGAACAGAGATTTAGAATGTATTGCTATAATATTCTACACTTTTACTATTTATATATTATCTTGTTATGTCATATTGAGCGGAAATTTCCAAGATGAAAGTGTGGATTAAAACCACTTACTCGAGGGCTTCTATATTCCCGTTGATTATAAACCAAGTACGTGTGGTTGATTATCTTAAGCATTGTGGTTTACATTTTTCGGGATAATAGGTTTCCTTGATTTTGTAATGATTTTTTGTTTATTTTTTTATTTAGATTAATTAGGTTAAATGTATAAATACATGCTTGTGGGTAGCATGGCTGCAAACCATCACGAGACAACACTCGTCCTACTAGGGACACCTAGGAGTTTAACGGCTTCTTGCATACGGTCAATGTAATTGTGTTCCCTACGAAAGTGGCATTTACCTTTCTACTTTAGTTTTTGCAATTTTAGTTCCTTTAGTTTGTTTTGTTTGTTTTGCTAGGGATTAGAAAAATGCAGGTTTGGGGGTGTGATCTACACTTGAATTATGCATATAGCTATCTCCTAAACTTATGTTTATGATAGTATTTGATTAGAATTAATGGTACTTTAATTTTTTATCTTTTGTAGGAAAAGAAGACACACACTCTTTTGGGCGTAAGAAGAAAGAAGAAAACAGAAAAAATTCGGAAATGAACAATAGCCAATCAATCACCAGAAATGACACGATCAATCGCCAGAGCCAAAAAACATAACGAGAATGAAGGATGTGATCGATCGGTGAAGAGTGCGATCGATTGTATCTACTGAAATTTTGAGTCTACAGCAACCGATCGATCGGACCAAATAGCGATCAATTATATCTACTGGAGTTTATGAATGTATGACAAATGATCGATCGGCACACCAAGTGATCGATCGGCAGGAGAGTTGAAGTGAACGATTGGTGCGATGTAGCGAAAATAATGAAGGAAATGGCGATCGATCGATAAAGCGATCGATCGGCCATAAAAATGATCGATCACTGTATTCGGCAAAACTGAAATAAGACCTATTTTGACTCAGATTTGGAAGGGCTTTGTGTGTTTTCTCTCCAACCGTATAAATATGCCTTAAAGTGAACGTACTGAGCATTAGAGAATAGAGTTTTGAGTTCCTTTGGAGACCTTGGAGGCTAGAGCAAAGGAGAGAAGAAGAAGAAGATGATGAAGAACATGATGCTTGTTTCTCTTCCAGTGCGAGACTAGACTTCTTTCCAAGGAGTAGATGAAGCCCCAATAGACTAATTGTATTATTTTCTTTTCTTTCATCTTAACTTTATTCTAGTTGGTGGATCTTTATTATGGTTTTAATGTTAATTCAAAAAGGTTGATTATTTGTGCTCGAGAGAGACAAGAGTGAATTTTGTGAGTTTCAATCCGAAAGAATACTTGCGTGTCCGAGAGGAACGTGAGTAATCTTAGGTGTTACATATTAATAAAGTTTCATTGGTTTATGCTCGAGAGAGATAGATCACAATTTCATGTTTTAATTGCTTGATGTGTTATGCCCGATAGGAGAGCACAATATATTGAATTGACAAGTATAAGTCCGAGAGGAATATGCTAGGCAATTAGGAATTTATTCAAGAGAGAGAGAGAGAGAGATGATACACTAGTTTATTGTGTGGTGGATTCGAAGCCTTGGTATTTTTCCGCAAAAGTAAATCTCAGTAATTTAATTAAAGTTTATTGCTTTCTTAGATTAATTAAAAACTGCAACAGTCTCTTGAGTTTGGTAAATCATTCATTTGTTCCTGAGGTTCGACAACCCTAAATACTCACTGTAGTATAATTGCCTTGTGCACTTACAAGGGTTTAAATATTAAATGATCAGTTATTAAGTCAATTGTTGACTTGTCTACTTCAATTCCTTTAAAGGAAACAATGTGACCAAGGACAATTCTTTTTGAGACTATGAAGTGATATTTTTCTCAGTTAAGCACAAGGTTCTTCTCTTCACATCTACTCAAAACTTTCTATAAATGAGATAAACAATCATCAAATGAATCACCAAATACAGAAAAGACATCCATAAATACATCAAGATAGAGTTAAGCAATATCACTAAAAATACTAAGCATGCATCTTTGAAATATTGCAGGTGCATTACATAATCCAAAAGGCATTCTCCTATATGCAAACATACCAAAGAGGCATGTGAAAATGGTTTTATCCTAATATTCTAATGCAATTTCAATTTGGTTATAGCTTGAGTATCCATCTAGGAAACAATAATACACATCGCTAGCTACCTCTCTAAAACCTGATCTAGAAAAGGTAAAGGAAAATGATCTTTCCTAGTGACTGAGTTTAGCTTCCTATAGTCAATACACCGAAGTGACTCTAATAGGGATTAATTCATTGTTTTCATTTTTTACTACAATTACTCCATATTTTGTAGACACTACTTGGGTAGGACTAACCCACTTGCTATCAGAAATGGGGACGATAATCCCCGGGCTACAAATTAAAGGGCTTATTCATTTAAGATCAGCAATTATCCATCATAAATCATATTTCACCTGTATGCTTCTTAATGATGTCAAGCAACTTGCCCTCTTGTACAAAATTAAGTTGAGAAGATATTACCATATGAAGAGTGGCGTCATCACCCAGGAATACATATTTGAGCTCACCTTAATGCTTGAGGGCGTGGACAATTTTTCTTTTGGTGGTAGCTGCTCAAATTTCCACTTGTTCACTTTTGACACCTGCAGAGAGTTGCTACAACTCAAATATGGTTTACCCAAGCTTAGGTAGCAAAGTAATAAAGTTTACTTTGTGAATCCAAGGTTGGTCCACAAGGAAAGCGTATATGGAAAAATTAGAATCTAAAATCACTAATTTTAAGTAAATTATGAAATTGGATTTCATGGATCCACGATTTAGAGTTATTCAATTTAGTTGCATTGTTTGAGAGGGTTGCACACTTTTCCCCATTAAGTGTGACTTTGAGAGGAGAATGGATAATTTATCAATTAGAATTAAAATTGTACGAGTTTAATTGAGAGGAAATCTATTTAGTTATGGTGGATTCGAAGTCTTGGTATATTTCTTGTCATAT
Organism: Houttuynia cordata; assembly: GCA_039654745.1. Classification (NCBI taxonomy): domain Eukaryota; kingdom Viridiplantae; phylum Streptophyta; class Magnoliopsida; order Piperales; family Saururaceae; genus Houttuynia; species Houttuynia cordata. Next base: position 13,358,963 of record CM077504.1, read on the forward strand.
TTTTCTCATAAAAGTTTCTTGCTTTGTTTAATTAAAAATTAGAACTTTTTGTTAAAATTAGTTAAGCATAATCTTAGAACTAGGTTGAATTTCATACTAAGTCCTTTGGGTTCAACCTCGTGGCTGCTAGTCTACAACTAGGCTCATGCGATTGCGAGTAAAATAAATAAAATTCAAACAATTAGCAGCCGCTGAAAATAGCCCCAAAAGCTCTCCTTTTTCTCCTCCGACCTCTCTCGAACTCCTCCTGAGCAACCATTCTTTTATAGCCGACCAAAACCAGTGCCTAAAATTAGTTTCTTTCCAATTTTAGATCGACCCAAATTACGCCCAAAATCCGTCTAAATCTTCTCTTCCAAATCCGAGAGGTCTTAGCAAATTTCAAAGTATTATATTGAATAAAGATTGAATTTTTATTGTTGATCTTTGCTCGAGAGAAAAAGGATCCATGATTTAGAGTTATTCAATTTAGTTGCATTTTTTGAGAGGGTTGCACACTTTTCCCCATTAAGTGTGACTTTGAGAGGAGAATGGATAATTTATCAATTAGAATTAAAATTGTACGAGTTTAATTGAGAGGAAATCTATTTAGTTATGGTGGATTCGAAGTCTTGATATATTTCTTGTCATATTTTTCTCATAAAAGTTTCTTGCTTTGTTTAATTAAAAATCAGAACTTTTTGTTAAAATTAGATAAGCATAATCTTAGAACTAGGTTGAATTTCATACTAAGTCCTTTGGGTTCGACCTCGTGGCTGCTAGTCTACAACTAGGCTCATGCGATTGCGAGTAAAATAAATAAAATTCAAACAATCAGCAGCCGTTGAAAATAGCCCCAAAAACTCTCCTTTTTCTCCTCTAACCTCTCTCGAACTCCTCCTGAGCAACCATTCTTTTATAGCCGACCAAAACCAGTGCCCAAAATTAGTTTCTTTCCAATTTTAGATCGACCCAAATCACGCATAAAATTCGTCTAAATCTTCTCTTCCAAATCCGAGTTGAGCTACCAATTCTTTTCCAGTTTTTAGATACCCAAATCAAGCCCGAAATCTTACCCAAATCCTCCAGTCTTCGATAGTCGGATCGAACAGCCCAGAGCGCATGAGCAAATCCAAGACTGAGCTCTCGGTTTGTTTTCTTTCTTGTTCTTTTCTTTTCTTCATTCAAAACCTGTCGTGTTGATCTTGCGCATCGGATCTCATATTGACGGCTTTTCACTTTAAGTCAAAACCATCTCTGCCTTCAATGTGGATCATTGACTTATATTATGTTCTATGAACTTTAACATTAATATTTTCTAAATTAACATCCAAAACCCGCCAAAGCCCTCTTAGACCGCTAGATCTTCTATGTAGTGATCTTTCACATATAACTCCAGTTGACGTGCAATAATTCCATGATCCGCAACTCGAGCACTTAAAACCTACATAAAATTAAACTTAGTCTTAGACACGCAATAAAATATATTTCAATTAAAAATTATTAACACATCATAGTTAATCAATTAGAATAAATTAAATATTAAACTCCTAACTACTAACCAAACACTAATAACCAATATTTATCTTTATTTTAAGCAAGAAATGACACTAGCAAATAGTATAAAGGTGTATAAATAGTGGATATTCTCTGTATATCAAGAGTCCAACAGCGAACAAGCTTCAACGATTTCAACATCCGAATTAGACTCATCATACAAAGAATTAATTAAACAAGATTCCAAAGAATCAGAAAAATTAAGATGAAACATGAAAGTGATCGCTCACAATGGTATCAATCCAATTCACTTCTTGAACTTCAGTATCATTCTCTGATTTGCTTGCAAATATTGAAGATATTTATTTCCAAAGTCATATTACTAAATGAAAGCTTCATCACACCATTCCTACAATTAATCAAAGCATTTGAGGTTGCAAGAAATAGGCGACTAAGTATGACAGGAATTTGTGCTCTTGCATTCAAAACAGGATGTGTGTCCAAAATAATAAAATCAACAGAAAAGTAAAACTTATCTATTTGAACAAGCACGTCTTCCACCACTCCCCTTACACTTTAACAGAACGATTAGCAAGTTAAAGGGTAATAGTGGTAGGTTTAAGTTCCCCAAGGCCTAACTGTGTGTACACTGAATAAGGCAAAATATTGACACTAGCCCCAAGGTCAAGTAAAGTTTGCTCTAGCCTAAAGTTCCCAATTACACATGAAATGGTTGGACATTCAGGGACCTTATATTTTGGTGGGTTTTTGTGTTGAATTATAGCACTTACCTGTTAAGTTAAAAAGGTTTTTTTCTGCACATTCAACTTACACTTAACTATACACAAATCTTTCAAAAAGTTGGTATATGAAGGAACTTGTTTAATTGCATCCAACAAAGGAATGTTGATTTTCACTTGCTTAAAAAGTTAAAAAAATTTATCATTTTAGCTCAACTTTTGAGGTGGTATCAAACTATGTGGAAAAGGTGCTAGAATATGACTCTTACAACCTCATTCAACTCAGATTTGTCAAGTTCATCATCACTCTTTGATTTTTCACATTCCTGAGGCTTTTGAGCCTTTGGTGGAATTATTTTATCAATTTTTTTTTCCACTGCGAAGAGTGGTAATGGACTTCACATGTTCGAGTTGTGCATCAAAAGAATTAGTTTCCATCACATTAACTTGCCCCTATAGGTTGGGTTGGGGTTGAGCAGGGAATCTACGGTTTTCTTGCACAACCAAAGAAAAAGTTAATTTTGTAAAACTTTTTTTATGTCATTTATGGCTTGTGCAGTTTGTTGATTAATAGTTGTCTGCCCTTGCATGAATGTTTGCAATGTCTCCTCAAGTGTCTTTCTATGAGGTGGAATATAAGGAGTATAAATAGAAGACACTTGAGGAATTTGTGTGTGTGCAGTATTTTCATTCCCCCAACTGAAGTTGGGGGGTGATTCCTCCATCTTGGATTATATGTTTCCCCAAAAGGACATTGGTTCTTGAAAGTTGTCATGGAATTTGTTTGGTTATGTAACACCTCCTCGAAGGCTGATATGGTAGGGCACTCATGTGTTGGGTGTCCCATGACGTCACAAATTCCACAGGCCTCTTCCTTTGAAACACACTTCACAACGTCAATTTTCTTTAACTCGATCACCTCTACTTTTTTGCCAAAGAGGCTACCCTAGCACTCAAATCATCCTCCTCCCTAAGATGATTCATACCCCCACTAGTAATTGGAGACTTATGCTTGCTAGAAAGGGCCTCATTGGGGACTTTATTGAAAGTTCTCCGTTACACATGGTTTGCACAAATTATCTCATTTGAGGCGTCATTCCATCATAGAAAAAACTAATAGTGCACCACTTCTCATATCCATGGTATGGACAAGATTGATAAGAGGTCTCATTTTGTTTTTAGGCAAAATTTGTGATCTGTCTTTTAAGAGCATTTGTCCTATGAACTGGAATTTTTTTTAAAGAAATTCAGTTTGCATTTCTTTCTAAGTTCCCATAGATCTAGGCTTCAAAGAATTTAACGAAGTCTTGGCCTTATCCTTCACAAAGAAGGAAAATAATTTAAGCCTAATGACATCCTCACTACATGCTTGTACATTAAAAGTTGCACATACTTCCTCAAATTCCTTTAAATGTAAGTAAGGATTTTAATAGTCCAAACCATGGAATTTGGGAAGCAGTTGTATTATTCCAGGCTTAAAACTAAAGTTGTGTACTTGTAGGGGCAAAATAATACATGAAGGAGTGCTAGTGTATGTAAACTACAAGTGGTCACATAAGAGCTACAATGGTGCATTATTTTGAACCTCATTCTCATCATTCATATTACTAGCATCATCAAACATTATGTGTGATGTGTGAGAGCGAACAGGATACTCAAACAAAGGATTATTAACCAAAATATCACTTCTAATAAAACGACCACAAGTATCACTATTCCACGAGTACTTGCACAAAATACACAGAAACTAAAAGAAAGGGAACGAGTTTACCAAATTTTGGAGAAAATCTTTGGTGCAAGTAGCGAAGTCAGCACCCTCCACTCTTTTTCACTCTTTGCTGTTTTTTTACCTTAAAAGTTGCAAAACAAGAAAAAAAATCTAACATTAGCTTTTAACTTTAAAATCTATGAATAAACAAGAAATTAAATATTAAAATTTTTCAGTTCCTCCACTGCAACAACGCAAAAAACTTGCTACAACTTAAATATTGTTTACCCAAGTGCGGGTAGCGAAGTAATAAAGTTAACTCGTCCAAGTGTCAAACCACAAGGAGCATGTTTGGAAAAAAATTAGAATCTTAAATAACTAATTATAACTAAACTATGAAATTGGATTTCTCAACGATAAATTGCACGACGATAAACTGGTAAAAAAAACTAAGGTAATTAAAATAAAGATTATACAAGTGAATAGATAAATAGACTAAATCATGGTATCGGTAATAAATCCACAAGTAATATTACTCCTAAACAATACTTATGCAAAACCAATTGATAACGGCACTAAGTTGATCACCTAAGGGTTACACGTATCCGGAGATCACATCTAATCAAAGATCAACACTTTATCAATTTAACATAAGCCACAATTCATACCATATGATAATTCTAAACATCCAATGTGCATGACACATTCAATAAAAGAAAAATTCACAAGGCATAATAGAATATCAATCCATAAAAATTAAACTTGTGTTTAGGAGTTTATCATATCCTTCATTAAAACATCATCATAGCCCTAGCCTAAAAAGATTAGTTACTCATGAGCATAAGATAAAAAAAAATCAGATTTGAAAAACTCATCGACCGGTATTGTATCAAAATCATTGTAGCACATGTACTGTAGCATGAGTATTGTTTATCGTCTTCTCTGCTTGGTTTTTACTGTAGCAGTCTGTAGCAAAAAAAATTAGCTGGTCCAAAACTCTTTCTTTCTCCTTCGTATTTATAGCCTTCTCAAGAGTGTCCCATATTAAAGTGTTCTTGACTTAAATCAACTCTTTTCAGGTTCGGATTTATCCAAATCGCATCGAAAATCAACTTCCCATCCAAGTTGGAGTCCTCTTCATGCAAGTTTTCTTCCCAGTCAAGCATGTCTATGTGAATGAGTATGAGCTAATTCCGATTCTGATTTGAGCTTATCTAGACAATCCAAATCTGGTGAGAGTTCAGGTTCTGGCCAAATTGAGCACTTATTCTTCCAATTTGAGGACGCCTCTTCCTCGAGCACAACCCACGCACAATCCCACACAGACCGAGCACGATTCTAACTTCTAATTCCAGCACGAGTCCATTCCAGCTCTCTCCCTTTCTCGAACTTATGTTATTTTTTTTCTCTTTCTATTTCAAACGCCCAAGCAGAACTGTTCGGGATGTTTCTTTTTTTTTTCGTTCGGATTTAAAACCCGTTGTATCATCCTCGTTCGTTGGATCTCATTTGTGCATCTTCTTACTCATAACCCATCTTCTCTTTGGTGAAAATCAATGGCTAAGAATTGCTCCTTCTTTAATCTTCAACTTTAATAGATTTTAGAACTTTTAAAACCCGGCATTGCCCTTCTAACCGTCAGATGATCATTTGATAACTTGGGCTCCATTTGACGTTCAATAATTCCATGTTCCACAACTTGAGCTCTTGAAATCTACATCAAAAAAATTAGATTAAATTTAGGTACACATTAAAAATATTTATTAAAATGAGGAACCAGCAATGATGTGGGGTACCATGGTTAATTGGATTAAAAAAGTGGGAAAAGAACTATTTGGTGAAGTGAGGAAGAGAAGGGATGTCAAGAAAGAAACATGGTGGTAGTGTGAAGAAGTTTAAAGAGTCATCAAAGAAAAGAAATGTTTCTTTAAGGAGTGGCAAAAATATAAAAATCAAGAGAATTGGAAAAGATATGTTACGGTAAAGAGGGAGGCTAAAAAGATAGTGAATGAGGTTAAATTTAAAGCGTTTGATGACTTATATAATAAGTTAGGGACGAAGGAGGGGGGAGAGACATTTATAAGATTGCTAAGTCAAGAGATAGGAGAAGTATGAACTTAGAGCAAGTAAGTGCATTAAAAGTGAAGATCAAAGGGTTTTAGTGAAAGATGAGAAAATTAGGGAGAGGTGGCATGAATATTTTGAGCGTTTATTGAATGAAAATTATAGTAGTGGGATAGATTTTGAGTCTAGTCCTACTAAAGAGATAACTTATTTTAGGAAATTCTCCATAAAGTAGGAGCTGCATTAAGGAAGATGAAAAAAGACAAAGCTCTAGGGTCCGATGGAATTCCTGTTGAAGTATGAAAGGCGCTAGGAGGTGTTGGCTTTACTTGGTTGGCTAATTTGTTTAACAAGATTTGGAAGTCTAAGAGAATGCCAGAGGAGTGGAGGAGAAGTACCCTCATACCCTTGTATAAAAATAAAGGGGACATCTAAAGTTGTACAAACATAGAGGTATAAAAGTTATGGGATATACTATGAAAATTATGAGAGAGAGTAATAGAAGGACGTTTGCGAAAACCAACTAAGGTAACAGAGAATCAATTTGGTTTCATACCAGAGAGATCAACAAAGGAAGCTATATTTTTATTATGGCAATTAGTAGAGAGGTATAGGGATAGAAAACAAGACCTCTATATGACCTTCATAGATTTAGAAAAAACCTACGACAGAGTGCCGAGAGAGCTCATTTGGATTATTTTGAAGAAGAAGGTGTCATGAAAGGTTACATAGATATCATAAAGGATACGTATGAGGGGGTTGTGACTAGTGTACGAACTATTGGGGGGTAACTAAGGAGTTTTCGGTTGTGGTATGCCTTCATCAAGGGTCACCCTTGAGTCCTTATCTTTAATTATGGATGAGCTTACTAGAATCAAAAAGTTTTAAAAAGTTTTAAAATAAGTAGGACTAAGACAGAGTGCATGGAATTTAATTTTAAGGAAAGTAGAACTATAGGTAGAGCCTTAGTTGAAATAGAAGGGCAAGAAGTGACAAGGTGTGATCAATTCCGTTATTTAGGATCCATTATCCATAAAGAAGGGGATATTGATAGTGATGTGATATATAGGATAAATTCGGGGTGGGTAAACTTGAGGGTAACCTCAGGAGTGTTGTGTGATAGGCGTATTCCAAAAAGGCTTAAAGGCAAGTTCTATAGGACAGTTATTAGGTCTGCAATACTCTATGGAGTGGAGTGTTTGGCACCAAAGAGAAGTCATATAGATAAGTTGAATGTAGCCGAAATGAGAATGTTAAGGTGGATGAGTGTGATAACCATGAGAGATAAGATTACAAATGAATACATTCGTGAGAGTTTAGGGGTAGCTCATTTAGGGGAGAAACTAAGGGAATGCATGTTACTTAACCTAAATAATTATTAATTAACCTAGATAACTCATATTACAGCAAGAAAACTAATTTATTAGGGTATATAATGTGTATAAATTATGTGTTTATCACTGTGCGGATTTCATATAGACATCCCTCCCAAAACAAAAGGTCTGGGATAACCATCAAAAGGGTGAACAATATCTCCTTTAAAAGAAAAGGAGTGGAGGGGAACCTGAGGAGAGGAGGAACTGCCCCCATCTCATCCCCATGAGTAGAAAGAAGAGGGCAAGTTAGTTCGGGCAGTGATCTCAGGAGTATAGGTGGCGGTAGATCAACCCCTAGTGATCAAGGGAGTTCAGTGACTACGAAAACCCTAGTCGCCCTCAAAGAGAGATGTGAGGGCCCGGTGACATAATAGTTGTTAAACATTAGAGTGCACAATCTGGTTATCTAATGGAGCATATCCTCTACGTGGACAAGCAATTGGGAGGATTTAAAGAATGTCCATTTCGTATTGATATTTTGCTTGAAGGGTAAATTTGTATTTTTAAAATGATTTAAGGGTAATATTTTTTATACATATTTAAGGGTAATAATGACTCTTTATATGAGAATAATTTTTTTATAACTATATTCCATCCGTCCAAAAATCTTGGCATCTTTGGAAACACAAGTAAAATTTCGTAGCCACCACTTATCCTTGTATATGCAGGTTCATGAGGATCTATTGGCGCATGGGGCAAAGTGATCTACACATAAATTATGCATTTTATTATCTCCTAAACTTATGTTTATGCTAGTGTTTGATTAAAATTTCTACTACTTTAATATAATTTTTGGTTTTTGTAGGAAATGAGAGCAAATATGCAAAAATATGGTGAAACATAACTTCAATGATTAAACCTTCATAACTTCGTGTATATATCTCTGATTTGATTGATTCAAGTCTCATGTTAAATTTCAAGAAGTCAGCTTTCCAACGCATAATTCGGAGTTCGGAGCAAAAAGTTATGACCATTGGAAAATTGTGTTGTAGGATGAATAGTAACCGATCGATCGGCTAAATGAGGCGATCGATCACCTGAGAAAAAAAATCAAAATTTTTGCAATTGATCGTATCTACTGGAAAATTTTCATGAACAGTAACCGATCGATCGGTGAATAGTTCCGATCATTCGCCATTTACGAAAAACACGATTTTGACCTATTTTGACTCAAATTTAGAAGGGGATTTCGTGGTTTCTCTTCAAACTTATAAATAGGCCTTATGGGAGAACGTTTTGGGCAATCTTGGAGACCAACTTGGAGATCACCTTTGAGCTATATTGGAGGCTAGAGAGGAGCAAGAGAATGAGTTTTTTGGAGCAAAGACGAAGAAGGATTCATGACGATGGATCTACATAAACAGGCTTCTCTTTTCTTTCTTTCTATGTGTAACTAAACTTTTATTCAAGGCTAGATGAAGCCCTAGATGTGTATTGCTACTCTTGATAGTTTAATTTTATAAAGTTGATTATGATTCATGCTTAATACGATTTCATGAGTATTCTTTTGAGTGCTTGATCATAGACTTGATTGATTATGAATGAAATTAGATATTGTGATTGATTTTATGCCTGATCAAGGATAAAATTAATTGCATTATAATAGAGTTGTGATTGATTCTATGCCCGATCAAGGATAGGATTGATTACACAATAGTGGATGAACTTTCGTGTCCGATCCAGAACGTTAGTGAATTCATTAGTAATTCGTGTGTCCGATCAAGAACACGAATTACCATATCATGTCAATGTATGCTTAATAATAATTGAGAGTAATAATTGCATGTCTAGTGGTGGATTCATTTCCTTGATACTTCTCATTATTGATTAAATTTTAGTTAGATTAGATAAAGTTCATTGCTTTCTTTAGAATTAATTAAACTACATCTTTTTCTTCTCTTGAGTTTGGTAAAGTATTCACCGTCCCTGAGGTTCGACAACCTTTTAATATTTACTGTAATACAATTGCCTTGTGCACTTGCAAGGGTTTATACAAAGCCAATCATTTAATTTTGAATTCATAATTTTTCAAATGTAGCCAAGCTTTTTTATGCAAGGGAGAATGAGATAATGAAACCTGAGAGTTGAGAAAAAAGGGGATTTTTTTTTAGTAGTAACAGGAGTTGAGATAATTCATAATTACCTGTTAATTTCTTTCCACTTGATACCTGCATCGAGAGATGCATGAGTATTTCGAATGAAATACTTAGTAGGATGCCAAAACCCCACTGATAAAAATATAGGAACAAAAGACTCCAAATGATACAAAATTGTAAGACTTTGAGGGTACAGGGTACAGTAATATCAGATTATATGAGTATGATCAGTGAGTCATGGGTTCTGTCCGAAATTAATTGTCTCTTCGAGTTTAAGTCTTTGATTGATCTATCGTTCAAGAATTCTCTCGTACAAATCCAAAAGACTTTGTACACCACGTTTGACCTATTCTTGATATTGGTGACCTTAAATTCTTGTGCATGGGAACTGTCATATCTAGAGGCTAAGTACGATGAAGTGATTCAGTATCTCGATTCTTGATGAGTCATGATTGGAGTTATCTGATGTTGATCATTCTAAGAGTTTTGAATACTCCGATGTGAGTCCTTTTTGATGACCTTGACAACGTTATTGTCTTACTCCTCTGAGAGTCTTCCATTGATGATTCTGGTCTGGGTCTCTGTTTGAGAGAACCCTAGTTGATTATAGATTGATTCAGTTCTATGTAAACTGTTTCTCCACTAGGAGTTCTGATGAACACTCTTAGTTGGGTTCATAGTATGCTCACGAGCCATTGCTAGATCCTTTGTGATCTCAGATGATATATGAACCTCTGTAGTTCAGCCGATGACGGCAACCGCGTGCGCTTAGATTGTATGACATTACGGAAGGTCTGCAATCTCAGCCCATTGTGCCCGTAAGCACCGATGGGGCCAGCATCCCTAGACGCATGGTCGGGTTCCTCTGTAGAACCTCTAGGATGATCTGCTATTGATGTCCATAGGGGAAGTGGACTAAACAGAGAGCAGAAATTGTTGTCTCCGACACTCTAGATGTTTGGAGTCAGTATTCTTATTGATCTTCCTGATGCTCTGTACATTTGAGAACTGAGTTATGTTTATTCATTCTTGACGCTGATGGTCTTTGATATTGATTTTGAGCAGGTAAGTGAACCCTATATTTACTCTACCTGGTATTCTTAAATGTGTCTTTAATGCTCATTTCTACAGTATTCTATTTTATTACCTGTTGTGGGGTTTTCTTGGCTCCTACTGGGTATTTCTTTTGAAATACTCATGCATCTCTCGATGCAAGAATTAAAGTGGAGAAGAACTAACAAGGTTTGTGTTTGGAGCTCGATGACGGAAGTTGATAAGATGTAGATTTATTTATCGTTTTTATTTTCTGTTCGCGGAGAATTTATCAGCCTGTTTGCTGAATTTATTTTGATGTCTAATGAATTGTTGACTGGATTATTGTAATAGTGTAGTTTATTTTATTATTTAAGATTTTTGTATAACGGATATTGGTTAAGCATTCTGGAATGGGATCGTATCTGTTGAGTATTCGGTCGCGGCCCGGGTTTCAGCCTCATGACCTTAATTGAGTTAGTGCTTCTGCACATTATTCGAGGTTTTGAAATTCGGGGCGTGACAAGATCAAACTCATATTGTTACTGGTTGGTGAAAAGATCATGTCTTTTTGAAGTCGACAGCATCCTATTCCATTTTTTGTGTCCCATATTAGTAGTCTTAATTGGGATTTATGGGAACTAATCATAATTGGGTGTAATATCAACTGTCGGATCGTTGTAGGGATTAAAAACAGAAACTTTATTTACTGATATGACCATATTAATATCATGAGAGGACTGGGTAATAGTTATTATATTATGGACAAGTGAGTATTAACATATAAGTATCATATTATGGTAGTTAATCAAAGTTAATTAGCCTCGACCAGTATTTTCCTGCACATACAGACTATAGTATAAAATTTGTAACTAATTCTAGGAAACTCGAAAAAATGTGTTTTTGGTTGGGTTAGATTGTAGACTCTTGGCAGAATCTACAGTAAAGATTTGAACTGTAAAAATTATAGTAAGACTTGAAAGTGTGCTGTTATGCAGAAAACAGGGCAGTGAACTGGGGTATACCTAATATTATTTAGTATCTTATGACTATATAAAGTTATGGACAAATTACTACCTAAATAAAAATAAGAAGGACATGGGTGGTAATTGGGGCAGAGAGTGAAACCTTCTGGAATTGCGTAGTGGAGTGGAGTCAAGTCATATTGAGTTGAGTTTCTGTGTTAATTTGCCTTACCGATTGAAGCGTCTCAAGAAATCAGGTTAGGGTTGTACTCTCAAATCCTAACCATTCTGACCATTCAAATCGTCAGAGTCTAGTGTTAAGACTGGAAATTCTAATCTAGGGCCTTGCACAATGAAAGATATCACATCAGGGAAGTTACTATTATACCCTTATAGTTGGGTCAAGCGTGGAAGATGAGTTGTTTCGGTTACTCCTTAATGAGTCAGATTCTGATGAAGAGTATTGATTCTGTATATTGAATTGTTAACTCCTTGGGATATTGAAATCTCAATGGTGTTCTATGGGAGTCCATTCTTGAATATTGAGAATTTTCTATTTATTTTAATACAGCCTTTGTTGCTGTCAGATTATATTCAGTTCTCTGTAAACTGCTTATTCCACAAGAGTAATTGATGAAAACTCTTCGAATGGAAATCATAGTATGCTCACGAGCCATTGCTAGATCCTCTGTGGTCTCAGATTATATTATGAACCTCTGTAGTTCAGCCGATGACGGCAATGCATGCGCTTTAGACTGTATGATATTACGGAAGGTCTGCAGTCTCCGCCCATTGTGCCCGTAAACACCGATGGGGCCAGCATCCCTAGACGCATGGCCGGGTTCCTCTGTAGAACCTCTAGGATGTTCTGGCATAGATGTCCATAGGGGAAGTGGACTGACCTGAAAGCAGAAATTGACAACTCCTACACTCTGTATGTTTGGAGTCTATTTTAATAATGATCTATATCCGTTCAAATGAGATGTTCGGAGTGTCGTAATATATGTACACAGTGTTCTGCCCCATGCAAAACAAATGACTTCTAACTACTACCACTATTTATCCAGTTCGTTTTAAATTCTGAAATTTGTATCTCAGTTAGCTTTGTCTGTCTAGTTTATAATCCATCTAAGATCATAATTTTCTGAGTTATATAGATTTAATTATGATTTTCCGATCACTGCTGGTCGGTGCAGGAACAGTCCTAGCCGAGAGCAGTTATTTTAATCCACTTTAATTATCTGATAATAAACTCATAATTAATTACTTAATACCACTCACTGACATCAGATATTAACTCTTTAAGTATTTTACAGAACCTCATCCACCCTAATTTCATAAAATTTTCTTCCCCTTTGTGCATACCTTTTCAGCTTATTCGAGTATACAACCATCTCTTCACCAAACCCGAAAGAACTCAAGTAAGACAATTAATCTCAGACGCTGGTCAACACCAGTACGTACTGACATGAACTCCATAATGTAGGCTGAGACATCATAAGCAATAATATTTAATTTCACGAGAATTAGATCATGGATTGCATAAGGATCTCAACCGATTACCAAAATTGGATCGAGAACACTAAAATAGTATGAAACGACACGATCGACCCATAAAGCTGCCAGCTTTTGTTGGACAGAGCATGACATTGAATACAACAGCAAGATATGACACGGATTGCACGGTATACAACATGGGAATGTCACACTAAGCACTAAGACGAGATTGAAAACAGGAATGTTCACTTTATCAATTACCATATCTCATGCATACATTTAACACGATCAAGATATGTGACATGAAACAAGACATTTCTTCATATGATATAGACATTCAAGAATCATTCACAATTCAAGATATATATCTCATCGAATTAACGAAGAATCAGAGGTTGTGGAAAAAAATAAGCATCCTACCTCTTTGACGATTTGAAACTTCTACGAGAGTTTCGATCACCAATTGCACTAGCCCCCGTTCTCGTCAAATCACCACCACCACGATCCCTTGTGGAAAGGAAGAAGTTGCTGGTCGAAGGAGGAGAAATGCGGATGAGATCATTGCTGGTTGCACTCTTCTCAAGTCATCCAAAAGAGAAAAAGAGTTGCCGGTCCCTCTAATGGTATGCTTAAATAGCACAAACCCTAATTACCATGATTAATCTCCACCATTGATTCACACTCCATCCAAGGGCCACGATCCAACCACACTAGCTCATAATCCATCACAAGGACGTGCTCCCCTAATTTTCTCACCATTAGTTAGGGTTTCTAATATCTACAAAATATACACATTTTTATATCTCTTTCTGCCTATATGTTAGTCGTAATTTTAGTTGAAGTAAGGATTATTAAGGGTTAATCATGATTAGGTGAGTAATTAGGGTTTAATAAATAAATGCGCTTAATTGATTAATTTAGATGCGTTAATTAGATTGAATGGATTTACATTTAATTATGCGTCTAAGTTATATTTAATTTTATTTATGTAGGTTTTAAGGGTCTAAATGCAGATCGCCAAAGTGAACGCACGTCAATCTGGTTTGGTGCTGAGATTGAAGATCCGATGGATGGAGTCACTACGACGGGTTTTAAAGAAGAAAAAGGGAAAAAAAAGGAAAAATGGATGGTTCAGCGGTTCGGTTCAGAAAAGGAAAAAAATAATAAAAAATGTAGAACAGACAGAGCTCTGTTCTGGTTGGAGTCAGCTGCAGTGGCCTGGGCTGGATCGACGAGGGGTCTCAATGGTGGCTACCTGAAGGATCGACGACGATGATGATGGTGGAAGAGTCGACGATGGGTGCGACGGTGAAGCTCGACGAATGGTCGACGGTGAATAGAGATGGCGGCCATTTGAGACGAAGACATAACAGTCACGGTGGCGGCTAGGATGATGGGCAAGACGGCGAGCTTGGTGGCAGTGGAGGCGATTGACGATGAATGGCAAATGGGAAAAACAGAGGATCGTGCCGGATGGAAAGGACGCAGATGGTGTCTCAATCGGGAAACAAAAATGGACGGAATCCTATCGATTTGGGAGTCGATTTGGAAACGGAATGAGGCGTACTCGATATGGGAAGTTATGGATTTGGAATCGTGCTCGGATTTGGGACTCTTAGGAAGTCTATAAAAAAATAGAATGGAGGGCCGACAGAAAGAGAGCTTTTTAGAGCAAAAAACAGAACTACAGAGAGAAAAACAGAGAGAACTTGACAGTGAGATTTCAGCCGGAAAATAGAGTGATTTGGGCTTGATTTTGGCCGGATTCCGGTGGCATCGAGGCCGGAGGACGAGAATAAAGAGGAGGAGAGGAGAAGCCGATGGATTTTGCACTGTGGTGACTGCTACAGTACTGTTCTTCGAGTGCTACAGTAATCGCGGCTCATCAAGGAAGACAGTGAATAGTGCCGGGGTGCTACAGTGATTTCGTTACCGGGCTACAAATTTGTGAACAGTATCGGTGAACAGTGTTCCTGCAAATGACTACTTCAACAAATCAGGCTTCTTCTTCCTCTTATTCTATGTCTGGCTAATTTTCTTATCAAGGCTAGATGAAGCCCTAAATATGTATTATTACTCTTGATTGTTTAATGAAATTGGAGTTGATATGATTGTTCTTAATGCGATTTCATGTTTCATAATTCGATCTAGTGTTTGACTATAGACTGGTAAGATTATGACTGAAATTTGGTATTGATATTTCCTGTGTCTAGATAATAACAGGTTTGTATTGATTCTATGCCCGACCAAAGGATAGAATTAATTACATAATTTATAGTCAATGAACTTTTCGTGTCCGACCAAAGAACGTGTAGTGAATTCACTGGTAATTCGTGTGTCCGACACAAATCGGATTTTTGGACTAGATATTTATTCCTTTTAAAACCGGATTTGGAAAGAATTCGAAATTCCCTCTTCTCCTTGATTCTCTCTCCCCTAACCAAATATTCACATGCCAACCACGTGCACAGTGCCCAGGGCGCTGTGTCCACGTGGCTCTGGCCCTCAGGTGTTCCTGCGCCTGGTGCATGGCACACAGATGGATGGCTCTGATGTCCCACGAATGAAGTGTGCTGAATAACACTGCACAACTCTTGTACCACATCACTAATTCAATTTAATAACTCAAAATACTCAAATGAGTCTCTACACACTGATCTCATACCCTGGCGCTTGGTCCCCACTCCTGGCTCAGGTGCACTCAGCCCCTGGCGCCAGGCCAGTCTCAGCGCCAAGTTGAGCCCAGCGCCAGGGCTAGTCCTCGCGCCCTGGTGTACTGCCTAATCAGGTTTATCAATTCCACTCTTGTATAAGCATCACAAAAACCAAATCAACATACCAAATTAAAAGATTTCAAAACAGGCAGCAAAACTTTGCTATTTTAGAACAGTTTCCTAAAATAGCAGTTTTGGTAAACTTACAGAATTTTCGGGTGTTACAGATCTTCTATGAATCAGTGATTATAAGTATACTCCATTGACATATATCATGTATTGACAATATCAAAGAATTCAATACTCATAAATCAAATAGATTCATCTCAGAAAAATATGAGAGGATTAGGGAAAACACATTCTACCTCTTTGACGAAAACCGCGATTAAATGTGAGTTACCCGGTTCCACGCGTGTCACCCCTTTCCTTCGCGTACCTCCACAAATGAGCGCTCAAAACGATGGAAAAGCCCTTTGGACGAGCAATAGGATTGCTGACCACTTTGCTCCAAGGCTGGCATGACTCCCAAGATATTCTAAAAGGGTTGCTGGCCACTAAATTAGGGTGTTTAAATAGTAAAAACCTAGTCCCTTAGGTTAAATCTCCACCTTTGATTGAATTCCATCCAACATCCGGGATTCACTCCATATCATCCCACGATCCATGTCAAGGACGTGGCCTCCCATATTTTCTCATCTTCAGTTAGGGTTTCCCCTCAATTAGGATAGTTTAAAATCCTAATTTCTCCACTTAGGCAACTTTCTCAATTAGGCTAATTTCTCACCTTAGATCAAATCTTATCACTCCATCCCTTCAAATGGCATGAATAAGCTCCAACGTGCTTGCCTTATCACTCCAAATCAGATCCCTAGAATCTAGGTTGGTTACAATCTCTAAATTGGTAGAGAATTTACTAATGGGATCAGTTACCTCCCTAAATTTACTCCAAGCATGATCTCACTTAAGCCACATGATGTGCCACATTTGATTAGTAGCAGTCCATCAACAACTCCTAATCACGTCCCCAATCATTCCTTTTAGTTTCTAAATTCCCAAATTTAAGGAATCTCAATTTCCCTCCAAAATCAAATCGGTTTTGGAATTAAATTCAAAATTCCCAATCTCTTGATTTAGCCCTTGATTCATGCCCAAAATTGTAGGCCACATCATCAAGAATATCCCACTAAACACGTCCAAAACCTCCTCTTCTAGATTCCTTAATTTCCAATTAAAAAGGATATCAAATCTATTTACATTAAAATTGGATTTTGGACTAGATATTTATTCCTTTTAAAACCGAATTTGGAAAGAATTTGAAATCCCCCCTTCTCCTTGATTCTCTCTCCCCTAACCAAATATTCACATGCCAACCACGTGCACAGTGCCCAGGACACTTTATCCACATGGCTATGGCCCTCAGGTATTCCTGCGCCTGGTGCTGGTACACTGATGGACGGCTCCGATGTCCCACGAATGAAGTGTGCCGTAAAGCACTGCACAACTCTTGTACCACATCACTAATTCAATTTAATAACTCAAAATACTCAAATGAGTCTCTACACACTGGTCTCATACCCTGGCGCCTAGCCTCCACTCCTGGCGTCAGGTGCACACAGCCTCTGGCGCCAGGCCAGCCTCAGCACCAGATTGAACCCAGCGCCAGGGCTAGTCCTCGTGCTCTAGTGTACAACCTAATCTGATTTATCTATTCCACTCTTCTATAAGCATCACAAAACCAAATCAACACACTAGCTTATAAGGTTTCAAAACAGGCAGCAAAACTTTCCTATTTTATAACAGTTTCTTAAAATATCAATTTTGGTAAACTTACAGAATTTTCGGGTGTTACATAACCCCCATGAATTATAACGAAAAAAATACTTAACCCCCATATATCATTAAAACTCTCACATTACTCCAATACCTTGACGGTGGAATTTAATGGTGTTAGGCTAAAAATCTGAATTCCAGAATTACCTGTCTCACTTATTGTCTCATTTCACACAAAAAAAATCTTATTCCATTTTCTACTCCTTGCTACTTTAAAAAATCTAAGCCTTTTCCATCTTGCACTTTGCCGCCGGTTCTAGTGCCCTCACAAATCTAATTCATATAGGTTTATCGTTTGATTTATTAAACAGGGGTTAAGTGTAATTTAAAATAATATATATAAATAATTTTATAGGGCCTAGTGTCTAAATGGTATAAGGGTAAAGTTGTCTAAAAAATATTCAACTTAATGATATTATTATTTATACTTAGAAAAAGTTATGATATAAGGGTTATATGTAGGGATGGAACCGGGGCGGGTTTGGGTCGGGTATTGGCAAGAACCATTTTAATTTTTCAGAACCGCCCCAATACGAGAACTTGAAACTAGACCTGCCCCAGTGTCCTAACTTTTATATGTACAATGCCATATATATTAAGGGAAATGATATTTGTACAGCAGATTCCTACACATTTTCCATACACAGCTGATGTGTATGGAAATGTGTAGGAACCTGCTCTAGGGTTATTACTGCCCATATATTAAACTAGTAACTCTTGTACTTTTTTTTATAAATAATATATGGGAAAAGTTTAAATGAGATCGCTCTCATATTGCTTATATGAGGCCACTTTGAATCGTAGCCGTTGGATCTTGATTTGACGGCTACAAATATCCATAATGATCTCACCCACTCCTTGATGTGACACACTACCAACCCACTGATTTGATATCCACCGTCCGATCGGAATCTAACGGCAATAAAGATTGGCCTCATGCTCCTTATATGAGAACGATCTCATGTAAACTCATCTCATAATATATATATATATATATATATATATATATATATATATGAGAAAAGTTTAAATGAGATCGTTGTCGTGAGAACGATTTTATTTTCAGCCGTTAAATTCGATCTAATGGTTGTCACCTCACTTCAGCTAACTCATCCACAACCCAAACTAGCCTATCATTCTTTTCATTTTCACGTTCCCTTTCCGTCCGAATCCTCCCGCTTCATTTTTCCCCTCGGGAAGCCATTGCCGAACTCAGCCTCACCCTCTGTCCTCCACGCGGCTCACCTTCGTCTCCGGCCTCCCTGCTTACTGGCCGTCTCCCTGTCCATGGTGCCTGGCCTTCCCCTCCGGCCTCCTCATCTACTAGGGCCGCCTTCATTCTCAGCCTCCCTTTGCCTCCGCCGGCGAGCGCAGGTCCGCCACCGCCTCTCCTCCTCGTTTGCAATCATTGGTCACTTGTCTCACATGGAAGGTATTAGCTTGACACCCCAACACCACACACACAGAGAGCTTGAATTTTCCCCTCTGTTTTTGTGAAGTTCAATTTTTATTTTGGATTTTCTCCGGTTGTTTCTTAGATCGTTTATATGCGGGGAGATCAGCACATGCCTATTCTTAGTGTGCCATTCCATGGTGCAATGCACACCACATGTTTGTTGAAATGCCATTCTTTGTAGAAAATGCTATTTTTTTATACATTTCTTTCCATTTACAGGATAAATTTGGGGATCAATATAAGCTTTTCCTTCTCATCAATCTAGAAGATGATAAACCTGTGGCAGTAGTGGTTCCCAAGATATCCTTACAGCCAGAGTCAACTGGTAAACATGGATAAGCTTTGTTTCAAAAAAAAATTGCGAAGGTTTTTTGCAGTTTATATACTATTTGTAGAGGAGTATCTTGGTGAACATGCTTTTATAGTTCAGCATATACTTGTTTCAATCTATGTTTTTTAGTTGGTCCCATATTCTCAATTAGAGTCAGTGGATCATACAAGTGTTCTGCCAACTTGTTCTATTAAGTGCAAGCAGCTGTAAAAACTTAAAAACTATTGTGTCACTACTACCCTTGACATTAGATTATTTGGATAGAAAGAATCATTTGTATGCTTGTCCCCCTAATTGAGTTATTAATGTGCAGTGGTCCCAGAATGGTTTGCAGCAGGTGCTTTTGGATTGGTCATTGTTTTCACATTGCTTCTGTGCAACGTACCTGCATTGCAGTCAAATTTGTTGTATGGTCATCTTCTTTTCGTTCTATATTCTTCTACATTTATTTGAAAGGCAGAAAAAAGATAAGATTTTCAGCGAAAAAGAAAACTAAGAGAATCTATTTTCACCAGTCTATTTTGTCTGCATGGAACTTGGAATCTATCCTCTATTTTGTCCTCTATAATATTCTGTCTCCAGCTCCTGTGTAAAGTAAATTTTACCACCTTTAGCTTTTCTGGTGATTGATTAAGAATTAGGTATTGGTTGTTAATTTTACTTGCAGTTCAGCATTTGATAATGTTGGATTACTGAAAGATGGAGTTGCTGGGGCCCTTGTCACTGCGTTCGTTCTTGGAGTGCATGAGATCAGCCACATGTTTGTTGCTAATTCTATCAGTCTTAAGCTTGGAGTTCCATACTTTGTCCCTAGTTGGCAGGTAATTCTGCCAGGCTTGTTCTTCTTCTCTTCGGGTTCATACTGCTGCCAAGTGATGGCATTGGTATAATAGTTGTTTTCCACGAATTTCCTTGCTGGGGGTATAGGTGAGTTCCTGCTTTCACATTCTTCTAGAAGTTATCAAAAATATGTTCTACTTATGAATGATTATGTAAAATTGCATCCACATTGGAGTCCAACTTTTGCGAAGATTTAAATTCAATAATGACTATATCTATCTAACATTCATCTAATGGAATGACAACCTCATTAAGGTTTGACAGATAAATGTTCTGGTGAATTGAGATATAACAAAGACAAACAAATGACATTTGGATACAGCTAATTGCCCGCGATCAAAGCAGCGGTAGTTATGCATGGATTTTTTTTAATTTGTTGAAAAATAGAAAACCTTGGAACTTGAAAGGAATTTAAAGAAATTTAAGGTGGAACCTGAAACAATAAATATAGTGAGATCTGATCTGTTTAGTGTGGTCCACTTCTTCACCCACTAATTGTATTTACAGTGCACAAGTAGACCGGTGACACATACTTAACTGTCAGTTGTATTGTCTTAAGAGTTAGTTAATGGACATCTACATTGATTGCAAGGCAGTTTATAGTTTTTCTTTTCTTTACAATTAATGTTTTTTTAGTTATCGTTAATATGTTGACCAATAAGGTTTGATAAGAAGATGACATCCAAACTTTCAGTGAATTTCATTGCAGCTAAGCTTATTTTGGGAGATGTTCTCAAGGAAGGCAGTCCTATATCAATTAACCCTCTTGTGCTATGGGCATGGGCGGGACTTTTTATGAATGCTATCAACAGTATCCCAGCCGGAGAACATGATGGGGGGCAGATATCTTTTGCTTTGTGGGGAAGAAAGGTATTCTTTGGCTTTGACCTGTACACAATTCATAAAATCAATTGGGCATAACAGATGTAGGCACATTTCATTTGGGTACTTGGGCATATTCATTGTGAATGGATGAGAAGGAAGCTACCTTGTGAGCACCCTATTCATTAGAACTGTTTGAAAGAGGTGCAGCAGCATTACCAGTGAGTGGTTCATCTGCTTACAGTTCATCAACTTAAATTATTTTTTTTGTGCCGGCAAAAAAAAATTCATGCCTTCCCTTTTGAATAGCGAGTCTTTGAATATTTCATGCATTTTACTTAGGGATACAGATATGGCACAGGTACACTTGTCCTCTTTGCTCAAAGTCTGTGTGTGACATGTCAAAAGTTTGGGAGAAAATTGATATGGAAATTGCTTTTACTCCCATGCCAAAATCTTGCGAGAACAAAATGGTGATCTCTATCCCCTCTCTCCCTCTCTGACAAACATTTTTCTGGATTCTAGACGTTGATACTAATGAATTATATTGTATGCTGCAGGTATGGATACTATGTAATGATTATGGAACAAACTCACTAGTCCAGTACCATGTCTCTGCCCAAAAATGCCTCAACTGCAAGTCCTACAACACTCGCCAGACAAGGGAGACGACTGACTGAGTGGTATTAGGGTGCAGATGATCACTGCAGATCTTTTCTTTGGAACTATGTGGCTAGTTGAAAAATGCAGCACATTGATCTTATAGGACCTCTTCTACCACAGGCCCGGCAATGGCAGTTTATGGGAATCGATATATGTGCTCCATTCAGCTGCGAAAAACTATTGAGCTGTAGAAATCCTCTCAGTTTCCTTTGTGCTTTGTTATTTTCTTTTTGTGTGTATAATTCTCAGCCTTGGGGCCAGATCACTGTCCTTCTCTAGTTCCCATTGTGTTGTTTTCTTGTATATTACTCATGCTCTTAATTATTCTTTTTAATCTTTGGAACTCATATCTTTTAGGCTCTAGCTCTTGCTTTAAACATGTTTTACAAAAAGACATTGATGAGACATTTAGATAAATAAATGTCTATCTTTAGTAAGGAAGAAACTTTAAGGGGCAAATGCATTTTCGAAATGCATCAAACAAAGGTCTCATTCTGATACAGAATATTCAATACAATGCGATCAATTCAAGTTTACAACTATTGTCATTTGCCAAACACATCAATGGTGCAAAATTACAATGAAAAATATTACAGGTTTGTGTCTACAAGCAATTTAATTTGTCGAAGTGTAATTTGGCAATCTTTAATGATCTCTCTAAAACAAAAAAAAAATCAATCTATTTGTCACTTACTTAACTACTTCTTTTTGGTAGAGCAACCATAGAACGAGTCGGCACCCTGTAAAAGCCCTATAAAAGTGGTTAACCCCACAGAAAGAACCATACAACACGGTTAAGGAAGATAGATTGGAAGACCAAAATAATTGCATAGATTGGACGTGCAAATGAGCATTCACAAGTGATAATATTGACCCAAACAGGACTACAAAAGGAATTCAAGCATGTCTAAGATTGATTGTATTTACTGTGAATTGCGAATTTAATAAGTGCGATCGATCGCCATCGGTGACGATCGATCATAAGTACTGTGATCGCACTTAAAGGAAGCAGTGATCGATCGCCGTCGGTGACTATCGATCACACCGTATAGACTCCAAAACGGAAGTTGCGTTTTGTTATGATTTTGATGGAGAAAAGATATCAATTCCTAACCAAACTTGGAGAGGATGCCCTATATGAAGATTTTAGAGAATTCATATTGGAGGAAGAGACCATCATAAGGAAGTATTTGCTTAAAAGGTGAAACACTAAACTCTATATAAACACATGAGAGGGGATAGTTTGTACTATTCATATCAAAACCCTAGCTCTAGAAAGTTTATATTTTTTCCCTTCCACGTTCACCCTTCTCTCAAGCCTCTTGGTGTGAGTTTCCTTCAAGAGCTTGGAGCGGGAGCATTGTTGCGAAGCGAAGGTGTCACCCCCCAAATTTCCATACCTCGATTAGAGCGCAAAAGCAATCAATCAAATATAGTCAAGAGATCAAAAACTCGGGGAGTGACCGCATACTCGATCGATCTCTACCCAATTAACAAATTGGAGTGTACATGATCAACATGACAGAACAATGTTCAAGTATCCAATCTTAGCATAACATTACCAAAAGCAACAACTTAGTCTATTACAGCAATCAAATAATCCATAATCCAAATTCAGGTTACTAGCACACAGGCCAACCAGTCTAATAAAAGCAACTATAAATAAAATTTAAAAGAATCTTCCACTCCAAGCTTCAGCCATCCATAGCAGCTCCAGCAATTTACTTGCTTAGCTTTTGTAACACCCAGAAAATTAGTAAGTATTTTAAAACCAAAATTTGACCCTCTTAATGTTTGAGTTGCCTATGTTTTACCTCATGATAATTAAAGTTGGTGAGAAGAGCTTTCCAATGCCACCAACTATGCACGATTTGGAGTTCGGAGTGAAAAGATATGAGGAATTGAATTTTGTTTAGGCGTGGCTGCGATCAATCGCCATAACCAACGATCGATCGGCAAATTGAACCGATCAACCGCTTATCAAAACGATCGATCATAGTTACTGTAATTATCGGTTGTTTTGTTTCTTGTAAAGCGATCGATCGGCAATAATTGCCATCAATCAGCTATAACGCAGTAGTGTTGAAAAGCGCATGCGACGATCGATCACCGTATCGCCGATCAATTGCCGGTTGCGGTTTTGTGATTTTTAGCTTATTTTTGGGGTGGATTTGCATGGGAAAGATACCAAATCTCAATTGGACTTAAATTGCACGTCTCTAGAGGGATCTTGAGGCCTTCTCATTGGAGGAAAGTGTCCATTATATGGAAAATTAGTTTAAAAAGGGATTCTCTCCAAACTCTATATAAACCCTAGAGAGTTGGCTTGTGCGATTGCAAAACCTAGCCCTAGAACATCTAGAGACCTTTCCCCTTCTCCTTCCCACGTTCACCCACCTCCTATAAGGCTTCTTCTTGTGGGAGTTTGCAAGAGCTTGGAACGGGAGCTTTGGAGGAAGCGGAGGAGACGAGCAACGCGTAGAAAGGCGGAATCTTCGGTGAATTAAGTATAGGATGATTTTACCACTATTCTTTGTGATTTATTTCAATCATATGAATGTTTATGATTCAAGTTCTGATGTCAAATATGTGACCTTGTTTGGGAATGAATATGTGTGGTATTTCTATTCATGAGTTGATTATGATCATGCTCTTATATGCTAAGATGTAGGGGTCAATTAATATATGATATTTAACATAATAAAAGGGTATACTTTGGTAATTCAAGACAATCCTAGGGTCTGTAATTGATCCAGGAGGGGAGTATGGTTGTCTGTTAATAATATATTATCACCTATAATGTGTTACTAAGCAAGATTCTCTCTCGCGGCCAGAACTATTCATTATTGTAACTAATTGTAAGAAATTCAAAAAAATATGCTGTTTATTGAGTTGGAAAATTGATTCAATGGGAAATCTACTATAAAAATTTCATAACTTAAGTCGAACTGTAAAAATCATGGCAAGTGTCGAAAGTGGGCTATTATGCTAATAACAGTACACAGAAATAAGATTTTATACACTATGACTTAGTACAACGTGGTTATATGAAAATTAATAGTGAAGATAACCTTTAAATGAAGATGGAAATACTTGGGTAATGGTTAGAACAGTAAGATCAATTCACTAAAAAGATGACCATGGTTAAGTCATTCTGAACTGAGTCAGTTTCCTACGCGTTGCAATTTTTGTCTACGGATTTAGTCGAAGAGTTCCAATTAGGGTTTGTACTCTTGGACCCTAATTATTCGATTTCTTGATAACCAGTGAAGTCTACTGTCAGTGTTGGGAATTCCTATCTAGGTCTATGCACATAAAATATATTAGATAATTTAAATCTACTATTATATCTCATACGAGTTGATTGATGTTCAAGAAGGAACTGTTTTCATGATTACTCCGTCGGTGAGTCAACTGTTGGCTGAGAAATTGTATTCATCATTCCTCTAATGAGTTGGTTACTGATTGAGATATTAAAATCTCATTGGTACTCCTATGAGAGTCATTCCTTGAAAGATGAGAATTTCGAGTGATTTTAGTACAACCTCTGTTGTTGTAAATTGACATTCAGTTCCCTTAAAACTGTTTTCTTCCACTAAGGGTTATTGATGGAAACCTCTGAGGTGGAAATCATAGTATGCTCACGAGCCATAGCTAGATCCATAGTGATCTCCGATTTATTATGAACCTCTATAGTTCAGCCTATGAAGGCACAAGTACGTTATTAGACTGTATGATATTATGGAAGGTCTGCTATCTCCGCCCATTGTGCCCGTAAGCACCGATGGGGCTAGTGTCCCTAGACGCATGGCCAGGTTCCTCTGAAGAACCTCTAGGATGTTCTGATATAGAAGTCCATAGGGGAAGTGGACTGATCTGAGAGCAGAAATTGACGTCTCCTTACGCAATGGATGTTTGGAGTCTGAACATATTGTTATTTTCTCCTTACGTGATGAACGTTCGGAGTCTTGAATAATTATTGTATCCATACCATGAACTGTTGTTGTCCTTGAGTATGATCGGTATTCAGGTAAGGTAATCATTGTATCTCCAATTCTTGATTCAGTTGAACTTTGAAATTCTTCACTAGAATGTGATATTTGTATATTTTTTTATTCTTTTTATCTGTGGGGGTTTTGGCATCCTACTGGGTATTTCCTTCAAAATACTCATGCATCCTCTAATGCAGGAATAAAAAGGGACTGAAGCTGTCACACCTCGAAAATTTCAAGCCTCGACGGAGTGCGGAAGTCGACCTTAAAGCGAGAAATTCTTGAAACCGAATTTCGGGAACGCAACTGAATACCCATTCACCAGTCAACCACAACATCTCAAGAGGATGTGTAATTGAAACCACTCAGTCATATGAATCAACATCATTAAACCATATGAAATAAAAATTCTTAATCTCTAATTATCCTAAAATAAAAGTCATTAAAATCTCTTAACAAAATTACTAAAACTTCTTGGCACACAGGCCATAATGTCACAGCTATTTATTTCAAAAGCAACATAAACTTCGTAACTTTCTGACTGCAATCCTTGAGCTTTTCCTTCTGCTACAATGGTCTCCAAATCTAAACTTTATCCAAGCCTGCATCATAGGATGCATGAGTATTCCAAAGAAATACCCAGTAGGATGCAAAACCCACATAAACACAAAAGATACAATATAACAATGCATAAGATTTTAACAACAACTGACAAATCAGCAATGTCGATATCCAATATAAGGAATTGCATTACCAGAAATCATCATCAATCACCAAGACTCCAAAACAACTAGAATGTATGGAGAGAATATAATTAATCAATAATCCAAACATTGAGAGTGCATAAGAAAAAACATCATTCACAGTGACTTCAACTATCACAAGCGTATGGAGCTACAACTCTCACTCTCAGATATCACAACTTCCAGGTGGTTTCTTGCCAGACTATCTTAGAGGTTCTCTCCTTGGAACCCTATGTCATGTATAGAATACTAGCTCGATCAGTACTTATGGAATGCCTCTCTTTGGGCGGGAACTTAACAAGGATCCAAAGATATACTCTCTTAACTCAAGGACTTTTGAGTCTTATTAACTCTCATCCTGACAGGGTCTCTTAACTCAAGGGCTTTTGAGTATTATTAACTTTCTCCCTAACTGAATTTTTTAACTTAGGGGCTTTTGAGTATTCTTAACTCTCACCCTAGCTGAATCTCCCTTAACACAGGGGCTGTTAAGTATCATTAACTCTCACCCTGGCTGGGTTTCTCTTAACAGAGGGGCTATTGAGTATCATTAGCTCTCACCCTGGCTGAGTTTCTCTTAATCCAAGTGCTTTTGAATATTTTATAACTCTCAATCGGACAGAGTCTCTCCTAATCCAAGTGTTTTTGAGTATTCTACAACTCTCAACTGGACGGAGTCTATTATGGCTTTTACCGGCATACTATGAATGTCTTCACTCAAGTACTATTGAGACTACCCATCTCTCATCCTAGGAAACTAATTTACCTCTCTTGGGCAAAATCTCACAAGGTTCTTATAACGAATCTCTGATGTAACTATTTACTCGAAGGAAATATATCCTCTATGAAGAACATATTTATTCTGATAACCAGCTCACGAAAGAAGTACAACAAATATTTTGATACTCTTTCAAAAGTCTGACTCACTAAAGGAGTACCAATGAGATTACTTAATCTCTATCGTCACACAACTAACCATAGAAGTATCAAAATAATGTGTCAACAACAGAAGTGACACACATTACTTTAACATAGGTGGAACTATTCCAATACTCAAGTCGGTCATAGAAACATTGATCCAAACTTCAAGGTTTAAGACTTTAGTCAAAGGGTATGATGGTTTGGCTTCCAATTGAAAACGCAGTCTAGTCAATATCAACCATGAAACACATAGGACTTACTAAACACCAAACTACCCTTTATTAGCCCTTAATATTAAAGTATTAGACTTAGTCCATTCTACTGTAATTCTTTCTGGAAGATCTTGTATAACACATATTACTTTCATAGTATACTTATTTTAGTATAGGGTAATGTTTTGCTAAAGTTTCTCCAACTTTTACCCTAATTACCGTATTCTGTTTTTACATATCAGTTGATTTCCGGCTCTTCCCAGCATCAGCACAAATTAAATTACTCTCTTAAATTTTTATTGTATATAGTCCTTTGAGTCTAGTTTCTAACCTAATAGACGGCATATTTTTTCAAGTTTATTTGAATTAGTTATGAATTATTTACTATAGACTGTCAGCATAGAAATAGTTCTAGCCAAGATTAAGACTCTTCATTAAACTCGATTATCTCACTTAGTAACACATTATAGGTGATAATATATTATTAACAGACAA
Organism: Houttuynia cordata; assembly: GCA_039654745.1. Classification (NCBI taxonomy): domain Eukaryota; kingdom Viridiplantae; phylum Streptophyta; class Magnoliopsida; order Piperales; family Saururaceae; genus Houttuynia; species Houttuynia cordata. The sequence continues at coordinate 13,386,936 of CM077504.1, forward strand.
CCATACTCCCCTTCTGGATTAATTACAGACCCTAGGATTATCTTGAATTACCAAAGTATACCCTTTTATCATGTTAAATATCATATATTAATTGACCCCTACATCTTAGCATATAAGAGCATGATCATAATTAACTCATGAATAAAAATACCACACATATTCATTCCCAAACAAGGTCACATATTTGACATCAGAACTTGAATCATAAACATTCATATGATTGAAATAAATCACAAAGAATAGTGGTAAAATCATCCTACACTTAATTCACCGAAGATTCCGCTTTTCTACGCGTTGCTCGTCTCCTCTGCTTCATCTAAAGCTCCCGTTCGAAGCTCTTGCAAACTCCCACAAGAAGAAGCCTTATAGGAGGTGGGTGAACGTGGGAAGGAGAAGGGGAAAGGTCTCTAGATGTTCTAGGGCTAGGTTTTGCAATCATGCTCTTAATTATTCTTTTTAATCTTTGGAACTCATATCTTTTAGGCTCTAGCTCTTGCTTTAAACATGTTTTACAAAAAGACATTGATGAGACATTTAGATAAATAAATGTCTATCTTTAGTAAGGAAGAAACTTTAAGGGGCAAATGCATTTTTGAAATGCATCAAACAAAGGTCTCATTCTGATACAGAATATTCAATACAATGCGATCAATTCAAGTTTACAACTATAGTCATTTGCCAAACACATCAATGGTGCAAAATTACAATGAAAAATATTATAGGTTTGTGTCTACAAGCAATTTAATTTGTCGAAGTGTAATTTGGCAATCTTTAATGATCTCTCTAAAACAAAAAAAAATCAATCTATTTGTCACTTACTTAACTACTTCTTTTTGGTAGAGCAACCAAAGAACGAGTCGGCACCCTGTAAAAGCCCTATAAAAGTGGTTAACCCCACAGAAAGAACCATACAACACGGTTAAGGAAGATAGATTGGAAGACCAAAATAATTGCATAGATTGGACGTGCAAATGAGCATTCACAAGTGATAATATTGACCCAAACAGGACTACAAAAGCAATTCATATCACCCATATCGCATCCTTCAATTGTTGCAACAATCCTGCAGGTCTCTGATGTTCTGCCTTGACTTACTGACAAGTCAAACATTTTGATACAAACTTGCTGATGTCTCTCTTCATTCTATTCCACCAGAAACTTTTCTTCAAATCTTGATACAATTTTGTACCTCCCCGATGGATAGTGTACTTTGAATATTGCGCCCTGCCTCAACTCAACATCCTTTGGCACAACCACTCTTCCTCGAAACTGAATACTCCCATCAGTCCCTTTGCTAAAATCTGCTTTGTCTAACAACTTTTGCAATTGAGGACTCTTTTTCTGTGCTTCCAGCACCTTCTCATGGATCACCGACGGTAAGGACCCTCATCTTGAACCGGTTTATTTTAATGTCACTTATCGGATGTCGTGTGGTTTAAGCGTTTTCAGGTTAAATTTAGTGATTTTAAAAAATAATTGGGTTTATGAAGGTTTTAATCAAAACCAACTTCACAATCATGACTTTTAAGTGATTTTGGATCAAACCTGAATTTTTGGGATTTTTTTATATTTTCACCAATTTTTTTGAAAATTAGGGTTTGGCGGGACCCCGGTGGGCCCCACCGACGAAATTAGGTTTTTGTTTTCTTATTCCGAGGACTGTTAATCTCTCCTTCGTATGTTAACCTCCAAATTAAACAAAATTATCTCAACTTCTCACCCTCCTCCTTTGATGGTGGCTACCTCGTCTTCCTCTTTTGAGTCATGGCTGGTCCTATTCCTCCTTTCCCTTTAGCTACGCCATGATTGGTCGTGCCAACCCTTGTGGTGTGGCCAACAAAGTTGGGATCAGGGCAGGTTCATCCCCTGATGCCACTTGGATTAGTCAACAAGGTCAAGATACTTGTCCTTACGAAAAATACTCTATGATGGTTAAGGTTACTCTCTTCTTCCTTTTTTGTTTGAGGAGTTCAAAGTGGAATAATATACAATGCACCCGGTGTTACATTATGCGACATCAAAGGAAGACATTATAAAAAAATTTAAAATTTTTCTGAACCTATTTTTGAATTAAATTGCCAAATTTTCCAATTTTAGACAAAAACTCAATTTTTACCCCACATTTTACTTTGGTTTTCCCCAACCCTTTTCTATAAAAGGAGAGTGTTGTGCCATTTTCCAAATTGGGAATAGGCTTGGCCAGGAGACTTGGAGCTTATTCCCCATTAGGCTTGAAGAGGAAATTATTAGAGGTAATTACCTTAATCTCTTCTTATTCTTTAGGTTTTCTTAAAACTTCTCTTAATCTTGACTTCCTTCATTTTTCAATCCATTTTGAAAGCATTGTTTTATATCTCTTCTCCAAGCTCTAATCTTCAAAATCTTGTTTTTATATTTCCAAAGCTCTAGATTTAGGGCTTTCTTTTTATTTTCAAAGCTAAATCGAGATTAGTTGTGTATTTACATAAAATCGTATTTTTGGAAGGTGTTGGAGGTGATTGAAGGTTCATTTTCAACGAATCAAGGTAATGGGTTCTTCAATCTCAGCTTTGGGTAGTAAAAATCTCATTTTAATGGTTTTTTACTTGAATGAGCTTTCTTGTTTGAAGCTCTAATGGTAAGATTAATAAATGTTACTCTTTTGCTTCTATTTCATGGGGTTTCATTTTAGAATGATCTAGATTAGTGTTCTGGAAGGTTTGATGGGTTTTTAATGATGTTTGATACATTGGATGAATGCTTGAAAGGGTGTTAATGGAGCCTCAGTTTTAAAATTTTTGAAATGAAGAAGAAGGCCAGCGATCGATCGCGCATATTTTGCTGATCAATCGGTTGTCGAAAGTTTGGAAATTGTGCAAATTCCAATGTTTTCACCCTATTTAATGACTATAATAATTATGGGAGGTGTCATGTTGAAATTTGTCATGCCACAAAACTCCTGACCTCGATCGGAGTGCGGAAGTCTTTAAGTAAACCAAATAAATGCTGAGATAGGAACCTTGGGACACGACCGAATACTCGATCACTCGGGTCAATTACATCGTTACAAAAAACGTGTAATTGACATCACCGGGAACTCATAATGAAACTTAGAAATTGAGAACTAAGAAATTCTTCATCAAATTTTAAATAACATTGTCAATGTAGCAAATGAATCCTACTAAAATTATTACAGCAGATTAAATAATACTGTCAAATAAAACAAGCATCAAATCCAGGCACACACTGGCCAACACTAAAGAAATTCTAACAAAATGCAATAGAGTAAAATAAAGCAATTCTTCAAGACATCTCCCACGCATCTGCTACGCCTTTCTGAACTGCAAAATCCTGACTTACTAATCTTTGAGGCCTGCGTCAGAGGATGCATGAGTATTTCGTAGAAATACCCAGTAGGATGTAAAAACCCACCAGGAAGATAAAATAGGTTATGAAGAATAGATCACTCAGATAAATAAGAATAAACACTCTCTGAAAGACCACTCATAGGTTTATGTTGCCTGAATAGCAAGGTCAAATGACAACAGTTCCAATGGAAAAGTATAGGAAAGAATAATCTCAATATGACTCCAAACAAACATCGGTATAAAGAGAGAAAGGTCAAGACACTCAAGGCTCCAGGCATCTATGGTGCAAGGAGTTACAATTTCTGCTCGCTGAATTTACCAATACGCAAGAGGTAAGATATATATACCAGAACATCCTAGAGGTTATCTTTTTGGAACCCGGCCACGCGTCTAGGCATGCTGGCCCCATCTGTGCTTATGGGCACAACGAGCGGAGACTGAAGACCTTCCGTAATGTCAACCAGTCTAAGATATACGTATTTGCCTCCTTTCCGGCAATAGGGAAACCATATTCCATAAATATCGGAGATCGCCATGGATCTAGCAATAGCTCGTGAGCATACTATGATTCCACCTTTTAATAAGTGGAGAAATAAGTCAATGTCAAGCTGGACAACGATTCAACAAAAGCACAAGTCTTACCTTTATGAGAATAGGGTAACTCTTACTGCAATGACTCACTCATGGAGTATGAAACAGATAATCAAGTTTTCTCAACAATATATATAGCTCTCTCTTAGGGAGTAACAAGAAGATTCACATATCTCGCATAATGGAGACTCACAATCTGAGGAATAATGAATTTCACTCTTAGAGTACACATCATGCATCATGTCTTACCTTTGATAGGGATATCTCTAAGTATGGAATTGTATTACTTTTAATCTCAAATACCTTTGTAGGAAAGTTTGATCTCCATTTGGATACTCAAACCGACACCACGATGAACCATAGAAACAAGACCAAATTGACTCTTGTGCACGCTAACTCGTACCAAAGTCTTCATCTTTTAAACTTCTTCACGTATTACAGTGACTCATAAGTAGTTTTATCTTACTATATTGATATTATTTTAATCAGATTACATCATATTATGAGTAATAATACTTACTAGTGCTTTAAAACCCTAATTCCAGTAAACTGTTTTATACTACATAGCCCATTTTTGACTAACCCCATTGTCAACACAGAAGGACTCTGACTCTGAAATTTTAACAGCAGATAGCCCTATGAGTCTAGCTTATAACACCACTGACGCCATATTTTTATGATTTTTATACATTTAATTATGATTTTTATACTGAGCACTATTGGTGCAGAAATAGTTCTGGCCGAGAGCACATTACTTACTTATAATAGGTAATCACGTACTAATACCCATTAACCATGATAATATAACATTAATACCCTTAATTACTCCCCTCCTAGAGTAATTCTACACTCTGGTATGTTTTGGAACTTAATGATTATAGTGATTCTAATTGATGATAATACCTTAAACTAGATTCAAGGCATCAACCTTAATCTAATTAAGCTTTTAACATTATTAATACATCCATTAACCATATTAGACTATTAAATCAGGATATAACAGAATAAAGAATATAACTTTCCTGACCATCCACGTTCAAGAGACATGACCTATAGATATTCCCATCAAAAGTAGGCACATATGCATCAACATGAAGCATTAAACAAGGAATGACATTATGAGCACTCTTATTTATCAAACAACGAGAAATCTCTCATGAAACAAACATTAGGCACTCTTATCTCTGAGATAATATGAATAGGATCATCAATTAATCACAATATGAAAGAACCAAAGAAGTGCAAACCGAATTGGTTAGGAAAAACCATCCTACCACTTAGATGTATGCGAAATACACCTCCACGCATAGCTCGTTCTTTTTTCTTCGCAACGACGCCTCCACACCTTTGATCGCACAAGAGAAGAGGTTGAGGGAAGGGGTAGAAGGTTGCTGGAATTGGTGGCAAGGCAAGGGAGAAGAGCTAGGGTTTAGCACAAGGCGTCCAAAGCTTTTGGCGTGAAGAATATGGGCGACCTCCTCCTTGGCTTTTATAGCCAAAGCCTCCTCCAACTAGGATATCTCCTAATTAGATCCTTCCTAATCCCAAATCCCAACTAACCAATTAGATTCCTTCCCTTAATTATGATTAGGGTGCCCAGCAATTTAACTCCATCATTAGATAGGTTACAATCTTTATAGTTAGGATATTACCTTATCAAGTCTAGTTCCCTACTCAACTAGGAAACTACCAAATAGGAGCCTTCCAATAGGACGCCCTCTCTCTGGCTTATGTGGCGTCTCCTCCTCCTATTGGCTTATCCACCGCAATGTCCGTTTTGGAGTCTATACGGTGTGATCGATAGTCACCGACGACGATCGATCACTGCTTCCTTTAAGTGCGATCACAGTACTTATGATCGATCGTCACCGATGGCGATCAATCGCACTTATTAAATTCGCAATTCACAGTAAATACGATCGATCGTCACCCATGGTGATCGATTGCATCAGCCTTGATTTCGTTTCTGAAATTGGTTCGATCGATCGCGTATGTTCTGGCAATTGATCGCGTTCGAAAATTCAATCGATCATATATTTTTACTCTGAGCTCCAATTTGCACATAGTCGGTGGCGTTGGAAAGCTTTCATCGCATATTTTAAAATCAGATTGCGAAACAAAGCCAAAACAATCTAAACAAGAAAACTATCTAAGGAATTTTCTAACCAGGACTTAGGGAAGATCGATCGTCACCCATGGTGATCGATCGCATCAGCCTTGATTTTGTTTCTGAAACTGGTCCGATCGATCGCATATGTTCTGGCGATTGATCGTGTTCGAAAATTCAATCGATCATATATTTTTACTCTGAGCTCCAATTTGCGCATAGTTGGTGGCGTTGGAAAGCTTTCATCGCATATTTTAAAATCAGATTGCGAAACAAAGCCAAAACAATCTAAACAAGAAAACTATCTAAGGAATTTTCTAACCAGGACTTAGGGAAGTTCGATAGTCTGTAGCCCTGGAATTTTGTTGAAGTAATTAAAGCAACATGACTGTAGAGGTTGATGATATGTTTTTTTGGCGGTTTACTAAATTTTTTTATGAATTTTTGGTCAATTCCTTTGTCTAGTGTCTGTTAATGAGATGCAAAGACCCCTCATTATGATTGTACAGTCTAGAAGTTGGCATTTTTAATTTTCCCCATTAGGCTTAGACATGCTTGAATTCCTTTTGTAGTCCTGTTTGGGTCAATATTATCACTTGTGAATGCTCATTTGCACGTCCAATCTATGAATTATTTTGGTCTTCCAATCTATCTTGCTTAACCATGTTGTATGGTTCTTTCTGTGGGGTTAACCACCTTTATAGGGCTTTTACAGGGTGCCGACTCGGCCTATGATCCCGGGCACGCGACCGAACAGTCGATTTCACCACCGATTACAATCATCTCAAAAGAACGTGTAACTGATTATACCTGCAATCAGTGTAATACAATAACAGACATTAATAAATAATATGAAATAAATTTATTTAATAATAATCTATTTAAGAAAATTAAATTAAATAAACCTATAAGTCTATGGAATACAATTGCCAATAATGTCATAAGCATCAATAAAAGCAAAGCAAATAGCTATCTAGCCTTTAAAACTCTTCACGGCGCCTGCAATCCGCCTTTTCACTACTGCACTTCCTGATCTCAATTTTTATTTGCGCCTGCATCAGAGGATGCATGAGTATTTCATAGAAACACTGAGTAGGATGTAAAAACCCACTAAATTAAAACAAGCAGTATGAAGAGAATAAGAATAACAAAGGATTGTGAACATTCCACAACATCTGGACTAAACCTGAACACCCGACAAATAAGTAAGTATATTAAAACCAAAATTTGACCCTCTTAATATTTGATTTGATTATGTTTTGCTTATGGGAATTAAAGTTGGTGAGAAGAGCTTTCCAACGCCACTAACTATGCACAATTTGGAGTTCGGAGTGAAAAGATATGAAAGATTGAATTTTGTTTGTGCGTGGCTGCGATCGATCGCCATGACCAACGATCGATCGGCATATTGAACTGATCGATCACCCATCAAAACGATCTATCGAAGTTACTGTGATTATTAATTATTTTGTTTCAGAGGAAATGATCGATCGTCAATAATTGCGATCGATCGGCTATGACGCGGTAGTGTAGAAAAGCACATGCGACGATCGATTGCCATATCGCTGATCGATTGTCGGTGGCAGTTTTGCAATTTCTAGCTTATTTTTGGGGTGGATTTGCATGGGAAAGATGCGAAATACTAACTGGACTTAAATTGCATGTCTCTAGAAAGATCTTGAGGCCTTCTCATTGGTGGGAAGTGTCCATGATATGAAAAATTGGTTTAAGAAGGGATTCTCCCCAAACTCTATATAAACCCTAGAGAGTTGGCTTGTGCTATTGGTAAACCTAGCCCTAGAACGTCCAGAGACCTTTTCCTTCTCCATCCCACGTTCACCCACCTCCTATAAGACTTCTTCTTGTAGGAGTTTTGCAAAAGCTTAGAGCGGAGCATTGGAGGAAGCAAAGGAGACAAACAACGCGTAAAAAGGCAAAATCTTCGGTGAATTAAGGGTTCGTTTGGTTATGACTTTTAGAAGTAGTGAAGTTGGATTTTCAAAATGAAGTAGAATTGGTGTTTGGTTTGGAATTTAAGTAATGATGGCATGTGGTGTAATTTTCAAAAACTGACAGGGGCTGTTTTAAATCATGATGGCTCTGTTTCTGTGTTTTTTTTTGAAAGTACCATTGTCAGTTTTCAGAAATTACATCAACTGCCATTGCAAGAAGCTCATGTGACTTCTTTGGGGAAATCTCCTCCTGAGGAGATTTCCCCAAAGAAGCTGGATTCTAAAAGAATCCAGCTTCTTTGGGCCAACCAAACGGGCCCTAAGTGTAGGATGGTTTTTCCCCTTTCTTCTCTTCTGTTATATGATATTTATTAGTGTTTTGATTCAGTACCTTAGAGTATTGCTTTGATTCTTATGAGATGAATGAATTGTGTCATTATTTCTATGCGTAGTGCATCATAATCATATGTGCATTCATGCTACGTTTCTAGATTGGAATTCACACCTAAAGTCTGATGCTTTATTAATTTTCCAAAGACTAGAAGTTCTGATATTGCTTGGTTGACCATGATCCACGTTGAGTTTTGTGTCTTAATGTGTGCCTTGCATTAATTGTCTTATTTAGGATGTATTAATAGTTAAAACTGTGTTATATTTAAAGAAACATGAGAAGGGGTGTACTTTAGTAATTCCAGGTAATCCTAGGGTTTGTAATTGGTCTAGGAGGGGAGCATATGGTCTGTTAATGAAGAGTCTTAATCTCGGCTAGAACTATTTCTGTGCTGACAGTCTATAATAAATAATTCATAACTAATTCAAATAAAATCGGAAAACTATAAAATCAGTGGGGTTAGAAACTAGACTTATGAGGGTATTATCATTAAAATTTTCAGATGTTAAGTCTTACTGTACCGAGCACAGTAGCCATCGGAAGAGGACTATTGTGCAGGAGGCAGTGAGCTGAAGCTGAGAGAAAATACTAAGTATACAAATAACATCATGTAATATGATATGATATTAATTAACGTGTCAATACCAGTAATTAGACTAAATACTTATGGAATATCACAGTAAGAATTGGTTTAGAAGTAATCCACTTAGGAGGGATAATCCTTTGAACAAGTAATTTATAACTATCTACCTTGAAGCGTTGATGTCGGTTTGATATTCCACTTGGAATTCAAATAATTTAAGATTCTTTGGTTTTCTTATCTCTGATATTTGTATTATAAAATTGTAATGCGTATGAGGAATTCCTATCTAGGGCTGAGCATGAAAGGTTTGTATTGATTGTATGGTACTCCTTGGGTGAGTTATTATTCGAACTGTTTGGGTTGTCTTGTTATTCCAAGAGTGATTTGCATGCCTTTGAGAAGCTTGTTATCCTATGCTACTCCAATGAGTGAGTTATGTGTATACCAAAGACCTTGACACTTCTATCCATACTCCGTGAGAGAGTCTATTGTTATGCATGAAAAATACACATTTTTATATGCCTTTTTACCTGTTTATTAGTCATAATTTCTAATTAAAATAAGGATTAAAGTGAGTTTTAGTAATTAGTTGAGTAATTAGGAATTGAATAAGTATTTTTCTTTAAATGGCAAAATTTGATATGTTCTGTAATTTTATGAGTATTTGGTGCGTCTAATATGGGACATGTTTTATTTTGTATAGGTTCAAGTGCTCAAACTGCAGAGCAGCCAAAGTGAAGCCATTAGACGTGTTTTGAAGTACCAAAGCGACCCAAGAGCTGAGATCACGCACAGAAAAGATCTGGACCGTTGATGTTCACTGATGAGGAAGAAGGGTGCAGAATGAAAGTACACAGCATTCAGATTCAATCCGGCGGACGAGCTTGATACAATGGGTTTTAAAAGAGTGAAAATAAAAAAAAAGAACCGAACCAAACTGGTTTGGTCGGGTCGAAAGTAAAAAAAAAACAAAAAAAAAGAAAAACAAAACCTGAGCCAAAGGCTCGGGTGTTCAGTCGGGTGTCTAACAGAGGAGCAGAGCTCGAGCTCTGCTCGAGCGGCCGACGGAGGGTCGAGAGCTTGACGGAGATCACGGCGGTGGTCGCAAGGTTCCGGCGGCGATGAGCTCGACGGTGGAGGTCAAAGACGAGCGATAGCTGGGCTTGATGGAGACGGCTGCAGCGAGCAGAGGCACGTCGAACACGGCGAGGCGACAGCGGACTGGAGGGCGGTGAACCGACGACGACGGCCATGGATTCCGGCAATCGATCGAAGGAGATGGTCATGGCAAGACGGCGCGATGAGGAGCAACTGACGAAATGCTCGATTTGGAAACTCGTGGTAATAAAGCCGAATCGGGAAAGACGAATTGCAACTCCATTTCAGAAAGGTAAGTACTGAGTTTCCATTCGATTGAAGATAGGAATGGGGCGATTTTGGCTTTGAATTGGGAAAGAAGAACATTTGGGTGATTTTTGGCACTGTTTCGAAGAGGAAAGCTTGGATTTTTTCGACAAATTAGGCCTCAATTCGAAGGGAAAACTAGCCGGAATTAGATGATTTAAAGGCAGTAAAAGGAAAGTTTTGATTTTGGAAGAGCAGATGAACTGTTGCAGCATCTGTATAAAAACAGAGACAGAGCAGTAGAGGCAGCGGTCCGACAGAGAGGAACTACCAGAAGATTTTTTCAGCTTTTTTCCAGTTTGAAATTTTGTAATCTTCTTTTTATTTTGGTGTTCTATTTGCTTGGAGTTGTATCACTTGTTCGAGTTGTTGCTGTTGGAACAGTCGACCGGAAGTAGAAGGAACAGTACTGTTATTTTCATTTAAGCTCAGATTTTTCGTAAGTTGAATTTAATTTTTAATCGAGATGAATCTTCTTATTATTTTTACAATTCAATTTCCTAGAATGAGTAGCTAATCTCTTGGTTAGGGCTGAGATGAGGCCATGATTAATTATAGGAGTATTATTCATGTGATGCAATTGTTCTTGTAAATTAACAAGCTTTAACGATTGTTATTCTCAAATGAATTCCATTGGATTTTAATGTTTAATATGTTATTTTGATATTACTTGTGATTTATCAAATGATGGATACACGTAATGATTTGAATCTCATCTGTTGATATGCAAGAGAATACAAAATTCTATTTAAAAATCTATATGCTTTAATGCTGAAATCTTCCGTAGGAGAATAGATTGAATTCCAATTCTCTACGAGATAATCGTGAGAACAATTGCTGATTTTAAAAGAAATATTCCTATGATTGTCATGTGCTGATTCTTATGCCCTAGTGTTTTAAATTCCTGATTAAAGTTCCAATTTTTATTTGCCAATTAGTTCCTTTTTCATAGATTACTTAATTGCTTTTAGAGTAATTTGTTAGTTAAAGCTGTTTAATTGCATTGAGTCTTCGATTAGTCGTAGTTGTAGTGAATCAAATCAATTTAATTCTTCAACAAGGGTAATAATCTGATCTTCGAGTTAGAATTCCAAAAAACACAAGTCCCTGTGGGTTCGACCTCGTAAGAATTGTGCGACTATACTCCAAACACGATTTGTACACTTGCGAGTAAAATTAAGAAGATTAATTAAAACAACAACAAGTTTTTAGCGCCGTTGCCGGGGACTTGTAGGAAATCAAATTCTAAGACTAATTTTACCCTTGCAGTTAAAAAAAATCAAAAAAATTTAAAAAATTAAAAATTAAAAAATTTTTAAACACGTGAGAGTTGATTGACGGTGTATGACCACGTGGACATGTGATCACACACTGCGTCTGGTTAGGAATAATTCCCATCCTTTAGAGAATAGTGAAATTAAAATTAATCTTTCATTCAAAATGGAAGATCAACCTGAGAAATCTCTGAGGGAGTTATTTTCTCCAATCTCAATCAACCCTCCATCTTGCAAAGTGTTGCCTGCAACCTCTGCAAAGCATTTTGAACTAAAACCTCAAATAATTCAACTTTTGCCCAATTATCATGGTCTTAACAGAGAGGATCCTTACATGCATGTAAAGAATTTTCTAGAAATTTGTGCAACTTTTAGGTTCACAGACTTCTCAGATGAGTCTGTTCGTCTGCGCCTTTTCCCCTTCTCTTTGAAGGACAAGGCCAGGGCATGGTTAAATTCTCTTCCCGCTGACTCTGTCACCACATGGGATATGTTGGTGAGCAAATTCTTGTCCAAATTCTTCCCAATGGCCAAAACTAATGAATTAAAGAGAGAAATCACTGACTTCATGGAAGATGAAAATGAAAAATTTTATGAGAGTTGGGAAAGATTTAAAGACCTTTTACTAAAATGTCCACATCATGGGTTTGAAACATGGAGGTTAATACAACACTTTTACAATGGCTTAACTCAAACACATCGCAATATGATTGAATCAATGAATGACGGTGCTTTCTTAGACTTAGGAGGTGAAGCAGCTTATAATTTCTTAGAGCGATTAGCTGAAAGGTCCCAACAGTGGGATTTTGCAAGTCATAGGGAGAGACAACATCAAGCTCCTAAGAAGGGAGGTCTCTACGAGATTAAAGAGGACGTAGATGTTAAGGTCAAACTCGATGCGCTAACCAAGAAAATAGATGCCCTGAGTTTGAACCGAAGCATCAATGCTCTCAACATGAATGAAGCATGCTCTGTGTGTGCTAGCCCGATGCATACATCTCTGAACTGCCCTTCCATGAATACTTATCCAGAGTGTTATGCAGAACAAGTCAATGTCCTGAACAATTATGGAAAGCTTGTCATCTTCCTGTTGAAATTGAGCATAAAGCTTATTGGGCAATTAAGCACCTGAATTTTGATTTGAATAGAGCAGGAATTCAAAGGAAACTGCAGTTGAATGAGTTAGATGAGCTTCGTAATGATGCTTATGAGTGTGCAAAATCATACAAGGATCGCATGAAAAAGGTTCACGATCAAAATATTCTGCGAAAATCTTTTACACCGGAGCAGAAAGTTCTCTTATATAATTCTCGTTTACATCTGTTTTCGGGTAAATTGAAGTCTCGATGGACAGGACCTTTTATAGTTCGTGTTGTTTATTCTCATGGAGCAGTTGAAATAGAAAACCGCAAGAATGGTGATATATTCAAAGTTAATGGTCATCGTCTTAAACCATTCTTGGAATTGCAGCAACCTCAGATCGATGAATTGAGTCTGGGAGACCCGACTTATCATGACTAAAGATTAAGAGCTGTGTCTGGCTGAAGACGTAAAACTTAGCGCTACTGGGAGGCAACCCAAGTTTTTAGAATTTTTATTTTTGTGCTTATTTCTTCTTATGTTATTCTTGTGCTTCACTTGTTCTTTTCATTTTGATAGATAATATAGCGTTTCAGTGGAGTACAGGTACTATCTTTCTTTCCCTCTTCTATTTATTTTCCTCAGTACTTATTTCATATCTTTTTACATTGAGGACAATGTTTCATGCATAGGAAGATATTTGTTTAGGATATCTTAGTTATTTTCTTGCTTGTTTTTGAATTTTGTAAATAAAAAAAATTAAAAATAAAAATAAAAAAAACAAAACAAAACAAAATTTGTAGTTTTTAGGTTGTTTGTTAGTATTTTTATAGGTTTTGATAGTTTATTCCTTCATGATGCATACTTCAATTTTTAAGAGATTAATTTACATTGGAAGTGTGAGTAAGTATACTGGAGGATAGAGACACTTAACTCAGAAATAGCATTCTGTTACAATCCTCTTGGATCAAGTGCTTGAGCTAATAAAATTCACTCACACACACCAGTTACATAAAGTAATACCTTCTAGAGATTTGTTGAATACTAATCTTCAGTGGGATGTCTTTAGTCATAGTCATTAGATGATGTGTAGTTATCTGTTGAGCTTAAAAGATCATGATAGACCATTTACTTGGCTATGGCAAGGGCTTGGAACCGGAAATAGGTTGAGAGTATAATACAGCCTGGACAAATAAGATGCTTGAAAATATATATGCTGAAAATGAAAAAAAAAATGGAAACGAAAATAAAGAAAAGGGTTGCTTGACTATTATAGGATTAACTTAGGCTGATGCTCAGGTCCTAAGCGGTCCATCTTAAAACCTAATGCCCTAAGCCAACTGTGCTGGGAGTCATTGGCCTGAGTCATTGCTAAACCTAAGCATCTTGAAGTCAGGCCTTACACAATCCTATTGAAAAAAAAAATCTATGGTGTATTATCCTCTCAAATCTAGAATGTTGGACCCGAAGGAGGCGCGCAAGCATCTGTGCTATCATGAACCTAAAGATTACGATGACTATGTAGATTCTGATGTTCTTTGGTTAATTGGGTAACACTGGATCTGTGTGAAACAGAGATTTAGAGTGTATTGCCTACACTTTCTATTATTTAAAGTATCATGCTATATCATATTGATCAGAAATTTCCAAGATGAAGGTGTAGAATAAAATCACTTGCTTTCTATATTCCAGTTGATTATAAATGCAAGTACATGTGGTTAGTTTTCTTAAGTACTGCAGTGTGTATTTGAAGGGATAATAGGTTCTGTGTTTTGAAGTGTTTAGTTGATTTCTTTTCATTTAGATTTAATAATGTTAGTTTTATAAATACATGTTTGTGGGCAGCATGGCTGCAAACCCTCACGAGACTTCACTCGTCCAGCCAGGGACACCTGGGGGTTTAAAAGGCTTGTTGCATATGCTAAATGCAATCGTGATTCCCTACGACAGTGGCATTTATTTTTTTTAAGTAGTTTTATTGTTTTTCTTTCGTGTTTTACTTGAGGACTAGCAAAATCTAGGTTTGGGGGTATTTGTTATGCATAAAAAATACACATTTTTATATGCCTTTTTACCTGTTTGTTAGTCATAATTTCAAATTAAAATAAGGATTAAAGTGAATTTTAGTAATTAGTTGAGTAATTAGGAATTGAATAAGTATTTTGCTTTAAATGGAAAAATTTGATATGTTCTGTAATTTTATGAGTATTTGGTGCGTCTAATATGGGACATGTTTTATTTTGTATAGGTTCAAGTGCTCAAACTGCAGAGCAGCCAAAGTGAAGCCATTAGACGTGTTTTGAAGTGCCAAAGCGACCCAAGAGTTGAGATCACACGCAGAAAAGATCTGGACCGTTGATGTTCATTGATGAGGAAGAAGGGTGCAGAATGAAAGTACACAGCATTCAGATTCAATCCGGCAGACGAGCTTGATACAACGGGTTTTAAAAGAGTGAAAATAAAAAAAAAGAACTGAACCAAACTGGTTCAATCGGGTCGAAAGTAAAAAAAACAAAAAAAAGAAAAACAAAACCCGAGCCAAAGGCTCGGGTGTTCAGTCGGGTGTCTAACAGAGGAGCAGAGCTCGAGCTCTGCTCGAGCGGCTGATGGAGGGTCGAGAGCTTGACGGAGATCACAGCGGTGGTCGCAAGGTTCCGGCGGCGATGAGCTCGACGGTGGAGGTCAAAGACGAGCGATAGCTGGGCTTGATGGAGACGGCTGCAGCGAGCAGAGGCACGGCGAACACGGCGAGGCGACAGCGGTCTGGAGGGCGGTGAACCGACGACGACGGCCATGGATTCCGGCAATCGATCGAAGGAGATGGTCACAGCAAGACAGCGCGATGAGGAGCAACTGACGAAATGCTCGATTTGGAAACTCGTGGTAATAAAGCCGAATCGGGAAAGACGAATTGCAACTCCATTTCAGAAAGGTAAGTACTGAGTTTCCATTCGATTGAAGATAGGAATGGGGCGATTTTGGCTTTGAATTGGGAAAGAAGAACATTTGGGTGATTTTTGGCACTGTTTCGAAGAGGAAAGCTTGGATTTTTTCTACAAATTGGGCCTCAATTCGAAGGGAAAACTAGCCGGAATTAGATGATTTAAAGGCAGTAAAAGGAAAGTTTTGATTTTGGAAGAACAGATGAATTGTTGCAGCATCTGTATAAAAACAGAGACAGAGCAGTAGAGACAGCGGTCCGACAGAGAGGAACTACCAGAAGATTTTTTCAGCTTTTTTCCAGTTTGAAATTTTGTAATCTTCTTTTTATTTTGGTGTTCTATTTGCTTGGAGTTGTATCACTTGTTCGAGCTGTTGTTGTTGGAACAGTCGACCGGAAGTAGAAGGAACAGTGCTGTTATTTTCATTTAAGCTCAGATTTTTCGTAAGTTGAATTTAATTTTTAATTGAGATGAATCTTCTTATTATTTTTACAATTCAATTTCCTAGAATGAGTAGCTAATCTCTTGGTTAGGGCTGAGATGAGGCCATGATTAATTATAGGAGTATTATTCATGTGATGCAATTGTTCTTGTAAATTAACAAGCTTTAACGATTGTTATTCTCAAATGAATTGCATTGGATTTTAATGTTTAATATGTTATTTGGATATTACTTGTGATTTATCAAATGATGGATACACGTAATGATTTGAATCTCATCTGTTGATATGCAAGAGAATACAAAATTCTATTTAAAAATTTATATGCTTTAATGCTGAAATCTTCCGTAGGAGAATAGATTGAATTCCAATTCTCTACGAGATAATCGTGAGAACAATTGCTGATTTTAAAAGAAATATTCCTATGATTGTCATGTGCTGATTCTTATGCCCTAGTGTTTTAAATTCCTGATTAAAGTTCCAATTTTTATTTGCCAATTAGTTCCTTTTTCATAGATTACTTAATTGCTTTTAGATTAATTTGTTAGTTAAAGCTGTTTAATTGCATTGAGTCTTCGATTAGTCGTAGTTGTAGTGAATCAAATCAATTTAATTCTTCAACAAGGGTAATAATCTGATCTTCGAATTAGAATTCCAAAAACACAAGTCCCTGTGGGTTCGACCTCGTAAGAATTGTGCGACTATACTCCAAACACGATTCGTACACTTGCGAGTAAAATTAAGAAGATTAATGAAAGCAACAACATCTATTCTGGTAAGAGATACCTTATGATCTTAGAGTGTTGCAACCTCTATTCCTTTGAGATTTTTCTCATATTTATTACTTGATTGCTTCTTCCACTGGAGATCTTGCGAGACTCTCCCCATGGTGGATTCATAGTATGCTCAATTAAGCCATTGCTAGATCTTGCGAGGTCACTTATATTTATGGAGTTGCGATTCGATACTGCCCGAAGGGAGGCACTATACGTACGTTAGACTGTTGACATTACGGAAGGTCTTCGTTTCCGCCCATCGTGTCTGTAAGCACTAGTGGGGCCAGCATCCTAGACGCATGGCAGGGTTCCAAAGAGAGGATCCCTAGGGTGGTTCTGGTATATTATTTTAGTCACTTGCGAGTGACCAGTTCAGTGAGCAGAAATTGTAACTCCTTTCACTATAAATGTCGGGAGCCTTTGATATGATTGTTATTCTCTCCTTACACATATGTTTGTTCAGAGTCATATTGATCTTTTCCTATACTTGCCAGTTAGGATTGTTATTATTGACTAACCTTTCAGGTGTATAGACCTTGGTTCGGTCCAGATGTTGTGGAATGTTTACAATCCTTTGTTATTCTTATTCTCTTCACACTGCTTGTTTTAATTCAATGGGTTTTTATATCCTACTGAGTATTTCTATGAAATACTCATGCATCCTTTGATGCAGGCGCAAATGAAAATTGAGATCAGGAAGTGCAGTAGTGGAAGGGTGATTACAAGAGCCATGAAGAGTTTTAAAAGACTATCTACTTATTTTCTTTGCTTTTATTGATGCTTATAACATTATTGGCAATTGTATGCTATAGACTTATAGGTTTATTTTATTTAATTTTCTTAAATGGATCATTATTAAGTAAATTCATTTCATATTATTTATTGATGTCTGTTATTGTATTACACTGATTGCGAGCATAATCAATTACACATCCTTTTGTGATGATTGTAATCGGTGGTAAAATCGACTGTTCGGTCGCATGCCCGGTATCTCTACCTCGAAATGTATCTCAATTGTTGGCTTCTGCACTCCGATCGAGGTATGGGATTTCGGGGTGTGACAGCGTGGTATCGGAGCCATCAAGGTCAGTCTAATACAGTACGGACATTGCTGAATTATGAGATGAATTAGTAGAACTTGATAGAAAGTAAAAGGGTACCTAGAAGAACTTACTATATGAAAGTAGATTCTTAGATAGAACTTGAAACCTTCTTTTAGATACTAATGACGTTTCTTGTGTAGGTTTAAATGGCTAGAATAAGAAGCGGTAGGATCTATGAGAAAGACAAACAAGAAGCCGTTAGACAGTGGCTTGAGGAATCGAAAAAGAAGGATATAGGGTGTGGAACAGAAGATGACCCGTTAAAGATTGATATAGAGAAAGTTCAGAACCCAGTGGCTGCAGTAGAACCCTTACCCATAGATGACCCAGAGTGGGATCCTTACTTGGATTATGTGCCAAGTATGGAGATCGAAGCATATCAGCCAGAAGAGATTCGAGTGGAGTTTACAGATGGATTTCCTCCTATATTTGTGGTGGTAGAGGCCAAAATTGTGAGAAAACACCTTGTATATGTTCGGGCTAAAGATGTTGCAGCACAATCTGACATTCTGTACCATAGGTTTAAATCTATGGGTTACAGGTGGCCATACATGATGATGTGGGAAATTCTGTAGCATTCGTACTTGAGACTTGCGCCAACCTGGTTAGCTTTAGACATACTGGATGATTACCTCTTAAGGCAAGAGCATTGGAAGGATGACTAAGAGAGAAAGTTAGGATAGATTTTAGTTTTCATAAATCATTTGTAATAAAAGCCCTGGTTTATATGGGGTCTCAGTGTAGGAATCTTTTTATTAATGAATAAAAGAATTATTTGCTTTAATGTTTGCCTTGTGATTGTTTTATTTTGTGTGTATTGTGTGATCGGCGCTAGGAGTCAAAGGAATAAGAGGTGAATTACAAATTGAGCTATAAGTAAGATTTCTAATTCATCTCCTTTCTTTGATTGTAGATACGCGAGAATGGTGAATTTTGGAAATCGTGGACGTCGAACCAATGCCAACCCTAACCCTTTGCAAGAAGAGGGAGCCAGTCAGAACATGTGTGATATGGACAGGCAATTGGCAGCTGAATTGCGAAATGGTGGAAGTAGTAATAATAATGCGATGGCGCTGACACTCGAGCGGTTTAAGAGGGCCGGGCCTTAGTTTTCTAGTGAGGATAACCCAGAAAAGGCGGAACATTGGTTAGTTGAAGTGGAGCGGCTGTTCAAGAGCATGAAGGTACCCGAGGCTGATCGGGTGATTTATGCTACTTTCCTAATTGTTGGTGAGGTGGTATTTTGGTGGGAGTCTGCCGAGCGCAACAATTTTACGAGGAATCAAGAGATTACATGGGAAAAATTTAAGGAAGTGTTTAATAACAAGTACTTTCCTTCCCATATTCAGCGATGCAAGGAGAAAGAGTTCTTGGAGTTAGTAGAAGGATCGATGATTGTGCTTCAGTATGAGACGAAGTTTGAACAACTTCAACGATTTGCTACTAATGCTTGTCTTAATGACTTGATTAAGGCGCAACGTTTTGTGGATGGACTGAAGGACGGTTTAAGGTCGAAGGTGTTAGCTTCCTAATCTATACATGAAATATTCATTTTATTATCTCCTAAACTTATGATTATGCTAGTGTTTGTTTAGAATTATTGCTACTTTAATATAGTTTTTGGTTTTTGTAGGAAACAAGAGTAAAACGCAGAAATGGGATAAAACGTGATTCTAATGATTGAATATTCACAACTTCGATCGCATATCTCTGATGGGACTGATTTAAGCTTCATGTTAAAGTTCACGAAGTCAGCTTTCCAACGCCACTGACTGTTCACAATTCGGAGTTCTGAGCAAAAAGTTATGATCATTTGAAATATCGCACGCAAAAGAGACATGATTAAAGAGAAGAACCGTCAAGATGAGATTGGATTGATGAGATCGATACAACGGGTTTTTGTTTAATAAAAAAAAAATAAAAAAATAAATATGACCAGTTCAAAATCCGGTCCGGTTCAGTTAAAAGAAAAAGAAAAAAAAATAAAAGAAAACCGGCCCGAGCTCCGAAGCTCGGGCCGTTCGTCCAGAACAGAGGTGCTCGAGCTTCTGCTCGAGCGCTGGTGGGTCTCGACGGCGAGGCTGAGGACGGCGGCGTAGCTCAAGGCGGCGGAGGTGAATTGCGGCGACGATTACGACGGAGGAGACGGCGGAAGGCGAGACGGCGAGGCACGGCGGCGGCGGAACTTGACAAAACAGAGAAAAAAAAACAGAGCTCTGTTTGAGAAGATGACACCGGTGGGTGAGCTCGCCGGTGCCGGAGATGGCGAGGCTGAAGGAAGGCGACAAAGCTTCACACGACGGCGGAGCAGCCACGACAAGAGCCGTGCTCAATCGGGAAAGAAATAGAAAAAAAAATAGTCCGCCGGAATAGGAAAGTGGGTGCCGGATTTGGGCTCGATTCCACTTCAAATTGGACTGGGAATCGTGTTCGATTTGAGACGGGGCTGAGGCCTATAAAACCAGAACAATACGGGGGAGAAAAAAGAAACTTTTTACAGAGAAATTACGGAGCTTTGACGGAGCCAAAGTCGCCGGAAAGAACAGTGTTTTGGGTCGTCTGTTTGCCGGATTCTGGTGGACTTTGGCCGGAAGAAGTGAAGAGGAAGTGAAGAGGGAGAAGAAGTGGCCGGAGGAGAGGAAGAAAGGGAGCACTTTGGCCGGAAAAGACTGAGATTTTGGACTGCTACAGTAACTGCCGAACGGAGAAGACGATAAATAGTGTTTTTCGGAAAGAACAGTGTTTCGTGAACAGTATTTTTCGGTGAATAGTGTGAAACGACTCCAACGAATCAACAGCGTTCTCCTTGTCCGATGGCCGGCTAAATCCTTGTCCAAGGCGTAGATGAAACCCGAGTAAATTGGTTATATCGTTTTCTTTCATCTTAATCTTAATTTACCTTGATTGGTGTATGAATCTTATTATAGAATCACTGTTAATTTATTGAGATTTATTCTATGTGCTCGAGAGAGGCTAGAGTGAATTCTTGTGAGTTTCAATCCGAGGAATACTTGCGTGTCCGAGAGGAACGTAAGTAGACTAAGGTGTTATAAAGGAATAAGATTTCATTGGTTTATGCTCGAGAGAGATAGATCACAGTTCCATATTTTTAATTGCTTATGTGTTACGTCCGAGAGGAGAGCACTATATTTTGAATTGACAAGTATATGTCCGAGAGGAATATACTAGCCAATCAGGAATTTATTCAAAAGAGAGAGACGATAAGCTGGTTTATTGTGTGGTGGATTCGAAGCCTTGGCACTTCTCCATATTAGTTAAAATCCATTTTAAAGTAGTTAAATTTTATTGCTTTCTCTAGATTAAATTAAACTGCAACTTTCTTTCATTTGAATTTAGTAAAATATTAGTCCGTCCCTGAGGTTCGACAACCCTTTAATACTCACTGTAGTACAATTGCCTTGTGCACTTGTAAGGGTTTAATTTTAAACGATCAAGTTTTTGGTGCCGTTGCCGGGGACGGCACAATAGTTTACCAGATTTTTAGTATAATTAGTTTTAGAGTAGTTTAGTGAGTCTTAACTTAGATTATTCGTCAGTAGCTTAATTTGTGTTTTGCTTTCTTTTGCAAGGTTAAGAGAGGACGTGGAATTCTCGCCAACGTGGAAGGGCCACCCCTTCCCCTAGTTTGCATTCTCTTATCTTTCTCTTTTTAGATTAATTTGTGTGCTTGGTGTTTTTCTTTTCTTTCTGTGACTGCCTATTGTGCTAGTTGTGGCTATTAGGACTGTTAGTTGTCGATATCTAGGACTGATGATTGCTAGTTGTGGATATCTAGGGTTGTTTATTTGATTTGTGGATGTGTGATATTTTGGTTCAGTTGATGAATGCATGGTGAAAAAAAAAATGTCTTCACCTTTTTATGGATTTAGCCATGAGAACCCATACAGGAGCTTTAATGATTATTGTTCTTCACACACACCTAATCCCCCTCCCTATGAATTGCCCTACCACCCACATCCTTTATATGCTGATTCTTACAACCGTGGTTGGGATAATCACTCTAATTTTGGGAGTGGCACATCTTCCCTACAATACACAACTCCTTATATGTCGGAACCATGTGCCCTCTGTTTAAGTCCTATTCATACCCCAGTGGAGTGCCCTTTGCCCCATGCGTACCCTGATTTTATAAGAAAATATGTGAATGAGGCCCAAAGTCTTCATAGGTGGGAGGACCATCCTAATTCTCCTTGGGAGCAACCCCACCCTGGGCCCACTCTTCATGAGGCCCCTAGACAAGATTTCCTAAGCCAACAACTGCCTTACCAACTAGCCACTGCTCCTCAGTTTGGCCATCCCACTGGACAATCTACCTTAGAAAACCAAATGAGCCAATTATTAGCTCTTGTAGGTGAGATGGCAGCCGAGATAAAAGCTGATATAAAAACTGAGATAGAATCCAATCACAGAGAGCTGAAAAGTGAACTAAAGACCCATGCACAGATTGTCCATTCTCACACACAAGCTCTTGCCAACATTGAAATACAGTTAAAACAGGTAACACAGGCCATGAATATGAACGAAGAATGCATTTTACCTGTCGAGCCCCAATATCCGAAGGGCCAATTTTCTGATGACGGGATCTATTTTTCCCCTGATTATGATGTTACATCCCTTCAGCATACCCAAAGGTTTGACAATGAGCTTGAGTGGGCTTTACATAATGATCCAGCGGGTGTAGAAATTAAAGAAGAAGTGAGTGTGTTGATAGAACCAAATTTTAAACCTTCTTCTATATTTGAGGCGTCACATTCTACGGCACTATCAACAGAACCTTCTATTCCTGAAACACCATTGATATCATGTCTTGACCAATCTAACCCTTTAATTATTGAAAGTAAATTAGACTGTTTCATAGATTGTTTAGTTGAGTCATTAATTGAGGAAGCTTTCCCAATTGGGTTACTAGAAAAGGCCCCTAAGGCCAAAATAGTTGATGTGGGGGAGGAGGTTCCCTTTATATTAAAATTCTCTAATGACCTTCTTTCATGGTTAATGCAGGGACCCCTCTTTCCAAAGCTTCCCTACCCACCACTCCATCCTTTTATTCCACGATGTGCTCCATACTTAGGCAACAAGGATAGGAGTGTGTGGTGCAATCATTTAATTGATCCAGGTTGATGACTTGATAACCTGGCCCCTACAGAGGATCATGGCTCCGTCTGGCTGAAGACGTTAAACTTAGTGCTTGGTGGGTGGCAACCCACGTATTCAGGTGTATTCTCTCCTTTATCTGATTTTCTTTGATATATGATCATTGTCATTTTATATTTTTGTTCACATTGAGGACAATGTTCATAATAGGTTTGGGGGATGGAATATTACTTATAAAAAATTAAAAATTAAAAAAAAATCATAAAAATTTGGTTAGTTTTTAGGTTGTTTGTTAGTACTTTTTCTTAGGTTATGATAGTTTATCCCGTAATAATGCATGTTACAATTCTTAGGAGATTAATTTGCATTGGAAGTGTGAGTAAGTATACTGGAGGATAGATACACTTAACTGAACATATCTTTCTATTACAGTCCTCTTGGAACAAAGTGCTTGAACTAAGAAAATTCACTTACACACACTAGTACATAAAGTAATGCCATCTAGAGATTTGTTGAATGCTAATTTACAGTGGGATGTCTTTAGTCAGAGTCATTGGATGATGTGTAGTTATCTGTTGAGCTTAAAAGATCATGATAGACCATTTACTTGGCTATGGCAAGGGATTGGAACCGGAAATAGGTTGAGAGTATACTACAGCCTGGACAAAATAAAGATGTGCTAAAAAATATGAATGATGAAAATGAAAATGTGAAAAAAAATTGAAAACAAAATAAAAGAAAAGGGTCTGCTTGACTTTATAGGATTAACTGAGGCTGATGCTCTGGCCCGAAGCGGTCTCTTAAAACCTAATGCCCTAAGCCAACTGGCTGGGAGTCATTGGCCTGAGTCATTGCTAAACCTACGCATCTTGAAGTCAGGCCTTACACAGTCCTAGTGAAAAAAAAAAGAAAAAAAAAGTCTGTGATGTATTATCCTCTCAAATCTAGAATGTTGGACCCGAAGGAGGCGCGCAGATTTGTGCTATCATGAACCTAAAGATGACGATGACTATGTAGATTCTAATGTTCTTTGGTTAATGGGTAACACTGGCTCTGTATAAACAAAAATTTAGAATGTATTGCTACAATGTTCTACACTTTCTATTATTTATGTTATCATGCTATGTAATATTTGAGCAGAAATTTCCAAGATGAAAGTGTGGAATAAAACCACTTACTTGAGGGCTTCTATATTCCTGTTGATTATGAACCAAGTACATGTGGTTGATTTTCTTAAGCATTGTAGTATGTATTTGTCGGGATAATAGGTTTGCTTGTTTTGCAATGTTTTAATTTTTGCTTTGTTTTTGCACTTAGGTTAATTAGATTAATAAATACATGTTTGTGGGTAGCATGACTGCAAACCCTCACGAGACAACACTCGTCCTACTGGGGACACCTAGAGGTTTAACGGCTTGTTGCATACGCTCAATGCAATCGTGTTCCCTACGAAAGTGGTGTTTACTTTTATGCATTAGTTCCTTAGTTTTGTTTGATTTTATTTTATTTTGTTTTGTTTTGCTAGGGACTAGCAAAATCTAGGTTTGGGGGTGTGATCTATACATGAAATATTCATTTTATTATCTCCTAAACTTATGATTATGCTAGTGTTTGTTTAGAATTATTGCTACTTTAATATAGTTTTTGGTTTTTGTAGGAAACAAGAGTAAAACACAAAAATGGGATAAAACGTGATTCTAATGATTGAATATTCACAACTTCGATTGCATATCTCTGATGGGACTGATTTAAGCTTCATGTTAAAGTTCACGAAGTCAGCTTTCCAACGCCACTGACTGTTCACAATTCGGAGTTCTGAGCAAAAAGTTATGATCATTTGAAATATCGCACGCAAAAGAGACACGATTAAAGAGAAGAACCGTCAAGATGAGATTGGATTGATGAGATCGATACAACGGGTTTTTGTTTAATAAAAAAAAATAAAAAAAGAAATATGACCGGTTCAAAATCCGGTCCGGTTCAGTTAAAAGAAAAGGAAAAAAAAATAAAAGAAAACCGGCCCGAGCTCCGAAGCTCGGGCCGTTCGTCCAGAACAGTGGCGCTCGAGCTTCTGCTCGAGCGCCGGTGGGTCTCGACGGCGAGGCTGAGGACGGCGGCGTAGCTCGAGGCGGCGGAGGTGAATTGCAGCGACGATTACGACGGAGGAGACGGCGGAAGGCGAGACGACGAGGCCGGCGGCGGCGGAACTTGACAAAACAGAGAAAAAAAAACAGAGCTCTGTTTTGAGCCCTGTTTGAGAAGATGACGCCGGTGGGTGAGCTCGCCGGTGCCGGAGATGGCGAGGCTGAAGGAAGGCGACGAAGCTTCACACGACGGCGGAGCAGCCACGACAAGAGCCGTTCTCAATCGGGAAAGAAATAGAAAAAAAAACAGTCCGCCGGAATAGGAAAGTGGGTGCCGGATTTGGGCTCGATTCCACTTCAAATTGGACTGGGAATCGTGTTCGATTTGAGACGGGGCTGAGGCCTATAAAACCAGAACAATACGGGGGAGAAAAAAGAGACTTTTTACAGAGAAATTACAGAGCTTTGACGGAGCCAAAGTCGCCAGAAAGAACAGTGTTTTGGGTCGTCTGTTTGCCGGATTCTGGTGGACTTTGGCCGGAAGAAGTGAAGAGGAAGTGAAGAGGGAGAAGAAGTGGCCGGAGGAGAGGAAGAAAGGGAGCACTTTGGCCGGAAAAGACTGAGATTTTGGACTGCTACAGTAACTGCCGAACGGAGAAGACGATAAATAGTGTTTTTCGGAAAGAACAGTGTTTCGTGAACAGTATTTTTCGGTGAATAGTGTGAAACGACTCCAACGAATCAACAGCGTTCTCCTTGTCCGATGGCCGGCTAAATCCTTGTCCAAGGCGTAGATGAAACCCGAGTAAATTGGTTATATCGTTTTCTTTCATCTTAATCTTAATTTACCTTGATTGGTGTATGAATCTTATTATAGAATCACTGTTAATTTATTGAGATTTATTCTATGTGCTCGAGAGAGGCTAGAGTGAATTCTTGTGAGTTTCAATCCGAGGAATACTTGCGTGTCCGAGAGGAACGTAAGTAGACTAAGGTGTTATAAAGGAATAAGATTTCATTGGTTTATGCTCGAGAGAGATAGATCACAGTTCCATATTTTTAATTGCTTATGTGTTACGTCCGAGAGGAGAGCACTATATTTTGAATTGACAAGTATATGTCCGAGAAGAATATACTAGCCAATCAGGAATTTATTCAAAAGAGAGAGACGATAAGCTGGTTTATTGTGTGGTGGATTCGAAGCCTTGGCACTTCTCCATATTAGTTAAAATCCATTTTAAAGTAGTTAAATTTTATTGCTTTCTCTAGATTAAATTAAACTGCAACTTTCTTTCATTTGAATTTAGTAAAATATTAGTCCGTCCCTGAGGTTCGACAACCCTTTAATACTCACTGTAGTACAATTGCCTTGTGCACTTGTAAGGGTTTAATTTTAAACGATCAAGTTTTTGGTGCCGTTGCCGGGGACGGCACAATAGTTTACCAGATTTTTAGTATAATTAGTTTTAGAGTAGTTTAGTGAGTCTTAACTTAGATTATTCGTCAGTAGCTTAATTTGTGTTTTGCTTTCTTTTGCAAGGTTAAGAGAGGACGTGGAATTCTCGCCAACGTGGAAGGGCCACCCCTTCCCCTAGTTTGCATTCTCTTATCTTTCTCTTTTTAGATTAATTTGTGTGCTTGGTGTTTTTCTTTTCTTTCTGTGACTGCCTATTGTGCTAGTTGTGGCTATTAGGACTGTTAGTTGTCGATATCTAGGACTGATGATTGCTAGTTGTGGATATCTAGGGTTGTTTATTTGATTTGTGGATGTGTGATATTTTGGTTCAGTTGATGAATGCATGGTGAAAAAAAAATGTCTTCACCTTTTTATGGATTTAGCCATGAGAACCCATACAGGAGCTTTAATGATTATTGTTCTTCACACACACCTAATCCCCCTCCCTATGAATTGCCCTACCACCCACATCCTTTATATGCTGATTCTTACAACCGTGGTTGGGATAATCACTCTAATTTTGGGAGTGGCACATCTTCCCTACAATACACAACTCCTTATATGTCGGAACCATGTGCCCTCTGTTTAAGTCCTATTCATACCCCAGTGGAGTGCCCTTTGGCCCATGCGTACCCTGATTTTATAAGAAAATATGTGAATGAGGCCCAAAGTCTTCATAGGTGGGAGGACCATCCTAATTCTCCTTGGGAGCAACCCCACCCTGGGCCCACTCTTCATGAGGCCCCTAGACAAGATTTCCTAAGCCAACAACTGCCTTACCAACTAGCCACTGCTCCTCAGTTTGGCCATCCCACTGGACAATCTACCTTAGAAAACCAAATGAGCCAATTATTAGCTCTTGTAGGTGAGATGGCAGCCGAGATAAAAGCTGATATAAAAACTGAGATAGAATCCAATCACAGAGAGCTGAAAAGTGAACTAAAGACCCATGCACAGATTGTCCATTCTCACACACAAGCTCTTGCCAACATTGAAATACAGTTAAAACAGGTAACACAGGCCATGAATATGAACGAAGAATGCATTTTACCTGTCGAGCCCCAATATCCGAAGGGGCTACTTGTGCAATGAGGTTGGACATATCTCTCCTTATTGCCCTAACCGTGGGAAGAAGATTGGAACAGAGACAAGTAAAAAGACTCAGGAGAGAATCTTTACTCTATCATCAGAAGATGCGCGTGGTTCAGATGAGGTTATTGAAGGTACTCTTCTTATCCTCAATCGTTTTGCTAGAGTGTTAATAGACCCGAGAGCGTCACGATCTTTTATTTCTTTAGTGTTTGCTTTGAGTCGAGATAAGTCATTGTCTAGACTGAGTGATGATTTGGTGATTTCTACTCCTATGGGAGATTCGGTGATAGGAACCAAATGTATTGAAATCTCTCTTGTGCTGATTGATATGTGTGATTTTGATGTAATCTTGGGAATGGATTGGTTATCAAAATATAGTGCACTAGTGGATTGTACTAAGAAGAGAGTTCATTTTAAAATTCCTGGAGAAAAAGAACTATTGTTTTAGGGAATCCGATATAGAAAAGGAGATTGTACGATATCAGCTGTGAAAGCTCAGAAATTACTGGCCAAAGGTTATAGAGCCTATTTAGCTAATGTTACACCTGTTGAGATGATTACCCTGAGAGTTAAGGATATTGAGGTAGTGAAGGATTTTCCCGAAGTCTTTCCTGATGAGTTACCAGGTTTGCCACCAAAGAGAGAGATTGATTTTACGATTGAATTGATACCGAGAACAGCACCTATTTCAAAAGCACCATATAGAATGGCGCCGACTGAGTTGAAAGAATTGATAGTGTAATTACAAGAGTTGTTGGATAAGAGATTCATATGGCCTAGTATTTCCCCTTGGGGCGCACCATTATTGTTTGTAAAGAAGAAAGACAGATCGATGAGATTATGTATTGACTATCGTATGTTGAACCAAGACACAGTGAAGAATAAGTACCCATTGCCTAGAATAGATGACTTGTTCAATCAGTTGCAATCAGCAAAAGTATTTTCGAGAATTGATTTGAGATCCGGATACCATTAGTTAAGGATCAAGGAGGAGGATATATCCAAGATAGCTTTTAGGACCAGGTACGGACACTACGAATTCCTGGTGATGCCTTTTGGTTTGACTAATGCACCAGCAGCATTACACTGATTGCGGGCATAATCGATTACACATCCTTTTGTGATGATTGTAATCGGTTGTAAAATCGACTGTTCGGTCGCGTGCCCGGGATCTCTACCTCGAAATGTATCTCAATTGTTGGCTTCCGCACTCCGATCGAGGTATTAGATTTTTATCTATACATGAATTATGCATTTTATTATCTCCTAAACTGATGATTATGTGAGTGTTTGATTAGAATAACTACTACTTTAATATAGTTTTTGGTTTTTGTAGGAAACAAGAGTAATACACAGAAATGAGGAGAAAAGTAACTCAAATGGTTAAATCATCATAACTTCGTGTACAAATATCAGATTGGACTGATTCTAGTTCATGTAAAAGTTCAAGAAGTCAGCTTTCCAACGCCACTAACCACGCAAGTTTCGGAATTCGGGACAGAAAGTTATAGTCATTAAAAGTTTATAAACAATAACCACGATCTATCGGCTATCAATGCGATTAATCGCCTCAGCCGCAAAAACAGTGTATTAAAGAAAACGATCGATCGGCATCAAAATGATCGATCGTATCTAGTAGAATTTTTTAATCGCGCAAGACAGAGCGATCGATCGCCATGTGCGGAAAACCGAAATAAGACCTATTTCGACTCAGATTTGGAAGGGGACTTCGTGGTATCTCTTCACTCTTATAAATAGGCCTTATAGGAGAACGTTTTGAACACCAGAGAATAGATCTTAGAGACCAACCCTTGGAGACTTTTGAGCTAAATTGGAGGCTAGAGCAAAGGAGAGAAGAAGATAAAGAACATGAAGAATACGATGGTGATTTCTCTTCCGATGCGAGGCTAAACACTTTTCCAAGGCGTAGATGAAGCCCAATAATCTGGTTGTGTAGTTTTTTTTCTCTCATCTTATGTTTTTACTCTAGTTAGTGTATGGATTTTATTGTATAATCACTGTTAATTCAATAAAGGTTTGTTATTTGTACTCGAGAGAGACGAGTGAATTCTTGTGAGTTTCAATCCGAAGAATACTTGGGTATCCGAGAGGAACGTGAGTAGACTGAGGTGTTATATATCAATAAAATTTTATTGGTTTATACTCGAGAGAGATAGATCACAATTCCATGTTTTAACCGCTTTATGTGTTACATCCGAGAGGAGAGCATTATATTTTGAGTTGACAAGTGTATGTCCGAGAGGAATATGCTAGCCAATTAGAAATCTTTATTCAAAAGAGAGAGAGAAACGATACACTAGTTTATTGTGGTGGATTCGAAGCCTTGGTCTTCTCCATATTGATTAATTCTCAATTAGTTTAGTTAAAGTTCATTGCTTTATTAGTCTAGAATCAACACTACTGTTTTCTCTTGAATTTAGTAAAATATTAATCCGTCCCTGAGGTTCGACAACCCTTCTTAATACTCGCCGTAATACAACTGCCTTGTGCACTTGCAAGGGTTTTAATTTTAAACGATCAAGTTTTTGGCGCCATTGCCGAGGATGGCACATTAGTTTACTAAATTCTTAGCATAGTTAGTTTTAGAGTAGTTTAGTTTAATTTAAATTTCTTTTCAGTAGCTTAATTGTCTTCTTCTTCTTCTGCTGGATTAAGAGAGGTCGCTAATTTTCGTCATCGTTGGAAGGGCCATCCATTCCCACTGTTTGCACTCTCTTAACCTTCTTTTAGAGTAACTTTGGGTGCTTGGTGTTTTCAATTTTCTTTGTGGGATTGCATGACGTGCTAGTTGTCGCTATTAGGTTGCTAGTTGTCACTATCTAGGATTGATGCTTGCTAGTTGTCGCTATTAGGATTGCACAGGTTTTGTTTGAATTTTATTGTGCATGCATGGTCGTCGCTCCCAGAACCCTGACCTTGCCTTTGACCCTGATCCTGAGCGACTCTATAGAATTTGTACAACTCCTAGCCAACCAATCCCTGAAATCCATCCAATGGCGGACAACATGAACCTTGGGGGTGGGAATGGCCTAAACCAGAATCCACTAATGCCCCATGCCTGTACCCTGCAAGACTACTACCGTCCCACTGCCTACACCACCCCCTCCTGTATCCTACTTCCTGCAACCGTGGCTAATTTTGAAATTAAGCCAAACATCATCCAGATGCTGCCCACATACCATAGTCAATTAAATGAGAACCCCTATAGGCACCTACAAAATTTATTGGAGGTTAACACAACCTTTAAACTTATACTATCTGATGACCACGTGCGCCTTAGGTTGTTCTCCTTCACCTTAAAAGATAGGGCCAAAGAATGGCTATACTCCCTTGAGCATAACTCTATTTCCACTTGGGAGGAACTTCAGGCCAAATTCCTCAAGAAATACTTTCCTGTGGGGCGGACCAATAAGATCCGCCATGAAATCATCACCTTTACCCAGTTACCTAATGAACAATTCCATGAAAGCTGGGAGAGGATGAAATCCTTACTCCGGTCTTGTCCCCACCATGATGTGCCCAAGTGGCAATTAGTTCAACGATTTCATGAGGGTGTGTGCGATCAGCACAAGACCCTAATAGATGCCTCCTGTAGAGGCACATTCATGAAAAAGACCCCGGATGATGCTTGGGATCTATTAGAGGACCTAAGCGAAAACTCTTTACATAGTGCTACCCTCTATAGATCGGAAGGCCATATGCCTAGCAGGAGTGCCTCAAGGAGATGCATGTATGATGTTAAAGCTACCACAAACCTAGAACACCATGTGGCATCCCTTACTGAGAGGTTTGACAGGTTTTTCTCACAGACTCCACCTTATACCCAAATCTCTCAAGATGCCTGTGCTATCTGTGCCAGCCCTATACACACTATTGTTGACTGCCCCTCAGCCTCCCAGTATCCAGATCTTGTGCAGGAGCACGTCAACCTTGCACAAACCTATCCTAGAGTCAATAACCCCTACTCAAATACCTATAACCCGGGGTGGCGAAATCATCCCAATTTCGCTTGGAAACAACCCAACCAGGGGCCCACTTTCAATCAGGCCCCAAGACAAGAATTCCCAAACCCAACTCAGTCTTAACAACCAGCCACAAATCCCCCATTTGGCCAAACCAATAAGAAATCATCCTTCGAAGATCAAATGAGCCAAATGCTAGCCACCCAATCTACCCTCCTCTCAGCTTTTAATGTGATGGAAGCCAAGGTGGACGCCAAGATAGAAACCAAACACAGAGAGCTGACAGGTGAGCTAAGAACCCAGGCCCAGCTTGTCCATTCTCATGCACAGTCCATTGCCAAAATAGAAACCCAATTAGGACAGCTGGCCCAATCTATGATCCGTAGGGAAGTAGAAAACTTGCCCAGCCAACCACAGCAGAACCCTAGAGGTCAGTTTGCCATTGAAGGTTCCCATTATCCAAATGAGCAGGTGCAAGCCATTACTACCCTAAGAAATGGTAAACAAGTTGACAATCAAGTTAGGCACCCATCCATTGCGAGTGAGGACACTCCCCTAGACAAACCGAACCAACCCACTCCTACCATGCCTAGTCCTGTTAGTCTCCCACCGCAGCAGGAAGCCCCTACAGAACCCATCAAAGAAAAATCCTATATCCCTAGGGCTCCTTTTACCCAATGCCTCAACCAACCCTCCCCGTTTAGTAAGTCCCACCAACGAATGGAGGACATGTTAGAGGTATTCAAACAGGTTAAGATCAACCTTCCCCTCTTAGATGCCATCAAACAAGTACCTGCCTATGCCAAGTTCCTGAAAGACTTGTGTACCCAAAAGAGGAAAACCAAATCCCATGTCACACAAAAGGTCTTTTTGACCAACGAAGTAAGCTCTTTACTGACCAGTGATATGCCACCTAAATTTAAGGACCCAGGTGTCCCTGTTATATCCATTGTCATAGGTGACCATACCATTAGCCGAGCTCTCTTGGACTTAGGGGCCAGTGTCAACCTCCTCCCTTACTCAGTGTATGAACAACTTGGCCTAGGAGAGTTGCAGCCCACCTCAGTCACCCTTCAGTTAGCAGACCGATCCATTCGCAGAACTAGAGGTGTTATAGAGGACGTTCTTGTTGGAGTTGACCGGTTCTACTTTCCTATTGATTTTGTCGTCTTAGATATGGAACATGTTGCCAACTCCAAATCTCATATCCCTATTATCCTTGGCCGCCCTTTCCTAGCGACAGCCAATGCCACCATTAACTGTAGGTCAGGGCTCATGAACGTCTCCTTTGCGAACATGAAAGTTAAATTAAACATCTTTAGTGCTTCCCAACAACCCTCGAGTGAAGCTGAGTGCCTTGTGGTTGACGACTTAGATGACCTCGTCCAGGAATAACTTCCATTTGCTGTTCTTAAGGATGCTCTCGAGCACACCCTTTTCTATGAATGGATCGATACTTATGAGGGCATACCTGACCTTGAGGAGGTCCATCACCATTTAGTAGCTGCTTTATACCCTAGACATATCCCATGGCGACCCCATCCTGACCCTCTTCCTGTGTCCACCGCCCCACCACTTAAACCCTCCATAGAATCCCCACCCACACTTGAACTCAAAACCCTTCCTAGCTCCCTCAAATACATCTTCCTAGGACCCAACAACACCCTTCCTGTAATTATCTCATCTAGCCTATCTATTGACCAGGAAGCCCAGTTGTTGGAGATCCTTACCACACACCGGCGAGCTATAGGGTGGACGGTAGCTGACCTCCAGGGTATATACCCCTCTGTGTGCATGCATCGCATAAACCTGGGGGACCAGGCCAAACCTTCTAGGGAGGGGCAGAGACGGTTGAACCCTCACATGAGAGAGGTGGTGATGAAAGAGATAGTGAAACTTCTAGACGCAGGTATCATATACCCTATCTCTGACAGCGAGTGGGTGAGTCCTATCCAAGTTGTCCCTAAGAAATCGGGCATCACGGTGAAACCAAACTCAGAGGGTGAACTTGTGCCAATAAGAGAGACCACGGGCTGGCGGATGTGCATTGACTATAGGAAGCTGAACTCTAACACCTGTAAAGACCATTTCCCTCTCCCATTCATTGACCAAATCCTAGATAAATTAGCGGGCCAAGAGTTTTATTGCTTTTTAGATGGGTACTCTGGCTATAATCAAGTGCCAATTTTTCCAAGGGATCAGGAAAAGATGACTTTCACATGTCCCTTTAATACATTTGCATATCGAAGAATGCCTTTTGGTCTTTGCAATGCCCCTGCGACATTTCAGCGATGCATGATGTCCATTTTTTCTGACATGATTGATAAATTTTTTGAAGTTTTCATGGATGATTTTTCGGTGTTTGGTACTTGTTTTGAGGATTGCTTGCATAATTTGTCTTTGGTTTTAAAATGTTGTGAGGAAACAAATTTAGTGTTAAGTTGGGAAAAGAGCCACTTCATGGTTCAACAGGGGATTGTGCTTGGACATGTTATATCAAAAAGGGGTATAGAGGTTGACAAGGCCAAGGTTGACCTGATTGCTAATTTACCACCACCTACATCAGTTAAGCAAATACAGTATTTCCTTGGCCATGCAGGGTTTTATCGTCGATTCATCAAAGATTTTAGCAAGATATCACGTCCATTATGTCACCTTCTCGGTCAGGATGTGCAATTTGAATTTGATGAGTCGTGCAAAGAAGCTTTTACCACATTAAAAACCCTCCTCTCTAGCTCCCCTATCATTAAGCCTCCTGACTATACACTGCCCTTCAAAATAATGTGCGATGCATTTAATTTTGCTGTAGGGGCAGTGTTAGGCCAACGCATCAACAAAATTCCTCATGTTATATACTATGCTAGCAAGACACTCACTGATGCTCAATTGAATTATACTACCACAGAAAAAGAGTTGATTGTTGTTGTGTTTGCATTAGATAAGTTCAGGTCATATCTCTTGGGGAGTAAGATCATTATTTTCTCTGATTATGCAGCCTTGCGGTACCTTCATTCTAAAAAAGATGCCAAGCCGAGGCTGATTCGTTGGATTTTACTCCTACAGGAATTAGACTTTGAAATTAAAGATAAAAAGGGTTCTGAGAATGTCGTGGCTGATCATCTATCCAGAATTCCTATTCCTGATCTGCATAGCCATGACCCTCTAAGAGATTCATTCCCTGATGAGCAGCTTTTTGCTGTCTCCACCACTGCTCCACCTTGGTATGCACATATTGTGAATTATCATGCTGTGGGTCAGCTCCCAACCTTTTGGTCTAAACATGATAAAGACTTATTTTTCTCTCGAGTCAAACATTACTATTGGGATGATCCTGACTTGTTTAAGATATGTGCTAATCAAGTCATGGGACGATGTGTCCTGAGTTTCATAGCATCTTATCTTTTTGTCACTCTCAGGCCTGTGGTGGACACTTCGGTGGAAAGAAAACTGCGGCCAAAGTCCTTCAAAGTGGTTTTTATCGGCCAACTCTATTTAAAGACGCCCATGCTTATTGTCAATCTTGTGATAGGTGTTAAAAACTGGGAGCCTTGTCAAAAAGGAATATGATGCCCCTATAACCTATTTTGATTGTTGAAATATTTAATGTTTGGGGTATAGATTTTATGGGACCTTTTCCGCCATCTTTTGGTCATACATATATTCTTGTTGCTGTGGATTATGTGTCTAAGTGGATTGAAGTTGTTGCCACTAAGACCAATGATCATAAAGTTGTGCTGGAATTTCTGAAATCTAACATTTTTAGCAAGTTTGGACCTCCTCGAGCTATTATCAGTGACGGAGGTTCTCATTTTTGTAACAGGTCTTTTGAAACTCTTCTCAAGAAATACTCTGTCACCCACAAGGTTGACACACCATATCATCCTCAGATGAGTGGCCAAGTGGAGGTCTCCAATAGCCAAATCAAGCAGATTCTGGAGAAGACGGTTCGCCCTGATAGAAAGGATTGATCCTTAAGACTGAATGATGCATTATGGGCCTACCAGACAACATTCAAGACCCCCATTGGTATGTTTCCTTATAGATTGGCATATGGCAAAGCTTGCCATTTACCTGTTGAGTTGGAACACCGTGCTTATTGGGCTATTAAGGCGTTCAACTTCGATCTGGATAAAGCCGGTGAGCAGTGAAAACTCCAACTGAGTGAATTAGAGGAGAGATGCGCTTTGATGCATAATAGAATGCCAAACTCTACAAGATCAGGACCAAAGCCGTACATGACAAGATGATATTAAAAAAGTCCTTTTAGCCTGATCAGAAGGTACTACTTTACAACTCTAGGCTGCACATATTTCCTGAGAAGCTCTGATCTCGGTGGTCTGGGCCTTTTATTGTCAAAGAAGTATTTCCACATAGTGCTGTTGAGATCCAAAATCTAAAAGATGGGAGTACATTCAAAGTTAATGGCCACCGTCTAAAACCCTATCTCGAGATTGTTGGTGACTTGGATGATGGGCTGGTGTATTTAATTGATCCGATAATTACAAAATGATCATGGCTCCGTCTAGCTGAAGACGTTAAACTTAGCGCTTGGTGGGAGGCAACCCACATATTCAGGTGTATTCTCTCCTTTATCTAATTTTCTTTGTTTTATGCTCATTGTCATGCTATATTTTGTTCACATTGAGGACAATGTTCATACTAGGTTTGGGGGAGAGGATATGCTAAAAAAATCGAAGAACAGTAAATACGATCGATCAGATGTAAACGATTGATTGCTATCCAATCGACGCCTTATCTGCGCGATCGATCGCTCTGCGGTACATCGACACCATACATCTTCAATCTAACATGCGCTATTTCTTGATTTATAAAATGATCGATCGGCTAAAAAGTCGATCAATCGCAGGTCATCTTCCTCGCGTTTAAAATCTGAACAGCCGCAGCGAGAGAAATCTATTTCCGCTCGCCGCCATCGTTTCTGACCCTTGTTTGAGGTAATACTCTAGCCCTCGAAGGATTTCTGCACGTAGAATCCGGATCCGGTGTCTGTTTTCAAGATTTCCATCTCCTTTCGTCGGATTTACTCATTGTTCTTCCGGCAAGCCAAAACTCAAAAGTCGATTTTTTTTCTTGGTTTTTGGTAGATGTTTTTGAAATCTGACTCATGCATGCCCTTATATTGATTATTGCGATGCTTATGCATGACTTTCAGCTTCTGATTCTTTGATTTTAGGTGTTTTATTTAATTTTTAGGATTTGTGTTCTTGCGGTAAACAGTGTTTTGCTATATTAAAAAAAATCGAAATCAGATTTCGGGGATATATATCCCTCTCATGCATACTTCTATTTTGATGATTGCGATTTTTGTTATGCATGATGATCCCTTTCGATTTCCTAAGTTTTCATAAAATTTTTATTTTTATTTTTAGGAAATTCATTAGTATTTTCTGAAAAAAAAAAATTTCGAAAATTGTGAAGTGGATCTACTATTACATGCTTGCTGTGATGTTTAAGTTTGAAATTACATGCTGCATATTTTTATACCTTGATTTGATTTTCACTATTATCTTTGGTTTTCAGGTACAATGCCTCAGAAATCAGTCGCTCACAAACGCTAAAGGGGTGAAGCTTCTTCATCACGTCCTGCTCCTTCCACCCCTCCGCCTGAACCTGCTGCACAGCCACGACCCATACAATATGAGAGGTAGGTGGCCCTGAACCCGTCTATTCCCAATCTTCCGACTCAGAGATGGATCGAGGACTGGCCGGATTGGGTGAACTATTTCACCCATATCGCTGGAAAAAGGCAGAATGCATTTGCAATGGTCCACGAGGATCCGGTTCATGAATTCTATGCAAATGGAACCATTGAAGACAATGATAATCCAGAGCAGGTGACCATTTAGAGTGTCATATGTGGTACTCTTACCAGATCCGGGTCGCCGATATTGCTAGTGCCATGGGGTGTGACAGAGGTACGATTCATCACCCTGATTTTGATGGATATCAGTTTCCTCCCTACCGGAATATCACAGGACGGTTGACAGGATCGTCAATAGGACCTGGGACCTCTACCTACTTGGCCACCATCAGCATGCGATCTGCATTCTGTTTTGCCTTCCTGATTCTACAGCATGATGTATGGTCGGCCAGGAAGGAGAAAGTCGACCGAACTATGGCGAATTTGTTATTTGTATTCGGCGACGATACTCGGCGCCGTGATCTTGACTTGCCTTCATTCATCTTTGGCCGGATGAAGCAAATGATGGTGGGCCAAAAAGATGAGAGGTTACCGTACCCCTACATTTTAGAGCGGGTATTTCTGACCCATGGGGTACATTTTCCTGAACATTGTAGAGTATCTCATGGATTAGGGCCCATTGGAGTGGATGCGTATAACCGTATGATGGGCCATACATGACGCGGGTGGCCACGAGCTCCCCGTCTTGAGGAACACGCTGAGATACCTGAGGGTGAGCCTGCTCAACCACCATGGGCGACGATGCAGCAGCAGATCAGCGATCTCACTGGCCATGTGCAGGAGATTCGCCAGTCACAGCAGGTGCTTATGGATTCCCAGCATGCTATTACGGAACGCCTTGACTCCATAGTCAATTATCTTCATGCATGGCGTTTTCTTCCAGGCGATGGTGATGGCGATGATCGGGATTTCTAGTCCACTTCCTCTGGTGTTTCCTCTTTCTCTTTTACCTTTTGTGATCATTATATTTTGTCTTTATTGTGCATTGAGGACAATGCTTATATTAGGTTTGGGGAGGAGGATGTGCTTCATTGTAAAATCAGAAAAGGAAAAAAAAAGTTAAATTTGTTTGAGTAGTTTTAAGTTGTTTGTTAGTAGTTTTTCATAGGTTTTGATAGTTTATCCCGTAATAATGCATGCTTCAATTCTTAGGAGATTAATTTACATTGGAAGTGTGAGTAAGTATACTGGAGGATAGATACACTTAACTGAGCATACCTTTCTGTTACAGTCCTCTTGGAACAAGTGCTTGAAACTAAGAAAATTCACTCACACACACTAGTACATAAAGTAATACCATCTAGAGATTTGTTGAACGCTAACTTAGAGTAGGATGTCTTTAGTCATAGTCATTGGATGATGTGTAGTTATCTGTTGAGCTTAAAAGATCATGATAGACCATTTACTTGGCTATGGCAAGGGATTGGAACCGAAAATAGGTTGAGAGTATAATACAGCCTGGACAAAATAAAGATGTGCAGAAAATATGAGTTGAAAATGAAAATGAGAAAAAAATAAAAATAAAATAAAAGAAAGGGACTGCTTGACTTTATAGGATGAACTTAGGCTGATGCTCGGGCCCAAAGCGGTCTCTTAAAACCTAATGCCCCAAGCCAAATTGGTTGGGAGTTATTGGCCTGGGCCATTGCTAAACCTAAGCATCTTGAAGTCAGGCCTTACACAGTCCTAAAAAAAAAAAAGAGAAAAAAAAGTCTGTGGTGTATTATCCTCTCAAATCTAGAATGTTGGTCCCAAAGGAGGCGCGCAGATCTGTGCTATCATGAACCTAAAGATTACGATGACTATGTAGATTCTGATGTTCTTTGATTAATGAGTAACACTGGATTTATATAAACAGAAATTTAGAATGTATTGCTACAATGTTCTACACTTTTACTATCTATATTATCATGCTATATTATATTTGAGCAGAAATTTCTAAGATGAAAGTGTGGAATAAAACCACTTACTTGAGAGCATCTACATTCCTATTGATTATGAACCAAGTGCATGTGATTAATTCTTTTAAGCATTATAGTTTGTATTTGTCGAGATAATAGGTTTGCTTGTTTTTGCAATGTTTTAATTTTTACTTTGTTTTTTTTGCACTTAGGTTAATTAGTTTCATAAATACATGTTTGTGGGTAGTATGACTACAAACCCTCACGAGACACAACTCGTCCTACTAGGGACACCTAGAGGTTTAATGGCTTGTTGCATACGCTCAATGCAATCGTGTTCCCTACGAAAGTGGTATTTACTTTTATGCATTAGTATCCTTAGTTTGTTTGATTTTGATTTGTTTTGCTTTGCTAGGGACTAGCAAAATCTAGGTTTGGGGGTGTGATCTATACATAAATTATGCATTTCATTATCTCCTAAACTGATGATTATGTGAGTGTTTGATTAGAATAACTACAACTTTAATATAGTTTTTGGATTTTGTAGGAAACAAGAGTAATACATAAAAATGAGGAGAAAAATAACTCAAATGGTTAAATCATCATAACTTCTTATACAAATGTTGGATTGGACTGATTCAAGTTTCATGTTAAAGTTAAAGAAGTCAGCTTTCCAACGCCAACAACCACGCACAATTCGGAGTTTGGGACAGAAAGTTATAGCTATTTGAAATTTATAAACAATAACCACGATCGATCGGCTATCAATGCGATCGATCGCCTTAGCCGTAAAAATAGTGTATTAAAGAAAACGATCGATCGGCATCAAAACGATCGATCGTATCTACTGGAATTTTTCAATCGTGCAAGACAGTAACTACGATCGATCGGTATCATACGGCGTCGAACGGCAAAGCGATCAATCGTAGGAAAATAACGAAGGAATTGCGATCGATCGGTAGGCGAATGATCGGCAATACGGAGCGATCGATCGCCGTGTGCAGAAAACCGAAATAAGACCTATTTCGACTCAGATTTGGAAGGGGACTTCGTGGTTTCTCTTCACTCTTATAAATAGGCCTTATTGGAGAACGTTTTGAACACCAGAGAATAGATCTTGGAGACCAACCCTTGGAGACTTTTGAGCTAAATTGGAGGCTAGAGCAAAGGAGAGAAGAAGATAAAGAACATGAAGAACATGATGGTGATTTCTCTTCCGATGCGAGGCTAAACACTTTTCCAAGGCGTAGATGAAGCCTAATAATCTGGTTGTGTAGTTTCTTTTCTCTCATCTTATGTTTTTACTCTAGTTGGTTTATGGATTTTATTGTGTAATTGTCGTTAATTCAATAAAGGTTTGTTCTTTGTACTCGAGAGAGACAAGAGTGAATTCTTGTGAGTTTCAATCCGAAGAATACTTGCGTATCCGAGAGGAACGTGAGTAGACTGAGGTGTTATATATCAATAAAATTTTATTGGTTTATACTCGAGAGAGATAGATCACAATTCCATATTTTAACCGCTTTATGTGTTACATCCGAGAGGAGAGCACTATATTTTGAGTTGACAAGTGTATGTCCGAGAGGAATATGCTAGCCAATTGGAAATCTTTATTCAAAAGAGAGAGAGAAACGATACACTAGTTTATTGTGGTGGATTCGAAGCCTGATCTTCTCCACATTGATTAATTCTCAATTAGTTTAGTTAAAGTTCATTGCTTTATTAGTCTAGAATCAACACTGCTGTTTTCTCTTGAAGTTGGTAAAATATTAATCCGTCCCTGAGGTTCGACAACCCTTCTTAATACTCGCCATAGTACAATTGCCTTGTGCACTTGCAAGAATTTTAATTTTAAACGATCAATTTCGGGGCGTGACAGAACTAAGGTCTACACACCTAAAAGGTTAGTCAATAATAACCATCCCAACTCACAAGTATCGGAAAAATATCAATAAGAGTCCGAACAAACATATGTGTAAGGAGAGAATAACAATCATATCAAACGCTCCAGACATCTATAGTGAAAGGAGTTACAATTTTTGCTTGCTGAACTGGTCGCTCGCAAGTGAATAAAATAATATACCCAAATAGCGGTCCTCTCTTTGGAACCCTGCCATGCGTCTAGGATGCTAACCCCACAAGTGTTTACGAACACGATGGGTAGAAACTGAAGACCTTCCGTAATGTCAACAGTCTAACGTACGTATAGTGCCTCCCACGGAGTATGGATAGAAGTATCTCTTACCAGAATAGACTCTCTCACGGAGTATGGATAGAAGTGTGAAGGTCTTTGGCCAACATATAACTCACTCATTGGAGTAGCATAGAATAACAAGCTTCTCAAAGCCATGCAAATCACTCTTGGAATAACAAGACAACCCAAATAGTTTGAATAATAACAACTCACCCAAGGAGTACCATATAATCAATGCATACCTTTCATGCTCAGCCCTAGATAGGAATTCTTCATACGCATTGGAATTTTATAATGTAAATATCAGAGATAAGAAAACCAAAGAATCTTAGATGATTTGAATTCCAAGTGGAATATCAAACCGACATCAATGCTTCAAGGTATAGTTATAAATTACTTGATCAAAGGATTATCCCTCCTAATTTGATTACTTCTAACCGAATTCTTACTGTGATACTCCATAAGTATTTAGTCCAATTACTGGTATTGACATGTTAATTATTATCATATCATATTACATGATGTTATTGTATACTTAGTATTTTCTCTCAAATTCAGCTCACTGCCTCCTGCACAACAGTCTTCTTCCGACGGCTACTGTGCTCTATACACTAATACTTAACTTGTGAAATTTTTACTGATAATACCATCATGCGTCTAGTTTCTAACCCTACTGATTTTATATTTTTTTATTTTATTTGAATTAGTTATGAATTATTTATTACATACTGTCAGCACAGAAACAGTTCTAGTCGAGATTAAGACTCTTCATTAAACTTAATGATCTCACTTAATAACACTTAATAGATGATAATATAATATTAACAGACAATAATACTCCCCTCCTAGATCAATTACAGACCCTATGATTGTCTGGAATTACTAAAGTACACCCCTTTCTCGTGTTCCTTTATATATCACACAGTTTTAAACATTAATACATCCCAAATAA
Source organism: Houttuynia cordata (assembly GCA_039654745.1). Lineage (NCBI taxonomy): Eukaryota > Viridiplantae > Streptophyta > Magnoliopsida > Piperales > Saururaceae > Houttuynia > Houttuynia cordata. The sequence continues at coordinate 13,429,425 of CM077504.1, forward strand.
GACAATTAATATAAGACACACATTAAGACACAAAACTCAACGTGGATCATGGTCAACCAAGTAATATTAGAACTTCTAGTCTCTTGAAAATTAATAAAGCATCAGACTTTATGTGTTAATTCCCATCTAGACACGTAGCATGAATGCACATATGATTATGATGCACTAAGCATGGAAATAATGACACAATTCATTCATCTCACAAGAATCAAAGAAATACTATAAGTTACTGAATGATGACATATATAAACATCATAAGAAATACCATCCTACTCTTAATTCACAGAAAATTCCGCCTTTTTACGCGTTGCTTGCCTCCTCCGCTTCCTCCAAGCTCCCGCTCCAAGCTCTTGCAAAACTCCCACAAGAAGAAGTCTTATAGGAGGTGGGTGAACATGGAAAGGAGAAGAAAAAAGTCTCTGGACGTTCTAGGGCTAGGTTTTCCAATAGCACAAGCCAACTCTCTAGGGTTTATATAGAGTTTGGGGAGAATCCCTTCTTAAACTAATTTTCTATATCAAGGACACTTTCCACCAATGAGAAGGCCTCAAGATCTTTCTAGAGATGTGCAATTTAAGTCCAGTTGAGATTTGACATCTTTCCCATACAAATCCACTCCAAAAATAAGTTAGAAATCGCAAAATCGCAACTCGCGATCGATCGGCGATACGGCGATCGATCGTCGCATGCATTTTTCTAAACTACCGTGTTACAACCGATTGATCATAATTATTGCCGATCAATCGTTTTCTCCGAAACGAAACAATTAATAATCACAGTAACTACGATCGATCATTTCTCATGGCGATCGATCGGTTCAATTTGCCGATCGATCGTTTGTTCTGGCGATCGATCGCAGTCACGCCCAAACAAAATTTAAATTTCTCATATCTTTTCACTCTGAACTCCAAATTGCACATAGTTGATGGCGTTGGAAAGATCTTCTCACCAACTTTAATTCCACTAAAGCAAAACATAATCAAATCAAACATTAAGAGGATCAAATTTCGGTTTAAAAATACTTACTAATTTTTCGGGTATTACATCCTCCCCTCCTAAAAAGAACATTTCGTCCTCGAAATGCCGTTATTCATTCTTCAAAAAGGTAAGGGTAGGATTTCCTCATTTCTCATTCCATTTCCCAAGTCATTTCCTCGGCTAGCTGGTTTTGCCACAAAAGTTTCACCAAAGGGATAGTCTTTCATCTAAGTACTTGAACTTTTCTGTCCAATCTTTTAACAGGTTTTACCGAAAATGTCAAATCTGCTTCTAACTCCAACGTTGTAAAATCCAAAACATGTGATGGATCTAGCACATACTTCCTCAACATGGAGATATGGAAAGTATTATGTACCTCATCCAACTGTGGCGGTAAAGCCAACCGATATGCAACTGGCCCAACTCGCTCCAAAATTTCAAATGGTCCAACGAACCTCGGACTCAACTTTCCTTTCTTACCAAATCTTATAATTCCTTTTGAAGGCGATACTTTTAAAAATACATGGTCTCCTTCTTGAAATTCCAACTCCCTCTGCCTATTGTCCGCGTAATTCTTTTGGCGACTCTAAGCCATTTGTAGTCTTTGTTTTATCTGTCTTACCTTTTCTGCACAGTATTGCACCAATTCTGATCTCAGCACTTGATTCTCTCCAACGTCTGTCCAACATATAGGGGATATACATGGTCTTCCATATAGTGCTTCAAATGGTGCCATTCTGATACTAGAATGATAACTGTTATTATATGCAAACTCTATCAATGGTAAATGATCATCCCAAGTACCTTTCCAGTCAATCCCATAGGCTCTTAGCATGTCTTCCAAGGTTTGAATCGTGCGTTCTGATTGTCCGTCACTCTGAGGATGAAATGTTGTACTAAAATTTAACTTGGTTCCCAAAGCCTCTTGTATACCCTTCCATGTTCTTGATGTAAACCGAGGGTCTCGGTCAGACACAATAGATAACGGTGTACCATGTAGTCTGACAATTTCTCTAATGTATAACTCCACCAAGCTTTCTGGGTTTTGTTTCCATCTAATTGGGAGAAAGTGTGCTGACTTTGTGAGTCGACCCAAATCACATCTAGCTGTCTTTGAGTTTTTTGGCAATGCCACCACAAAATCCATTGTAACGTGCTCCCATTTCCACTGTGGAATCTCCAGCGTTTGCAACATTCCAGCCGGTCTTTGGTGTTCAGCCTTTACTTGTTGACAAGTCAAGCATCTCGATAAAAAACTTGCCAATATCTCTTTTCATCCCATTCCACCAAACCATCCTCTTCAAATCTTGATACATCTTCGTACCTCCAGGATGAATGTTATACTGAGAGTGATGTACTTCACGCAGAATTTCCTATCTTAATTCCATGTCTTTAGGTACTACCAATCTTCCTCGGAATCGAATACTTCCATCTGCTCCTTTTCCAAAATCCGTCTTGTCCAATAATTACTCTATCTGAGGATTCTTCTTTTGTACTTCTAGGATTTTATCAAACACCACTGATCTTATAGAAAGATTCCCAAGAAATGATATCCTCCTTGAAGTCGACCATTCCAAATGACATTCTCCCATTTTCTGCATCAGTTTTCACTCTTGTACTAACATGTGAGCAATCACCCCAGTCTTTCTGCTTAATGCATCTACTACCACATTTGCCTTGCCTGGATGGTAGTGCATGGAAAAATTATAGTCCTTCAAGTACTCTAGCCACCTTCTCTGTCTCATATTCATATCCTTCTGGGAAAGATATACTTCAAACTTTTGTGATCTATATATACTTCAAAAGTTTCTCCATACAAATAGTGTCTCCAAATTTTTACAGCAAAAACTACTGCTGCTAGTTCAAAGTCATGTATTGGGTAATTCTGCTCATGGATTTTCAATTGTCTTGATGCGAACGCTACAACATGTTCGTGTTGCATTAGTACACATCCAAGTCCACTCTTTGAAGCATCACTATATATAACGAATCCTCCAGTTCCCGATGGCAAAGTCAAGATCGATGCTGATGTTAATCTCTTCTTCAATTCATTGAAAGTTTTATCACATTCATCATTCCATATGAACTTCACTCCCTTTCTGGTTAACTTCGTCATTGGCAAAGCTAGACTTGAAAATCCTTCAATGAATCTTCTATAGTAACCTGCCAATCGCAAGAAACTTCGAATCTCTGTCACATTCTCTGGTTGTTCCCATTTTAACGCTGCCTCTACCTTCTTTGGATCAACTGATACTCCATCTTCTGATATGACATGTCCAAGAAAATTCACCTTGTTCAACCAAAATTCACACTTATTCAGTTTAGCATATAATTGATTATCCTTCAATATCTGTAACACAAGAGTCAAGTTAATTCTGTGTTCCTCCCAACTTGCCGAATACACCAAAATATCATCCACTAAAACTATCACAATCCGATCCAATAAGTCCACAAAAATTTTGTTCATCATGTCCATAAACGTTGCTGGTCCATTAGTCAAACAAAAAGGCATCACCAGGAATTCGTAGTGTCCGTTCCTGGTCCTGAAAGCTGTCTTGGATATATCCTCCTCCTTGATCCTTAACTAATGGCATCCGGATCTCAAATCAATCTTCGAAAATACTTTTGCTGATTGCAACTGATCGAACAAGTCATCTATTCTAGGCAATTGGTACTTATTCTTCACTGTGACTTGGTTCAACATACGATAGTCAATACATAATCTCATCGATCCGTCTTTCTTCTTTACAAACAATAATGGTGCGCCCCGAGGGGAAATACTAGGCCGTATGAATCTCTTATCCAACAACTCTTGATTGCACTTTCAATTCTTTCAACTGAGCTGGCGCCATTCTATATAGTGCTTTCGAAATAAGTGTTGTTCCCGGTATTAATTCAATCGTAAAATCAATCTCTCTCTTTGGTGGCAAACCAGGTAACTCATCAGGAAAGACTTCGGGAAAATCCTTCATTATCTCAATATCCTCAACTCTCAGGGTAGGCATCTCAACAGGTGTCACATTAGCTAAATAGGCTCTACAACCTTTAGCCAGTAATTTCTGAGCTTTCACAGCTGATATCATACAATCTCCTTTTCTATATCGGATTCCCTAAAACAATAGTTCTTTCTCTCAAGGAATTTTAAAATGAACTCTCTTCTTAGTACAATCCACTAGTGCACTATATTTTGATAACCAATCCATTCCCAAGATTGCATCAAAATCACACATATCAATCAGTACAAGATTAGCAAGCAAAATCCTATCTTCTATAAGCACAAGAGAGTTTTCAATACATTCGGTTGCTATCGCCGAATCTCCCATGGGAGTAGAAATCACCAAATCATCACTCAGTCTAGATAATGACTTATCTAGACTCAAAGTAAACACCGAAGAAATAAAAGATCGCGACACTCCCGGGTCTATTAACACTCTAGCAAAATGATTGAGGATAAGAAGAGTACCTTCAATAACCTCATCTGAACCATGCACATCTTCTGAGGATAGAGCAAAGATTCTTGCCTGAGTCTTCTTACTTGTCTCTGTTCCAATCTTCTTCCCACAGTTAGGGCAATAAGGAGAGACATGCCCAACCTCATTGCATAAGTAGCATCTCCGTCTATCCTAAGGACACGGCTTTCCTCTATGCGTATCCTGCCCACAAATCCTGCAACGACCTCGAGCCACATTATCGTTGTCATTGCCTCGAAACTGTTGACGTTGTGCACCATTCATCCGGTTCTGCTACTGTTGCCTTTGCTGCGTAAAAGGACACTGATTCCCACAATTAATGTTATTGTTAAAATGCTTATCTCCAGAACGTTTCAGCTTATTCTCTTGAGTTTTGACTTGGTTGCTCCTTCTCTCCAAGGTTCTTTTAAAATTATCCTCCAAAATGGAAGCTAGCTCGACCGCTTTTGCTACTGTCGTTGGTTGGGAAGCTAACACCTTAGACCTTAAGCCGTCCTTCAGTCCATCCACAAAACGTTGCGCCTTAATCAAGTCATTAGGACAAGCATTAGTAGCAAATCATTGAAGTGATTCAAACATCGTCTCATACTGAAGCATAGTCATCGATCCTTGCACTAACTCCAAGAACTCTTTCTCCTTGCGTCTCTGAATATGGGAAGGAAAGTACTTGTTATTAAACACCTCCTTAAATTCTTCCCAAGTAATCTCTTGATTCGCAGTAAAATTGTTGCGCTCGGTAGACTCCCACCAAAATACCGCCTCACCAACAATTAGGAAAGTAGCATAAATCACCCGATCAGCCTCGGGTACCTTCATGCTCTTGAACAGCCGCTCCACTTCAACTAACCAATGTTCCGCCTTTTCTGGGTTATCCTCACTAGAAAACTAAGGCCCAGCCCTCTTAAACCGCTCGAGTGTCAGCGCCTTCGCATTATTATTACTACTTCCACCATTTCGCAATTCAGCCGCCAATTGCCTGTCCATATCACACATGTTCTGACTGGCTCCCTCTTCTTGCAAAGGGTTAGGGTTGGCATTGGTTCGACGTCCACGATTTCCAGAATTCACCATTCTCGCGTATCTACAATCAAAGAAAGGAGATGAATTAGAAATCTTACTTATAGCTCAATTTGTAATTCACCTCTTATTCCTTTGACTCCTAGCGCCGATCATACAATACACACCAAATTAAACAATCACAAGGCAAGCATTAAAGCAAATAATTCTTTTATTCATTAATAAAAAGATTCCTACACTGAGATCCCAAATAAGCTAGGGCTTATTACAAAAGATTTATGAAAACTAAAATCTATCCTAACTCTCTCTCTTAGTCATCCTTCCTAAGCTCTTGACTTTAGAGGTAATCATCCAGTATGTCTAAAGCAAACCAGGTTGGTACAAGTCTCAAGTACGAATGCCACAGAATTTCCCACATCGTCATGTATGGCCACCTGTAACCCATAGATTTAAACCTATGGTACAGAATGTCAGACAGTGCTGCATCATCTCTAGCCCGAACATACACAGGGTGTTTTCTCATAATTTTGGCCTCTACAACCACAAATATAGGAGGAGATCCATCTGTAAACTCCACTTGAATCTCTTCTGGCTGATATCCTTCGATCTTCATACCTAACACATAATCCAAGTAAGGATCCCACTCTGGGTTCTACTTCAGCCACTGGGTTCTAAACTTCCTCTATATCAATCTTTAACGGGTCATCTTCTGTTCCACTCCCTATGTCCCTCTTCTTCCATTCCTCAAGCCATTGTCTAACGGTTTCTTGTTTGTCTTTCTCATAGATTCTACCGCTTCTTGTTCTAACCATTTAAACCTATACAAGAAACGTCATTAGTAGCTAAAATAAGGTTTCAAGTTCTATCTAAGAATCTACTCTCATATAGTAAGTTCTTCTAGGTACCCTTTTACTTTTTATCAAGTTCTACTAACTCATCTCATAATTCAGCAATGTCCGTACTGTATTAGACTGACCTTGAGGGCTCCGATACCATGCTGTCGCGTCCCGAAATCACATACCTCGATCGGAGTGCGGAAGCCAACAATTGAGATATATTTCGAGGTAGAGATCCTGGGCACGCAACCGAACAATCGATTTCACCACCGATTATAATCATCTCAAAAGAACATGTGACCGATTATGCCCGCAATCAGTGTAATACAATAACAGACATCAATAAATAATATAAAATGAATTTACTTAATAATAATCCATTTAAGAAAATCAAATAAAATAAACCTATAAGTCTATGGCACACAATTACCAATAATGTCATAAGCATCAATAAAAGCAAAGCAAATAGCTAGATAGCCTTTAAAACTCTTCACGGCGCCTGCAATCCGCCTTTCCACTACTGCACTTCCTGATCTTAATTTTCATTTGCGCCTGCATTAGAGGATGCATGAGTATTTCATAGAAACACTCAGTAGGATGTAAAAACCCACTGAATTAAAATAAGTAGTATGGAGAGAATAAGAATAACAAAGGATTGTGAATATTCCACAATATCTGGACTGAACCAAGGTTTATACACCTGAAAGGTTAGTCAATAATAACCATCCCAACTCACAAGTATAGGAAAAATATTAATAAGACTCCAAACAACATATGTGTAAGAAGAGAATAACAATCATATCAAAGGCTCCAGACATCTATAGTGAAAGGAGTTACAATTTCTACTCGCTGAATTGATCGCTCGCAAGTGACAAAATTAATATACCAGAACCACCCTAGGGGTCCTCTCTTTGGAACCCTGCCATGCGTCTAGGATGCTGGCCCCACCAGTGCTTACGGACACGATGGGCAGAAACTGAAGACCTTCCGTAATGTCAACAGTCTAACGTATATATAGTGCCTCCCTTCGAGCAGTATGGAATCGCAACTCCATAAATATAAGTGACCTTGCAAGATCTAGCAATGGCTTAATTGAGCATACTATGAATCCACCATGGGGAGTGTCTCGCAAGATCTCCAGTTGAAGAAACAATCATGTAATCAATATGAGCAATATCTCAAAGGAATGGAGGTCACAACACTCTAAGGTCATAAGGTATCTCTTACCAGAATAGACTCTCTCATGGAGTTTGGATAGAAATGTCAAGGTCTTTGGCCAACACATAACTCACTCATTAGAGTGGCATAGAATAACAAGCTTCAAAGGCATGCAAATCACTCTTGGAATAATAAGACAACCCAAACAGTTCGAATAATAACAACTCACCCAAGGAGTACCATACAATCAATACATACCTTTCATGCTCAGCCCTAGATAGGAATTCCTCATATGCATTAGAATTTTATAATACAAATATCAGAGATAAGAAAACCAAAGAATCTTAAATTATTTGAATTCCAAGTGGAATATCAAACCGACATCAACGCTTCAAGGTAGATAGTTATAAATTACTTGATCAAAGGATTATCCCTCCTAATTAGATTACTTCTAACCCAATTCTTACTGTGATACTCCATAAGTATTTAGTCCAATTGTAACACCCAAAAATTCTGTAAGTTTACCAAAACTGCTATTTTAGGAAACTGTTCTAAAATATGAAAGTTTTGCTGCCTGTTTTGAAACCTTATAATCTGGTGTGTTGATTTGGTTTTGTGATACAAATAGAAGAGTGGAATTGATAAATCAGATTCGGCTGTACACCAGGGCGCGAGGACTAGCCCTGGCGCTAGGCTCAACCTGGCGCTGAGGCTGGCCTGGCACTAGGGGCTGAGTGCACCTGACACCAGGAGTGGGTGGCCATGCTCCAGGGTGTGAGACCAGTGTGTAGAAACTCATTTCAGTATTTTGAGTTATTAAATTGAATTAATGATGTGGTACAAGAGTTGTGCAGTGTAATTCAGCACACTTCATTTGTGGGACATCGGAGCCGTCCATCTATGTGTCATGCACCAGATGCAGGAGCACCTGAGGGCCTGAGCCACGTGGGCACAGTGCCCTGGGCATGGTGCACGAGTTGGAATAATTTGGTTAGGAGAGAGAGAATCAAGGAGAAGAGAGAATTTTGTATTAATTGCAAATCCGATTTGAATTGGACTGTTTTTGGGGAATTCCTAATTAAAGGAAGTTAAGGCAATCAAAGAGAGGTTTATGGACATGATGGAATCAGCTACCAATCTAATTTAGAGATGCCATGTGGCAAAGAGCAATGATCGTGCTTTGAAATCAATTTAAAGGAGGTTATTGAAGTAGTTTTGGGAACCAATTTAAATTCACTTAATTCCCTAATTAAAGGGGATTTGTAACAGATTGAGATAATGGATTGACCACATTCAATAGGGAGATCGTGCTTTGATTTGGGGCAGATCGTGGCCTTGATTAGGTAGCAATCAATGGTGGAAGGTTGAATCCAATTTGGGAAAAATTGTCTTAAGTATGTGTAACCGAATTAGAGATTTGAAACTCCTTAATTAAAGGAAATCCTAACTAAATGAGGAGTTAATTTGGGGGCACGTCTTGGGCAAGTGGAAGGCTTGTTTTTGGGGATCATTCGTGGCCTTTGGATTATGAGAAAATCGACAGTGGAGATGTGTCCTAGGAGAATAGGACACTTGCTATTTAAACTCACTAAGTGAGAGACCACCATCCCTTTGAGACTTTGAGAGACGTGCAAACCAGCAAAGGAGGTCTCGTTCATTCTCCTTTCAGCCATCTACAGTGACCTAAGTGGTGGTAGTGCGAGCTATAATGCTTGGATTGCGAGAGCAAGGGAGGTGCGCGTAAGAGATATCCGATTTTTTTTTAGGTAGGTGCACTTTTTCCCACAATTCCATACTATAAATTGGGATATTTCATGATGAATATGATACTTGAGCACTGATGTGAATGCCTATATGAATGATGATCCGTTTGATATTGGTGTCGTTCAATTCAATGGTTTACCATTTGTTATTTTGAACATGATGACTATTGCACCCGATCCTAATAAATTAAATACTTCTCATGCATGGCTCCACTTAGCTCTCACCGTATGCTTGCTGCTTTGGTCGAGATGAGTACATTCTGTTGGACATTGTACAATTGTATGTCCTTATATGGATGTCTTCTTTCCTTAGTTTCGTTGTTATATATCATCGATGATCATGTGGTGTCATACCGGATTCCAGATTTCAATCATATGCTGTGATTAATTCATAAAGTTTGAAACTTGTGGTTAATGCGTACTGGTATTCTGATGTTTCAGCCTCCAAGATTAGCTTTGGGTCGTCAGTTTTCCTGTCTCACGTTAATTGTCCATTTTGGGTCATATCAGCCGATAAAGGGAAGTATTTGTACAAAACTATTTTGGCATAATGATACATACCTTATGATACTAATTATTAATGTAACAATTTTTGTGAAAAAGAGTTACTGGAGTTCGAGATTTACTGTACCCTAATTATCTCATGATTCAGTATGGGGTATGTCCTGAATTAACAGTCCTAATTACAGTCTACATGTCTAAACCGTATGAATATGTACAATCAGTTTTGGGATTAACAATGTAGGTAAGAATCTGATTAATTGCAGAACAATTGGGAGTTAGTAAACGCCCAAGAGAATAATTTAATAAGTCTAGAATGCATTAATAAGTGTTTAATTGAGTAATAGACTGTATTGATTAAGTTTATAATTAATGATCTCAGCCAGACTTAGTCTTGTGCCAACAGACTGTAATAGAAAAATTATAACTAAATGTAGAAAATTCATAAAATTATGCCGTCAATTGGGTTAGAACCTAGAAACATGGGGCAGTTTGTCATAAAAATCTCAGACCATAATATATTCTGTGCAGAATGTGGTGATCCAAAGAAGGGAGCTGTTGTACAGATAACATTATATTTTTGGGTTGTTTAAACTATACCTTATATTAAAACCTATGTGATATACCTAATGATAAATTGTAGTAACTATATAAAATACAGAGAGATGAAGTCAGTAATGTCTAGTAATTGATCCAATCTAGAGAGTGAGTCATGTCGGACCAAGTCATTCCTTCATGGGGCATTGTTCTACCAATATAGTATCTTTGGCGTCGAACTTGAAATCTTAGATTCTCAGTTAGGGTTTAGTTTCCTAGACCCTACCATCTTATACCAACGTCATATAATCCTCAATATTGTCAGAATCAATGATGTCTTGATTGGAGCTATGCATGGTGAAGGTGTTTAATGAGTTATTTCTGATGAGTCTCAGTCTTGAGTCATCTTGTGACTGAACATTGAGAATTCTTTGGTTACTCCTATGTGAGTCAATTCAGACTATATTTCTTAAGTACTCCTATGTGAGTCAATTCAGATTGTATCAATGAGATTGTTACTTTACTCCTCGGTGAGTCAGATTTTGGAAGATTGATGTTTGAGTCTCTAGATGAGAGAGCTCTTGATATTTCTAGATAGATTCAGTTCTATGTAAACTGTTTCTCCACTAAGAGTTTTGATGAATGCTCTTAGATTGGAATCATAGTATGCTCACGAGCCATTGCTAGATCTTATGAGATCTCAGATTATATTATGAACCTCTGTAGTTCAGCCGATGACGGCAACGCGTGCGTTTTAAACTGCCAATTGTTAGGATTTATTTTGTACTTCATAATAAATCATCGTAATGATAAAACTTTAATCTCATAATATAATAAAATATTATAAACCTTAGTTATAGAAAATATACCTTGAGCCATAGAAGAAATCCAAGCCTCAATAAGGAAATCAGTTTCTCTCTCTTAGCTTTTTCTGTTTCACAGAGAATGCTTAAGTTGATAGAAATTAAATCTCTGTTATTCTTTTATAGGCAGAGAGAGGACCGTTCATAGTGTTATATATGTGTTTATTATCAGGATTGTAACTGTCCAAGATAAATACTCTTAATTATATGTTCCATCAACGTATATATCAAAAACGTTATCTTTACATGTTGACCCGTTTACGTGGCACGTGGGCCACATTAAGTGAGATATTAAAATATCTTACATTCTCCCACTTGGCCCATGTGACAGAATTTATCTTCCAAAATATAATGTGCATACCATAAGACAATTAATACAAGACACACATTAAAACACAAAACTCAACGTGGATCATGGTCAACCAAGCAATATCAGAACTTCTAGTCTCTGGAAAATTAATAAAGCATCAGACTTTGGGTATGAATTCCCATCTAGACACGTAGCATGAATGCACATATGATGATGATGCACTAAGCATAGAAATAATGACACAATTCATTCATCTCACAAGAATAAAAAAAATACTATAAGTTACTGAATGATGACATATATAAACATCATAAGAAGGAAGAAAAGAGAGGGGAAAACCATCCTACCCTTAATTCACCAAAAATTCTGCCTTTTTACGCATTATTTGTCTCCTTCGCTTCCTCCAAAGCTCCCGCTCCAAGCTCTTGCAAAACTCCCATAAGAAGAAGCCTTGTAGGAGGTGGGTGAACGTGGGAAGGAGAAGGAAAAGGTCTCTGGATATTCTAGGGCTAGGTTTTCCAATAGCACAAGCCAACTATCTAGGGTTTATATAGAGTTTGGGGAGAATCCCTTCTTAAACCAATTTTCCATATCATGGACACTTCCCACCAATGAGAAGGCCTCAAGATCTTTCTAGAGACGTGCAATTTAAGTCCAGTTGGGGTTTGGCATCTTTCCCATGCAAATCCACCCCAAAAATAAGCTAGAAATTGCAAAACTGCACCCGGCGATCGATCAGCGATACGGCGATCGATCAGCGATACGGCGATCGATCGTCGCATGCATTTTTCTAAACTACCACGTTACAACCGATCGATCACAATTATTGCCGATCGATCATTTTCTCCAAAATGAAATAATCAATAATCACAGTAACTATGATTGATCGTGTCTCACAGCGATCGATTGGTTGAATTTGCAGATCGATCGATCGCAGTCACCCCCAAACAAAATTCAATTTCTCATATCTTTTCACTCCGAACTCCAAATTGCGCATAGGTGGTGGCGTTGGAAAGCTCTTCTCACCAACTTTAATTCCCCTAAAGCAAAATATAATAAAATCAAATATTAAGAGGGTCAAATTTTGGTTTTAAAATACTTACTAATTTTTCGGGTGTTACATGAGTAGTAGGTTCAAGCTTAAAGCTTTTCAATGTTACTTTATTTATTACCGCTTCAAGCTTGAACTTCTACATTTTTCACTAACAAACACTACTAAATCTATGATGATTAACCCCAACTATTGGTGCAAATGGCATATTGAAAGAGTTTGTCCTATATGTCACATCAAATACAATAATGTCCCCAAATTGCATATAGCCCCACCTTGATCTATAATCTGCCCAAAAAAGACTTCTCAATTGATTTTTCTCATCAACCTCTATTGCAGAAAAGAAACCATCTTCAACAGCATGCTTACGTTGGAAATATTCCACAACCCTCATACACTATTAGCCAGCATTATTCTTGTGTGATTTCCTTAAATGGTTTCTACAATCTTGAGAGGAGATGCACATGTTATCCACACTACCACCTGTAATATTCAATACCCTTGCAATTCTAGAAGGGCCAACACCGCATTCATGAAATACACTAATCAACTCTCTTGAAGTTGACATAACTTTCTTATGCGATCGGATCATTCCTATTTTGGATGGAGTTGCAAGTGCATGTGAATATATGTCATGAAAATGCACCACTACCCATTTTCCCTTTCCATTTGTTTTAATAACCATATGGGCCTTACATTGCTCTTGATTATCAGCACGATATTTAACCTTTTTTCCTGCTTGTCGACGATAATTTGTTCTCTTAGATCCTTCTTTTTCATACACAAATACCTTTTTGAATATTACTCCACTCTTTTTAGAGTTAACTGAACTATTTTTTCTAATGCCAAAACCTCTTACTTTTACATATGCATTAAAAAATCTTTATGCCTCCTCCATAGACGAAAATTCCATCCCCTCACATGGTACCATCCTCATATCAGTGTGGTCCTCACCCATACTAATTTCATTACTCTCATCAAATGCATTTTCTTCATTGCCATTATAGATTCTTCACATCTATTTGCACCTTCTATTTAATACCTGAGCAATCAAACCTTCACCATAAGGACAAATTTTAATTAGCATAATTGGCATAATCTCGAAGTCATGAAAGACACATTACACTAAATCAAACTGTTAATGTGGGACAAAAATACAATACACTCTAGGAATTATAGAGTCAGAGGATCATTCAGTCAGAAACAAACTATAAGAATTGTTCATGGTCTATTTTATTTACCAATAGCCTATACAGAATGCCTAAAACCACAATTGTTCAAGGTCTATTTACTTACCAATGCCCTATAAAGAATGCCTAAAACATTAGCAATAGGAATGCAATGACCATAGCATTCAGCAGGCCTAACAACAAAAAGCACCCAATTTCTAGTATAATCCACATATATTTACGAAAGATATTAATTGCTATCGTGCAGTTTACTAAACAACAAATAAAGCAAGGCAGAATACATTTTCTCAATTTTAACAAAGCTCAGGCATTACTAGCAGGAGATAACAAGGGAGGAAGAAAATGCTAACTAGAATTGTCAGTTCAATTTTGAGATGAACCAGGTTGTGCTGGAGGGCAGTACTGTTGCATAGCTGCCGCAGGTGGAGTTCCTTACTGATAAGGAGGATATTGCTGGTACTGTTGTGGACAATTTTTATCCTCTGTATATACGCAACCAATTGCAATGCTGCAAATCAAAATCACAAGTTACTTAAGAAGCATCTCCACTAGCATTTGACACTAAACCAAAAGCAAAATTAAAGCTTTTTACTAACCTGTGCTCCGTAAGCAAGTGACTAGATGCTCCGTGGCGGCGATGTAGGAGGAGTGCGGTAGACGAGGAGACGAGGGACCTCACCTCCTCATTTTCTTAGTCCTCTGTCAGATCCTTGGAGGAGGGGCGACGAGGGAGATAGGGATAGCGACAGGGGAGGAGGGTGACGAGGGTGAGGATAGCGGAGGAGAGGCGACGCGGGAGGAGGGTGAGGGGCGGAGGGGTAATGGAAGTTAGGGCTGAATTTTCCAAAAAAACTGCCTCTGTCAGTAAAGCAATCAACTGGAGAGAGATTCTCTCTGGTCGACCGTAGGCTACCGAGGCTCTCTCTCTCTCTCTTTCTCTCTCTCTCTCTATATATAGTCTAGGTCTGGATTTTTATGTAATATCCAAATCCACCCCGACCCGATGGATCGGTTCCTCTTTAAAACCCGGAACTGGAACCAGGTACTCCATAAGTAATCCCATAACCAGTCCAATAAGGCCAGGTCCGGTCGGATAAAAATCCGACCCAAGTTTCATCCCTAGTTTGATAATACGTGGTTAATTATTTTTTTAATAATTTATAGGGCCTAAAAAGCACATGGAATATTCATGCTCACTACCCCATTAAAGTACACTCGTGCGTACCAATAGCTTACCCACAGGTTGTCCGCACCATCTCATTCTCCGCTTTGACCGGTTCCTCTCATGCGTCCTCGTCACGCACCCCGCGGATTTCCGACGCTTCATCCGAATCTTTCGCCAATCGCTCGGTCCGATTCTCCCACGTGTAAATCCGATCACCGCGAGTCGCCAAAAATTGTTAGCGCTCCCCTTCCCCTCCCTACTTCCCACCACCCGTCGCCTCTCGGCCGCTCTTTGGCATGCGGCATCATTTGATCGGCCAATGGCGACGAGGAAGGCCGCCGGCGCCGCTGCCGCCGCCCTCGCGGCCTCCGGCGCCCTTTTGGCTCTGAACCTCCGGGACCCGTTCGTCTCCCACTCGGAGAGTCGCGGCCTGGATGCGGCCGTCCGGGCGAGGATCGCCGATCCGGAGGCGGCGGTCCCGCCCAGGGAGGTGCAGAGGTCGGCGCTAATGGGAAGCAGCCCCATCAATCCGCTGGACGTCCTCGTCGTGGGTGGCGGTGCCACAGGCTGCGGAGTGGCGCTCGACGCTGCCACCCGCGGCCTCCGCGTCGGCCTTGTTGAGAGGGAGGACTTCTCGTCCGGGACCTCCTCCCGTTCCACTAAGCTAATTCACGGGGGTAATGAAATTCATTTTCGAAAACCAAATGTATCTATTAAATCTGGACGGAGTATTTATGATGTTTTTTCTGTTGTTTGATTGTTGGTACTCTGGTATTATAAAAAAAAAGATTGTGAATTGGTGCTTTTATTGATAATCATTTTCTGTTGCATTCAAAGTATCAAATTTTGGAGCTTTTTTTTATAATCAATCAAAATTTGGAGCTAGTTTGCTTTTTAATGCTATAATGCTGAATGATTTCCAGGGAGATGAAGTAGAAAGTTTATGTATGAAAGGAAGTGATTCCCTCCTTTTGTCAATGCCAATTCTCAATATATTATTCTGTTGCACGAGGAGTAATAAAATACTCCCGCCGTCCAATGAAGCTCGTCTGGATTTGAAAAAAGTTGTGTCCAACATTACATGGCTGAGTTTCTCTGTCAAGACCAAAAAGACGGGGAGAGGAAGACAAACTCTGTTATTTTATGCAGGCCTTAAGAGTCCACTAAATTTCACTAATTTTGCAATGCGGACAAGCTTCATTGGACGGAGGGAGTATGATATTGTTTTAAATCGAAGTTTGAGCTTGGATGTGTAGTTTCCATGGTGATCGATGCTTTCCTTAAATTCATATCGATTGTGGAACTTGAAAATCCATGTATTAGGTTTTGTTAATTGCATTCGATGCAAGTTCTCTAGATTATCCCTGGTTACACATTGATTTATTAAATTACAAATTGTAGCAATGTTTAGACGGTTTCTTTAGATCATCCCTGGTTAAATTGTAATAAATTAGTTGGCACTTTCCTTTTGTAAAATTTGTTTAACCAACTCAAAATTAATTTTCGGGATATGCTATTCCATCAACTGGATAGGCATCTTTTGAGATCTTATAACTTAGAAGAGAATCACTTTGTACTAGTATTCCTGCAGTATGATGGGTTCTCCCCTATCGAATATGATGAGATTATGGTAGTCCATTATTGGAACTACAAGATTATTAAAGGGGGAACCATACAAGAGATTTCCTATTTGTCTCACGTTGTCTAGATGGTGAAGGCCAACCTGCTTTGCTTGATACAAGTTTTTTCTAGATGTTTGGTCTCAAATTGAACTAATATTAGTTTGTATTGAAAAACTAAATAGGACATTGAATTTGGGAGGAGAGGCAATATGTTGTCAATTTGCCCTGGAAAAGGATGGCCCTTTTAAATTTTGCTATTCAGTCAATCAATATACCGGTCTAAGTAGTGACTTGTTGTGTAATGTATCATAGGACTATTAAACCTGAATACTAATGTGTTTTATTCTGGATTATCATTGGTTTCCTTTCTCGAGTCAATCTGCTATTAGCACTAGGTATGTCTAGCCATTATTTATCTACCTGACTCTATCTGTTTTTGTTCTTCATAAATTTTCCTTTTTTTTTCTAATTGTTTTTATTTGAATCCAGCAATTAAACTTGACATTTTTCTATACATTTGGCTGTTGAGTTTTTCTTTTCAGTGGAGATATTATAATTTTACTGTAGCTAGGTTGGTCCTCGACTTTCCATCACTCTTCTTCTACCTTAGACCTCATTGGCAGGACCACTAGTACTCTACAAATCTTGCAATGTATCATTACTATGCTCCTTGGTAGGGTGCTGGGTATCATACTGTTATATTAAGATAACCTGTGGAATTTACTAGGGTCCTTTATGGTCTGGAAATAATGTTACCACTGTAGAATGCTGTACGTGGTGTTTGTGTAGATAGGCAGAGACATGCATAGGATATGGTTCTTCTTTGTACTGCATAAGTATTTGGATATCATCACCTTCTGCAGTTCAAAATAAACTCAGTGGGTTTTGCTGCCATAATATTCTACATTAATCAATAAATAGTGACTTTCAAATAATTATGTATGCTTGTAAAAGTTATCGAAAAAGTCATTACCACAGATTGTTTGTTAGCATATTTGCAACCATTTACACCTTTGCACCTTTTTGCATACTGCCAGATCAGCATGGTTATGACCTCTTTATTGTTTCCATGTTATATTTCATTTCTTCTCAAAACTTTTTATAAATTAGATAATGGTGCGTAAATTGACTTTTGTTTGGAGGATTGACTTATATTATGGCGTTGTTTGGTTGTAAGGAGAATGAAAGGAAAAGAAAGAGAAAAGTGACGTAAAAAGACGTAGGAATTCTTTTTATGTTTGGTTGCACTTAAAGTGGGCAAGGAAGTCAAAGTAGAGAGGGATTGAAGTAGATGTTTGGAGCATTAGATTGTTTCCTTCTCCACTTTAATTTGCTCTCCTTGGGTTTTGGTACTAACTGGAGCCAGAATACTACGCTATCATCACTTGGCCACTCTAATCATTACCACGTTACTTCCCTGGTGCATCAAAAGATGGAAAATATGGAGCCTGCAGCATTTTCCTCTCTTTTCTCCACTCTGTGCATCCAAACAAAACCTACATGTCTTTACTGCTGAACAGGATGGAACTTTGGGGCAAGGAAATCAGATTATAAAGAGATATATTGAAACATTAGCAGCTTCTATTTGAATAGGTCAAAAAATGACGTTCAATTGGTTGTGGGACTAAATTTGAATTTTTTAAGCTAAAGTTTTGACTTATGCTTGCCAAAATCGGCAGCTCACACTTTCTTCCCATGTAGATAGGTAGAGGTGTAAGTTTTTCCGTCTTGATATACAGGCACACGATGTGCTAAACCGTACAGTTGAATTAACATGTTGCTTTGATACAGGGGTCCGCTACCTGGAGAAAGCCGTCTTTAATTTTGACTATGGGCAGCTGAAGTTGGTTTTCCATGCACTTGAAGAGCGAAAACAAGTCATTGATAATGCTCCACATTTATGTCATGCTTTACCATGCATGACACCATGCTTTAATTGGTTTGACGTAATATACTACTGGATGGGACTCAAGCTGTATGATTTGGTTGCTGGGCGGCGCATGCTACATTTATCCCGCTATTATTCTACAGATGAGTCCATTGAGCTTTTCCCAACCCTCGCAAGGAAAGGTCATAATCAAACTTTGAAGGGTACTGTGGTATACTATGACGGACAGATGAATGATTCAAGGCTTAATGTTGGGCTAGCATGCACTTCTGCCCTTGCTGGAGCTGCTGTACTTAATTATGCAGAAGTGGTTTCTCTCATTAAGGATGATGCAAATGAAAGAATAATTGGTGCTCGTATCAGAGACAACCTATCAGGTACTCCAAATACTCGTCTCTGTGATAATTAATTTAACCGCATCTCTTCCCTAGTTTTTGTGGCTATTCTTTCTTGTTTATCTCATGGTCTATTTATAATGATGATGGATAGCTGAAATGGAATTTATTTATGTTATATTTTTCTTATGGTTTTGAGTTTATCTTAAGTGCACCAGGCAAAGAGTTTGACACATACGCAAAAGTCGTTGTCAATGCGTCAGGCCCATTTTCAGATTCTGTGAGAAGTATGGCAGATAAAGAAGCAAAACCTATTATATGCCCAAGTAGTGGTGTTCACATAATTCTGCCAGATTACTACTCCCCTGAAGGGATGGGATTAATTGTTCCAAAGACTAAGGATGGTCGCATTGTATTCATGCTCCCATGGTTGGGAAGAACAGTTGCAGGAACCACAGATTCTAGTACATCAATTACAATGCTTCCGGAACCACACGAAGATGAGATTCAGTTCATACTGGATGCAATTTGCGATTACCTAAATGTCAAGGTTGTAAACTTTATTTCTCAGCTATAGTTTTCAGCTCAGTTTGTTGTCAATGTCATAAATTTCTGTCTTCATATTTCTTCTTCATATGATGTCAAACTTGAAGAATCAGATTACGAAATAAAAGTAAGAAAAAGAATTCGATTGTTTACATAAAATGGTGAACTTTTTCACAGCTGCAAGAGAAGGGATAATTTTTTTCTTTCACGAATATATATTAACACCTGTCTGACAAAAAGAACACCTTTGGCTCTGATACAGTTCTATTTATTTCCTTCTCTTAAGAGTTTAAGCTGTTAGTAGGAAGGGAATAAGTATTTGTACTAACTATCTGACAGATAATTTGTATTTGTACCATTGTTATCTCATCAAGTTACACACATTTGCACATGTGTGCACACATTGTACAAGCAGCACATGTACAATGTATGTATAAACAAAAACACACATGCCTGCATGCACACGTTTAGATCCTTTATATGAGCATATGCTTTGTTTATCTGGCGTGACTTTTTATGTCATTTTCTTTGATCAGCATCATAGTCCACGGAGCTGGGATAATACATTTGATGTTTATGACAATTCGGTCCGAAAACTGAAGCCAATTTGTTTTTTTTTTTGGCTAACCAATTTAGGTAAAAGGGAATGTCCCGAAATTACGCATGCACAGAGACATACGCACACACACAAAACATGTATGCTCATAAGCACATAGGCACACACACAACCAAATAGATGTACTTGCACAGAGTATTATATGTTTACATCCTTTATATGAAATTAGGTACTAGATCATCATCATCATACTCATGGAGCTGGGATAATGTTCATGGTGCTTATGACAATGAAGTGAAAGAGCTGAAGATATTATTTCTCTATTTGAGTTTATTTTTCATATTGCTTTTTACCTTTTTAGGTAAGTGGGAATTATTATCTATTTCTATTTCTTTTTCCTTAGGGTGTGGGTTGTTGTGTAACACCTAACATTCCTGGGGTACTTTGAGATGCCTATATCCAAGAGCAATCGTAGGTAGAAAAACCCCTTGAGAATGCTGGTGGACCTCTTCTAGTCGAGGGAGAGGTTCCAGGGTCACTCTGGCCTATATCTTTGCAGGGTTCCAGGGTCCCGTTTGAATTTTTTTGAAGGAAAATATTGTACTTTTTGGAATATCAAAAGTAATCTCTTTGAACTGAGCTTTGAATTAAGTGTTTGTTCTGAAATGCATGGTAAAATACAATGAAGATTGATCTGGCAGAACGTTGATGTTCCATTTCTACTTGAAAATTGTATTCTGCATTTTACACAAACTTTATACAAAACCTATCTCATTGTACAGTTTTTAACTGCGCTTTTCCTTGTTTAACCTCAATGAAAAATTATTAGGTGCGACGATCAGATGTTCTTTCTGCATGGAGTGGTATTCGCCCATTGGCTGTGGATCCATCAGCTAAAAACACAGAGAGCATTTCCAGAGATCATGTTCTTTGTGAAGATCATCCAGGCTTAATCACCATTACAGGGGGGAAGTGGACTACTTACCGCAGGTAAGTTACATATCAATTGTGAATAAATGCATTGTGGCAAGTTGTTAACACTTCCCCCATCCCTAAAAGGGACTATTTTAACGGGAGTATTAGCTGCCCCAGGCAATGCAGTTTAAGTTGTTCTTATTGATGAAGGTATTAATAAAACTTTGCTTATTGCCAGCATGGCAGAAGATGCAGTTGATGCAGCTATAAAGTCTGGAAAGTTGAAACCAACCAATGATTGTGTCACTCATAGCCTTCGCATTGTTGGTGGAGAGGGATGGGACCCAGCGTCATTTACAGTGCTTGCACAGCAGTATGTTCGAATGAAGAAGGCACATAATGGGAAACTTGTCCCAGGTGTAATGGACAGTGCTGCAGCCAAACATCTGGCTCATGCTTATGGAACGTTGGCTGAAAGGGTTGCTGCAATAGCGCAGGTCAGACGATTATTGAGAAGGTGTATATGTTAGTGTTCCTTGTTTTGATTCTATACTGTCCTGTTTTGTGAAAGAGAAATAAACATGAGCCCGTGTGGCAAGTTCTCTCGTCTCAGCTCATTTTCTTTTACTATTTTTGGACAGAGTTGATATTGTCACGTATTTTACTATTAGATGATTATCAATTTAGGCCTTTTTTTAATGCTCCTTATTCTAAGAAGATGAACCTTCTGATACGTGATTCAGAATACTTTAAAGAGATCTTCTCTTTGTTTTCTGCTTTTTTTTGGGGGAATCATTTGTTTATACGTGTATTAATTGTTAGCATTCTGTTTTTGTCAATGTTCCAGAATGAGAATCTTGGCAAAAGATTGGCCCATGGTTATCCTTTTCTAGAAGCGGAAGTTGCCTACTGTGCTCGTTATGAATACTGTGAATCTGTGGTGGATTTTATTGCAAGGAGATCACGCCTTGCTTTCCTTGACACTGATGCTGCAGGCCGGGCTGTGCCTCGCATAGTCGATATACTGGCTGCTGAGCATAAGTGGGATCGAACACGAAAGAAGCAGGAATTGCAGAAAGCTAAGCAGTTTTTAGAAACCTTCAAGTCATCTAAGAATGCACAATTTTATGATGGAAAACACACTGGTGAGTAGCTCTTGCACATCAAATTAACTCTTCTTTTTGTTTTGATTTTAGTTACCTGATGTGTTTACCTTTTTCACTTCTCACAGGCTGAAACTGAAATATAGTAACTTAAGAGGAAACGTCCTAATTTTCTGTCCATGTACATGACTCATGGATAAGGTTGAATAATTTTGAGAAGCTTTTTGTACAAGCTGTGTAGTAAAATATGACCTAACCTATTGATTACTTTGTAGCGCCCTTAACTGCTCCATTTGATGGGATTTCTTCTTGGTAACTCTTCTTTCAATGATGATCATTGAAAGCATTTTTTTTTATGAATATTGATTCTTGGAAATATTGACATAGATGTTAGATGATTGCTAACTACTGACAAAGGGGCCGTTTGGATCGTGAAAAATCCCAAAAATCCACCTGGTTAGTGGATTTTTGGGAGTGGATGTTTTTTATTTTTCACGCCCCCAACGGCCCCTAAGCCTCCTCCCCAGCGTCGTGTCTTTACTTACTGCAAACATAAACTACTCCCTAGTCCTTGCCATATAATCATATTAATTAAACTGTTCAATTTGATGGGTTTTCTTCTTGGTAACTCTTCTTTCAATGGTGATCATTGAAAGCATTTTTTTTATGAATATTGATTATTGGAAATATTGACATAGATGTTAGATGAGTGTTGGTCATTGGTATTGCTAACTACTGACTAAGCCTCCTCCCGAGCGTCTTGTCTTTATTTACTACAAACATAAACTACTCCCTCGTCTTTGCTATATAATCATTCTCCCTCCGTTCTAAAATACTATGTACATTTGGAAGTATTATTATTCCAAAATATTGTGTATATTTTGTCAAATCATGTGACTTCCTCTTTTTAAAATTGGAGGAGACTTGGAAGGATTGACTAGAATTTTGTTCATGAACGATCAAACGAGTTAGTTGGTATACAAGGGAGAGGAAGTCATGTGACTTCCTTGTGGGCTTCATGGTCCAATAAAAATGGGAATTTTATCATATGTACATAATATTTTGGAAGTGAGAGAGTATTACATAGCTGAAATATAAAGCTATCAATCTACCACTTTTTTTTGTTTTAAATTACCAAATTTTAAAGTTAAATTCAACGAAAACTAATAAAAATTAAAGTCTAGCACTATTATTCTCCCATATTAAATCCCATGCAATATCTTCATCAATTTCCATCATCTGCCACGAAGAGATTATCTTGGAACTTCGTTGCGCCAGTGCGTTTAAATAACACATGGGATTCCCTGAGGGATTCCAAAGCTACGAAGCTCAGTAAAGGATAATTACAATGAAATCAATTAAGTCATGTACAATATAAACAATAACAGGCGTGATAAATATCGATTGCATAAATACTTATGAATCACATTTTCTCAATATAGCATTCCCTTTCAAGTCAAGCTGCATGCACACGGACATGATGTCTGAAGGGTTTCATTTTATCGTGAACTTTCTAGCCTAACTGAAAGTTTGAAACATCCAACATTACATCATGTTTTCCCTTGGCACTAGGCACAAATAATAGCACAAAACAAAGAATGAATACCTGACCCAATGAGTTGATGATTTCTGTGTTCCTTGGTTTTCATGAATAACAAATATGTCATACATGGAAAGCGTGTGAACTTGGTCAGAATCGCATGTTTTGATTGAGCATACATGGAAAGCGTGTGCGCCATTGATTGGTGATTGATGGCTGGTGAATCTTCACAAGCAGATTCGAGTTCGACGGCGAGGCTCTGGTCGTATGCAGCATAAGTGGGGTTGGGAGCTGCGGCAGGGCTGCGAGCATTGCTCTTCAATCCTCTTCCTCCTTATCCTCCTTGTGCTTTCCCTCCACCAACTGGCCATCAGTTTACGGCCTAGTTTCTTCCTATCGAAGTAGAGGGGAAAGGTCCTCTTCTCGATTATTCCTTTCTGCCCATCTGTTTTCTCAACCCCTCTTCCTTGAAAATGAATTTCTTTCTCCCCAATTATTAGCAGCTACCACTCTCATCAGGGGGCCAAAGCATTGGTTCTGGTTTAGCTGGAGGAAGATGATGTGCATGAGTGGCCCAGCAGCCTAGGTGCAGCTCTTGTCTTTGCTGGAGTTGATGTCTTGAACTACAAGGTAGGAGGAAGAAGATTCGGGAAAGAGATGGTCTTGGAGGAGGAAGTGTAACCCAAGAGGAAGAAGAATTGGCTGAAACGCTATCCAATTGATCTGAAGCCCTATGCGATTAATTGTAAGGCAGTTTGTATGTAGAGGTTTCTTGAGACGGTTTTCGATCGATCAGAAGCTAGTTCCGGTCGATTTCAGGTCCCGTTTTAAGTTGTTTCTTCACATGATTCTTTTCTTAATTAGACTAGTAGATGGTTTCACGTCCAAAATGTCTATATAAAAGGTTCTAGGGCTCCATGTTATGCATGTGTAAGGGTTTACAAGTGAGAATAACTTGTGTGGGGTTGTACATGGACAGAAGGTGAGAATAACCTACACTTGGAGATTTGGGAGAGGCACAAGGTGTGTAAAATCTGTACATAAATAACTAGGTATGAATATGAGAAGAAAAAGGTTCAGAGTAACAACTCACTTTGTTAATTTGGTAATGTTGAATTTATGGATTGTTTACATTAATACATAAATGGTAGGCAAGTGTGCTTTAGAACATTACTAAAGAGCCAGGATTGACGTGACAAAGTTTATGCACCACACTGTGAGATTTGTCTCTAGCTTCTCTTGTTGTGGAACCCTGTTATGGGCTCGCTTGGTTTCCTCTATCTGGTCGTGGAGTTCTGTTGT
Organism: Houttuynia cordata; assembly: GCA_039654745.1. Taxonomy (NCBI): domain Eukaryota; kingdom Viridiplantae; phylum Streptophyta; class Magnoliopsida; order Piperales; family Saururaceae; genus Houttuynia; species Houttuynia cordata. Next base: position 13,454,071 of record CM077504.1, read on the forward strand.
TTTCGATGCTTAGACGATCTTAATTAAGAGCTGTGAATTGGTAGTTCCCGTGTGGTGTTAGTTGCTCGTGTGGCCGCTATTGGCACTGTTGTCCTCACTCAGCACAGTGCACCTGTCAATCTGCTTACAAGGGAAGGAACTTCCATTAGCTCACAGGACTAGGTTACTAATTAGTTGCTCCAGCGTTTTTGTCAACTGTACAAATTTGCTACATGTAGCAATGTAGAAGAACTTCTTCCTAAACACCTTGAAGTTTAATCAAACTTTCATATGTCATAACCCTGAATAGGCTGATGAGTTTAGGCCTATCGACTTATGTAATTTTGAGTATAACATTAGACCAAAACATTCTTGTAAATCAATTGCACAATATCCTGATAATAATATCCCATCTGTCCGGCATTATTATTACGACATGCGAAAAACTAGGGTCTGAAAAATGTATTACCCTATTACCTTAGAAGACCTTAGTAGACTGGGCACAGACTACTTTGTCTTGGGATTCTCAAAGACGACATTGCTTACAGAAAAAGAGAAAACTGTACATCTGCTTAATGCGCTTGGCAATTTGTTTCACCCGAGTGTAATAGCCTGGGGCATTGGCCCCACTTCCTTAAAGAGGACATTTGTAGGATATGTTAATAATAAAACCAGACGGAGGAAGTATCCTTGTCCAGCTGCTTTGCTGCCCAATAGGTTGATACTAGCATTTTAGTTGCACAGGAAATTGTGCATTTTCTGATGTATGAGAAAAAGATGTAAAAAGGGCCATGTAGCCACAAAGTGGATTTCGAAAAAGCACTTTATAAGTAAAAGAGGGAAAAGGTGTAACTAGAGTAGAATTTGTAAAAAATGGTCAAATTATAATGTTTTCTGTAACTATTGCCAAACATCATATTTTAATCAATGGGATCACATCCGAGAAGTTCTTCATGAGAGGACACTTCGATAAGGTGTCACCTTGAAACTCGGTATGCCTGCATGAAGAATTCAAAAGAAAATGTCAAAGCCACATATAACCAGTCAACAAAACGATTCAAGTGAAAATAACAAGCAATAAGAAACCTTCTGACTATTGACGGATTACCTTAACAGTTTTTAGGAGTTCTTTGGCTTCGTTATTGTTTTTGAAGTGATCTCTCACAGGCTGTCAAAACAGTAAGACAGCTTAAGATACATGTGACAAATATATAAAACTATGATCGTTAAACCTCCTTGTGCTACTGCAAGCCCTGGCACCAGTATATGAAGTCACAATGTAAATGATAACGATCAATTTATGTTCACTGTACATGGATCAAAAGTTCTAATTAACTACCAAGAATGCTTCCCATGTCTAACTTCGTTAAATTCCCACAAGGACCTACTAAAATTTAAGACTGTCAAAGTGATCACCTGTAATATCTTATTTATAGCTTTTGCAAGAGAGGGCTTGAGGTCACCAGGATGTAATGTTCCATTTGTGTAGTCAGCAATTAGCTCTTCTATGCTGTTGAATACCCTGAGAAATAAGTACAAACATAGTCATCGTCAGTATTGACTGTATAGGTTCCACAAAAAAGAGAAACACTCATACCCACCGAATATCATTAAAAGAAAGATGCATTTTATAATTGCTAAACAGCAGACGGACAGAATGAGATGTATGAGCTAGACAGAATGACCAAATCTAGCATCTGCTCTGCAATCATTACTGCCAGCCAGCAATTGTTGCACATGAGATGGGAGGGGCCGACAGTGAGCAATTAAGGCATCAAAATTTGAACAATTGAAAAAGAAACTCATTTGTTTTGCAGAAAGTGGCAAATTTCACCAAGGGACATCACCGAGAGAACCACATAAATGATAGGAAACAAACTCTCAAAGATAAAATCACTGAGACAATTTTTCTGCAAATAAAATTAAGTCATGCTTTCACCAAACTTTGTCATTCTTTAATAAGATAAAGGGATTAAGGGATAAGGGATACACTTAACCGCTGAGAATGACAATCAGATATAACACATTCCATAGTGACAAAAAGACACAAGGAAAAATAAACATCTAGCAAGAGCTCGATGCTCATCTTCTTTTTTCACTCAAATATAACTATGCCATGTTCTAATTATTTAAAGCAAGCCATAAACATCGCTCTTGACGGAAGTGGCACAAAATTATACCCTGACTTACTTGTTTCCACCATTCTTTGCATCACGTTCTACCTCAAAATTTCCAAACCAAGGAAACACAATGTAGCTTATGTACTCAATACATGGATTTCCTTCCACAATTCCTGGAGGGCAGTAAGCTTTCTTTATCTTAACATTTACTTCAGCCTGTTAGATCAAGCATAAAGAATAGGATAAGTAGCATGGCTTATATTTTCAATAAAACAAACAGGTCTAGATAAATCATAAATGAAATAAACACCAAAAAGTTCCTCTTTGGTTCCTCGAAAGAGGAAATTGATAAAACCGTGTGCTTGCAACAATACACGTTTCATTGGCTACAAATAGACAACATCATCACGGTATTAATAGCATTGAAACTTTCATACTGATTAGTGGGTCAAGCCTCATTTTAACTGGCATAGACACATTGTCGTCAAATTTACAAAACAAGGGCACAAAAGTTACAGGGCTGAGATGTGATTTAATATTTTTATCTTCCAAGGAAGCACAGGATGTCAGGACTGGGTAAAAAATACCTCCTCATCTTCCATGTAAATGGAAGAAGATGGGTCACTTTTTGACATTTTCTCTTGTCCTTGTTGCAAGCCAGGAAGCATGTCTGCAATCCACCATCACTCAAAGGAATAATTAATTCAACCATGACAATCAAATGATAGAAAGAAAAAACATAATGTGAAACCATACGATGAGATAGAATGATAGGCTTTCTCTTTCTTTTAATGTCATCACAATATTCTCTGGCAAGAACATTCACTTTCCTCTGATCCATACCCAACTGACAGATGTCAGCCTGCAAGAACAAAGATAAATGAAAATGTATCATATAATATTTGTTCGCTCATTAATGTAGAATAAAATAATTATGTACATCGAATTGTTCCCCAGATTCTTTTTCAAACAGGATAAATGGAGAAGCTAATTGATTGTTCCAAAAAGTATAGAAAAGCATAAAGATAACTGAACCTTAAGAAAGAAAATGTCAGCGCATTGCATGCATGGGTAGAAAATCTGAGCTGCTGTCAGCTCATCCTGTTCACTCCGACCCATAATCTGACAACACCTGAATAAAACAAAAAAATGATTAACCCAAAAAGTTACAGAGGGAAAAATCAGTATTTCACTTTTGAAATATACCAGCCGTTAGTTCTTATTAGTTGGTATTATTTTTCAGTTAGAGATCTAGAGTAACTACAAGATGCAATTGACATGAACCTAGTTATCCAAAAAAAATTGACATGAACCTCATTATTCTTGGAAGCTTGTTCCTTCGAGCAATGTCCATAACAAGTGGCCAGTACTCATGTGCTCGAGAATTAATTTCTTCAGAAGACCACAAAAATTCAACTTTGTCAAGTTTCATTCCTGCAGCTTTCCAAATCTCGATCAGATATTTGCCAATAGTTTTTATTTTCTTCAAGTCACCACCCATTTTATTGTTAAGTTGTGCAAACCAATCTGCTATCCATATCTTGACATTGCATCCAGCAGATGTGAGCTTGTTCACATTTATTGTCTTCAAAACACCCTGCACAGAAAAAACCTCTAAAAATTTCAGTCTCTGCAGAATATTCAAGAAACACATAAAGAATATGGGCTTTCAAAAAAATTTTCAGAAAGCACACAGAATTTCTCATTCAATCCCCCCCCCCCCCCCCAGTTAAGCTTCAAATCTTACAAAATGTCTACTTTTTCTTCCTTTCTTAATGCATGCTTAGTTTCGATCTTTACGACACTGTACAAACATTAGGATCACATTACTCTGCTTTAATGTTCAACTTTTAAGGCTAGGTTTTATGTTCCTCTTATTGCATCTACAAATTGAGTGATAAGTGACAGTGATAGAGAAGCATAAGAAGGCTGCATTTGTGCAACCATTTCTTTATGTATCTGGTGCCATGACAAATCACTAGTTCGAGAAATAAAACCAATGATAAGAAAACATTCTAAAAACCCAATTAATATACTTTCTCTTCCTTTCTTAATGCATGCTTAGTTTCCATTTCCAACACCTCATACAAACGATAGGATCACATTACTTCCGTTTAACTTTTGATTTAAAAGGATAATTTTTGTTACGTGATTGCGACTACGAATTGGCTTAATAGTGCCAATCATAGAGAAGAAACAACGGCATAAAAGAGGATGCATTTGGAGAAGATAGCCTAATGCTCTGAAAATACTCCCTCAGTCCATTGAAGCCTGTCTGTACTTGGAAAAAACACAGGCCCATCATTACATGGCTGACTTTGCTCCTTCACAACGAAACACGGAAGGTGGGGCGTGGACTCTGGTTTTTGTAATGGCCTTAGAGTCTAATAAATTTAACTCATTTTCAAATGCAGATGGACTTCATTGCACGGAGGGAGTAAACACACATACACATAATAATCGAAGGAGCATTTTTAGAGCACTTCATCAGATAACACTTTCCTTCTAATAATACCTCATTGAAAATTGTATGTAACAAAAGACAAATCATATGCGCGAATGAGATGAGTTCAACATTACAGAAGCTATATCGGGAAAGCGATTTCGCAAGGGAGCTAACCTGAGCGATGTGCATTCTTCCGGAAGGCTCGAAGCCATCGTAACAGATGGGGTTCTCTTTAGCAGCCAGAAGATTCATCAGCTCATCCTCTTGGATGCATTCCTCTCCTATGCTTCTTATAATTTTGAACCTCTCCTCGACCGTCAACCTGCCGAATTCACATATCCATCAACCAATCACAAGATTCGAGCGAAAATTGGAAGCTAATGAGATCAAATGTATGGTATAACCCGGATGACGATGAAGGTTGTGAATTAAGACTGAGGGAGGACATATCGGCATTGGAGTCGCCATCGTTATCTGGCGCCATGACCAATCACTGATTCAAAAAACCGATCAGTCTGAAGCTATGCCCGGAAGCAAATCACAAGAATGTTCTCACCTGACGTCAACGAAACGTCGAGGGAGGAAGGTGGCGGTGGCGGTGGCGGCGGCCCGGAGCACGGAGAAGGAGAGGGAGATGGGGTTCTTATCTTAAATGCGCTTCCTCTGTCCCATATTAACAGCTACATTTGGATGTTGCAAGAGAAAAAGGAGACCTTGAGAGCCGGACTCAGGAGGGGATCATAGGTATCGCCAAGGGTGTAAACGGGCCGAGCCAAGCCGGATCAGCTCGCGAGCTGGCTCGGCCCGACTTTGGGCTCGGCTTGGGCTCAATTATACTCGGCTCACCTTGGCTCGTTCAAACTCGACTCGAACAAGTTCGTGAGCCCGCTCGAGCATGGCTCGTTATTTTATGTATATATACGAGTCGAACCGAACTCGAGTTCGAATTTGAAATTTCCAGCTCGAGTTGAGTCATGCCCAAACTCGGTTTAGCTCGGCTCGTTTACACCGTTAGCTATAGCTCTAAGGTAGAGAATAAAAAATAAGAAAATTTACTGAATAATACATAATAAAATAAAAAATTACGGACACAGTTAGACAAAAACTTATTTCAAAACCCGCATCAAGTGTTTGGGTTATCTATGCGGGTTTTTTTTACTCTGACCCGAAAGGCAACACTTGATGCGATGCCTCCTTGTTGTAAATAGAAAATATGTCGTTTCAGCTAACATTTTATATTTTATTAAGCATTTTCAGAAAAGCGTCACTTGAAGTGACACCATCTTCTTTACAATAAGAAAGGCGTCGTTTCAAGTGACATCTTTAGTTTTATTGGTAAAAAAATAAATGCGTCATTTCAAACGACGTATTTAAGGTTTAAGACTTCTCATTTTTGTTCCTAAATATGTTTTTGTTTTTTTTAAATAAAGACGTCGTTTTAAAGAACATTTTTAAGGTTTAATAATTTTATTATTGGTAAAAAAATCGCTGACGTCCCATCTCTGCCCCACCTCCTCAAATCACAACTTCGCCCCGCTCTTAGTCTACCAGCTCCGCCCCGCCCCGCCCCCCATGACCTCCTATCTCTACTCAGCCCCCTAACATCCTAGCTCCTCCCCGCCCCTAGCCTACCAACTCCTCCCTGCCTCTGGCCTACAAGCTCTCGCCCCCTCCGACATCAAGGGAGGGGCGGAGCTGTGACGTCAAGGGTGGGGCAGGGAGGAGTTGGTAGGCTAGGGGCGGGGAGGAGCTGGGATGTTAGGGACTGGGCAGAGATAGGAGGTCAGGGGGGCGGGGCGAAGCCAGGACATGAGGAGGTGGGGCAGAGATGGGACGTCAGGGATTTTTTTTACCAATTAAAAATATATTAAACCTTAAAAATGTTCTTTAAAACGACGTCTTTATTTTTTAGAAATAGAAACATTTTTTAAGAACAAAAATGAGATGTCTTAAACCTTAAAGATGTCGTTTGAAATGATGCCTTTGTTATTTTTTTTACTAACAAAACGAAAACATCACTTGAAACGACGTCTTTCCTTCTTGTAAAGAGAATGGCATCGCTTCAAGTTATACCTTTTTGGGAATACTTAATGATCGTTTAAATATAAAACCCTTGCAAGTGCACAAGGCAATTGTACTACAGTGAGTATAAAAGAAGGGTTGTCGAACCTCAGGGACGGATTAATATTTTACCAAATTCAAGAGAAAATAGCAATGTTGATTCTAGACTAAGAAATCAATGAACTTTTAACTAAACTAAGTGAGAATTAATCAATGTGGAGAAGACCAAGGCTTCGAATCCACCACAATAAACTAGTGTATCGTTTCTCTCTCTCTTTTGAATAAAGATTTCCAATTGGCTAGCATATTCCTCTCGGACATACACTTGTCAACTCAAAATATAGTGCTTTCCTCACAGATTTAACAAAACGCAATAATAGTGTTGGGATGTTAAAGGCTACTATAAAATGATACCTATAGCTTACTGGTGTAATTATAAAGGTACTGTATCACATTGGGAATGAGTGATATCTAATAATATCATGAGTTTATCTTAAGGTATGTAGTATAATTAAAACAATTAGAAAGTTAGACCCTCGGCCAGGGATATTTCTGCACCAACAATCGTTAATAAAAAATTCATAACTAAATTTTGAAAATTCAAAAAATTGCAATGTCTGCGGGGTAGTCTACATTAAAAATTTTATAACTTAACTTGAAATATAAAAATTATGGTAAGGGTTGAAAGTGAACTGTTATGCAAATAACAGTGTAGGAATTGAAGGAACATTATACTATTAGTTAGTATCGTGTAATTATTGAGTTTAAGGGTTAAGATAATAATTAATAAAGTTAGAAAGACTTGAGTAACGACTATTCCAGAGAGATTAATTTTCTGGAATCGAGTATTGGGGTGGAGTCAAGTCAAACCGAGTCAATGTTCCGCATCATGTGGTTTTACCATTAGAAGTTGTCACAAAGATTCCAATTAGAGTTCGTACTCTCGAACCCTAATTCTCCGGTTGCTTTGAACCATTAGAGACTATGGTCAGATTTAGAAATTCCTATCTATGGCTATGCACAGAGAATTTATCAAACAAGTAAAGTTACTGTTATACCCCGACGAGTTGAGGGAAGCATGAGGAAATGATTGTTTTGATTACTCTTTTAGCGAGTTGAATGTTGATGAAGAGTTTTGACTTCTCATTCCTCTGTTGAATTGTTTGCTCATTGGGATATTAACATCTCAATGGTGTTCCTATGAGAGTCTATTGTTGAAAGATGAGAAAATCTAGTAAGTCCGATACAACCATTGCCGTTGGAAGTTGATACCCAGTTATCTAAAACTGTTTTCTCCACAAGAGTTATTGATGGAAACTCTCCGAAGTGGAAATCATAGTATGTTCAAGAGCCATTGCTAGATCCTCAGTGATCTCAGATATTCTATGAATCTCTGTAGTTTAGCCGATGATGGCAACACGTGCGCTTCTAGACTGTACGATATTATAGAAGGTCTGCAGTCTTCGCCTATTGTGCCCGTAAGCACCGATGGGGCTAGTATCCCTAGACACATGGGCGGGTTCCTCTGAAAAACCTCTGGGATGTTATGGTATTGAAGTTCATAGAGGAAATGGGCTGACCTGAGAGCAGAAGTTGACGATTCCTCTCACCCTGTATCTTTGGAGTCTGAATTAACTGTTATTTCTATTCGTACAAAATGAATGTTTGGAGCCTTTATTTATTATTATATTCTTAGCAAGAGTTGCTGATGTTATAGTAAGTTGATTTTTGAACCTTCAAGTTCAGATTTCTTTGATGTTATAAACTATTTTGTTCAAATTTGAGTCTGTGTATTCTTTTATTCTTTTATCAGTGGGACTTTGGCATCCTACTGGGTATTTCATTCGAAATACTCATGCAGCCTCTGATGTAGGAATTAAGAAAGAATGAGGCAGATCTGGTAAGAACTTTTGATATTGAGATGGATGGCTAGAGATGGGCAGATGAAGACTTTTTCTTTTATTTAATAGTTATGTTAAACTATTGTTGCTTTGTGGCCTCGGTGCCTCATATTTTAATTATTATTGATGGATTATTTTGTGATGTAATAATTTAAATAGTTCTTTGATAATGTTACGTATAAGATTTGAGTACGTGAATATTGTTCAGTCATTTCGAACCTGTATGATCCTATATTTTGGTTAATGGGAATGAGAACGATCGAGTATTCAGTCGTGTCCAAGATCTCAAACCTCTTGACAGTCTTAGATTAGTGGCTTCCACGCTCTAATTAAGGTTTTGAAATTTGGGGGTAATCCACCAACACTAACAGGCGGTGGTAATCCACCGACAGTCTAAAAGGCCAGTATGGGTGCATTTGGTTAATAATTTTCTGAAAAAAAAATTAGGCTAAAAAGGCCTTAAAGGTGTTTGTTTAGTGAAAAAGCTTATAGGAGCTGCTGATGGTAAAAGGTGAAAATTTTTACTTATTTTCACTAATCAACTGTCAGTACGTTTGGTTACTAAAATTGGCAATTTTCACTCATGATGGTAAAAACTGAAAAAAAAAAAAAAAAGCAAATCACCCCTGAAAAGAAAAAGCGATAAAAATATTGATTCTCATTCGAATGAGCATCATCCTGGAAATTTTCTAATCGTCACCTCATCACCTCTCACTACCCTCTCGTTGCTGGCACCGGCACCAACACCACTGTCGCCACCACCACTGCCTATGGCCGCCGCCTATTGTGGCACCATCCACCGCCCACCACCACCGCCACTCACAACTGCCTCCTCCGCCGCCAGTACCACCCACCACCACCATTGTCGCCACCCACCGTCGCCGCTGCCATCTAAAACAGAAAATTTTCATTGGCTATGCCAAACACAAAGCACACTTGATTTTTTTTAGGTTCTCAAACGCAAGTTACCAATCAAAAGTCAAACTGATTGTTAAAGACTGAAAATATGACTAATTTTAGGTTCCCAAACGGATTTTTCACTATTAGAAAAATCATATATTAATTAGAAAATTTTCAGGGTGACATTTTATTTTCACTTTTCCCTCTATCGAAATGCACCCAATGTAACTACTCATCTTATATGCCTATGGGTGCGTTTGGATGCGGATAGGTGAAAGGTGAAAATTTATATCAGCCTGAAAATTATCACACTGATATTTTCTGATTGGTGACAACCCGTTTAGAACCTGAAAGTAAATAAGCGTCAGGGTGAAAATTTTCAGGCCTGATTTGTGAAAGGTGAAATATGTTCGGGAACTGAAAATAAATCACATTGATGTCGCCCTCTTTCTCCCCGGTGGTGATGGCGGCGGCGGTCTCGTTGAGCCCCCCTCCTCCGGTCGCTGCCGTTGCTGCCTCGTTGAGCCCCCTACCTTGACGCCACTGCCGCTGCCTCGTTGAGCCCCCCACCTCGACGCTACCGCTGCCCCATTGAGCCGAGGGAGCCGAGGGCTATCTCCCAATAAGCCATCGGGGGAATCGAGTAATCGAGTACTCGATAGATCCATGTACCGTGTACTCGATTACTCGATCATCACTCACCTACGTCATATAATCACGATAACCACATGGATATCGATTAATCGAGTAATCGAGTACCGATTACTCGATATATGCATCTACCGTCTACCCGATTACTCGATCAAAAAATGAGGAAGAATAAAAAAAATATAGACCAAAACGGACTAAAAATGAGGGAGATATGAATTGTTGAAGTTTGTTCAATTTTAACGGGGAATTACATGATCCAGTGTGCTATCATGTAATCGATTACACGATATCCCCCACATGGAAATCGAGTAATCGAGTAATCGGGATGATATATCCCAGTAATCTGAGACAATAAGGCTGGGAAATTAGGGAAAGTAGGGGGTCAAGATTGGGAAGAGAATGAGGGAAAGGGAAGGAGTTGAGAGGATCGAAGGAGGGAGGAAGGACCTCAATGGCAGTCGGCGGCTGCAATTGGGGAGGACGACTGGGGAAAGGAGGAGAAGGGATATGATGTAGACACGACGTCTACAGCGGAGAAGAATGAGACTAAACTAGAACAAAAGAAATAAGCATAAACTAATCTGTGATTCTCATTGATAATCCCGTTTTGGCCATAGGCCTTACATATATAAAGAGTAAAAATAGCCTAATCCTAATAGAAGTAGTAAATCCTAACTAGGAAATCATATTAAAGAAGGAATCCTATTCCTAATAGAAGTAAGAAAGGCTAATTGAGTTCATAACATTCCACCACACTCCGCATCGTCTTGTCCTCAAGATGACCAACCTGGATACTGCTCCAAAAAATCATCTTCGCGCATCCAAGCAGCATCTTCAGGAGCACGGTGCAACCATGCAACGAGAACTTCAGTAATAACACGCCCACGACGACGAATACGGCGACGCTCAAGGATAGCATGAGGCACTGGGCGAGACTCATCGAACGACAACGGTGGCGGAACAGGCTGTGGAAGAGCAGAAGGATCACCCATAAACTTCCTGAGTCGAGAAACATGAAACACTGGATGAACCTGAGCCTCATGAGGTAATTGTAACAATAGGCGACTGGACCAATACGCTCAAGAATAGGATATGGGCCATGGAAGTGATGAGAAAGCTTCTCATTGCTCGGCTTATGTATCGAAGTCTGCCGATAAGGCTGGTGGCGAAGATAGACAAGATCGCCAACCTCAAACGCACGATCGACATGGTGCCTATCATAAACTTGGCGCATGCGGTTCTGGGAGGCTACCAAGTTAAGGCGAAGCTGGCGCAACACCTCATCTCAAGTCTACAGGGTAGTGTCTACCTCAGCGATAGAAGAGTGAAGACGCACATAATGAAGCACTGTAGGAGGTGGTCGACCATAAACAATTTGGAACGGTGTATAACCCGCTGATGTATGGAACACAGTGTTATAAGACCACTCCGCCCAAGGAAGAAAAGATAACCAAGTGCGGGGCCTATCTCCAGCGAAACACCGTAAATACTGCTCAAGGCAGCGTTTACCACCTCAGTTTGTCCATCCGTTTGAGGGTGATAAGAAGAACTCATCCGAAACGTAGTTCCCTGTAAACGGAAGTACTCTTGCCAAAAGGAAGAGATAAACACCCTGTCACGATCACAAACAATAGACTTGGGCATCCCATGAAGACGAGCTATATCACGGACAAAAAGTTCAGCAACACTCTTTGCTGTATAGGGATGGGAAAGAGCAGAAAAATGTGCGTACTTGGATAGTCGATCAACCACTACAAGCACAACTGATTTACCTTGAACTGTAGGCAAACCCTCTATAAAATCCATACTAATATCCTCCCATACCCGTTCAGGAAGAGGCAATGGCTGGAGAAGGCCGGAGGGAGTGGTAGAATCACTCTTAGCACGCTGACACACATCGCACTGGGCCACAAAAAGTTGTACGGAATGTTTGAGACCACGCCAGGAAAAACTTTGAGAGACCCGTTTATAAGTACGAAAAACTCCTTCATGGCCAGCTGGTGGAGTAGAATGGAAAAGATGAAGAATATCCGTGTGTAGCTTCTCAGAGTTAGGCACCCATAGCCGCCCATGCCAGAACACAAGACCATCCTGCAAAATATATCTTGGAGAAGAAGAAGGGTTGGCCTGCAGGCGGGAAATAAGAACACCCATATCAGAGTCCACCAAATGAGCAGCCCGCAACTCGTCCAGAAAAGGAAAAACAGGAGTGGAAAGGGCATGGAGGGAAGAATCCTCAAACTGTTGGGATAAGGCATTTGCAGCGCGGTTCTCAGAACCCCGCTTATAGACCATCTCATAATCATATCCCAGCAATTTGGAGACCCAACGTTGTTGCGCGGGAGTAGCCACTCGCTGATCCAAGAAGTACTTGAGCGGTTGGTGATCAGTCCGAATAATGAAGTGACGACCTAAGAGGTAGGGGCACCACTTAGTCACTGCATGGACGATAGCAAGCATCTCACGCTCATAAGCAGATAGAAGTAAAGACCGTCCCAACAAAGCCTTGCTGAAAAAGGCAATAGGACGCTCATCCTGCATAAGAACGGCTCCAAGACCAACATCTGAAGCATCACTCTCAACAACAAAGGTCTTTACAAAATCCGGTAAGGCAAGTACAGGGGCAGAAATAAGCGCTGCTTTGAGTGCCTCAAAAGCGCGCTCAGCAGTGTCAGACCAACCAAATGCTCCCTTTTTCAACAATGCAGTCAAGGGTGCAACAATAGTGCCATAAGAGGAGATAAAACGCCTATAATAACCTGCAAGTCCGAGAAAACCACGTAATGCCCGTGGGGTAGAAGGTCGAGGCCAATCCCGAACTGCAACAATCTTGGTGGGATCCGTAGCCACACCATCAGCAGAAATAACATGCCCCAAATACTCAATCTGACGGCAACCAAAAGAACACTTTGAGCGTTTTAAGAAAAGATTATGCTCACGAAGGAGAGAGAAGACGGACCGTAAGTGCTCCAAATGGGTATCCCACGTAGGGCTATAAATGAGAATATCATCAAAAAATACCAACACGAAGTGCCATAGATAAACCCTGAAAATATCATTCATCAAACATTGGAAGGTAGAAGGGATATTAGTGAGGCCGAAGGGCATGACAAGAAACTCGTAATGGCCGTCATGTGTGCGGAACCCTGTCTTGGAAATATCGTCCGGGTGCATGCGAATCTGATGATAACCCGAACGGAGGTCCAGCTTCGAAAAGAACTGTGCATCGGCCAACTCATCAAGTAGCTCCTCAATAACTGGAATAGGGTACTTATCCTTAAGTGTAATAAGATTAAGTGCCCTATAATCCACACAAAAGTGCCAAGAACCAACCTTCTTGCGGACAAGGAGGACTGGAGAGGAATAAGAAGACTGACTGGGATGATTAATGCCAGATGAAAGCATCTCGCGAACAAGTCGCTCAATCTCAGTCTTCTGAGCATGGGGGTAGCGATAAGGCCGCACATTGGCTGGAGGCGCACCTGGCTGGATAGGAATCCTATGATCATAAGCACGAGGGGGAGGTAGTCCACGAGGCTCCTCAAAAAGAGCATGATGCTCCTCAAGTAAGGTGGCCAAATCCGGTGAAATAGTCCTGGAGTCAGGAACATCAACTATCGGGCGGTGCTGCAACAAGTAGCCAGAACATTGAGAATGACAAAGTATTGCTGCAGATTCTGCAGGCTGAAGACGGCCCGGTGGTTGAGTGGTGATACGGACCGGATTTCCCTCATAAGTAAAATCCATCGTCATATGTCAAAAATCCCAAGAAACAGGGCCCAAAGCCTCAAGCCATTGAACACCGAGGACCACATCAGCCCCCTTGGTGGGAAGCAAGTATAAGTCCATAATATAAGATTGGCCCTGTAACTGCAAAGCAACGTTAGAGCAAACACCAGAACTCTTGAGACGATTTCCATCACCAATCAGCACATCAAAAGTCGCAGAGTCCTAGATAGAGTAGCCCAGACGGCGAGCAACACGGTCATTAACAAAATTGTGGGTACTACCACTATCAATCAAAACTGAAACCGGTTGTTTTTTAATCAACCCTTTGACGCGCATAGTACGCGGAGTAAAGGTACCAGAAAAGGCTTGCAACGTAATCTCCATCTCACAAGCCTCAATAGGGGTCAAATCATCCTCAACAATATCAGCACACGTGTCATCCTCATAATTTGTATCATAGCACTCATCCAGCAATAGGGACATATTTTTCATCACAATTGTAACACAGTCCTTTGGAACGCCGATCTGCCATCTGCGAAGCAGAAAGCCAAGTAATATGAGGAGTTGAGGAATTACCAGGGGGTCGAGTCGCACGGGGCTGTCCAGATGACGGAGGCAAGGGGGAAGGAGAAGGGGAAGGCCTAGAGAAAGAACGTCCCAACTGAGTTAGCTTTTCCTCACAAACACGAGCCATACGCATCGTTTCTGTTAAGGAGACGCGTGGAAAAGACTGCAACTCAGCTTTAATATGTGCCCGTAAGCCTGCTTCAAAAACTCCCATAAGGGTATACTCAGGCCATCCCTGAACACGGTTCACCAATCGCTCAAACTCATCCTGATAGTCCTGAACTGACCCACGCTGGCGAATCTGAGGAAGTAGACTATTATAATTCGTATAAGCAGTTTGGCCAAAGCGTAGACGAAGGGCTTGCTCAAACTCTTCCCATGTAGAATCAGGGTGACGCTCCAAATACTGGTCCACCCAATGCATAGCACGCCCTTCCATATGGAAGGAAGCCAACTCGCAACGCTCATGAGCGGGGGTCCGATGAAAGTGGAAGAAGCGTTTGGCACGTGAAATCCACACATCTGGGTCGCGTCCATTAAAGACGGGAAATGTGACACGTACTGGCCGAGCCTGGATAGTGCCCTCACGAGTAATAGGGGCATCCGCGCAGCGACGGTCCACATGACCATGACCATGATTGTGCCGTCCACGTCCACGATAGTTCACATGAGCTGGAAACTCGTCATCAGAGGCATAATAATCATCCGCATTAGCAGAAGCAGATGCGTGTGAAGGCTGAAACCCAGGGTGCACCGGCACATATAGAGGGGGACCCGTAGTAGGGCCCACGTGGGGAAATGGAATGCCAACGCCCAACGGATGACCGGCCTGTAATTGGGCAACAGGTTGGGTCGGTCCGTCAATAGAAGAAGGAGGCCCGGTTTGCGGGATCAGACCGGAACCAGGCCAAACCAGCCCGTCTGAACCGGTGTGCAGAAAGCCCGAAGGCACGCCCGAAATTGGCTGGGAAGCCATTAGGACAGGGGTGGTGAGCACGATCGGGGCGGCGGTGGCGGCCAGAATCCGAGGCGGTGACATCTCGGGCGGTGGTGACTGGTCCGGCAGTGGCCACAAAAAATGAACTACTATTTTTACTCTGATACCAATGATGTAGACACGACGTCTACAGCGGAGAAGAACGAGACTAAACTAGAACAAAAGAAATAAGCATAAACTAATCTGTAATTCTCATTGATAATCCCGTTTTGGCCATAGGCCTTACATATATAAAGAGTAAAAATAGCCTAATCCTAATAGAAGTAGTAAATCCTAACTAGGAAATCATATTAAAGAAGGAATCATATTCCTAATAGAAGTAAGAAAGGCTAATTGAGTTCATAACAGGATAAGATTAGGTTAACTTCTTCATTAACTCAAACAAGAGAGCCTATGCTCCTTACATAGTCTTCCCACGCAGTGGGCCTGGGCTATTCCCTCTAATTGGGCCAGAGGCCTTATTACATAAGACATCAAACCTATCTGGGCCAGAGGCTAGACGTCAGAAAGACTGGGCTACTCCCCTAACTGGGCCGAAGGGCCAATACATAAATGGACTAATAATATAAATAGACTAAATAGACTAAGTAGTTGGAACATAACATTCCACTACGCTCCGCTGCAGCCTTGACCTCATGGTGTCCAACCCGGATATTGAGCCAAAAATTCGTCCTCATGAACCCAAGAAGCATCCTCCAATGGTCGGTCCTGCCAGGTAATGAGAACCTCAGTAATAATGCGGCCGGATCGACGTACACGACGAGAATCCACGATCGCAGCGGGCACTGAGGGCAAGTCAGCCGGCATAGCAGGAGGAGGAGGAGTAGGGACCAAACGAGAGGGATCACCCAGAACACGACGAAGGCGTGAAACATGAAAAACCGGATGAACTGCAGAATCGTCTGGAAGTTGCAGGCGATAAGCAACTGGGCCAATGCGCTCCATAACTTGATAGGGCCCATGAAACCGATGGGCCAATTTGATGCTAGCTGGCTGATACAAGGAAGATTGGCGTGCAGGAAGGAAGTTGACATAGACCCAATCACCCACACAGAACTCACGATCAGAATGGCGAGTGTCATAAATTTGCTTCATGCGATTTTGAGCCAGAGCCAAATTGCCTTTTAATTGCCGCAGAATATCATCGCGAGACTGCAGTAGATAATCAACCTCACTGACCGAAGAACGCTGAGGCACATAATGGAGTAAGGTGGGCGGAGGCCGGCCATAGACAACCTGAAAGGGTGAGAACCCGGTAGAAGTATGGTAGGCGGTGTTGTAGGACCATTCCGCCCAGGAAGAAACTGGAGCCAACGCCTAGGATTGTCACCGGCAAAACAACGTAGATACTGCTCTAAGCAGTGGTTAACCACCTCTGTCTGGCCATCGGTTTGCGGATGATAGGCTGAACTGATGAGTAGACGAGAACCCTGAAGAGTAAAAAACTCTTGCCAAAACTGAGAGATAAATACGCGATCACGGTCCGAAACTATAGTGCGCGGCATACCATGGAGTTTGGCCACATCCCTCACATAAATCTCTGCAACACCTTTGGCCGTATAAGGCTGTCCCAAGGCTGAAAAATGGGCGTATTTTGAAAGTCGATCGACCACCACCATGACCACGGATTTGCCCTGAACAATCGGTAACGCCTCAATAAAATCCATGGAGATGTCATGAGGGTTCCTTCCAGACTTATAAGCGGGTCTCGCAATGGAAGTGATCCAGAATAGTCCGACGAATGCTGTCACAGTGCGGTACCCACAACCGATCCTTCCAATAAATAGTATTGTCCTTCGGGACGAAAGACGGATCAGTAGAAGAGTTGGCCTGAAGCCGGTCCAATATAGCAACTGTCGCAGGGTCGTCCTGATATGCTTTCCGTAAATTATCAAGGAAGGGAAAAGAAGGAGCGGACATACCAAGGGAAGAAGCCTCCTCGAACTGACGAGACAAGGCATCAACAACAATGTTCTCAGTCCCGTGCTTATAAACCAGCTCATAGTCATATCCCAAGAGCTTAGTCACCCAACGCTGTTGAGCTGGAGTAGCAACCCGTTGGTCCAAGAAATATTTAAGTGGTTGATGGTCCGTGCGAATAATAAAATGTCGCCCCAATAAGTATGGTCGCCACTTGGTCACAGACTGCACAATAGCCAACATCTCTTTCTCATAGGCGGAAAGTGACAATGATCGGCCAGACAAAGCCTTGCTCCAGTAAGCAATGGGGTGGCCAACCTGGAGCAACACTGCGCCTAGTCCATGTCCTGAGGCATCCGTCTCTACCACAAAGGGCCTTGAAAAATCAGAAAGGGCTAAAATAGGGGCAGAAGACATAGCTGATTTTAAGGCTTCAAAAGCTTGCTGGGCCGTCGGGGACCAAACAAAGGCTCCCTGCTTGAGCAAGCCAGTCAAAGGAGCCGCCAGAGACCCATAGTGACCAACGAACCAGCGATAGTAGCCAGTCAACCCTAAGAAGCCTCGAAGACTCTTCAACAAAGTCGATACCGGCCAATTGATCATAGCGGCCACTTTGGAGGGATCGGTGGACACTTCCCCATGAGCGATCACGTGGCCCAAATAATCAACCTGAGAGCGACCAAAAGAACACTTTGACCGTTTGAGAAATAACGAGTGTGCACGAATTACCTCAAGGACGGTGCGCAAATGCTGGAGATGTTGCTCCCAAGAAGAACTGTAAACCAATATATCGTCAAAGAAGACGAGAACAAACCGCCGTAGAAAATCCCGGAATAAATCATTCATAAGTCCTTGAAATGTGGCCGGCGCATTAGTGAGACCAAAAGGCATAACCAAGAATTCATAGTGGCCGTCATCTGTGCGAAAGGCTGTTTTGTGGACATCCTCGGGATGCATGCGGATCTGATGGTACCCCGCACGCAAGTCTAATTTAGAGAAGACCCGCTCATGGGTGAGTTCATCCAACAACTCTTCGATGACCGGAATGGGGTACTTATCTTTGAGAGTGATCGCATTGAGAGCCCTGTAATCCACACAAAATCTCCATGTACCGTCTTTCTTCTGGACCAACAAGACTGGTGAGGAATAGGAACTAGAGCTCGGGCGGATGATCCCGGTCAGCAGCATATCATGGACCAATTTCTCGATCTCAGCCTTTTGGATGTGGGGATACCTGTATGGACACACATTGGCCGGGGCAGACCCAAGTATGATAGGAATATGATGATCATGTGACCGCAGAGGCGGCAACCCCGAAGGTTCCTGAAACAGGTCCTCAAAACCCGACAGGAGGTCGGTCAGATCAGGAGGGTCCGCTTTCGAAGTAGTGCTCTCAGATGATAATAGTTGCAATAAAAATCCCTGAGGAGAGCCATGTGTAAGTGAATCCACCGAAAACATAAAATGAAGGGTACCAGGAAGGCCGCCCGAGAGCCTGGCAGTGTGGCCGTCAACAGTAAACTGCATTGTCATTGTGTCAAAATTCCAAACCACATCCCCAAGACCACGGAGCCACTGCACGCCTAGGACTACATCAGCCCCCTGCGTGGGCAATAAGTATAGGTCCACAGAGAAGACGTGACCTTGTATAGTCAACTCCATGGTGGGACACATGCCATCACTACGGAGGTTCGATCCATCACCAATGCGTACATCAAAGGGAGATGACGCTTGTAAGGGGCATCCCAGTCCCACAGCCACCTTATCGTTAATAAAATTATGAGTACTGCCAGAATCGATAAGGACGGATACCTTCAGTTTCTTTATAGCTCCTTGGACACGCATAGTTTGAGGCATGTACGCGCCCGAGAAGGCATGAAAGGAAATCTCGGGCTGCTCAGCAAGTGGTGGGTCTGTTGCAAAGCCAGCCCCGACATCGTCCTCAGAGTCCTCGTCCCAAAGACCCTCCAAAGCCAGGAGGGCGAGGGTCTTACATCGGTGGCCGGGAACAAACCGTTCCTCATAATTAAAGCAAAGACCTTTAGAGCGACGCTCTTCCATCTGGGCTTGGGTCAACCGTCGGATAGGTGGCTGAGATGCAGGTTGAGCATGAGAATCACTCGGAAGGGCCTGGTTGGCCGAAGACATGGGCGACCGAGAAGGGGGCCGCCAAGGCCTCCGTTGCCTGTTAAGCCGCTCCTCCGCAATCCGAGCGTGCTTAATGACCTCAGCCATGGATGTTCGCGGGTAGTGCCGGATGGCATCGGAAATCTCCAGCTTCAGTCCATGCATGAACTTACCCAATAGTGCTTCCTAGGGCCAATACGGAAGACGATTGGCTATTCGCATAAACTCCATCTGGTACACTCGCACAGTGGAAGTCTGCCGTAGGGAGCTGAGAAGCTCATTAAAGTCGGCATACTCTGTAGGTCCGAATTGAACACAAAGCTCTTGAACAAAGTGTTGCCATGAATGACATGGGTGTTCTTGCTCAAAATACTGATACCAAATCAAGGCATCGCCGGTGAGATGAAAGGAAGTTACCGTTAGTTTGTCGTCGTCAGATCGTGTGTCTTGGTAACGGAAGAACTTCTCAGCTTGGTACAGCCAATCCACCGGATTGTTTTCCCCGGAGTACTTGGGAAATTGGAGTCTGGCAAATCTTGGCTCGGCCACCGGCCGTAGTCCATGGCGATCTTCTCGCGAGTGTCCTTGATTAGTCCAGCTAGACTCCGCCTGGTGTGTGTTTCAGTCATCATCCCGATCGTTCTTATCTAGGCCCCTCCCAGAATAGTGCTGCACAAAAGGGGTCGATGAGGCATGGGGCCGAGCCCCTTGGGGGCCTGGAAAGTCGGCGCCCAAGGGGTGGTGTCCTGGCATAGTTGCTTGCGAGCCCAAGATGTTGGCGTTCGTGTCTAGGCGTCGGGCCTGCAAGGGAGGACCACGCACAAAGGGACCACTCAGAGGAGGCGGCAACACCCCCTTGTCTGGCCGACTTGGAGGGGGAGGCGCTGCCATAGATACAGCCATGCGATCCATGGACTCACTGATCAGCATCGTCATATCTTTTTAGTGTTGCTTAAATTCTTGCTGATTTTGATGCTGGCTCTGTAGGAGGGCTTGCAGGATCTGATTCTGGTGTGCTATCATCTCACGCAACTCATCTCGTCTGGGTGATAATGGAGGCGCCTCTGTGTGGGAGTCCCCAGGTATAGCTGGTTCTGTCGCTGCTTGGGGGTTGAAGTCAGAAAGCTGGGTACTCCTGGCCATGGCGATGGTTAGTTGTGCTTCCAAGGACCGATGCTCTGATACCAATGATATGTCCCAGTAATATGAGACAATAAGGCTGGGAAATTAGGGAAAGTAGGGGGTCAAGATTGGGAAGAGAATGAGGGAAAGGGAAGGAGTTGAGAGGATCGAAGGAGGGAGGAAGGACCTCAATGGCAGCCGGCGGCTGCAATTGGGGAGGACGACTGGGGAAAGGAGGAGAAGGGATAAGATTAGGTTAACTTCTTCATTAACTCAAACAAGAGAGCCTATGCTCCTTACATAGTCTTCCCACGCAGTGGGCCTAGGCTATTCCCTCTAATTGGGCCAGAGGCCTTATTACATAAGACGTCAAACCTATCTGGGCCAGAGGCCAGACGTCAGAAAGACTGGGCTACTCCCCTAACTGGGCCGAAGGGCTAATACATAAATGGACTAATAATATAAATAGACTAAATAGACTAAGTAGTTGGAACATAACAACATGGTAGACACATATATCGAGTAATCGATTACTCGATTTATGTGTGTACCGTGAACATGATTACTCGATCTCGAGCCATCTACGTCGTATAATCACGATAACCACATGGAAATCGAGAGATCCAGTAATCGGGTAGACGGTATACACAGATCAAGTAATTGAGTACTCGATAGATCCATGTACCGTGTACCCGATTACTCGATCGTTATCCAGATACGTTGTATATTCACGATGATCACATGAAAATCGAGTAATCGGGTACACGGTAGACATATATATCGAGTAATCGAGTACTTGATTTATGTGTGTATTGTGAACCCGATTACTCGTTCTCGAGCCAACTATGTCGTTTAACGATTCACGATGGATGACGATCGAGTAATCGGGTACACGGTACATGGATCTATCGAGTACTCGATTCCCTCGGTGGCTTATTGAGAGACAGCCCTCGGCTCCCTCGGCTCAACGGGGCAGTGGTAGCGTCGAGGTGGGGGGCTCAATGAGGCAGCGACGAAGGCGTCGAGGTAAGGGGCTCAACGAGGCAGTGACCAAGGGAGGGGGGCTCAACGAGGCCGCCGCCGCCATCACCACTGGGGAGAAAGAGGGCGACAACGAGGGAACCCGACGATGGGCGAGGGGTGGTGGGTATTTTTTTTTTCTGTTAGCTCTCCCTCGTCAGCCTGATTCTCGCTCAGGTGAGAATCAGCCTTTCACCTTTAAAGGCCAATTTTTGGCCTTTGAGCAAACAAACACTTTTCAAACCTGAAAAGTGAAAGAGTGAAAATTTTTAATTTTCAACGAGGCTGAAATATTATTTTTTTTCACCAGACAAACGTACCCTATATTCATATTCATAGACCCTTTTTATTTCTGAAAATAACCGCAAAGGCTGCAGCTACGTTTTTTTATGGGAAATTTATATAAAAAAATAAAAAAAAAATTACTAAATTGGCGCACTGTAGCAAATATTTCCCAAACTGGTGTTCTGACAAGCCACGCAGGCACCAGAGCGGCCGCTGGCGCCTGCGTGGCCTTTTTTTTTTAACCGGCCCGAAAGGCGTCGGTTGAACCGATGCCTTTTAATGCCTTGTCATTTTTCGTCCCATTTTAAATCGGCCGTTACTTCAACGATACATATCTCTCTCATTTCTAACCCATTTTTACTCATTTTTTTTTTCATTCTTCCTTATTTTTAGTGCTCTTTCTAGTGATTATGATATCACAAAGATGTTGAGCCATCACATACCATTTATCGTAGTTTTTGTAGTATTTTTTTCCATAAATAGTATGCGATGGATCAACATCTTTGCGATATCATTATGACCAGAAAGACCACTAAAAATAAGGAAGAATAAAAAAAAATGGGCGAAAATGGATGAATAATAAGAGAGATATGCATCATTGAAGTTATCACCCCTTTAAAATGGGACAAATTTAAATGATGCATATCTCTCTCATTCTTCATCCATTTTCGCCCATTTTTTTTTCATTCTTCCTTGTTTTTAGTGGTCTTTCTGGTCATAATGATATCGCAAAGATGTTGATCCATCGCATACTATTTATCGAAAAAAATACTACAAAAACTACGATAAATGGTATGTGATGGCTCAACATCTTTGTGATATCATAATCACTAGAAAGAGCACTAAAAATAAGGAAGAATGAAAAAAAAATTAGTGAAAATGGGTTAGAAATGAGAGAGATATGTATCGTTGAAGTAACGGCCTATTTAAAATTGGACGAAAAATAAAAAGGCATTAAAAGGCGTCGGTTTTGCGAAGAACCGACGCCTTTCGGGCTGGTAAAAAAAAAAAAAAAGGCCACGCATGCGCTGGCGCACTAGTTTGGGAAATATTTTGCTACAGTGCGCCAATTCGGTAATTTTTTTTTTTATGTTTTTTTTTTATAAATTTACTCCCGGCGCAGTCCCGGGCTTCCAGCTTCTTGATCCGGCCTCCTGCCCATGTCCGATCCCTTCCCAGATCTGAATCTCCGACATCTCAATCCTCCACACCTTCCACTCCTCTTCCCCATCCAAACCCTACAATCTCTTATGCTGCTTCTCCGCCCCTAACTCCGGTCGCCACCTCCCATGGATCCGGCCGGGCCATCCGCCGCCGACCTGCCGGCCTTCTCCATCGGCCGGACCACTTCTTTGCCGTCCGCCGGCCGATCCAGATCCGACCACGACTCCCCCTCTTACCACACCCTCTCCTCTATCCTCAACAACCCCCATGTTGGCAAGTCCGGCGTCTACGGCTCCGATGGCTCCTGGGCCGGTTGGTTTGCCCCCGCCTCCGTTGGCCCGCCTGAGCTACCTCTGCCCATGGCCGCCTCCAAGATCCTCTTCCCTGAGGTCTCCCGGGCCGACTTCCTTGGTTACCTCGCCGCCATTTCCGAGCCCTTCTCCCGATTTGAGG
Organism: Houttuynia cordata; assembly: GCA_039654745.1. NCBI lineage: Eukaryota > Viridiplantae > Streptophyta > Magnoliopsida > Piperales > Saururaceae > Houttuynia > Houttuynia cordata. The sequence continues at coordinate 13,477,513 of CM077504.1, forward strand.
ACATCCGCCACCATGAGAGTCAGAATGCTGAACTCGGGCGGAGCACCTCCGGAGAGGTGAAGGGCTCCGATTTTGGGGCGCCGCCAGTGACAGCGGGTTCAGGACCCGGGGAGGCGCTGGTTGCGTGCCTCAGGGAGGTGCCCTCGCTGTACTTTAAGGAGGATTTTGCGCTGGAGGAGGGCGCCACGTTCCGTGCTGCCTGCCCTTTTGCGTCGACTGTGGAGAATGCAGTGCTACAGGAGAGGCTCTCGCACTACCTGGATGTTGTGGAAATGCATTTGGTGAGGGAGATTGGATTGCGGTCGAATTCCTTCTTCGAGGCGCAGGGGCAGCTCCAGGACTTGAATGGTAAAATCCTTGAGGTGTGTGGCCGGATTCGAGGGCTCAAGGAGACAATACGACTCCTGGAAGCCGACTTTGTGGGGAGTGCCCGACAGATTCGAGGGCTAAATGCGACAAGAACGAATCTGCTTGTGCTTCAGCAAAAGCTAAGGCTTATACTGTACGTCAACCAGGCACTTTCCACATTGAAATTGGTAAGTTTACTTGCAGCGGTTGAAAGTGCATACTACATTGTACTCTGTCCAATGAAGCTCGTCTGTATTTGATAAATTACACGGTTGACTTTGATCCTTCAAGATCCAAAACATGAATAGGGAAGGGAAACTCGGGTTTTGTAGGGGCGCAATTAATTTAACTCATTTTGCAATGCAAATGAGCTTCATTGGAAGGAGGAAGTGACAAGTAGGCTTGTTTGTGGTTTAGTGATGACTAGTGAGTGGAACACTGGAGAACCCTAAAACAAAATTTGTTGATGTAATTGAACTAGTAATGTAGCATGTCGAAAACCATGCACAATATCAATGCAATGTCAGAATGGAGAGTTGGAAGTAAAATGATGCTTCCAATTCTCACAGTTGCTTATTAAGGAAGTATAATGCTGAAAAATATTAAAAAGGGTGGTAAATCTGCACCTTTTAGCTTGGTGTTGTGCATTATGTCTACTGGGAAAGTTTTTTCCTTTTCTAATATATTATCGGCAATAAGATATCAGAAAGCTCTAGATTTGTGGTATAAGAAATACATTTCTAATAATATCATTAACACCTGACCCCTCTTATCTCCCCTGCCCTCTTCTTCTGCTTAACACAGGGGTGAGGCAAGTTTTTTCTCCTCACGCCATCAAGCCACTTCAACTTCATTGCCACATTAACGCAGTGGGTGGGCATTAGAGATACTAGTTGGAGTGCACGTACAAATGTACATGTTAAACACAGATTAGCTGTCACTTTTTAATATAGCATTCTAAATCCATTTTCTTATTTTTATTAGCTTGTTCTTGCATGTAAATACATGACCATCCAATTAACTGTATATACTGTTTAGCTTGCACAAGACCACTGAAACAACAGTGAAACAAGTCCAAAATTGGAACGGCACAACTATTATCTAAAATGTGTAGTCTTGTACTTTATGACATTATAATTCATGCTTTTTCGAAGTGTTTCCTCTTCTGATATACAACTATTATCTAAATGTGTAGAATTGCAAATACCATCTAGCACTTATGACATCGTAATAAACACTTCTTTTTCAAAGTGCTTCTTCTTTTGATATTCTCCCAATCTCAAGTTCCACATTTGAATGTGGATCTGCAGGTTGTTTCCGACCAAAAGTGTTGAAAGCTCTCTTCCTTTGTTTGTCTCGACTATATGAGTTTCTTAAGAGGTTGTTGGGATACAACATATCATTAAGTTAGAATGTAAATTTACCCATCCACATCTTTTGACGTCACTGTCATTGCTCTTGTAGCTGGTAACCATTAGTCCATCGATGTACGTCGACGGATTTTTCTTTTTTCTTGGATGAAAAAGGTTCTGATGTACTCTTTAATCGAAACAATCTGAAAACTTTTTTTTTTATTACTGAACAATCAATCTGGAAAATTGGAAGCTAAAATCTTATAGTTAGTAACCATGAAATGCATTGTACCTAATTGAATATTTAATGAAAAAATGAGGGCAGCTGAGTCCATGCCAAAATCAGATTGTTCAGAGCTCAATATTTCTGTACAGTTCTATATATGATGTATAAGCCCTGGAGTCTCTGCTCCCAAGTGGCTGGGGAATTCGGATGCCCATCAGACTGTATAGACTTGCACATGTCGGAGTTGGGTCAAATAAGAGGTCCATATAGACGTCAACCATCTTTTGCAAATCAGAGTTCTTCCTTATCATCTCCTCATTATGAAATCTCAAGCTTTTAATTTCTTCCTCAAGAGGCAAGATTCGATCTTTCTTTTAATATTTTGGTACAACCTAAGTGTGGTCTTCTTGTAGTGAGATACTTGATCCATTTGGAGGACGACTATTTATGGAATGGACGCGCTCCTCATGGATGACAATGAAGAATTTTCGCGTCCAAGCTCTTGATATGTATGCAAGCAGCCAAGTATATATTGCCAGCAGGGAAGCTATGACTAGCAAGGAAAGATTTTGGTCTTGTACAAGGAAGCTATAGGTCCATTGCATGCCAATTCAGGCATGGATCAAATTTGGAGTTCCTTAAATTGGCGATTACGATATCTCTCTAGTCGCTACACCTCTCACCACCAGACTTCTCCTCCATGCCAAATTAGAAAAGCTAACAAATTAGGGCACTTCAGAATTTTACAAAATTGGCCTATGTAGTTGTCTTCTACTTATAAGACTTTACTACGGAGTTAATTTTCCTTATTTCATTTTATGATTCGAACAATCGTGATGGATTAGCACAACAATTGGTGATATGAAATCAAATTGCTTTGAGGTTTATTGGTAGTAATAAAAAAGGGTAGTGTAGACAGCGTTCGATATGTGTACTGGTTTTTTATGCCATAATCATATTGCTGCATTCTTTTATCTGTTTTAAGATGTAACCTAATAGCCATCAATCGTTGGCAGTAAACAATTGCTTACTTGCAAAAGCCCATATGATGCGGGCTGCTAGTAATCAACAAGATAGATAATACATTACAGAAGGGTAGAAATGTCATACAACTTACAGTTAGTTATAACTGTGTAGAGAATAAGGGTAGTTAGGACTTTTTACTTTTTAATGAGCCTATAAATAGGCCCATGAGTTTGTTAGGATGGGCAGTTCATTGTATTTTCAGAATTTCTTTTAGCTCTCTGTAACAGAGACTGTTAGCTTGTGGATTCAAGCTCCAGATTGTGGATTCAGTCTGTTTTCCTATTGTAAATCCTTCGTGGATTCGAAGAGGCCTGTGGATTCAGGCAATGTAATCCTTTCTCTCTCTCAATTCAATACAAGTTCTTCCTGTTCTACTCTTTCCTGTTGGTTGCTGCATCAATTTTGGTATCAGAGCCAGGTTGAGCAGTCTTCAATGGCTGCCAACGATCCAGCCAGTTTACAGTCCTTAGTGAGGGTGATTCAGCAGCAACAAGAGGTTCAGCAACAGACCAATGCTCAGCTTCAACAACTGGTGCAACAGATGCAGAAACTGACCTCAAATCTGACCATTCCGCAAAATCAGGAACCATATCCGAAAATTCAGGAAAGGGTCAATTTGAGCTCAGACTTGGAGGATCAATTCCAGAGGCAAACCCTAGCCTTCGATGGAGAAAATCAGGGTCAGATTCCCACATTTGCTCATAGAAACCAGTCTTCTACTGAAAGAAGAAATGGAAGGTATGGACAAGTTTATTCGAGAAGAGGAATGCATGTGGGAGGACTAGACAGAACTAGAGCAGCTAATGTTTCAGGAATAGCTGAAATTGACAGCTCTAGTGAGGAAGAAGAAGTGGCAGGTCGATTCCAAAATAAGTTGAACTCTCAGTGTAATCCCGAGAGAGATCTGCCAAGGAGTCAAAGAGGTATGAACTATCAACCTATTCAACAGTTCAAACCAAAATTGGAATTGCCATTTTTTAATGGACAAATGATAATCGATGACTTCCTAGACTGGATATATGATGTTGAAAACTATTTTGATGTGATGGAAGTCCCTGATGAAATGAAGGTGAAGCTTGTATCCTGTAAACTAAAGAAAGGGGCTGCAGCTTGGTGGAATCAGGTACAAGTAAGCAGGGTACAGAGGGAAAAGCATCCAGTTAGGTCTTGGCCACGCATGAAACAGATGCTCAGAGATCAGTTTTTGCCTGTTCATTATGAACAGATGTTGCTCCAGCAATATCAGAATTGCAAGCAGGGCAACAGAACAGTTTCAGAGTATTTGGAGGACTTTCAAAGGTTGTCAGCCAGGAACAACATAATTGAGAAAGAGTCACACAAAATTATCAGATTTAAAGAAGGCCTTAAGTTCAATTTACAAGAGAAATTGGCTTCTCAGCCTTTAGCTACTTTATCGGAAGCTACACAAGCTGCTTTCCGACATGAAGCCTTGATGAATAGTGGGAATGGGAGAATTGGTTATTCAAGGGGTTACAGTACTAGTTCTAACAGTGGTGTATCTAAGACAGCTACTGTGGAATTACCTATCTCTAAATTTGAAAAAGGGGAATCATCGAAGCCTCAGCCTAAAACTGTTACAGTTCCTATTAAGGGCAACAGTTATGTACCAGGTAATCCTAAAACCTGCTATAAGTGTAGGCAAGAGGGTCACATATCAAGTGATTGCCCTCTAAGAAAAGGGGATCAGGCTAGAAGAGGAGGTACTATTGCTGTTGCTACTAACCAGGAAACACAAAATACAGATCTCAGTCAAGAAGAAGAGGATGCCTACTTAGAGGTATATGGTGATGAACAAACTGAAGGAGAAGATCAAACTGCCGGTTATGTGGTAAGAAGAATCCTAATGTCTTCTAAACAGCTTGTTGACACTCAAAGACATCAACTGTTTATTACTTCAGCCACAGTTAAAGATAAAGTGTGTAAGTTTATCATTGATGGAGGAAGTACAGAGAACATTATTTCTAAATCAGTGGTCAACACACTTAATCTACCTACTCAGAAGCATCCTAAACCCTATGCCTTGGGGTGGATTGCAGAAGTTGGTGATTTTAAGGTAACTGAGCAGTGTACAGTACCTTTTACTATAGGTGGAGTGTATGCAACTGAAGTGTTATGTGATGTCATAGATATGGATGCTTGCCATATACTTCTTGGCAGACCATGACAGTTTGATTCCCAAACAGTTCATGAAGGAAGATCCAATACCTACAAGTTGGAACACAAAGGGAAGCTGATTAAACTGATGCCACAGTCCATTACTAGAACAAATAACCGGCAGGAAGTCAAAGAAAAGAAACAACAGATTGAGTTGTGCCCTAGACAATTTATCAACAGTGACTCCAACAAAGTGTTGCTGGTTACCAACATCCAGAGAGAAATTGCAAAAGCCCAAACAGTGTATCTAATAATTGATAAAGGATTGGAAGAGGTCTCTACAGCAGAGAATAACATATATCCTCCATCAATTCAGGCTTTGCTTCATCAATATGCTGATATAACTACTGATGAGTTACCTTTACAGTTGCCTCCTATGCGTGATATTCAGCACCAAATAGATCTTATTCCTGGGTCGAACCTTCCTCATTTGGCACATTACCGAATGAGCCCAGCAGAGCATCAAGAGCTTCAAAGACAAGTTGAAGACCTGTTGGCTAGAGGATTGATTCGAGAAAGTCTCAGCCCTTGTGCAGTTCCTACTTTGTTAGTGCCAAAGAAAGATGGAAGCTGGAGAATGTGTGTGGACAGCAGGGCCATTAATAAGATCACCATTAAATATAGATTTCCCATTCCTAGGTTGGATGACATGTTGGACATGTTAGCTGGTTCTAAAGTCTTCTCTAAGCTGGATTTAAGGAGTGGTTATCATCAGATTAGGATCAAACCTGGGGATGAATGGAAAACTGCTTTTAAGACAAAAGAAGGGTTGTATGAGTGGTTGGTGATGCCCTTTGGGTTATCAAATGCACCTAGCACCTTTATGCGACTTATGACACAAGTGCTTAAACCATTTTTGGACAGATTTGTGGTAGTGTATTTTGATGATATCCTTATTTTTAGTAAGGATGAAAGTACTCATTTACAGCAGCTAGCAGAAGTATTTGAGGTGCTACAACAACATTCTTTATACATTAATCTCAAGAAGTGTACCTTTCTGACCAGCAAACTTATATTTTTGGGATATATTGTTAGTGTTCAAGGGTTACAGGTGGATCCTTCTAAAACCAAAGCTATTCAAGATTGGCCAATACCTAAGAATACTAGTGAAGTTAGAAGTTTTCATGGGTTAGCTACCTTCTATAGGAGATTCATTCATGGTTTTAGTACCATTGCAAGTCCTCTGACTGAGTGTTTAAAGAAGGACAGATTCGAATGGACTTTTGAAGCTCAAAATAGTTTTGATCATTTGAAGTACAAACTGACTCATGCCCCTATATTAACTCTACCTGACTTTTCTAAAGTCTTTGAGGTGGAGTGTGATGCCTCAGGGGTGGGTATTGGTGCTGTCTTGACTCAAGAAGGAAAACCTGTAGCATATTTCAGTGCCAAACTGAATGAAGCTAGGAGGAAATGGTCAGCTTACAAATTAGAGTTGTTTGCTTTGGTACAAGCTCTAAAGCATTGGAGACATTACTTGGTTTTTAAGGAGTTCATCCTTCATACTGATCATGACTCCTTAAGACATCTACAAAGTCAATCTAAGTTGGACAGATTACATGCCCGATGGATGTCTGAGTTACAAGACTACTCTTTTGTTATTAAACACAGATCTGGACAGTTAAATAAGGCAACAGATGCTTTGAGTAGAAAGGCTGTTTTACTAACTACACTACGTACTGACTTGTTTGGGTTTGACTGCTTGAAAGAATTATATGCTGAAGATAAAGATTTCAAGGATACCTGGTTAAAATGCCAAAATGGTACTACTTTTTCTTCTGATTTTCACCTAACAGATGGGTTTTTATATAAAGGAAATCAGTTATGCATACCTTCCTATTCTATTCGACAACAGTTGATACATGAGCTACATTCAGGAGGTTTAGCAGGACATTTTGGCAGAGATAAAACTGAAGCCTTAGTCAAAGAACGATATTATTGGCCCTACATTAAAAGAGATGTGAGCAAATTCATCAAACATTGTGGGATTTGTCAAAGATCTAAGGGCCACGTTCAAAATACAGGCCTTTACTCTCCTTTACCTGTTCCTCATCAGCCTTGGGAAGACCTTTCTATGGATTTTGTCTTAGGGCTACCAAAAACTAAAAGGGGAATGGACTCTATTTTTGTGGTTGTTGACAGATTCTCGAAGATGGCACATTTCTTACCCTGCAAAAGAACTTCTGATGCTTCTCATGTGGCTCTTCTATTCTTCAATTTTATTGTAAGGCTCCATGGATTACCTAGATCAATCACCTCTGATAGGGACAACAGGTTCTTGGGCCATTTTTGGAGAACAATTTGGAGAAGATTGGACACTACATTGCAATTCAGTAGCACTTGTCATCCACAAACTGATGGGCAGACAGAGGTGGTGAATCGAACCTTAGGAAATCTTCTACGAATTTATTCCAGTGCTACACCTAAACAGTGGGATGTGTTTTTATCCCAAGCTGAATTTGCTTACAACTCTACACCAATAGATCTACTGGTTTTGCTCCTTTTTTCATTGTTTATGGATTCCTTCCTAAGCATCCAGTAGATCTGTCTTCATTGCCTAAGCAGGTTGGGGATAATACTCAAGCCATGGATACAGTTTCCCAGTTGGTTTCTATTCATCAACAAGTCCGAGAGGCTTTACAAAAGTCTAATTCAGCCTACAAAGCTAAAGTTGATCTTAAAAGAAGGGAACAAATTTTTAAGCCAGGAGATTTTGTCATGGTTTACCTCAGGAAGGAAAGGTTACCAGTTGGCCATTATAGCAAGTTAACTTCGAAGAAGGTGGGGCCTTATCAGATTCTCAAATGTATCAGCAACAATGCCTATGTAGTGGATTTGCCTGCACACATGTCTATCTCCAAGACCTTCAATGTGTCTGATCTCTCACCTTATTTTGGATCCTAAGGAGTTTCCATTTCTTTAGCTCGAGGTCGAGCTTTTCTTCAGCAGGAGGGTCTGATGCAGGCTGCTAGTAATCAACAAGATAGATAATACATTACAGAAGGGTAGAAATGTCATACAACTAACAGTTAGTTATAACTGTGTAGAGAATAAGGGTAGTTAGGACTTTTTACTTTTTAATGAGCCTATAAATAGGCCCATGAGTCTGTTAGGATGGGCAGTTCATTGTATTTTCAGAATTTCTTTTAGCTCTCTGTAACAGAGACTGTTAGCTTGTGGATTCAAGCTCCAGACTGTGGATTCAGTCTGTTTTCCTATTGTAAATCCTTCGTGGATTCAGGCAATGTAATCCTTTCTCTCTCTCAATTCAATACAAGTTCTTCCTGTTCTACTCTTTCCTGTTGGTTGCTGCATCACCATACCTAAGAAAGGAATTTCTTCTTTTTTCTTTTTTTGCATTTCTTTTTTTTTGGGTGGGTTGGAGGGGGCTGGCATGTGTTAGAATTGAAACCTCAAACCCCTCATAATACGATGTTTGAAGGTTTGCGAATGGGATCAGAAATTCTCGTGTGAGGGTGGGGAGATGGCAGCCCTTTAGTTCTGCCCTTCATTGGTAGGCATTTATTTATCGTCTGATTTTTTTAAGCTTTTGAGATTCTTTATTCTCCGTGTTCACGTTAATATCTGTAATAGTTTTATTTTTTTTTGTAGTTATATTTTCTTTCCGCTCTACATTGGTTTTCTTTGGTTAATTGAGTTGAGTCTCTAACTAAATGTTTTATAATCATCTGCTTGTATGATACATTTTGCTGATCCACTCATGTTGTGTGAAGCTTGTTGCAGCAGCTGATTGTGCTGGGGCCCTAGATGTTACCGATGATTTGCAACATTTACTGGTAAATACATTTATTTGTCATCTTACTTAAGGAATAAGTTTTTGTTTTATGACTTTTTTTTGGCATCATTGTTTTATGACTTGTTGATTACTTTATATTGTGGCCTTTGATATTCCTTTCATTTGTTAGGTTTTCATAGGAAGAGATTATGTTATTGAGCTATTCAGTTGATTATACTATATCTTCATCCGAGTTGTGTTGTTGACAGCATACCACCGAAATGGTTACATAGATTATAGGCCTTGTAACGAGTGACTTTTCTTATGGAGGGGAGCTGAAACCAAAAAAATTAAGATTTTCTAGACATATGGAGTTTTTTTTTTGGAAAGGCAAATATTCACGTAATGGTTGAACTTGCTTTTGAAAATGCCAAAATGGGTGCTTCTTTTTGTTCTGTATGTTGCTGTAGTTAAATTAGAATGATCTACCAATCCAATAGGAAATTAGGATAATTTTGTCCATATTAACAGTATTGTCCATAATTTTGTCCCCTTTTCGGAGGGTTGCGTCAGGAAGGGCATCCGGCGTAAAAACTTGCCACTATGTTTCTTTGTATGGATTTTGTACCATTTTGATTCCGATAAGAGTCAAATGCGGTATATAATCCATGCCGCCGACCCCAGATAGCTTGGATAAGGCGTATGATGATGATGATGATGATTAACAGTATTGTATGACCTTGCTGCTGAAGTTGGTAAATTGATCTGAGTGGAAACCAGAGATAGGTGTAAATTGGCACCCATCTAACTATAAATTGTACTTACTTAGATGCGACTTCCTGGTGAATTATGATTTAGTATAGTTCTGATATGCACTGATTATGTCTGGGTGAAGTAGATTGGCGGAAGCAGCGTTAACCCCTTTAGCTGACAAAGATTGAAAAGTAAATATTAGTTCAATGGGTTTACATGGAAGGTGCAGGGCTTATTTGAATTGGTTATACAGGTCCTAGTGACTGGTTTCTTTTCAACTTGTATTGAAGCTGTTAAACTGCTTAACACATGTTTGTGGTTGTAAAAGGCATGGACCATCTGCATAAAAACAGATTTGATTGTAATAGAACAACTAGAGGAGTTGGAAACAGATCATCAGTGACCTCGTTTGAGAACTCAATCAGATGCGTCTGTATGAAACAATTTAAAGCAAGTGTGGCCGCTTCAGCAGAGCTCATTATTATAGCTTTCAAACTAACTAAAGAACAGTTTCACCCTTTCCTATGTATTTTTGTACGGACTACAATACCTTTCACTTTTGTGAAAAGGACTCACTGATTTGGTGAAGCCTGTCGAAGGCCAGAGAATTTGCAAAGAGTATCTAAAGCTGTGTACTTCCTCGAAAGCTCTGGATGGGTCAGGCCCTTTTGTTTCAGAATTTAAGTGACAACTATTGCTCCTGGAACCATCACCAACATAGTTGTAGTTAATCCAAAATATGTAATACCTTCTTGTTTAGTATCACCACTTTGCTGGCAGTTGCTGTTTTATCTTGTTATCTATGTTGATAACTTTATACTTTTTTTGGGTGTGTGGAATGCAAATAATGCTTGCGATCAATGATCTTTGGGTTGATAGTATGCAAACCCAAAACATGAGAAAACCCGAGGGAGACTGCTGCTAATGGCAATGCCAATGATAATTAGTATTGCCCATGATTATGTAGGTGTGATGGTCTATTACCTTGTTCATAATCATTATCAGAATTAAAAATGGCCATTTGCTTTACAAATATGATGACTGCCACACCTGAATAAATTTTCAAAATAGACATGCAATGTACGTACTAATGCAAGAATGAATTAAATAGAATAAAAAAAGGAAAGAATATCAAGCGAAGGAGAAGTGGGTAGATGAACTGTTGGCAGAAGGAAGATGCAAAAGATAATGGGAAGCAAGCCTTAGAAAAGTTTAAATATCTGCATATGTTGGGACATGACTATCAATTGTTTGTTGAATAAATTGTTATAGTTATATAATTATCAGTTTCTTTTTTTTTGACAATGCATCCTTTTCCTTCTTGGCAGGATGGTGATGAGCTTACTGGTCTTCATTGTTTACGCCGCCTGAGAGATCAGTTAGCTATGTCAATTGATGCCATAAACAGGTAGGCCTACATACCTATTTTAGTTGCGAGGATGATATGCTTGTTAGGAAGAGTGGGTAAGTGGTAACACCTTTGCCTATGAAGAAGGAAAGGACCTTTTGGCCTGAACGCCTTTATGGAGAAAGGAGCAATTAGTATGCCTTGAAATCTATGAGAGGCTAATTTTGGCCCTTTGTGAAGAATCATCCTCCTGAGGAATGTTGTGACCTGTCCTAAGGGTCAGATATGCCGATGGGTCTGCATGCTTTGTGATGGAAGATGGCTATATTAATATTTTATGTGCAACCATCATGTTATGAAGTCAATCCATATATTTGGAAAGGTGTATGCTGAATATGATGGCATTGAATCTTCTTTTCATCGTCCCCTTATAGAGAAAGGAGCAATTAGTATGCCTTGAAATCTATGAGAGGCTAATTTTGACCCTTTGTGAAGAATCATCCTCCTGAGGAATGTTGTGACCTGTCCTTAAGGGTCAGATATGCCTATGGGGTCTGGACGCTTTGTGATGGAAGATGTGCAACCATAATGTCATGAAGCCAATCCACATATTTGGAAAGGTGTATGATGAATATGATGACGTTGAATCTTCTTATCATTGTCCCCTAAGGGCATCCGGCGTAAAATGTTGCCACTATGTTTCTTTGTATGGTTTTGTACCATTTTGATTCCGATAAGAGTCAAACACGGTATATAATCCATGCCGCCGACCCCAGATAGCTGGGATAAGGCATATGATGATGATCCAGATTTCAGGGCCATTTGTTTTGCCTGGGAAAAGGGCCTTTTGATGTGTTAACAACTTCCCTTCATTGGAAAAGGGGCTGGTCAAAAGGCGTATCCAAATTACTTTTTCACACAAATAGCTTAGAAGGCCCTTTCATTCACGGGCAAAGTGGTTGCTAAACAGCCCCTTACTGTTCTGTCTTTTCTAGTGTTTGGATTTGTATAGATAGCAAGAAAAATGTAACAATGGAATGTGTGTTTTCCCTCATGCTGGGCCCATAAGAAAAGTCCCTCTATAGAATTTTCCTTTCTCCCTTAGAATTAAAAAGGGAGAAAAGCTGAGGGGAATGTTTAAATTGACACCAATCTTCTTCCTATTGGCAATTACCAGTCCACTACACCCAAGTCCAGTCACATTAGCCCTCCGGCATGGTCATGCCCCCTTCTGACAAGCAGATCTGTCTTATCCTCTCCTCTGGGAAAAAGCTCTGGGGACTTCTCCATCTGTCAATAAATCCAATCCGCACCATGCCTGCCAAAACTATTGACGGTAGAACATCGCTTCGTTCCTCCACCACGCCCACCACCAACTCCATTATCACTATCCCCACTGCACCTCCACCTCTCCCTAGCCCTTCACCATACTCACCACCAGTTCCCACCCAGCAACCACCACCTGCACTTCTGCCACCTCCTATTCCTCCAACATGTGCATCCAGGCCCACCTCCATGGCCAATCCCGTTGCCACCATGATGGCTACCTCCAGCCTCACCTGCAAAACGACACTGCTTTGATCCCTTCTCCCCATGACGCTTCTGACCACATATCTCCATGCAGTAACTTATCCCAGTGTCTAGCTTTTTAAAGGTATGAGACTGTCCTACGCTCCATTACTACCACTCTCTAACCCTACCAACAAATCTTCACTTTCCTTATCCAATCTCATGCACCAAGCACCACTCTTTACCCACCAAGAGCATACACACCAATTATACACACTCCCTCATTGCTTCATAAAACTTGATTTCTATTCATACCAAACTCTCGCTTGTCCCACCTTGATTTTTGCTTTTAGTATTGGTCAGTCAAGAGGGTAATAATGAGAAACAGTAAATTGTAGAGGCTGTCTCTAACTGCCATAGGCGCAGTGCTTTTCACCCAGCACCATTTATTGAAGCTGGCCCCTCTCTCTCTCTCTGTTGTATGGTGCGGGGAATATGATCATAATATTACCTAAAAAGAGAATAGAAGAAAAGTATAATAAACCAGTTGTTAGCAGTCTCACCCAGCGCGTTTCTTTTCCTTCAATCGAAACAGGTAAGGAAAAACCAAATTTTTTTTTCTTTCTAACTAAATGCATAAAGAAAAAGGTGACCATAGAATGGCCAGTGCTCTATCTTGTTATGTTTTGTTACTAGCCTGTTTTCTTTAAAACATTTGAAGAGCAAGTCTATTTGGACACTAGATTTATCATAGTGTAATAAGTTAATGATTGGATAATCTTTGCTAAAATGTTATTACGCAATATTGTAAGACAGAAAAAACGTTGTTATGGAGTGCCTTCTAGTTCACGGTTGGGATGTTAGTTACCTTTTTAAGGGTGAGGTAGAGTCAACTGGGTTTTTATTCTCTTATATTTTTCATCTGATCATGTGATGATGTTTACTGCTAGCTATTTGTCGGAGGTATATGTTGAGTTTAGCAGTTATGTAAATCATTAGGCAATTTATGTTACAAACATATATATATATATATGTGTGTGTGTGTATATCATGTCCTGGATACTACATAATTATATATCAGTGAGCAATACATTTGAGGCTTTTGCTGAACCTATAATTTCTGCACATCTGAGACATGTTCAATTCTGCTTGATTCCACTACTTCATTTCTTCTTTCTTGATGAATGAATGCAATAAAAGCTTGCTCAGATTAGTTGCATTGCTTTCATTCTTTCCAGACTAGTTCTTTCATCAAACAATTTTATAACTTGTAATATTAAGCGTACGTGCACCATAGTACAGTTCCTGATATTATAATTTGATAGCTGTGTATCTTCTGATTTTAGTGCTTCTAATCTGATCTGCTATGAAATATGCATAAATTGAGTGTAGCAGCTTGCAACTTAACTGGTAAAATTTATTCTTGTAGCATTCTTTCAGCAGAGTTTATGTGTGCCTGTATACATGATGCCAAATATGTAGACTCTGTCATTTTGTCAAAGTTAAAACTCAGAGCTTCCAATGCTTTATTTGACAAGGAGAATGAGGTGAGTCATTTCTTGCACAATTTTCTTATTTTGCTCTGGCAAAACATGCTTGTTCTTGTTTTTAATATACTAGTAACCATGCACACGTTGCATGCGTAAATTCATTAATGCTTGTAGAGTTGTGAGTTTGTTCATGACATAATTGTTTTGGGAGGTTTGTTGATGTAAACTATCAAAATACTGCAAGCGTACGAGTGAAATGCTGACTAGAGACTGAGATGAGATCAATCTCATGAGGATTGGGTTTGATTATGACCTAATTTTAGAGGTTTTATTTAAATTAAGCAAAAGAAATATTTTTTATCAGCTAAATTTATTAAGGTTAATAGACAATTGAAGTTAAGAAAACACCAAGGCATCGAATCTACCTCCAATTAGATCACCCCATTTTCATTCATGAAACTCAAATTGATACAAGAAAGACGTGTTCTTGGTCAGACAAATAGCTTGTTCTGTGAAATCAATTTACTTAAACCTATCCTGGTTCGGGCACATCTAGCCTTAATTGAAAATTGGAAAGCCATAGAATAGAATGAAAAACAGTGTTTTTTTTTTGCTTTCTGTAATGGCTAATTATGGAAGATTGGGAAGCGGCAGCAGGAGGGATGCGTCTTTTTGTTTCAATCAAGGTTAGATGAAGCCCTCATGAGTATCTTGTATTCTCAATTATTTTAATCTAGTTGAGTTGATGCTGAAGCTACCGTGTGTTGGATTATGACTGTACAAGGGTAGGTCTAACTTAGTTGTTGTTACCGAACAAGCTATATGTGTCCGAACAAGAACATATGCTATCTTTAATCTGTGTGTCTGGCCGACAACAAGTTTCTTTATATCAATTGGGGTTTCGTTAATGACAATTGGGAATCTGATTAGTAGTGGATCCATTGCCTTGGTGTTTTCCTCATTTGAATTCTCTAGTAGTTTTAGTTCCTTTAGTTTATCAAAATTACATCACTTGGTTGGATTAGTTAAGTAAAACTTATAGAATTTGGAAAAAATTAACCGTGGTTCCCAATATTGGAGATATATCTAGGATATGCTTGTATCTGCCACTTGACCGATACAAGAAATGGGGAAAGATATGTTGTTTCTCAATATCTCAGATATATCTCAATATCTCAGATGTCTTAGATATTGGCAAAATATCTAAGATATTTCTGATATTTTGGACCTGACTAGTGATTTTTTTTCCCACCCATTACTCCTTGGCTCCATCCCTGGCCCCATTTTAGTTCCTCCTATGTCCTTTCTCTCTAAAAGTAGGCATCTAGTACTATTCATACATTTGACTCTCCTATGTCCTTCCACCCTAAAAGGAGGCATCTATGTATAATTACCAAGATTCATATTAATAGCAACCGTTACCGCTATTACTACAACTACAACTTACCCACTATATCGGATCATACATCATCTGGTTAGGCATAAGTATGAGAGCCATGTGAATGTGTTTTAAGTACCGAACAGACAATGATATGGGAGCAATACTGTGCGACTTGGATTCCATAGATGCTCAATCTTCTAGTAGCCACGCAGCTTTCCAACCTTCCTATTTTTCTTTTCGTTTTTTATAGTAGTATGCTATGATATGATATTATACAAGATTATGTATGTACTCTCTAAAGATACTTATATCCTAAAACTGTGTCTGCTTAGTTGATGAAAGTCTGAAGCTTGTCAGAGTGCTTCTAGAGCACTTTGGAGTTACTTTTGTATGTTTTTTTTTGGTAATTAAAAATTATATTAACCAAAAGAAGGGGAACAGGAATATACAAGGAGTTTAAACCTAAAAACCGTCTTGCAGGAGGAAGTCAAGAGAAAATCATCTAAAGATGAAAGGAAATTCAACAAACATGCTGAAATCTATATAGAAAATAAGAAAAGCTAATACTAAAATAGATTAGTCAATCCCAGAAGTCGTCTAGGTAGGAGCAATGGCTGGATATGGAGCTTTTAAGACCGATTGCTTTAACTGAGAATTTAACTTGATCAACTATCTATTTTACTAAGGAATTGCTTTTGCATGTTACCTAAGTGATTCTGGCAGCATTTGCTATGGTTGTGTATTGCCATCTGGCCTGAGATCTCGTGATATTTTATGAAGATTTAATATGAAGAAAGCCTCGATCAGACAATGAGACCTCACCAACATCAGCTTATC
This sequence comes from Houttuynia cordata, assembly GCA_039654745.1. NCBI lineage: Eukaryota > Viridiplantae > Streptophyta > Magnoliopsida > Piperales > Saururaceae > Houttuynia > Houttuynia cordata. Next base: position 13,493,694 of record CM077504.1, read on the forward strand.
CCCTAAAATCAAACTGTGAATAAGGAATTAAGTCTACTATTGCATGGAGCATGATATAGATTAAAAAAAATATCTGTAGCATAGCATAGTGGGTGAATGATTCAGAATTAGGAAAAGAAAGATGAGGTTAAGAATAGGGGAAGAGACAAGGAAAGGGAGAATTTAGTGAGGAAAGTGGAAGTATATCGGTAATGTATCTTATGGGACTTGGCAATAAAAAATTTGGAAGAAAATTGATTTCTGCCATATCAGCTAATATGGAGGCAAATATATCGCTAAAACCATCCATATACACCATTTGTTGCCCACCTACCCACTCTTTTACCCCCCTGCTCACACAGACGCCTCCCTCCTCTTTGACTGATCTCCAGCATCAGCTGCAATGCGAACTCTGATTGTTGTTGTGTCAGTGGCATCTTCCAGTGAGTCCTTTTTTCAAAAGAAAGAAATTTCTTCAATTCTTTTCTTTTTTCTTCTTCACATCTGAGCAGTTCTGAACAAAATACCTTTGTCCTTTAGATCTTACAGATCATCATTGCCAATTTTCAGGCAGCCTGCTGGCAGTTGTATCAATTTTTTTTACTGTCAGCAGTCAATTTTGGCTGCCAGCAGCTCTAACCAACTACTTGCAGCCCCCATGCAGTTTACATCAGCCGTATTTGGTGCTTTGAAGAAGAAGAAAGGAAAAAGAGAGGTTGTATGAAAGTCAATACCAGGTGTTGTGAGCATATGATTTGGCAATAGAAGGGCTTTAATTCTTCTAAAGATCCATTCAGTAAATACTTGATGGTATTCACCCATGGATGCCCAATTGCTTCCTTTCTTGCACATAAATCTATTAGGACCCATGTACTATTAGGTGCAAGAACATGCTTGTTTCATCCTCCATAGGAACATTTTATCCATCACTGGCAAATCCTTATACGTATACCAAGGCTTAAGTGAGTGGACATGAAAGTAATGAACGTTTGAAGCAGCCAATGGAAGTGAGGAGTTCATCCTTTTCCTTTAGTTCAAGAGTTCAGGACTTGGCTCCCTATAAGGAAATTATCCTCCTCTCTATGTTCAAGGCTACTTTATAGATAGGGAGACACGATCCTCGTTAACTCAGCAAACACAGCTCTCATAAGTATGAATCGAGATTAAAGGAAGCAAGCAACTGATTGATTTCGCATTAGAGATGGAGGTCGTATTCCTCTTGAGAAGGAAAAGGAAAGCAAGGAAGCAACAAGGGTGAAGAGAGACATGAGGATAGTGAACACAACTGCGTGGATATTTTGCTACGACATAAGCAAGATAGTGTACCTTGGTGTATGTTTTTTGCATATAATGTAGTTTTAATTGATGAGAGTAAAGTAGGATTGAATGCAAAACTAGAATTATGGAGGGAAACTCTAGAATTAAAATGTTCCAAAATAAGTAGGACTAAGACAAAGTGCATGTAATTTAATTTTAAGGAAGGTAGAACTATAGGTAGAGCCTTGGTTGAAATAGATGGGTAAGAAGTGTCAAGGTGTGATCAATTATGTTACTTAGGATCCATTATTCATAAAGAAGGGGATATTGATAGTGATGTGGTGCATAAGATAAATGCGGGGTGGGTAAAGTTGAGGGCAACCTTGGGAGTTTTGTGTGATAGGCGTGTTCCAAAACGGTTTAAAGGCAAATTCTATAGGACAACCAAATAGAAGTCATATAGATAACTTGAATGCAACTGAAATGAGAATGCTAAAGTAGATGTGTGGGGGATAACTAGGAGAGATAGGATTAAAAATGAATATATGCATGAGTGTTTAGGGGTAGCTCCTTTAGGGGAAAAACTGAGGGAATGTAGGTTGCGTTGGTATGGGTATGTGCAAAGAAGACCAATAGATGCCCCTATGAGAAGATTAGAAGGGATGCATGTAAATGATGCCAAAAGAGGGAGAGGAGACCGAAGAGAACTTGGATGGAACTAATAAAAAAAGGATGACTTTACTATCTCTTACAAAAGAGTTAGGCACAAAACAGGCTTGAATGGAGGCGTAACATCCATGTTGCCGACCCCAAATAGTTGGGAAAAGGCGCTAATTGATTATGATTATGATATGATTGTGACGAGGTAAAATCTGGTAGGGGAGAAGAAGATGGTGTAGATGCAGGAAGTAGTCCAAGATGAGATTGCCTGGTGTAAACTTGTGGAGGATTGGAAAACAAGTATTTATCTCTCAATCAGAGGATCCACCCACCGGTTTTGGCAGTAGTCCTAAACTAAGATTTTCTCAGGTAGAAATTGAATGTTTAATTCTGGAAATGACAAATAATAAGGATATGTTTAAAAAAGGTTACATCTGCAGAAAAAACACATCATACTCTAGGGCAATAACAATCTAGGAATAAAACGGAAAAGGTGTTTGATCACCCAAAACAGAGAATGATATACACGGTTAATTAGAAGATGTGCAGTAAGTTACACATCTTGACAAAATGATTTTGCAAATGACATGTTAAACAAGAGACTCGGCAACTTCTAGCAATTGTCTATGTTTGCACTCAGAAACTCCATTTTGTTGTGGTTCATTTGCACACTTCATCGCCTGTATAGTTCCAGAAATAATCCTGGAAACATGAAACATGTATTTGAGAGCATTATTGGAGCAAAATGGTTGATCAAATACTAAGCCCACATGCTTACTTACATGGCTGAACAGCTTAACGAGCTGAAGAGGTAATGAAGTGGGAATAGCTAGTTTGGTCAAAGGGATCGCTTTCTTTTGGGGCAACATTTGCAAATGAGATTGCTAACATTTTATTGCAAAAGAAATGTGGTTTAGTGACCTAAGGCTTGTGCACGTGAGTAGTATAGGCCAAGCTTTAACTATTTGAGATTCTAGAGTTGGAACTCCTGTATGATAAATCACACGATGGTGAGAGCACTGTGAGGGATAGGATTTAGATTAAGGAAAATTCAAATGGTGCTTCTTTCATAACTTGTTCAGGAGCATCATATTCATCAATCTCCTGCAAGTCCTGTAAGGGACTTTGTCAATTCGGGGATGAAAGTTTTTTGGAATTGATGATTCAATTTTGTTGATTTTGGGCATTATGAATTTCAATGTTGCAAGTTTTTATCATGGTTTTATATCATCTGGATTAAGGTGGTACATTTCTTTAATGGCATCCAACAAATGGTCTGCCATTGCATCTGCAACTGTGTGTCTGCAGCTTTTGAGTTTGAGTCAAACTAGTTATCATATTAAAAGCTGGAAGAGACTCTGACGAAGCCACATCAATGTCTGTTGATCCTGCCTATATCCCGTACTTAATAAATTTTCTTAGTACTTCTAGTTATACATGGCTAGATTTAGTTCAAATATTACTATTAAAGAATACGTGATGATGAGTTAAAAAATGTTATTGTTCTATATTTTTCTTGATTTTTGAAGATGAAAATTATTCTGTCGGTTAATGTGTATTAGTCCGACTGGACCAGAAGGATGGTTTCTTCAAGAAAGAAATAGTTTTGTCTGTTGATTGCCCTATTTACTTCAAATGACAACATATACTCTTGTGTATTTGGTTTTGTCAATTAGTGTTTTACCCCAGTGACAGTCACTGAGTTTAGGTTGTATTTTTTTTAGTCCTAGTTCTTTAAATTGGACGTTAATGACATACCTGCAGATAAAGTTGGATGAGGAAGAAATGTCTGCTGTTCGAGATCGTCTGCTTCCCCTTATTGTTGGGCTTCTAAGGACTGTGAGTTCTGATATTAAATTTCTTTGAGCGCGTGCTCTGTTTTTTGCTTGTTTTTGTTAATAAAAATGTTGTCAATTGACGTTCGTTTGGATTGTTTTCACGTATTTGCAGGCGAAGCTTCCTTCTGTTTTGAGGATATACCGTGATACTCTTGTTGGGGACATGAAAATAGCAATTAAAAATACTGTTGCAGAGATGCTTCCAGTAATGTCCTCTCGGTCATCAGATTCTGACTTTTTAGCTGAACGACCAGCTGAATCAGATGGTATAAATAATAGTAGCTCCCTTGTGTTATGTGTTGTTTGTTTTTGTTTATGAATTCTGAGACATCATGACAGGTGGTAGTTTATCACTTGCAAACAAGTTGCGGAGCCTCTCATCTGAAAGCTTTGTTCAACTTTTGGTTGCTATTTTCAGGGTTGTACAGGTTTGTGCTTGACTATTACGTTTTGCAGTATTCTATGTCTCTTTGCACTTTTGAGCTGCATTGTTCATAATCAAGTTGCTTCAAGGTCATTATTTTGCTTCCAATTGCAGTAGAACTAGATGGTAGTGGTCTATTTTGCTCGTAAATTAATGTAAATTGGTGATGTAGCAACTTGGTAGGATTTGTAGAAATTGAACTATGTATTTGATTGAAAAGGAAAAGAAAGGATTACAATGCCTGATTGAACAGACCTCTTCAAATCCACGAAGGAGTTTACAACAAGAGCTAGCTGAATCCACATTCAGAGACTTGAATCCACAAGTTAGTTCCTAAAGCAATGTTTCTAGAAAAGAGAAATTCACAAAATACTATCTGATCTCTCTGACAGACTCAGCAGCTATTTATAGACTCACTTATTGTCTTAACTAACTTGAATTAGACAGTTACAAGAATGCCCCTCCTTATTACATTATATCTTCTAGCTGTTGTAAACATGCGGAACTAAGTATTAAGCAGCCTACATCAGGCCCTCCTTCTCAAGAAAAGTTCGTCCTCGAGCTAAGGAACTGAAGAATCAGCAGGAAGAGGCCCAACATATGGTGTAAGGATCAGACACATTAAATGTCTTGGAAATAGACATGTGAGCAGGAAGGTTTACAACATAAGCATTATTGTTAATCTTTCGAATGATTTGATATGGTCCCACTTTCTTCTGAGTTAATTTGTGATAATGGCCTGCAGGGAGTCTCTCTTTTCTAAGGTATACCATAACAAAATCACCAACTTGGAAGATCTGCTCTTTCCTCTTTAGATCAGCCTTGGCTTTATATGCAGCATTAGACTTCTGAAGTGCGCGTCTCTAACTTGTTGATGAACAGCAGTCAGCCTGGAAATAGTGTCTACAGTAGCAGTATTTTCTCTAGTTTGCTTAGGTAGTACTGCAAAATCCATTGGTTGTTTAGGAACAAAGGCCATAAACAATAACAAAGGGAGATAGGCCAGTAGATCTGTTAGGAGTTGCATTATAGGCAAACTCAGCTTGAGCCAAAAATGTATCCCATTGCTTAGGAGAAGAACTTGAATAGCATCTCAGAAAGTTACCCAAAGTCCTATTCACCACCTCAGTCTGGCCATCGGTTTGGGGATGGCAAGTACTGCTGAACTGAAGTTGGGTGTCCATTCTCTTCCAAATTGTCCTAAAAAAATGACCCAAAAACCTGTTGTCTCGATCAGATGTAATTGTTCTAGGTAAACCATGCAACCTAACAATAAAGTTGAAGAATAACAAGGCCACATGTGATGCATCAGATGATTTCTTACAAGGTAAGAAGTGTGCCATTTTAGAAAACCTATCCACAACCACATGTAATGCTAGGACAGGTGCATGGGACAGTTTATGCTTCAATTTGTCGAAACTGTTTTGTCTCTTGTGTCCATTGAAACTTGTCTTTCTTTAAACATTCTGTTAGGGGACCAGCAATAGTGCTAAAATCTTTAATGAACCTCCTATAGAAGGTTGCTAAACTATGGAAGCTATTGACATCAGCAGTAGTTTTAGGGACTGGCCAGTCTGGTATAGTTTGAGTTTTTGAAGGGTCTACTTGTAAACCCTTTGCACTGACTATATAGCCAAGAAAAACCAGCTTGACTGAAGAAAAGTATACTTTTTCTGATTAATATAGAGGTCATTTTGATGCAATACCTCAAACACTTCAGTCAGTTGCTGAATGTGGCTCTTCTCATCAATGCTATAAACTAGAATATCATCAAAGTAGACCACCACAAATCTGCCTAGACATGGTTTAAGCACTTGAGTCATTAATCTCATAAATGTGCTAGGGGCATTGGACAAACCAAATGGTATGACAAGCCATTCATACAATCCCTCCTTTGTTTTAAATGCTGTCTTCCATTCATCACCTAGTCTAATTCTAATTTGGTGATAACCACTTTGTAAATCCAGCTTTGAAAAGACCTTGGAACCAGCTAACATGTCAAGCATATCATCTAGCCGTGGAATAGGAAATCGATACTTAATAGTAATCTTGTTGATAGCTTGGCTATCTACACACATTCTCCAACTGCCATCTTTCTTAGGGACTAGTAAAGTAGGGACTGCACATGGACTTAGGCTTTCCCTAATTAATCCCTTGGAGAGCAGATCATCAACCTGTCTTTGCAGCTCCAAATGCTCTGCTGGACTCATTCTGTAGTGGGCTAAATGAGGCAGACTGGACCTAGGTATTAGGTCAGTCCTATGCTGAATGTTTCTCATTGGACGTAGCTGAAGAGGCAGTTCATCAGAAACCAAACCAGATGAGTATACTTTTCAAACAGCTGCTGAACAGGAAAAGGAAGCAGTTTGGTAGTCTCAGCTTCAGGTTTTTCCAACTCTTTGATCACCACTAGGTAAGCTAACTTCTCTGCTACAAAATCCTTGTGAATGTTGCTCACTATTAGTACCTTGTTTTGTCCCTTCCTAGAAGTCTGTTTAAGATTAGAAGCTATAGTTTGTCCACTACTTCCCTCTAGCTGCCAACAGTTCTTCCTTTCCAGCTGATGTGTAGATGCTTTATTCTTCATTTGAGGCATCAATTTAATTCCCTGCCCCTTATGCTCAAACTTATAAGTATTGGTTCTACCTTCATGGATTGCTCGAGTGTCATATTGCTAAGGCCTACCAAGCAAAATCTGCAAGCATCCATGTTGACTACATCACACATTATGTCAGCTGAATAAACCTTGCCAATAGAAATAGGAATTCTACATTGTTCAATTACTTTAAACTCTCCTATTTCAGCAATCCAACCCAAAGTATAGGGTTTGGGATGTGGCTGTGTAGGGAGCTTGAGAGAATCAACCACTGATTTAGAAATGATATTTTCTGTGATGCCACCATCTATGATAACCTTGCAGATTTTGTTTTGAACTATTGCAGTAGTCATAAAGAGTCGATGCCTTTGGTTCTCATCAGCTTGTTTAGAAGATAATAAGATCCTTCTTACCACATAGGCTGAAGTAGTTACTTCTTCTCCTTCCATTTCTTCATCTCCATACACTTCTAAGTATTCAGATTCTTCTTCTTGACTGGAATCAGTAACTATTACCTCTTAATTGGACACCACAGCTGTAGTAGCTCCCCTTCTAGACTGATCACCCTTTCTTAGTGGACAATCACTAGAAATATGGCCTTCTTATCTTCATTTGTAACATATTTTGGTGGTGATTGAATCAGCCAGTCTTGGGCTGACCCTTGGATGATTCTCCTTTTTCAGTCCTAGAATTAGAAAACTCGATAGGAACCGGTCTTGAGCCACTACTGAAGACTGAGTTAGCCCCTCTTGATTGTTTCCTCTTCTAATTCCACTATTAATAAGAGCTTCATGTATGATTGCTGCTTGTGTTGCTTTAGATAAGGTGGCCAAAGGTTGGGAAGCTAATTTTTCCTGCAAACTGTACTTCAATCCTTCCTTGAAGCAAATCACCCTACGAGACTCTTTCTCATTGATGTTGTTTCTTGCTGAGAGTCTTTGGAATTCCTCCAAATACTCTGATACAGTCCTATTACCTTGTTTACAGTTATGATATTGCTGAAATAGCATCTGTTCATAGTGAACAGGGAGAAACTGATTTCTCAGTAGTTGTTTCATTCGAGGCCAAGACCTAATGAGATGTTTTTCCCTTTGAACTTTGCTAACTTGTATTTGATGCCACCAAGCTGATGCTCCTTCTTCAATTTACATGAAATCAACTTAACCTTCATCTCATTAGGGACTTCCATAACCTCAAAATAATTTTCTACCTCATATATCCAATCCAGAAATTCATCAATTTCCATCTGACCACCAAAAGTTGGTAGTTCCAATTTAGGCTTGAAATAGAATTGGCTTTGGTTCATACCTCTATAGTTTGGAGGATTAGTTGACCTTTGGAAGGGCTGCTGATTCAGATTTCTAGGAATCTGAAGGACTGCTTCTTCCTCCTCACTTCAGCTACCATCTTCAGCCAATCCTGAAGCATTAACTGCTTTTAAACCTTCCATTTCCCTCATGTGTATCTCTCATGGAATACACCTGACCAAACCTCCCATTTTTTCTATCAACAGGGAGCCTTGTTTGCTGATTTCTGTGGCAGACTGGTGGATCTGGAGCTTGGTTCTCTTCATCGAAGGCTAGGGTTTGTCCATGGAGTTGATTCTCCAAATCTGGTCTCAAATGGACCCTCTCCTGAAATTTCTGATCTGGCTCCTGAATTTGCGGAAATGCCATATTTGAAGCTAGCTTTTGCACCTGTTGGACTAGTTGTTGTAGCTGAGCATTTGTCTGTTGGACTTCATGTTGCTGCTGAATCACCCTCACCAAAGTCTGCAGATTGAAAGGATCGTTGGCAGCCATTGAAGACTGCTCAGCATACCAAACTGATGCAGCAACTTGGTAGGGTTTGTAGAAATTGAACTATGTATTTGATTGAAAAGGAAAAGAAATGATTACAATGCCTGTTGAACAGACCTCTTCGAATCCACAAAGGAGTTTACAACAAGAGCCAGCTAAATCCACAACCAGAGACTTGAATCCACAAGTCAGTTCCTAGAACAATGTTTCTAGAAAAGAGAAATTCACAAAATACTATCTGATCTCTGTAACAGACTCAGCAGCTATTTATAGACTCACTTAAAAGTTGAAAAGACTTAACTACCCTTCTATTCTAATTGTCTTAACTAACTTGAATTAGACAGTTACAAGAATACCCCTCCTTATTACATAATATCTTCTAGCTGTTGTAAACATGCCTACATCAATTGGTGTAATGTGATGTGTTATAAATTGCAATGGACAAATAAGTGTAAATTCAATTTACAGACACAGAAAATTATAATCTTACAGCCATAGTACTATAGCTAGCTATTAAAAAGGGTTTCCTGGGAACACAGAGCTGCTGACCTGTGTTTACCACCCATCTGTGTTAGAACGGTAGGTGTTTGAAGGATTAATTTTCGGTGAGTTTTACTCGTGTTGAAGCTAAATGCCAGTCTCACATTAGAAAATGTCTTATAACCCAATGCTGGATAATTTGCTCTTCATCTGCAGACTTCGCTTGTTGATCATTATTTTGCAATAATGGGATTTAGCATCTGCATGACTGCGCCTATAAAATGTTTGTGCGTTGTTCGTACCACTAATCATTTATTTTCTACTCCCTAGTAACGTCCAATCCTATTTATGACATGAGGTAATTTGTCTTGGACTAGTGAATGCAGGCACATTTGGTTCGAGCTTCGGAAGTTAAGAAAGTCATAGAGTGGATTATGGGTAACTTGGATGGATGCTATGCTCCTGGTGAAAATATATCTGATTCTGGGTATATGGAAGATATTGGTGGTCAGATCAGTCCATATCTATCATTTTCTTTTCAGAAGAATGTATCTAGGGTTACCTCAGTTCAAGGGAAGACAAATGAGTTGGTTGTTAGTCCAAATGCTACAAAAAATTTCAGGTACTGCACATTGCTTCTTTCTTATCTTTATTATTTATCATTGATACAACTATGACATTATCCAATTTGTCTCATTTTTTTTCGGCCAACCATCAAGTGCAACCGTTTTATTCTCTTTTTTAATTTTCAATTGTTGAAGTATGGGAAGCAGGAGCATTAAAAAATTTGATGGATACTTCTCTAAGTCATTGGGCCATTATGTAGGAAGAGGGGATGTAAACGTGTTTTCCAAGGAAAACATCCTTATTGGCTGAATAATCAGTGAGATTTTGCAACTTGCATTGGAAGATAATCATAAATTCTCTTAAGGCAGGAGAAGATCGTCACTTTGTTATTGTTTGCATTTTCCTTGATGTGAGTGGTCAGTTGTTGAGATTAGTTGAACCTTTACTTCCTATGCATCAAGTAATTGATCTCGCTTAGGCAGACAACTTACTGAAATATGATCTACGTAGAAATTTAGGGTTTGGGCTGAAAATAAGATCTGGATGGTCAGAGATCTAGGTAACTGAACCTGGGTTGCCAAACTTGATCTCGATAGACAATTTTCATCACTAGATAAACGAATCCAGATCCAGACTTGTCTATGTTGTCTGGTGTGGACCTTCTGGTTTTGCATGTATAAAGACCTCACTTTCATATTCTGTATCAATGTTTGAACTTTCTGTACATGCTAATAAAAAAAATGATGATATAAGAATAAGCAAATGACAGGACTATGAGAAATCTAATTTAGAATTGTGGTTGGAAGCTTGCCATAATGAAGCTAAAGTTTTTTCTTGACCAATTGAGAGAGCTGTTTATTGATAAGGAGGACCACTTATATCTTCCTCTCCCTTTGTGCTGCCTGTCCTTGATTTCCCTTCCCAATGACACTGGTAAACCGCCTCTCCTGTCATGTTTCTGTCTGCAGTGGGAGCCATTACCGTGATGGGAAGGGATATCATTTGAGTGTAACAGAGGCAAGTAGGTAAGCACAGCAGAAGATAAACTACAGGAAGAAATACAGAGTACAGAGAGACATAACCTGGAAGCAGTGGTTAGCATCGCTTTAAACAATATAAAACAAGGACTTCTGAATGGAGTTAGGCTACTCAATTATCATGTTGCTTTAATAAGTTTCGAGCAATCTTTGCTACAATAGTTAGGAATACAATGTGTTTCTGTGTGCAAAAGGGAGGGTAGCTCATCACTCCCACAGGGAAGCAATTAACCAAATTTCACTCATAAAGTAGTATCTAATATGAACTCTATGAGGCGCATGACGAGCATAATGGATGGGTGATAATGCTAAGTTGGTTCTTGAAATAGTGATTCTTTTGGTACATTGAAATAGTGATTGCAAAGATCACTAATGACGTATGTTTCTATGCAATTTCCTCCTCTGTTCAAAAACGCCTGGCTGCATTTGAAAAATTATGGATCCAGAATTAAATGATTGGATTTGCCCTACAGGCCAATAGATCCTCATGAATGTGCATGTGCGTGCATTCGCAGGGGTAAGTGGAGGCTTGAAATGCTGTGGGCCCTACATGCCAATAAACTTAACTCATTTTCAAATGCTGCCAGGATTTTTTGGACGGAGGGAGTTTGTGTAAATATTTATGTTGCTCCATTTCCTAAGGGAAAATGAAGATTTGGTTAGTTGAATGTTTATTTATTAACGCAATTCTTAATTGCCTCAATTGTTTGAGCCAGTGTTTTAAAACCGGTTCGGGTTCAACTGGCCCCGCCTCAGAAAATTGGTCGTCTCATCCAGTTTGGCAGGCAGGCTTGACCCTCCCCCCTCGGGGACCGGTTCGGTTTGACTCAAATGTGATTTCTCACAAAAAACAACTTCGTAAGGGAATTTCTGATGCAGGGGCGCTTTGAACGTGGATCCTCTCACACGTGCCCCTCCTCCTTTACCAACTGGGCTACTTCTAGTATGTTGCACAGTTGTTACCTAACTTGCATAAATACGAATTTTTTATGGGTTTATTGATTTTGCTTTTTGACCTCATCAACGGGTCAACCCGGTTTGACGCACGGTCAAACCACGGTTGACCCAACCCAGCCGTCAATCCGGGTCGATGGTTGGGCTGGTTTTTAAAACGTTGGTTTGAGCTGGTGAAAATGATTTGCATTAGACTGAAAATGTTTTGGCACTTCGGCTGAAGCATTTTTTCTCCAATTTGGGAAAGGAGAAACAGGAAATGATGTGGATATCATCAAGAGAGAGACATAGAGATAGGGATTGGAAAAATTCTGAGGCTCCTCTCTCTAGTTGTCTCTTATGTCCTTTGCTTGTGTGGGGTCATGGATTTCGTTTAAGTCTCAGCCTACAAAACTAATATCTTATCATGATGGGAAATTTCAAGAAAACTTTTTTACTGTATTACCAGAAAACAAAGGAAAACTTTTATTGGCCGTGAAACATGGGACACTCCAGTTTATTTTCTCAATGACAAATAAAGATAAGAAATGGAAACAAATCTGCTTTTGGAAATATTTGCGTCGTAATTGCAGTTGTCATTGACAGGGCGGATGTGTTGAGGGAAAATACAGAAGCTGTGTTCGCAGCATGTGATGCTGCTCATGGTAGATGGGCTAAGCTCCTTGGTGTCCGCGCCCTTCTCCATCCCAAGTTAAGGTTGCAGGAATTCGTATGTATCTATAGCATCTCCCAAGATTTCATGGCAGCAACAGAGAAGGTAGTTACAAACTCGTTTTGGGTGAATCTTGTTTAAGATATAATGCTTTCTCTTTTGTCCTAACATGTGTGGATTAAAGCAGATTGGTGGCAGGTCATGTTTTAGCATTAGAGGTACTTTGCAATCACAATCAAAAGCTTTTGTTGAATGCCAACATGACACCCGAGTAAGTTGGACGTTTTAGTTCAATTCTTTAAGATACTTGATTTATTTGAATGTTCATGGACAATTAGCTTGGTATGATGGCTGAGCTGTCCGTAGTTGCCATTTTTCATCCTCTGGTAGTGGCATGTAAAACAGCAAGGATGGTTGCGTTTGATTGTTCTAACATGATGGTATCCATCTTTCTTAGTCTATGTATAATCAACTAACAAGTTATATCCAAGTTATGACTGGCATGGACCTGATAACCCTTTCATAGTGTTTAAGTAAGTTGAATATCTTGAGCTGACTCTATTCCTGCTTGTAATAGATAAACAAGATTAGAGCAGTTCTTGATCAAGAAACATGGGTTTCTGTGGAAGTTCCAGATGAATTTCAGGCTATTGTTGATGGGCTGACTAGTTCTGGAACTTCAATTGACGGTGACATTATGAATGGATATGTCGATCCAACAGCATCCATTGGTGTCGAGACAATCCAAAAGAGTGATGATTCTATTGGCACATCCACTGGCCAAGCAAAGGAAGTTGAGGGATCCAAGGTCAGCAGCGATGATACTAAGATGACTGAACGCGGAAGACCTGCCTCACAAACTATTGTGTACCAAGGCATTGGTTATCACATGGTAAACTGGTTAGTTATGTTTCTGCCTGTGGAACCATAACAGATTCATATTTTTGTTGTTTTTCCTGTTTTAAATTAAGTTCAATTATTGTGCACATTTCCCCTCTCTGATGTCCTAATTTAAATTTATCAGACTGGGTATTTTTGTTTTTTTCTGTAAAGTTTATATATCAGACTTGCTTGAGTGACTTAAAATGAGTTTTGGTGTTCATGATTGCTTTGTAAGACTCCTCGTTTGATTTAACAGTATTTAGCATAACACCTTAAAAAATTTGTTTCCAAGATAACTTGAGTCCTCAACATTAGGGGTGCATTAAGACGTAAGAGACCCAAACTAGGTGGACCCAACTGAAATTGATTCAGTATGGTTTGAATTAGTTTGGTTTTTATCTTGGTTTGGTTGCATTTCTTGAGTTAAAAAACTGAGTGTGTCTCGATGTGGTTCAATTTCAGCTGGTAAAAATCTGAGAACTAAAACCAAACCTAACAAAGTTTTACTAGAGAACTAAAACCAAACCAAACCTATCTCGGTTCCCTGCAGGATCTGATCCAACTGCGAGCAACCGTGCTCAACATTGTTGCAGTTTCCTGTGTGAGTTACATAGTTTTCCAACTCCGTTTCCCTTGTTGACTGGCTGAATCTACCATGCAAGGTCAGAAAACGTATTCCTGAATCGGTAAAATGGTTTTAGTGGGTTTGGGTTTTGACTTCGTTGACTCGGTGAATTAACCAGGAATCAGGGTTAGACTCTGCCTTGTCTACTGATCCAGATGGCTAATAGAGGGTTGTTTGAGAAAGTAGGAAAGGAAAGAGTAATGGAAGAGATAAGCAAAGAAAAAAGAAAGAATAAGAAGACGGGTTGGCGGTTGGGCTTTTGCCACGGTTGCCATGACGAGGAAGTAGAAGCTACATCTCAAACCATGGCAATATTGGTGGAAATTGTTGGAATCCCCTCTTGGCTGTCGAAGGCCTGGTTGATGCGGCTAACTTTGCTATTTTAGGAAAATGACACAAATGTTGGGAATTGGAAGAATAGTCTCCTCCAAGCGGTCGCATGGGGTTGCACAGGTAAACCCATGTGGGTTACAAGATGGTCTCGAATGGGGCCCACCAATTTGGCTCCCATTTAAACATGTCAAATAATGGGTGGTTGGTGGTATACAAGTATGCCTGATTTAGACTGGAACTGGCCTGCATTCTTGGGTTTTGAATTCTGTGAAAGAACAAAGTAGAATATTACACCACTGCTTTTTAAGAACAATAAGCTCTACTGAATATGATTTTCTGAACAACTTGTAAGTATTGAGTGCATAAACTAAATTTGTGTACGAAGAGGTCGAGCTATAGTTTTCTCATTTTTTCTTGCAGCATGAGGAAAAGTTATTCCCTACAATCAGAGTACTCTTTGCTTAACACAGCTTAATACTGATGTGAAAGATTATATTCTCTTTGACTTTCAAACTTGGTGAAGGGGCCTAGGTTTTCTTGGATTTTTTTCTAGCTGCTCTGGTTGTCATTCGAACCTCCCAAGCTGTGTCATTTTGCTCTCTAGATTATTGGTTTGGGTATAACAGTTTTGGATGACTAATTTTGCGTTTTCTTTCTACAAAAGACTTTGATCAGGTATATGAGAATGACAGAATTGTAATTGAAATTTACATATTTGGGTCGTTCTTCTTTTCTGACAATTTTTTATAGGGCAGTGATAACCCTACAGCAGATTCCTACACATTTCCATACACAGCTGATGTGTATGGACATCAGTGGGTGAACTGATGTGGGGTCACATCAGCTGTGTATGGAAAATGTGTAGGAATCTGCTGTACAAATATCATTTCCCTTTTTTATAGCAAGGATTACATGGATAAATTGCATCTTTGTGATGTCAAATTTAAATTTGGTCTAAGTTGCTGAAGTTTCAATTTGGCACATGCTAATTGTGTCATTATGTTTAATCAAACAGCAAGCTTATGTTTGAGTGACTCTTGAATATGTAACAATTTTAACAAGACTTGGCTGATCTCAGAGCCTTGCAAATGTGTAGAGCTTGTTTTCTTTGGCTTAATTATGATGCAGAGTACATTTTTGTTTCAGTGGGTTGATATTGCTGAAGATGCTGTCAGAGTACATTGATATCAACAAGTGCTTACCTTCATTGTCTCCTGAAGTTGTCAATCGGGTCATTGAAATTCTGAAACTTTTTAACACAAGGACTTGTCAGCTTGTTCTTGGTGCAGGCGCCATGCAGGTAATTTCTCTTAATTGATGTTGGATGTTGCTGTTTGTAATGTGATAGCATAAAGTTGTTATGATGCCATCTGAAGGGTTGCTTTTTAGCGTTTATCATTTTTACTAGATATAAATCTCATTGTCAAGATATTTTCAATGATCTACACTGAGGGCATTTATGTAATTTACAACTATAATGGCTTGTAGAAATTTGCCTGGTTCTATAATCTTTTGAGTGTTTTAATTATTACTACCTAATAGAAATTATGGTAATTTTCAAGAGTAGTCCATATCTTTTTCTTTTTGGAAAATGATAATTCTACAGCGGTGTAGACATCTACCTGTGATGTGGCGAATGTTTGTTGGACAGTGAAAAGTGGACTATATGATGGTCACTTTGAAAGTCCACTAAAGGTGTATTTCTACACCGGTGTACAATTATCAGCTTCCATTTTTTGCTAGTTCACATTAAAAAAGCTGTCATTACGTGCTTTTCAGAAACAAGGTTTAAATGATATCCTTTTCTTTCTGCCAGAGCTTTTGGATTCTTTTGGCTTTTTGCATGTGCTTGGGTATTATTAAAAAGTGGGCAATATGTATGATCTTGGACAGATATTATATGGTATTTTCTTGATTATTTATAAACTGGCAAGATTGACAGTTGTCTCTGGCGTTGATTCTAAAGTTCAATTGTTTGGTCTCTGCATATTCTTGATGTCGTTTTAGTTTTTCTTGAATATCTTCCTTTGTTGAGACGTTACATATTTAGTTTCTGCAGGCATATGGTTGGGATTAGCCAATAGTTTTTATGTTTTTCTAGTTTAGTTTATATGCAGGTCGTTTCTCAAAATCAGTTTGCCTTTAACTTCATCAGGGGGTAGACAAAACATGAAGTTTTTAAGTCCATGCTTTTTATGACACAGAGTTATGAGTTGAAATTAGCTTACCTCAGCTAAATGTGAGGCTACCATGATGCTGGGAAATGCGAGGCTGAAAACCGAAAGTGTATTTTCCTTTTTAATTAGTTTCTCAGGAAGAGAACAGTTAGAAAAAGGATGAAAGGAGAAATGTATGTTAGCAGCAACTAAATGGAGAATTCGGTCTCTAAAACCACTGGTCGTATCTTTGTTTGCAGGTATCTGGTTTGAAGTCGATAACATCAAAGCATTTGGCTCTGGCAAGTCAGGTTGTGAGTTTTGTGTATGCCATTATACCAGGTAAACCTATTAATTGATCTTAAAATGAGGTTATTTTTATGCATCCCCCACCCCTTAAAGAACAACAAACACACAATGCAGAACTTTCAAACTGGAAAACTTTATTTTCTCTCCACCCTTTGAAAAGTCGATAAGTAGAATGTTTTGTCTCTTTTTAAAAGGGGTTCAATTCTTTTCTTCATTTCCTCTTTGCTGATCCCAAGGTAGATGACTGCTATTGTACTTAAGGTTTGCTACTTCTTTATTATGCTAATGCATGGATGGGAAAGGAACTACAGAGTTGTCGTTTCCATCTCTGAAAAAAATTGTTTTTTTTCGATGTTACAAAGTTTGAACTGTTAGAACTCTAAGAACCAAACTATATTTCTGAATAATGAAGTCTGAATTACATAAGATGAGAAACGATCTTATATAGAGATCAGTTTCCTAATACAAGAAAGACCTAAAATAGAAAATTACTTGATAAACATATAAACCGAAGTAGACTAAACTACCCTCTATAATATAATAAATAACACTAAGGACTTAACTAAATTACGAATAACTTTACTCTCTAACATGTACGAATTGGAAGATGTGCCATAGAGGATTATGATAAAATATGTAAGGCATTTAACATGTTATTGCATCAGGAGCTTATAATTCTTGGTTTTTTTAGTAAACCTTTGGTTGTCCTCCCCTTAGGTTAAGTTCTTAGGAGAGTGGTTAACTAACATGGTAGCCAATATTTCTTAGTGTGTTTGCCTCCGTATTGTTTTTCATGTGCAATGCTTGATGGTGCTTGCACGGGCAGGGTATGTTGGTGTGGTCAATAAAAGTAAGTCGTCTTTTCATTTTATATTTAGTTTATAGAATATGTTTGCTCGTCTCATTTGTTGCAACTGGTCATCTATCACATGCTCATATTCTTCAGTACCCAATTAACCACTTGAAGGTTTAACGGGGAAGAATAAGGCTATCACTATTATACCCCTAACATAGGCGACTCAGTTTTCTAAAATACTTGTATACCGCATTTGATTGTTCATTACCGTGGCAAGTGGTTAGTTTTGTTTATTTGTTAAGGAGAAAGTTATTTTCACAAGCCTTCAGTTTCATATCGATCTTTGATTCCCCATTATAACCAATAGCAACTCATAAGAGTCTGACCTTTTATCTAATATTACTTCCTACTCTGTGCTTTGGATAAGCTAAAGAAAACCTTGTAAAATTATGGGTTATTAAGACACATGGCTGATCTAGGTGTTAGCGAAAGGCATGGTCATAAAACACTAGCCCAAAGTCTTAGTTAGGCAACAATTTAAATTTGACTGAAGTGAAGTGTTGAAAATAAAAGAACACTCTTGAAAAGTATATTGCTTATAAAAATATCAAAGTCACTGTTCGAGATAATGTAACACTAAAGAATATGTGATATCAAATACTTGCGGTATATTATTTGGATTTAATATATTGTGTGTGTTTCATTTAATATATCTATGTACATTTATCATAGACATATCATCTTTCCACGAAAAACTAATGTTTTGAAAGTTCTTGACCAAAATTTTAAATCTCTGAGATATCTTTGAGATTTCTCCTATATCCTTTATCTAGGCCTAGATGAGATTGAAATCCGAGAGGACATAACTTGGATGCTGATGGTAACATATTTGATTTATGAATTCGATATTTTTGAACTTCTATGTGAGTCATGTTGATGCAGAACCATTTACCACATGTTGTAGTCTATGAGTAAGCTGAGTCTGTTGCATGCCATAAATCTCATTATGAGATCTGCAAGGGCTTTCAAGTGAGTGATGAGCGGTATGATATTAAAGCTTATTGAAGTGACTCTCATAGAGAGTTTAATGTGTAATATCTGGTTGTTTTTAAATCCCATTAGTTATCCCAGAAGCCATTTTGTCGAGGTTTTCCCTGAGGCCACAACATAGGCGTATACGTTAAACAAGATCTAACTTTCCACTTGTCCAAGTATGTAAAAAAACAATTTGGATAAACATATAGCCTCCAACTGGGGTGGAGCCACAGTTTGCCATCTTGGTCGGCCAAATATAAAGAGTTGTCAGAGGGATTGGGATAGTGATCTCAATGTTGACTAATTAAACAATACTTCCAGTATAAAACCTTTAACCACATGGTATCCAAAAGGTTTGGAGTTCGGTTTGCCATCTCAGTCTCGGCGTCAATCACAGTTGGCTGAAATTAAGAAATCTAGAGAAATTGGAATAGTGATCTCAATGATGAGGATGCAAAACTATACTGTACTATTATGATCTACATAGAGGTGTTGGCGTAAAACCTTGCATTGTCAAGTTGTATAAGTCCTCATCATATTGTAGTATTCCGAGTCTCAGCTTGTTTGATTGATGTAACATTTTATTGTTGTGCATGGTTTCTAAATACTAATTGGCTTGCTGAATCTCTATTTCAATTGCTTGTTCTTAGTTCTTTGATATGGTATTGCAGTTATGCATTTTTTGCACTTTATTCATACTTATTTGTACCAAGAAAATGTGGTCTTTGTATCAATAGATTATGGAGCGTTTTGGTTCATGAATTTTGGCCAATTTTATAAAGAATCCAACCCAATTCAGAAGAATTCTGTTTCTACTCGTGAGAAGATACACAAATTTAGCTTAATTTTTTCTGAATTCCAATTCATGAACCAAAGAGATTCAATTCTCTGGACTTCAGAATCAATTAATTCATTTTGAATTGAGGTTTAGATTCTACCAGTTTCGTACCATACAGTGCTATATATATATAAGCATTTGATTTCCGTATTGAAGCAGGATTCCTAACAGTAATTCTTGGATACCTGCATGAATCCTGCTGCTGTTGAAGCAAGAACACCACTGTCAGTGGTTCCTCCTGCTGCCTTGCTTCAAAACAGCAAATTACACTATAAAAGAATGTTGAGAAAAAAAAGGTTAGGAAAGGGACAAAATGCTGTCCAAAATAGCCAGGACAAACAAGACAAATTGTGAATAAAAGCACTATAAATGATAAACTGAAAACGTAGTAAAGAAAACAAAGCTCAAAACTAGCCAAGGAATGTATTATTTGAGGGCGAGATTGCCGAGATGAAGCCGAGATTACACCCAGATCTGGAAATATAGAACACCTGAATGTTAAAAAATGATGAGATTTGGATCACACTGAAAGGGCTAGCAAATGTGCATTTCTTTATTTTTGTTCTTAAATGAGATCTTGCAAGATATTACCGAAATTGCAAACCTTGAATGGAATGCATGCATACTCGTTCATTGGAAGGGACGTCTAACTTCAAGTTTCAGAAGATTATCAAAGATAAGGTGTATCAGCTTGAGTCCATCTTGTTGGAGCATACTACCAGTGCTATCCTGAGCTACTTGACGTGGTCGAGTCTCTTCTGCCCTATGAGAGTTAATTGGGGACAACACTCCAGAAGATTTATATATATATATATATATATATATATATATATATATATATATATATATATATTGTATTGTGCGTGTTTTTTTTAGTTATATCCTTGTGTATGTAGATTGTTAGTCCTTGTGCATTAAGTTTTGGGAAAAAAATTGATTTAAATGTGGTTCTTGAGTCCTGTTTATATTATGATATGAGGAATATGGTCCAGTCTATATCAAGGTGTCAAATGACAGTGATTGTCAATTTCCATTTCTAAACCTAGCTTGCTGACATGTCACCCTCATTCCGTGTCACCTTACCCCTACCTCCATCATCCTGGCGGCCTTTTCCTGGTAGTCTTCTGTCTCAGCACCCACTCTGCTGCAGGCGCCCCTGCTTGGATCCCGCCCCCCCATAATCCCGGTGCCGGCCTCCTGCTCCATCCCCACCTTGTTGCTGCACCCCCTGCAGCAGCCTCCTTGCATCAACCCCCTCCTCCATGCCCTCCTTTGTCTTTTTGATAATGGCAAGGAAGCCGGAGCCAGGTGTATGGGGTCAGGGGGCCGGGTTCAGGGGTAATGCTAGAGTCTGGATCCTGCTCTACAGTTTGTTAGAACTTGGCCGGAAGCACAAGTGGGGCTTCAGGGGATGAGGAGGCTCTCCAACAGCTGAAATATGCAACAGTCGCAAGGGAAATGATCTACACGGCGGCGGTGCAAAGGCCTCCAATAAAATCAGTGTACCGTGGTGGGGCTGGAGGAAATTGCCGATGTAGCGCCAGTGCTTGAGGAGGGTGCAATGAGAGGACTGACTACAATACCATGAAAGGGCTGTTTCAAAATTTTCAAAAAGGTTAAAGATCCGCCGCCAATTGCCTAGTTCTTAGAGATGACTGCCCAGGGCCACGAAATTAGCACCACTGTCGTTGCACCATCTGATTCTCATCTGCACCCAAGCTTGGCCCATCTACTTTTAGAGTGGACTCCAGAGTGAGGACAGCAAATTTCCCTGCAAGAATGATGGTAGCTGCTGCTTGATTTTAGGAGATTGCTGTCGCCAGGTTTGGAAGGGTGAAACCAGAAACTCCAACCTGTCTGGGAGAGGGAGGCCACATTGCTGGAGCATGGGGGTAGGCCAGGTTTGGATGGGCACACCATATTCCACTGCAGTGGCACTTTTAGATTTCTAACAACTGACTGTACCAGGCGACAGGTTGATCTTTTTTTTGTAGGCTTTATCTGCTTCATCGTTACATCAACTAGGTATTTGGTCCGGGTGTGGGGAAAAGGCCAATGTTGTTCAACATGTTTAAGCCCAGTAGTTCGGACTCGTTTCAGCTCATTGATGCAGTAGCCGGGAAGTCCATTAAGTCCTCTTTAACATTTAGCTCGTTTCATTTAAGTCCTCTTTGTATTAACTCTCTTGGTCGACTGTTGAGTTAGCCTTGCGTTGGGTGTTTCCCGACTTCTGAATGATTGTTGTTTCTTGAATGTGTGACACCCTTGCGTTGTTTACTTGGATTTCTTTTTAACTCTTTACAATTCGGTAATCAGCTTGAATTATATTTTGGTACTTGCGTGAATTGTTGTGGACCGCAAGCTGCATTTCTTGTATAAATGGTAGTGTCCTGAATCTCATGTTGGTGAAAGGCACCTGGGGAGAGAATTTTGTACCGTCAGTTTACTGATCAAATGTCATATGTCTATATGTTTATAATATATAAATTGAAGGTTAGGATTCATGTCTAAAATAAACATTTATTCACTCTTGCTTGATAGCAACATTCATGGTCTAAGTTCTAAAATAATTGTATGTGAAATGAAGATATCAGGCGAATACTTCTTCTGCAAATTAATGATTCTCGCAAGGCACAACTTCAGTCAGATATTATTGATAGAGTAGCAGAGGTATGCACAAATATCATCATTTTACATTTATTGTTACTCGTTAGTTTATTTATAGCACAACTTAGATTTTCCGGTTAGGGCCGTGCAAAGCTGGAGAATTCGTTTATATTCTGTATTGTTTCATTTTCTTTCTTTTTTTATAAAAGGCTACCACTTCTTTTATTTCGGATTTTGTATATTCTTGTCAATGAGCTTCTCAGGATTATAAGGTTCATAAAGATGAGATACATACTAAGCTAGTTCAGATTATGAGGGAAAGGGTCCTGGTACATCTACGTGGGCTACCACAATTAGTTGATGGCTGGAATAGACCAGAAGATAATGATCCGCAACCGAGTCAGTTTGCTAGGTCCCTAACTAAGGTACAGCCACGTTAAGGATCAATTTTTTTTCTTTTGTAAGCTTGCATTTTTAATTTCTTCATATATGTGGCCCTGAGAATATGGAAGCATTAAATACGTACGTGTTAACCATAAGAGTTTTTGTAGAAGACTGTAGATGTCTTTGTTCCTATTCAAGATAGCAGGACATTCATGCAACCATTTTCACTACTTGAAATTGCTTAATGTCCCTTCAACAATGGTAATGTCCTTTTGTTGGGTTGGTCCATGTGGCTGGAAGACTTTTTTCAGCCCTTTATATTACAGCATCTGATGCTGGATTAGCAGTCTTTGCTGTTTCCAAGTCTAAATCTACTGCATGTTGTTGGTTTGTGTGTGTGTGTGTGTTCTTTTAAAGGGTTAGTACATGAGCTGAGTTACAGAAAACGAAGAAAAATATTGAAGAAGAATTATTCCATCTATTCTTCAAATGAAAAAAGGCCAAAAGAGAACTATTCAAAGATGACGAGGTTTCTTTTTGGGATAAAGAATGAGGAGGTTGAGACATATGCGAGAAGTTCATTCTCAGTTCTCAAGCTGGGTGAAAATTCTCAAAACAATTATGTCTTTGACATTATGATTTGAGAAGCTAAGGATGAAGTTCATGGAAGATTGGACTGATTGAAATGGCTGGTGTATGTGAAGGATCGTTGACTATATGGACATATGAATGGTGGAACAACAAATGTTGTAGAAGACTCTGAGTCCGCTTGCAAAGATGACAACAGTTACGAAATTGAATACTTCAATTTTTATCCAATAAAAAATAAGTGAGGCATCATTGAAACATCAGCCAAGTGTTAAATATACGCCTGGCGATATAATCCTTAGACCAATGTATTTCAGTCCAATCAACCTTTGGTGTGTGGTTGGGATGTCATTATAGGCTGAAGATAAGGTGAAATTTCCAGATGACCGTGTCAGCCATATAGGGGCTGTTTGGTTTATGAATCTGGCAGCAAATTCAGCCTGAATTTGGAGATAACTAACTGAATCATGTTTGCTTCATGAATTTAGGCTGAATTTAAAATTCAGCCTGAAGGAGGATTCTCCCCCAATTCAGGCTTAATTTGTGAATTCACCAAATTTAGACTGAATTGTGAATTTTCAATTCAGCAACCAAACAACATTTCCATTTTACACCAATTCAGCCTGAATAAATTCTCTCTTAATTAAGCTTCAGATTCATGAAAATTCACTAACCAAACAGCCCCATGTTATCATTGTGTCATGTCTGAGATAAGAAATTCAGTCCAATAATTCCTGCAACTGACTACATTCCGAAGGATTGAATTTCTATGCACCACTACTGATACTACGGAGATTTTCTAAATTATTGTCATGCATCTGAGTGATAGTTATGTGACCAAATATCTGGAGAGTGAAATTTCCAGCAGGAAGCATCAAGCCAAAACTTGGTACTTGAGTCGTTAGCTATGTTATACTGGATATTAAAGCGAACTACAGCAAGGGACTTTTGCATAAAATAGTCTGGCAGAGTTCCTTATCTAAATATTCTCAATAATGGTGATTTATTATAAGGACAACTGTGAGGACCTGCAATATTGAAAAAAAAAAAAAAAAAAAGCCATACAAATTAGATGATCATTGTAAGCATGAGAATGCTAAGATGGATGAATGGGATGGAATCCAGCCATAGTGTGCTGGATAGGGCCTCTCCTTATGGAGAGGTCCCAGGTTCGATCCGGGACAGTGGCACCTTTTTTTGGGGAGGGGGGAGGATGAGTTGTATAAATTCAAAGTTGGCTTTCTACGTTGAAATCATTTGACAAATATAATAGGTGGATCACATTCATCCACCTTTTGTTACAAGCTCGATTGTTTTGAAAGCTCCACTTAAATTCAAACACTCATTTACTATACTATAGGATAGCGTCTATAAATCTATAAAAGATAAGGGTACTACTAAGTTCGTAAATCAATTTTGAATTTTGGAACATTTGTAATTTGCCTGATGGATAATTGTTCAATCTAATGGCATATACCTTCTGCCCTTTTAGTGCCATGTTCCATTATGCATATTCACTAAAATCATTTTGAAGACGGTGTCTAATGGCTTTGTTATCATGTTTAATTACTATTTCATTTGTTAACTGGGAACCTACGAAAAAGGGAAGAAAGTCAGAGCTACTTTGAATTTACTCATTCCGGGTTTTTTCAATTGAATCCGTAATTTTTTGTTTCAGGAAGTCGCTTACCTTCACCGTGTTCTATCTCGTACTCTGCTTGACGTAGATGTTCAGTTGATTTTCAGGTATGTTATCAAGATGTGTGAACACATTGTTATCAGTTAATTGATATATTTGGATCACAAATGACTTGAACTTTCGCTGTGTTATACTCTCGCAATGATGTTTTAGTCTTTAAATGGCCTGTTTGTTGGAAAGATAATTCGTTTTCTCTATTACCCATTTTCCTGTAATTTTTTTAGGTTTCCTCTATTTAAGTGTAAATCTATCAAATGCTCTATATTATGTCTTGGGACATAGGAAAATAGACGTTGATGATAGGAATAAAGAAAGAGGAAAGGAGTTAGGGGTGACAGAAAAAACAGAAAGTGGAGGAAGTATTATCCTTTGGGTTGTGAGTGAGTTTCAGGCCGTGATCATTAAGGGGATCTAAAAGATCCAGAATAAGGTTATAACTTTTAAAAAGTAGAATGTGAAATTGTAAGTTGAAAATTCTCTTTTCAAATTGCTCATTTATGAGTCAAATTTTGCAACATGCAGACAAGTAGTTCAAATCCTCCATTCACAGATTTCAGAAGCCTTTTCTGTTCTAGAGATAAATACGCCCCGAGCAAATAATAGGTGAGTAGTGTTATTGATTTTTTTTATTTGGGTAACATTTTCTCGTTTTTCATTCTTGTCTGTATGTGAATTTTTCCGGATATTTGATGTTGGCAGATTTGTCCGAGATATTCAGCACATTCTTTCTTGTATTCGGACATTGCCACCTGGCAATTTGAATGAAACTGGTGTGCCAAACTACGGAAAGCTTGATGAATTGTTGGCACATAGAAATGGAATGGCTGCAGCAGCTCAATAAGGGTTCAAATATATGGTTGTAATTATTGCATGTATCAAGACTGCCCTTGGAGTCACTGAAAAATATGTGCCTTTCCAATCCCGTACATACTTCTATGGTCAAGGTAAGTTTCAGATTTAAGTGCATATCTCTTACTACTTGACCCATATCATTTTTTCTTTATTACTGTGAAATATTAGCACTATGATGTTGTTGGACTATGCTTATTACTGTGTGAGGATATTCTGTTGGGTTTGTTATACCACTGGAAGCATCCTCTAATGTGTGGGCAACCTAGGAAGCTGAAAGGTCATATCTTGTAATCAGGCTAGGAAGACGCGCCTTTTCTTTAAGCAATGGAGAGGGGAATGGTGGCATCTTTGAAATCGGCCAGGCTGCTGTGGGCGGCAGGGTCGCGTGTCAGAGGTGTCGACCGGGGCAACAATGGAGGAGTCAGGGTGGGAGTTGGCGTGGGAGGCCTGATCGTCCGAGGCTATGGCGGCGGCATCTCCAACCGTGGAAAGTTTGGTCTCGATGGCAGAACCGTGGAAAGTTTTGTCTCCAGGTAGAAGGGACTCCGGGGTCGGGATGTCTCCGCCTCGAGGCGGCGGTGAAAGGTTTGACCTCGCCGGAAATTGGACTGTGGAGGTCGTGGCGGCGACTGGGGGTGCTCCTGGCGGCGATCTAGAATAAATCTGAGGAGAAGGCAGACTCATTGTGGAGACAACAGGGATGTTGGTGGCCCATTGTGGTGGTGCATAGTTCGAATGAAAGGGGACCAGCGGTTGGACAGAGGAGTATGGCGATGACTGGGGAAGGAACACCGGTGGTGGCGGCGTCCGGAAGGAAGTCACTGATGGTGGTCGGGAGTGAACCGGAGGAGAAGGATCTGTATATGAAGAACCTACCCATTTTCCATCGTGAACGAGAGTAGCGATCTGAGGATAGTGCGAAGGCTCGGAGGTCAGATGGTGGAGATGGTGGTGGTGTGAGTTCTGTTGCGAAACTGATGGCGGCGGCGGTTGTGGGCAGCCCCACTATGGCTGGAATGGAGCAGGGGTCGGCGAACCCTGAACGGCGGCAGTAATGACAGCAGTCATTTGGGTCGCAGAGATCCGTTCAATCCGTTCAAGGATTTCAGCACACAAGTCAAGCATAGCATCCTGTGTTCCGGCGGATCGGAACGGCTTTGATACCAATGTTGTGTTCCCGTATGGAACAAAATATGATGCCATGGTGAAAAAGGGAGAAAAGAAGAAGAAGAAGAAAAGAGAATAAAGAAAAACTAGATTCAATATTGCCTGCCCAAGAAGGAGGAAGAAGACCTCCTTATAAAGAAAGGGCGCGTCTTCCTAGGTTGATTACAAGATATGACCTTTCAGCTTCCTAGGTTGATTACAAGATATGACCCTTCAGCTTCCTAGCATAATTACAAGATATGACCTTTCAGTTACCAAGGTACAGTTCTGTGTGCTGACCTTTCACTTACCAAAACGGGAAGGATTACAAGATATGGTTCTGCGTGCGCACTGACGTTCACAACAGTGGGTTTACTGTTTGCTATCGATAGGCTCTGCACATAGAATCCGATATATATTTTGAATCTAATATCTGCCAAAGGACAAGTATCATCTTGCACTTCTTTAGTTCTAGTCATGTGGTTTTTCACCTTCACAATCTTCATCCTCAAGAATTTTTTTTTGCAGAGTTGTATTAGAAAGTACTTTGCAACACAAACTTCGAATCTACCCTTTCAATGTTGATTTTCTATTTTAGTATTAATCTTTGCACACCTTCATTAGCCAATCGAGGACCAGATTTAAAACTTTTTGAGTAAAAACACTTGCAGCCACCTCTGTTGAAACCGGACTTACTACACTGGCTTTTGCCAAAGACAATAGCCAACGGTTGTATTCATAAACTTTTTTTGTACCACCTCCTAGCGCTGGCCTCTGTCCACCAGGGTGTGGTTAGTGGGGTTGGGGAAGGTTGGGGCCAACAGGAGATGGAACAAATAGGGCTGTCGATGGTAAAATCATTTTTTTCTATGCAGCCTCGGGGAGGTTTCCATCCATTCACCCTGTTCATGAATTCAAGGGAGAATGCAGTAGACTAAGATCTGAGGTGAATCAAATTGCAAGTTCGATATATAAAGTAACAATTATTGGTTCTCTTGGCCATTTGCCTTGTACTTTTTTTATTGAAGATAACCTGGCAGATGACATACAATTGTATTTGATCTTTGACATACTTTTATTGTAATCTCTTTGTGATCAGTGATTTTGAAACAGTATTTGGTTTTATCTTAATTAGAAGTACACTGAAGTAACTGATTGTTAAAGTGTGTTTTTAGTCAAATGCTATTATTTATTATGTTTTAAGAACCATGGCTTTTCCTAATGGTCCTGTTGCTTCTTCAGGTGATGACCCGAAGCAGCCAACTCAATTTTTTCACTGTAAGAATCAAAAACAGAATTCTTGTACTGTAGGTAGGAAATGAAGATACAAATCAAGTACATCTCAAATAGGTTCGTGTTTTCTTGGAAGTTCATGTGTATTGCTAACGCTGTGTATAAGGTGTTTGATGTAATTTTAGTGGTTAAGCCAATTTTGATTCATTATTTTTGCATTGAGACTCGTAACATTGAGCAAAATATGCTCCAATTCTGTAATTATTCTACTACAGTATAAATCCAGAATATTCTTGCTTTTTAAATACATGCAAGTTAGATAGAGTTACTCAAGTTCGTTTTAATTTTTGATGTCTCTGTGTTTTTTCTTTTCCTTCTATTGAATACACTTTCTTTACACAAGGCCACCTGTACAAGAGGCGCCTGTTACACCATCTAACTGCATGAAGACTTCCTATATACATTGCTAACTGCACAAACATTATATGTTTTTTTTTTAAAAAATGGTTTTATGGTATTTCGTATTGGTAATAAGCTCAACCAGGTCTGACTCGAGACAGGGATCTGCTGGTGAAGCTTCACTAGCGATGCGTTGGTGAAGCTTCACCAGCCATCGATTCCGAGATGGGATCGGCTGGTGAAGCTTCACCAGCAGCAGATCCGGACTCGGGATTCTTAACTGACGGACTTGTTCTCTAGAGTAGACAACCTCCTACTTACAACAGAGATCTAATCTGCTGGTGAAGCTTCACCAGCAGCAGATCCTGACTCGGGATTCTTAACTGACGGACTTGTTCTCTAGAGTAGACAACCTCCTACTTACAACAGAGATCTAATCTGCTGGTGAAGTTCACCAGCTGTTGATTGCCCAAAATGGACAGTGCATAGGGAAGGTCTGTGCGCTCAGTCAGGAATGGGTGATTTTGACTGAGCACAGAGACCTTCCCTGGGCGTCTACCCATTTTGGGCAATCAATCAAGGGCTGCCGAAACTTTACCAGCGACTTCACAGCTGAAGCTTCACCAGCGGATTTGATCTCCTAACAACACCACATGCGGCCCATGATCTCCTACTTGGATTTCTCTAGCAAAAAGTAAAAAATCTCTACTTAGGATTTGTTTTGTTCAACCTAAATCCGATTCAGGCGAAGGGCTGACAAGTTCTGAATGGGCTAGGCTTTTCACCTATTCAAAATCTCAAGTGAACACTCAGATCATATTAGCCGTTTGTAAGCTGTTCAGACTTAATGATCTAAAAGGTTTCATTATACTTCATCAGGCACATGAAGCATGAAATTTATTGTACTGAACGGCCTAAATAGTATCATCATATGCCTTATCCAGCTATTTGGGGTTGGCGGCATTGATTATATACCGCGTTTGACTCTTATCGGAATCAAAATGGTATAAAATCCGTACACCGATGCCCTTCTTGACACAACCCTATGAAGACGGAATTATGATATATATATATATATATATAGGGAAGGGTTTACATGAGATCGTTCTCATATAAGGAGCATGAGGCCAATCTTTATAGCCATTGGATTCCGATCAGAGGATGGATATTAAATCAGTGGGTGGGTGAGTGTGTCACATCATAGAGTAGGTGAGATCATTATGGCTATTAGTAGCTGTTAGATCAAGATCCAAGGGCTATGATTTAAAGTGGCCTCATATAAGCTATATGAGAGCGATCTCATGAGGGGTTTTCATGAGATCGTTCTTATATAAGGAGCATGAGGTCAATCTTTATAGCCGTTAGATTTCAATTGGAAGATGGATATCAAATCAATGGGTAGGTGAGTGTATCACATCAGGAGTTAAGTGAGATCATTATAACTATTCATAGCCATTAGATCAAGATCCAACGACTGCAATTTAAAGTAGCATCATATAAGCCATATGAGAGCGATCTCATTTAAACTTTTTCCTATATATATATATATATATATATATATATATATATATAGAGAGAGAGAGAGAGAGAGAGAGAGAGAGTCTCTCTCTTCCACCGTCTGGAATTATTTTAAGGTGCATTTGGCAACCTGGAATTGGATTTGGACATAGGAATCTGAATCCAGGGAATCAATTTCACATAATCAAAATCCATGGAATTGAAATTTTCCCTTTGGATGTGGACTTTGAATTCAGATTCCGGGGTATTGGACCTCGGATTTGGAATTGAATCCCGTAGATTATAAAATTCGTCATTTGGATGCTCGAGCCTGGATTTGATTTGTGCCACAATCAAATAGGTTTTGGAATATTGGTTTCTTTGTTCTATTCTCCATCCTTGACATATCTAGCATAGGATTTGATATGTTAGTTCTGAAACAGAGTTATTAATTAGTATTCTTTTCCTTCTTTGGTACAATAAGCAAAAAATGCAACCATTCATTTTTGCGGTTTTATCCCAGCAAAAATGCATATCAGCCAACATTCAACCAGCAACACTGTGCAAACAGTTTTGTCTAGTCCGTGCGATATACCTAGACATATTAAAACATGCTGCTTCTTAGTAACAAAAAGTAAATATATGTTCACTATTTTGTGCCCTATAAACAATTTTTTACTGTACTGTGCTACAATGGATTGCTAAAAAGAAACGTAACAAACAAAAACCAAAGAAACTAGAGCATCACCATTCATTTTATACAAAAATAGCATGCTGAGCATTATCAACATAACCACCAACCTAGACCCGTTCAAATAGGGCATAACAAGAACAAATAAATGCTCAACAGTCTGCCCTAAATGAAACATATTTGACTGCTTCTCATGTGCGGATCCAGAAGTCTATAATACCTCATTTCCATTTATTACTTCTAAATAATGGATAAAAAATTATCAATAGGCTATGCACAATCAGGCCAAGAACCTAAAAACTAATTCATGAATGGCAGTAGAAGATTTAATTGATGAAAAAAGGTTGATCTCCTTGTTCTATTGATGCAAAGTGTTGGGTCACTGAGCTAGCAGCTAAACAAGAATTTAGCCACATTACATGTAGCATTGGCTAATAGATCTATTCGACATATCCTTTTATCTGCCCGAGTTGGTGGCTGAAGGATGACAGTCCTACCTCCTGATATTGTGATGGATCTCTTCATATTGCTTTGCTAATGGCTGCTTCTGTAAACCAACAACATTGAATTCAAATACCAAATATAATATCAATGCAACAAACTATATTCATAAGGACCATTAATATGCTGCATTCAAACAGGGCAGGTTCCGCTGCCATTAAGAATTCCATTGAACAAGCATCATGCAATTCTCACAGTTTGAACTGAAACCCCTTTCAAAAACCTCGTAGAGCAGATTGAACAAGGTGAAACTTTTTTTTGGATCAGTAACAAGCTGAAACAACTTGCATATACATAATTCCAGATAGCTGCAAATTATAACTTTCAATTGAAAATAGTCACAAACAACGATGGCTTACACTTGTAACAACATAACTCATTTATTCATGTCTACTTTTAAAGAAACCTCGAATAAGCATTAAGTGAGCACAAGATAGGAACAAGAGAAATCAAACAAATTAAGAAATATTAGTTGATAGAACTAAGATGAGCTAAGAAATGTCAACATTTTTCTGCTCCATTTCATAGTGTTTATAAAAAACATAATAATGTAGTATTCCTTCTCCAATATATGGAAGATTACTTGATACCAAGTATTATCCAAATAATTAGTAATTAAACCATTTGAATAAGAACAATCTTGACAATCAAATTTAAATGCAAGTGCATAATACCCTCCCTCCGGCTACAATTAAGTTTGTTACAAATAGAAACAAGATTTATACCTAATTGTAAGTATGTCAATCATAATATGAAATTTCTTACTGTAAAACAGAGTATCAATAGTTATGACATACAAGCAGAACTTACTAGTGCCCTATAAGCACAATGTACCCAAATTTGTTGGTACTCAGAACTCACCTAATTATTCCACCACCAAGTCTATCGAGTGTCCATCAGTTGAGTTTCACTTTTCAAATATCCTGCTTGAACATCCAAACCCAGCAGCATATAATAATATGAAATTGCATCATAATATGAAATTTCTTACTGTAAAATTGAGTATCAATAGTTATGCATATGAGCAGAACTTACTAGTACCCTATAACCACAATGTACCCAAATTTGTTGGTACTTAGAACTCACCTAATTATTCCACCACCGAGTCTAACGAGTGTCCATCAGTTGAATTTCACTTTTCAAATATACTGCTTGAACATCCAAACCAAGCAGCACATAATAAATGTACACATAAGTTCCAACCTTCTCTTGACAATTCCATCAAACAAGTGATGAGCACAACTGGATTACGAGCCACACAGGCACCATGGTCCACCATAGTCAATTTCCCCAAAGACATGGGACTTCCTCCCATTCCTTCCATTTATGTACATGAACAGATGTATTGTCACTTGTCTGTACTATGGAAGGAAGGAAAAAACAATATAGAAATTCCTAGCTACCTCATTCTTCTTCGTCAAGGTCCGCTTGCGGAAGGTGAAGGGCTAAGGAGAGAAAGAGGTACCTGGAGAGGAGAAATGGAAGAAGATGAGGGGGGTGATAGGAGGAGGATGAAGAGGGAGAAGAGAGGGGAGCAACATGAGGGACCAGACCATTTGGAGGAGGCAAGAGTCAAGGAGACGAGAGATAGGACATGGAAGGAGGGAAGAGTGCGAGCCCGACAACCCAATTGTCCCTCATGAGATTGGACAAAAAATGTTGAACATGCTTGCCTCTCGACGAACATGAGAAAGATAATGGTCGGCGAAGTCTTAATCAGTAAAAACACTACCAAACTATACGAGTTATAAAATCCAAAAAAAAGATTTTACAATCTTTGAGGAAGACAAATCGAAAGCCCAAGTGACGAGAGATGAAATTTTATTATGAAGAAAACCTTATTCTAATCTAATAATCTAAACTCGGGCAAGGCGACCATACTTTTTTTCCTTAGAATCGCCTTGAACACGTTTTGCACGGCCCTAAAATTTGGAGATCGTAGAAGGGGAAATGAGGAAGGGTGAAAGGAGGAGGAAAAGGCCGACTGGCGGCCACTGAAAACCGAAGCCTGGAGCTTCCAAACAGAGTCACCCAAAAATTGCCACTTACAAACTCCCCCCCGTCATTTTGATTCCGCAGTATTTACGTTTATTTCCCAATTCCTCGCTCCGTTATGGAACCCAAATCCAAATCCTTGGGACAGAAATCCAAACAACGGAATTGGATTTGGAGGTCCGAATCCAAATCCGGGTTGCCAAAAGCACCCTTTATGGAATCCTTGTGATGATAATAAATCTGGGGGGCAACTGCCTGAAAATCTGTTCTCTAGAAGGAGATCCCATTTGGGGATTCAATATCTATGTAATGGAATTTTAATCCTTTTGCACGATCTACATCCAGTATATCTACGTCATATGTCGTTTGATCTGGTTGTTTCACTAATCCTTTCACAGCTTCCAGGAAAGTTATGGGAACTTTACCATAATTTCTTGAGCCAGAATTAAATTCGGATGGCTTCACAGAGCTACCAGTATCAGCATCCCCTTCAGCTGCGGCAACTTCCTTAGGCCCATTGATGGCATTCTCATTACTCTTGCTGCAAACGCCAGGTTCTGTGCCCTTCTCATCTGAAACAACATCTTCACCCCTAGCTAGCTTCATCATCAGTAATGTCATTTCTAGGCAGATTCCCATGTTCTGCATCCTTAACGGCAATTCTAGCTTTGGACTTCCTCTTTGAATTTAGTAATTCTACATCATCCTCTGCTGATATTTTTCTCTTTGACATGCAACTTTCCTTACCTCTACTTCAAAATTCCGGTATTTTAAAATGCTCAGTTCCAAGAGGATTTGTGGATGCATTTTCCTCAACATCCACTAACTCTTTTATGAAGAGCTGCTCTTTCTCGACTTGGAAAACTGATGGAGCTGGTATAGCTGTGAATTCTCGGCTTTGGGAAGTATTTGTCAAATGTCATCATTACCCTCATAATTATAATTGTTTATGAATTAATATTAAGGGCAAATGAGTCTTTCTGTAATGTTTTTACTATAGATAGCTAGGCAATGTTCGGGCAGGGGCAGCTAGTTTTGAATTTGATTTTATCAAGAGCTGTACTCCGAATTTGGAGGAAACTTCATCGACAAGGCTAGTGGATTCTAGCGACCTTCCTTGCGCTTGTGGATTCAGGTGTGGTTGTTCTTTTACATTTTAGCTTCTGACGCAGAGTTAGACTCTAATTTGGAAATTCCTGACAGAAATTGTAGTTGTGAAGTTCTGGAATAGACTGATTGAAAATACATTTCATTGAAATCACTGAATACATATTGTTCTGGAAGTGAAACTGTTAACTAAGTGTTTGACAGATTGTTTACAACACTCTGTTTCGAATTATTCTTTGCATTGTGTTCCTGGCTGCATCATTTTGGTATCAGAGCGAGCTCTTGGTTGTTATGTTATTCATGGCAACCGAGATTCCTGGAACAGATTTGGATATACAACATCAAATTTTAAAAGTTTCACAGCAAGTTTTGCAAGTATTGGATCAGTTGGGTGCTGGATCAATTCAGCCGCAAAATTCGGGTCGAGATCTAAGAAATGCGGATTATGCTCGACGAAATGTTCCCCGTTCTTCTAGGCAGCCTACAACAAAGAATAGTTCTAGTGATGGGAACTAAGGGAATTTGGAAGAAATCAAGGTCGTAAGATAGAAATACCACATTATTATGGGAGAAATGTAGAAGATCTGTTGGATTGGATGGTTGCTGTAAATTAGTATTTCAAATACATGGAAGTTCTTGAAAGTATGCATGTAGACTTAGCGACTCATTGGTTGAATAGACGAGTATTGAATTAGTGGAAGCAAATTCAAATCAGTTGTATGCATCAAGGAAAACACCATATTTCTAGTTGGCGTAGGATGAAGCGATTACTGCAAGAAAACTATCTTCTAGTAAGCTATGTTATTCAACAATTTCAGAACTGCAGACAGTGTACTCAAGGTGTTCAACAATATGTCAAAGAGTTCTAAAGGCTGTTAAATCGTTATAGAAAGGTGGAAAATGATACAAATTTGGTTTATCGATTCATTGATTGTTTACATTTCAGCATTTAAGAGGTTATTGCCTTTTAACAAGTTTATACTCTTGAAGATACAATGGCATTAGCTGTGCAAACTGAATTGCATTTTGAAGAGCAAAAACAATTGGAACTCAAAAGCATTTTGATACAATCACAAAAAGCAGAGCAAGAAAAGTCAACTCCTAAAATTGCGGATCCAAAGCTTGGATTTGTAGCTGAGATGGTGTTGATCCACAAAATAGAGTTTGATGACATAGATGAAGCCTTGAGCCTAGTCCAAAGAGAGGAGTCAATTCATTTGGCCAATGTTGATGTGTTTTTGAAAATAGTGGATCCAAAAACAAATGATGCAATTGAAAATATAGAAGAAGTAGGTGATCTTTTTCGTTTAAATATAAAACCCTTGCAAGTGTACAAGGCAATTGTACTACAGTGAGTATTAAGAATGGTTGTCGAACCTTAGGGACGGATTAATATTTTACCAAATTCAAAAGAAAGCAGTAGTGTTGATTCTAGACTAAGAAAGCAATGAAATTTAACTAAACTAATTGAGAATTAATCAATGGAGAAGACCAATGCTTCGAATCTACCACAATAAACTAGTGTATCGTTTCTCTCTCTCTTTTGAATAAAGATTTCCAATCGGCTAGCATATTCCTCTCGGACATACATTTGCCAACTCAAAATATAGTGCTCTCCTCTCGGATGTAACACATAAAATAATTAAAATATGGAATTGTGATCTATCTCTCTCGAGTATAAACCAATGAAATTTTATTGATATATAACACCTCAGTCTACTCACGTTCCTCTTGGATACGCAAGTATTATTCGGATTGAAACTTACAAGAATTCACTCTTGTCTCTCTCGAGTACAAAGAACAAACCTTTAATGAATTAACAATGATTATACAATAAAACCCATACACCAACTAGAGTAACAATATAAGATGAGAGAAAAGAAACTACACAACCAGATTATTGGGCTTCATCTACGCCTTTGAAAAGTGTTTAGCCTTGCATCGGAAGAGAAATCACCATCATGTTCTTCATCTTCTTCTCTCCTTTACTCTAGCCTCCAATTTAGCTCTAGTTCTTCAAGGGTTCCTCCAAGATTGATTGCCCAAAACATTCTCCCATAAAGCCTATTTATAAGTTTGAAGAGAAACCACGAATTCCCCTTCCAAATTCGAGTCGAAATAGGTCTTATTTCTGATTTTTTGCATACGGTGATCGATCGCTCCTATTGCCGATCATTCACTTTCCGATCGATCGCAATTCCTTCGTTATTTCCCCCGATCGATCGCTTTGGCGATCGACGCTGTTTAATACCAATCGATCGTAGTTACTGTCTTGCGTGGATCAAAAATTTTAGTAGATACGATCGATCGTTTTGAGGTCCGATCGATCATTTCTTTTAATACACTGCTTTTGCGGCTTTGGCGATCGATCGCATTGATAGCTAATCGATTGTTATTACTGTTTATGAATTTCAAATGGCTATAACTTTCTGCTCCGAACTCCAAATTGCGCGTAGTTGGTGGCGTTGGAAAGCTGACTTCTTGAACTTTAACATGAATCTTGAATCAGTCCAATCTGAGATTTATATACGAAGTTTTGATTATTTAACCATTCGAGTTACTTTTTACCTTATTTCTGTGTATGACTCTTGTTTCCTACAAAAACCAGAAACTATATTAAAGTAGTAGTTATTCTAATCAAACACTAGTAAAAACATAAGTTTAGGAGATAATAAAATGCATATTTCATGTATAGATCAAAATTCTCTTTCAGGATTCTCAAAATTCCAAGTTGTAGAGATGTTACGGGCTACGAAAATCATCTCAGCCGGAATTCATACAGATTCAGACTTGGGAATTATCTGCTCGGTTGAGGTCAGTAAATTTTTAAATGCGACTTTTGAGTCAAGGCTGTTTTCTCCTTCTGCGCCGGCATTCTACAATGGTGATGAGGCAACACTCGATTTCCTGAATCATAGACATTTGTTTTCTCCAAAAGTCTTATTGTGGTTGGGCTGAGCAATTTTTGGTTCATCTTAACTCAGATGTAGTTCAGGTCAAGTGGAGCTGGTATAGCTGTGAATTTTTGGCTTTGGGAAGTATTTGTCAGATGTTATAATTACCCTCATAACTGTAATTATTTGTGAATTGATATTAAGGGCAAATGAATCTTGCTGTAATGTCTTTACTATAAATAGCTGGGCAATGTTCGGGCAGAGGCAGTTAGTTTTGAATTTGATTTTATCAAGAGCTGTGCTTCGGATTTGGAGGAAACTTCCTCGACAAGGCTGGTGGATTCTGGCGACCTTCCTTGTGCCTGTGGTGGATTCAAGTGTGGTTATTCTTTTACATTTTAGCTTCTGAGGCAGAGTTAGACTGTAATTTGGAAATTCCTGACAGAAGTTATAGTTGTGAAGTTCTGTAATAGACTGATTGAAAATACATTTCATTGAAATCACTGAATACATATTTGTTCTGGAAGCGAAACTGTTAACTAAGTGTTTGACAGATTGTTTACAACACTCTGTTTCGAATTATTCTTTGCATTGTGTTCCTGTTTGCATACTGGCTGCATCAAAAACCCATTATATTTGTCAATGCCGTGGACAAGTTTTTAAAAACAATGCTAGAAACTGCAGTCTTCTTTAGTTCTGATTTCATTGAGCTATCATCATTTCCTGCCTGTTTCTCTTTTAATGTCACACTGTCTCTGGAGGTACCAGAAACAGTTATTTTTAGTAGAAGCATCTGGCCATCAATTTGACAGCCAATTTCCTTCACAACTAAGCCTTGAAAAGTGTGTCGTTTCTCAATACCTGGATAATATCCAGCAAATTACCATGTATTAGTGGGAGTACTTTACAAGTAGATTTTTATTACCTGTTTTCTTGTATTCGAACTTGTTGAGGCCTTCCACTAGTTTTTCAGTCTTCACACAGTGTAAAGCACAATTGGAACTATGAGAATCTATGACTTTTAGAACTTTATCTGCCTTTTTAGTGAAGCCATTTTCTTTTCCCGGCAATTCATCAGACTCCCAGACAGAATTAATTGAAGGAATTTCATCATTATGCTCAGGCAAAATTGTTTGTCCTTTGTTAGGACTTTATCACTTAAATCCGCAAGTAACTTCACATTTTGAAGTTTACACTCTACATTTGCATGAGAACCTTGCACAAATCTTGGAATCCTCAGCTTCTTTCCAATATCTGCAACTTGGTGTCCTTCTTGATTTCCACTTAATCTTCGGAAACGTGAATCTCATTGTGTTTAACCTGTTGACCATCTTTATTGCTTATGTCTTCGGTAACGTGAATAGCATCCTTATTGCAATTTTTTCCTAATTTCTTCTCCTTTATCTGACTGTTCCCAAGCTCAGTAAGCTCAACATCATTTTTTGATCGGAGAACAACTTCCTCAGCATGGACATCAAGAGTACTTGATGAATTTCCATTAGGTGCAGAAAGGGATATTGAAAGCCTACTCTTGGAAGCTCCACTGGATTTTGGGGCATCCGTAGCATCTCCTGCCATAAGTTTTCTCTTCAAACTAGTAAATCCTACAATTTCGTTCTTAAAAGGCAGCAATTGCCCTGGGGCTTCAGCTGTAGGTGAACTAGAAGATACATTCCTCTCAGCTGAAGCTGCAAAATTGACAAATACTGTAGTATTATATTTGAACAAAAAACAAGGGATTATTTCACTGAATCAAAACATTCAAAAGGATAACATTATTGCCTGAGAAACTTCCTTTTAATAACACTAAAATTCACATTGGTGGCTATTAAAAGCCCTTGGTAACTCCCGGCAAAAATAAAATTCAAGAAACATTTGCAAACAAATTATGATAATCAATTATGCATCATTACATAAATACCAAGATCAAATCTCTACTTTAAACTTATTTTCCTCGGATATGAATGTTCTGACGCTCTCATTCTTCTCATAATGATCACCACTATCAAAATAATTATTACGGGGAAATATGGCAATACCATTCGCCCAAAGTCTTGGCCTAGAAATTATCACTGTTTTTGTGTTCTGTAGCATCCCCTGGCTCAGTTGTTCTTTCCAAAACACTGCCATCCAGCCTAATTCTAATAAAGACTTTAGACATCTACATCAACTCCTGCTAAGTGTGACAGTACATTTTCTGCAGTGCATAACTGTAATATCAGAGGGGATAGGTCACCGCTAGCATATTGTCTTTTTGGCATACAGAACCTGTGACAAGATACAACTCAACACTAACATCATAACTCAACTGAAAGGCGACCCCTAATATATTCCCTCTGTCCCATATTAATAGATCCATTTGATAAAAGAATTTTGTCCCATATTAATGGCTCCAGACCACCTCCTTCTTCTCCTCCAAAGCCTCCTCTTCTGCTTCCCTGGAAGGCCTGAACTAGAACTTAATATTAATAAAATAACTATTTTTCCAATCACAACTGTTAATATGGGACGATCGATCGCATCTACTGGTTCGACCAGTTTAAGGTACGCGATCGATCGGGATAAGGTGTATCATATGAATATTGTATTACAAGGGGAGCGATCGATCGGCTGGGTACACGATCAATCATATCTACTGTAAGTTGTGCAAAGTCGCCAGCGGCTATTGCGATCGATCGGCTAATTGGACGTGATCGATCAGTAGGGTCTACTGGTTCGACCAGTTTAAGGTACGCGATCGATCGGGATAAGGTGTATCATATGAATATTGTATTACAAGGGGAGCAATCGATCGGCTGAGTACACGATCAATCATATCTACTGTAAGTTGTGCAAAGTCGCCAGCGGCTGTTGCGATCGATCGGCTAATTAGACGTGATCGATCAGTAGCACGATCGATCGGGTATTTTGACACGATCGATTGGGGGGAAAAGATTTGAAAAACCAATTATTTTGAAGCAGTTTTTTGTGCCATATAATTATCTGATTATTGATAGTTGTTTAGTGATTCAAACTATGCTGTTTTAACACTTGTTGTCCTATTTCGCTGGGTGCAGATTTTTTATCTTCACCTTGTTGCACCACTTGCTAATTTTTCACCAAAGTTGCAATGGCATCACGAATGGTCTCCAGTGAGTTGGCAAAGACTGAAAAGTTAAATGCCACAAACTTTGTTACCTGGAAGAGGCGCATCCAGCACATTCTGTTCCTTGATAACTTGGGTTATCTGTTGGACCAAGTTGTTGAACCTTCGGGTGAAAATAGTAATGTTGCTCAAAAGAGAGAGTATGAGAAGTTCCAGATGGAGGATGCACGAGGAAGGACCACGATGCTTACCTTTATGGAGCCTACTATTGAGTTGCTTTTTGAGAAGCACAAAACGGTCAAATAAATGTATGAGGCCATAGAGAGAAGGTATGGAGAGCATACTGATGCACACATTAGGTTGCTCCACACTCGCTACACTAACATGAGGATGGAGGAGGGCAAGAATGTGCTTGAGCACATAAATGTCATGACCATTACCGCTAGTGAGTTGGAGATGCTTGGAGATCCAATTTCATTGGGGGTCCAAGTGTCTACGATATTCACTAGTCTCCCTCCATCATGGGAAGCAGTTGTGGTAGTTTTAAACCTGAGTCATAAGAAGCTCACTCTCGATGATCTTACTGCCAAGCTGGGCTTGGAGCAGGAGAGGATAGAGCATATGAAGGCCTCTAATGTATCTGCCAACCTTGCTCACCATGTTAGCTCCAAGAAAGGTGGGTCTTATGCTGGCACTTCAAAGAAGAACTTCAAGAGGAAAGGAAAGAAGTTTCAGTTCCAGGGTGGAGACAAGGCCAAGAACAAGAAGAATGGAGCTTGCTTTACTTGTGGCCAGATGGGTCACTATAGCAGGAACTGTCCTAATGGCTCCCAGGGCAACGAAAAAAAAAACAGTAGGGTGGAGGAAAGGACATAGTGTATATGATATCTGAGGCATTGATTGTGAACACTAATACTAGAGGTTGGTGGCTTGACTCGACTGCAACTCGTCATGTGGCCATGGCAAAGGAGTCATTTGCTTAGATGAAAGAGATTAGTCCCGGAGAACACAAGATCTACACGGAGAACAACATTTATTCTGACGTGCTGGGGATAGGCTCTGTTCGTGTTCCTCTCTTAGGACGAAACACTCTGGTCATCACAGATGTCTTGTTTGCACCTACTATTCTTAGGAATCTGATTTCAATCCCTCTATTGACTCAAAAGAGATTTGAAGTCAGGTTCAAGGGTGGCAAGGGAACTGTGGGACAAAAGAATAATATTTTATTTACTGCTTCATTTGTGGATAGTTTATTCAAACTTGATGTTTCCAATGACTTTGCTAATATTAATGAAATAATTGATTCTGAGTATGTTGCTTGCTTTGTTGATGATGCTTTATTGTAGCATTTACGCCTTTGTCATGTTAATGCGACAAAATTACACCGAATGTCGGGCAGTGGGTTACTACCTATAATAGGTGATGATTTGCACGTGTGTGAAGATTGTTTATCTGGTAAAATAACTAGGATACCCTTTCTCAAAGGGCAACAAGCAATTGACTCACTCAGATATTTGTGGGCCTATAAACATCAAGACTCAAAGGGGCATGACGTATTTTATTACGTTCATAGATAACTATTCGAGATATGGTTATGTATACTTGTTATCGAGAAAGTCCGATGCCATAGAGAAATTCAAAGAATTTAAGGCTGAGGTTGAGAACCAATTCGGACGGAAGATTAAAGTTCTGAGAACAGACAGAGGTGGTGAGTACACATCTGATTTGTTCAAGGACTATTGTACAAACCAAGGAATAGTGTATTAGTATACTTTACCGTATACTCCTCAGCAGAATGGAGTCGCTGAAAGACGTAATAGGACTTTGTTGGACATGGTAAGTGATTTATACATGAAATATACATTTTATTATCTCCTAAAACTTATGATTATGCTAGTGTTTGATTAGAATAACTACTACTTTAATGAGGAGAAAAATAACTCAAATGGTTAAATTATCATAACTTTGTGTACAAATGTCGGATTGGACTGATTCAAGTTTTATATTAAAGTTCAAGAAGTCAGCTTTCCAATGCCACCAACCACGATCAATCGGATATTAATGCGACCGATCGCCAGAGCTGCAAAAGTAGTGTATTGAAGGAAACGATCGATCGGACCTCAAAACGATTGATCGTATCTACTGAAATTTTTCAATTGCACAAGACAGTAACTACGATCGATCGGTATCATACGGCGTCGATCGGCAAAGCGATCGATCGGAGGAAAATAACGAAGGAATTGGGATCGATCGGTAGACGAACGATCGACAATATGGAGCGATCGATCGCCGTGTGCGGAAAACCGAAATAAGACCTATTTCGACTCGGATTTGGAAGGGGACTTCGTGGTTTCTCTTCACTCTTATAAATAGGCCTTATGATAGAACGTTTTGGGCTATCTTAGAGAAACCCTTGGAGACTTTAGAGACACCCTTGGAGGCTAGAGCAAAGGAGAGAAGAAAATGAAGAACATGAAGAACACGATGGTGATTTCTCTTTCGATGCGAGGCTAAACACCTTTCCAATGCATAGATGAAGCCCAATAATCTGGTTGTGTTGTTTCTTTTCTCTCATCTTGTGTTTTTACTCTAGTTGGTATATGGATTTTATTGTGTAATCATTGTTAATTCAATAAAGGTTTGTTCTTTGTACTCGAGAGAGATAAGAGTGAATTCTTGTGAGTTTCAATCTGAATAATACTTGCGTATCCGAGAGGAACGTGAGTAGACTGAGGTGTTATATATCAATAAAATTTCATTGGTTTATACTCGAGAGAGATAGATCACAATTCCATGTTTTAACCGTTTTATGTGTTACATCCGAGAGAAGAGCACTATATTTTGAGTTGGCAAGTGTATATTCGAGAGGAATATGCTAGCCAATTAAAAATCTTTATTCAAAAGAGAGAGAGAAACGATACACTAGTTTATTGTGGTGGATTCGAAGCCTTGATCTTCTCCACATTGATTAATTCTCACTTAGTTTAGTTAAAAGTTCATTGCTTTCTTAGTCTAGAATCAACATTGCTATTTTCTCTTGAATTTGGTAAAATATTAATCCGTCCTTGAGGTTCGACAACCCTTCTTAATACTCGCCATAGTACAATTGCCTTGTGCACTTACAAGGGTTTTAATTTTAAACG
Organism: Houttuynia cordata; assembly: GCA_039654745.1. Classification (NCBI taxonomy): domain Eukaryota; kingdom Viridiplantae; phylum Streptophyta; class Magnoliopsida; order Piperales; family Saururaceae; genus Houttuynia; species Houttuynia cordata. Next base: position 13,536,732 of record CM077504.1, read on the forward strand.
ATCAAGTTTTTGGCGTTGTTGCCGGGGACGGCTCAATAGTTTACTAAATTCTTAGCATAGTTAGTTTTAGAGTAGTTTAGTTTAATTTAGATTTCTTTTCAGTAGCTTAATTGCCTTCTTCTTCTTTTGCAGGATTAAGAGAGGACGCTGATTTTCGTCATCGTTGGAAGGGCCATCCCTTCCCATTGTTGCACTCTCTTAACCTTCTTTTAGAGTAACTTTGGGAGGTTGGTGTTTTAAATTTTCTTTGTGGGATTGCATGACGTGCTAGTTGTCGCTATTAGATTGCTAGTTGTCACTATCTAGGACTGATGCTTGCTAGTTGTCACTATTAGGACTGTTACAGGGTTTTTTTTTATTTTTATTGTGCATGCATGGTCGTCGCTCCCTAAACCCCGACCTTGCCTTTGATCCTGATCCTGAGCGCCTATATAGAATTTGTAGAACTCCTAGCAAACCAATCCCTGAAATTCATCCAATGGCGGACAACATGAACCTTGGGGGTGGGAATGGCCTAAATCAGAATCCACTAATGCCCCATGCCCGTACCCTACAAGACTACTACCGTCCCACTGCCTACACCTCCTCCTCATGTATCCTACTGCCTGCAACCGTGGCTAATTTTGAAATTAAGCCAAACATCATCCAGATGCTGCCCACATACCATGGCCAACTCAATGAGAACCCCTATAGGCATCTCCAAAATTTCCTAGAGGTTAACACAACCTTTAAACTCACACTGTCTGATGACCAGGTGCGCCTTAGGTTGTTCCCCTTCACCTTAAAAGATAGGGCCAAGGAATGGCTATACTCCCTTGAGCATAACTCTATTTCCACTTGGGAGGAACTTTAGGCCGAATTCCTCAAGAAATACTTTCCTGTAGGGCGGACCAATAAGATCCGCCATGAAATCATCACCTTTACCTAGATACCTAATAAACAATTCCATGAAAGCTGGGAGAGGATGAAAGCCCTACTCCGGTCCTATCACCACCATGATGTGCCCAAATGGCAATTAGTACAGAGATTTCATGAGGGTGTGTGCGATCAGCACAAGACCCTAATAGATGCCTCTTGTGGAGGCACATTTATGAAGAAAACCCCTGATGATGCTTGGGATCTACTAGAGGACCTGAGCGAAAACTCTCTACACAGTGCCACCCTCTATAGATCTGAAGGCCATATGCCTGGTAGGAATGCCTCAAGGGGAGGCATGTACGATGTTAAAGCCACCACCAACCTAGAACACCAAGTGGCATCCCTGACAGAGAGGTTTGACAAGTTTTTCTCTCCGATTCTACCTTATACCCCAACCTCTCAAGATGCATGTGCCATCTATGCCAGCCCTATGCACACCATAGTTGACTGCCCCTCAGCCTCCCAGTATCCTGACCTTGTACAGGAGCATGTCAACCTTGCACAGACTTATCCTAGAGCCAATAACCCCTATTCAAATACCTATAATCTGGGGTGGCGAAATCATCCAAATTTCGCCTGGAAACAACCTAACCAGGGGCCTGCCTTTAACCAGGCCCCAAGACATATATTCCAAAACCATGCTCAGCCTTACCAGCCAGCCACAGTTCCCCTATTTGGCCAAGCCAACAGGAAATCATCCCTAGAAGACCAAATGAGCCAAATGCTAGCCACCTTAACTGAGATGAAAACTGAAATAAAAGCTGATATAAAAACTGAGATAGAATCCAAACACAAGGAGCTGAAAGGTGAGCTAAGAACCCAAGCCCAGCTTGTTCACTCACATACACAATCCATTGCCAAAATAAAAACCCAATTAGGACAGCTAGCCCAATCTATGAACCGTAGGGAAGTAGGAACCTTGTCCAGCCAATCATAGCTTATTCACTCACATACACAGTTGAAGGTTCCCATTATCCAAATGAGCAGGTGTAAGCCATTACTACCCTAAGAAATGGTAAACAAGTTGACAATCTGATTAGGGACCCAACCATTGCGAGTGAGGACACTCCTCTAGAGAAACTGAACCAACCCACTCCTACCATGCCTGATCCTGTTAGTCTCCCACCGCAGCAGGAAGCCCCTACGGAACCCACCAATGAAATATTCTATATCCCCAAGGCTCCTTTCCCTCAATGCCTTAACCAACCCTCCCCATTTAGTAAGTCCCACCAACGAATGGAGGAAATGTTAGAGGTGTTCAAGCAGGTTAAGATCAACCTTCCCCTCTTAGATGCCATCAAACAAGTGCCTGCATATGCCAAGTTCCTGAAAAACTTGTGTACCCAAAAGAGGAAAACCAAATCCTATGTCACCCAAAAGGTCTTTTTGACTAACCAAGTGAGCTCTTTACTGGCCAGTGATATGCCACCTAAATTTAAGGACCCAGGTGTCCCTGTTATATCCATTGTCATCGGTGACCATACCATTAGCCGAGCTCTCTTGGATTTAGGGGCCAGTATCAACCTCCTCCCTTACTCAGTGTATGAACAACTTGGCCTCGGAGAGTTGTAGCCCACCTCAGTCACTCTTCAATTAGCAGGCCAATCCATTCGCAGACCTAGAGGTGTTAAAGAAGACGTTCTCGTTGGAGTTGACCAGTTCTACTTTCCTGTTGATTTTGTCGTCTTAGACATAGAACCAGTTGCCAACTCCAAATCCCAAATTCCTGTTATCCTTGGCCGCCCTTTCCTAGCCACAGCCGATGTCACCGTTAACTGTAGGTCAAGGCTCATGAACATCTCATTTGGGAATATGAAAGTTAAATTAAACATTTTTAATGCTTCCCAAAAACCCTCGAGTGAAGCTGAGTGCCTTATGGTTGATGACCTAGATGACCTAGTCCAGGAGTACCTTCCCTTTGCTGTGCTTAAGGATGCCCTCGAGCACACCCTTTTCTATAACTGGATCGATCAATATGAGGGCACACCTGACCTTGAGGAGATCCATCACCATTTAGTGGATGCCCTATACCCTGGACATATCCCATGGAGACCCAACCCCGACCCTCTCCCTGTGTCTACTGCCCCACCACTTAAACCCTCCATAGAATCCCCACCCACACTTGAACTAAAAACCCTTCCTAGCTCCCTCAAATACGTCTTCCTAGGATCCAACAACACCCTTCCTATGATTATCTCATCTAGCCTATCTACTGACCAGGAAGCCCAATTGTTGGAGATCCTTACCATACACCGGCGAGCTATAGGGTGGACAGTGGTTGACCTCCAGGGTATAGACCCCTCTGTGTGCATGCATCGCATAAACCTGGAGGACCAGGCTAAACCTTCTAGGGAGGGGCAGCGACGGTTGAACCCACACATGAGAGAAGTGGTGATGAAAGAGGTAGTGAAATTGTTAGACGCTGGAATTATATACCCTATCTCTGACAGTGAATGGGTGAGCCCCATCCGGGTTGTCCCTAAGAAATCGGGCATCGCGGTGAAACTAAACTCAGAGGGTGAACTTGTGCCAATACGAGAGACCACGGGCTGGCGGGTATGCATTGATTATAGGAAGCTGAACTCCAATACCCGTAAGGACCATTTCTCTCTCCCATTCACTGACCAAATCCTAGAGAAATTAGCGGGTCAAGAGTTTTATTGCTTTTTAGATGGGTACTTTGGCTATAATCAAGTGCCAGTTTTTCCAGGGGATCAGGAAAAGACGACTTTTACATGCCCCTTTGGTACATTTGCATATCGAAGAATGCCTTTTGGTCTTTGTAATGCCTCTGCTATATTTCAGCATGATGTCCATCTTTTCCAACATGATTGATAAATTTTTGGAAGTTTTCATGGACGATTTTTCGGTGTTTAGCGCTTGTTTTGATGATTACTTACACAATCTTATTTTGGTTTTAAAACATTGTGAGGAAACAAACTTAGTGTTAAGTTGGAAAAAGAGCCACTTCATGGTTCAATAGGGGATTGTGCTTGGACATGTTATATCAAAAAGGGATATAAAGGTTGACAAGGCCAAGGTTGACCTAATTGCTAATTTACCACCACCTACATCAGTTAAGTAAATACGGTCTTTTCTTGGCCATGCAGGGTTTTATCGTCGATTCATCAAAGATTTTAGCAAGATATCACGTCCACTATGTCACCTTCTCGGTCAGGATGTGCAATTTGAATTTGATGAGTCGTGCAAAGAAGCTTTTACCACATTAAAAACCCTCCTCTCTAGCTCCCCCATCATTAAACCCCCTGACTATACACTGCCCTTCAAAATAATGTGCGACGCATCTAATTTTGCTGTAGGGGCAGTGTTAGGTCAACGCATCAATAAAATTTCTCATGTTATATACTATGCTAGCAAGACACTCACTGATGCTCAATTGAATTATACTACCATAGAAAAAGAGTTGCTTGCTATTGTGTTTGCATTAGATAAGTTCAGGTCATATCTCTTGGGGTGTAAGATCATTATTTTCTCTGATCATGCAGCCTTGCGGTACCTTCTTTCTAAGAAAGATGCCAAGCCAAGGCTGATTCGTTGGACTTTACTCCTGCAAGAATTTGACTTTGAAATTAAAGATAAAAAGGGTTCTGAGAATGTCATGGCTGATCATCTATCCAGAATTCCTATTCCTGATCTACATAGCCATGACCCTCTAAGGGATTCATTCCCTGATGAGTAGCTTTTTACGGTCTCCACTACATCTCCACCTTGGTTTGCACATATTGTGAATTATCTTGCTGTGGGTCAAATTCCAACCTTTTGGTCTAAACATGATAAAGACTTCTTTTTCTCTCGAGTCAAACATTACTATTGGGATGACCCTGACTTATTTAAGATATATGCTGATTAAGTCATAAGACGATGTGTCCCTAAGAGTGAGTTTCATAGCATCCTATCTTTTTGTCACTCTCATGCCTGTGGTGGACACTTCGGTGGAAGGAAAACTGCGGCCAAAGTACTTCAAAGCGGTTTTTATTGGCCAACTCTATTTAAAGACACTCATGCTTATTATCAATCTTGTGATAGGTGTCAAAAATTGGGAGCCTTGTCTAAAAGGAATATGATGCCTCTACAACCTATTTTGATTGTTGAAATGTTTGATGTTTGGGGTATCGATTTTATGATACCTTTTCCGCCATCTTTTGGTCATACATATATTCTTGTTGCTGTGGATTATGTGTCTAAGTGGATTAAAGTTGTTGCCACTTTGATATGGATAAAGCCGGTGAGCAGCGAAAACTCCAACTGAGTGAATTAGAGGAGATGCGCTTTGATGCATATGAGAATGCCAAACTCTACAAGATGAGGACCAAAGCCGTACATGACAAGATGATATTCAGAAAGTCCTTTAAGTCTGATCAGAAGGTACTACTTTACAACTCTAGGCTGCACATATTTCCTGGGAAGCTCCGATCTCAGTGGTCTGGGCCTTTTATTGTCAAAGAAGTATTTCCACATGGTGCTGTTGAGATCCAAAATTTTAAAGATGGGGGTACATTCAAAGTTAATGGCCACCGTCTAAAACCCTATCTCGAGACTGTTGGTGACTTGGATGATGGGCTGGTGTACTTAATTGATCTGACAATTACAGAATGATTGTGGCTACGTCTGGTTGAAGACGTTAAACTTAGCGCTTGGTGGGAGGCAACCCACATATTCAGGTGTATTCTCTCTTTTATCTGATTTTCTATGTTATATGCTCATTGTCATGCTATATTTTGTTCACATTAAGGACAATGTTCATACTAGGTTTGGGGGAGAGGATATATTCAAAAAATAAATAAATAAATAAAAAATAAATAAAAATCGAAGAACAGTAGATACGATCGATCAGATGTAATGATCGATCGCTATCTGATCGACATCTTATCTGTGCAATCGATCGCTCTTGGGACATCAACACCGTTCATCTTCAATCTAACGGGCACTGTCTCTCAATTTACATAACGATCGATCGGCTAAAAAAACGATCGATCGCGGGTTGTCTTCCTCGCGTTTAAAATCCGAACGGCCGCGGCGATAGAAATCTATTTCCGCTCGCCACCGCCGTTTCTGACCCTTGTTTGAGCTGAAACTTCGGCCCTATAAAGATTTTTGCACGTAGAATCCAGATCCGGTGTCTGTTTCCATGATTTCCCACTCCTTTCATCGCAATCACTCCTCTTTCTTCCGGTAAGCCGAAACTTAAAAACTCGATTTTTCTTATTTTCCAGTAGATATTGTTGCGATTAGTCTCATGCATGCCCTTATATTGATTATTGCGATGCTTATGCATAACTTTCTGCTTCTAATTCTTCGATTTTAGATGTTTTATTTAATTTTTAGGATTTCTGTTCTTTCGGTGAACAGTGTTTTGCTATATTAAAAAAAAAAAATTGAAATCAGATTTCGGGGATATATATCTCGCTCATGCATACTTCTATATTGTTGATTGCGATTTTTGTTATGCATGATGATTCCTTTCGATTTCCTAGGTTTCCATAAAAAATTTATTTTTATTTTTAGAAAATTTATTATTATTTTCTGGAAAAAAAAATCGAAAATTGTGAAGTGGATCTGCTATTACATGCTTACTGTGATGTTTAAGTTTGCAATTACATGCTGCATATTTTTGTACCTTGATTTGATTTTCACTCTTATCTTTGGTTTTTAGGTACAATGCCTCAGAAATCAGTCGCTCACAAACGCTCAAGGGGTGAAGCTTCTTCATCACGTCCTGGTCCTTCCACCCCTCCACCTGAACCTGCTGCACAGCCTCGACCCATACAATATGAGAGGCTGGTGGTCCTGAACCCGTCTATTCCCGATCTTCCAACTCAGAAATGGATCGAGGAACGACCGGATTGGGTGAACTATTTCACTTATATCGCAGCAAAGAGGCAGACTGCATTTGCAATAGTCCATGAGGACTCGGTTCGGGAATTCTGTAAGAACCCTCACCTTAAAAACTGGTTTATTTTTGTTAAACGTGGATTATCGTGTGGTTTAAGCACTTTCAGATTAAATTCGGTTGATTTCGAAAATAAAAAATGGTTTTCAAAGGTTTCAATCAAAAACAACTTCACATAAATGAGTTTTAAATGATTTAGAATCAAATCTTAATTTTGGGAATTTTTTTTCTGATTTTTACCTATTTTCTCGAAAATTAGGGTTTGACGGGACCCCCGGTGGACCCCGCTGACGAAATTGGGTTTTGTGACCAAAAAGCCCCAGACATTAAACAAAGTCGTTATAAAAATTTTCAGAATTTTCTGAGCTTAATTTGGTATTAAAATCGCTAAATTACCCATGTTTAGCCAAAATTGCTCATTTTACCCCAGTTTTTACCTAGGTCTACCCCAAAACTTTCTATAAAAGGAAAGGGTTGCGCCCTCCCCATTTTGGGAAAGGGTTTTGGCTTGGAGCAGCAGCCTCTTTCCCCATTTCCAAAAGGGGAAAGGAGTTAAGGTATGCTAATCTATGCTTAATCTTTCATTTTCATTTGATTTTCTATAATCTTTACTCAAAACCTTGATTTTCCAAATGATTTCAAAGCATTTGAAGGATAAAAATCTCTATTTTAATATGTATCTTCAAACCCTAAGCTTCAAATTTCGTTTTTATATAATTAAAAGCCCTAGATTTAAGGTCTATTTTGGGTTTTCAAGCTTAATCGCGATTAGTAGAGTATTAACAATGGATTTATATTTTCTTCAAGGTGATTAAGGTGTTGGACTTCGTGGTCATCCAAATCAAGGTAATAGGTTCTTTAATCTCAGCTTGGGTAGTGTAAATCTTGTTTTAATGAATGTATTTTGAAGGGGTTTATTCATTTTTAGGTCTCTAATGGTAAGATTAGTTTTCCTTAATCTCATGCTTGCTTTTCTTTGGATTTTGATTTGTGATGGTCTAAATAGGATTTCTGGAAAGTTTGGTGTAATTTGGATATTGTTTGATGCTTCGATTTGATGTTTGAAGTTATGAAAATGGTGTTTCGGTTTGATTTTCGAAATGATGATATACTGAGTGTTTTGGAATTATTGAACTTTACTAAGGTACATGGAATTGTTCTTTACTGTTTGCAATTACATATAACTTAGTAACTTTCAAAAAATTCCAATAAACTCAGTAATGTTCGAAAATTTACAGTTAAATGGGTTTTTGGAAATTTGGCATTTTTTTCCATGGTTTACTTCACTTAATGACATGAGAAGTATATTATGAGTTAATGAGGCCAGGTGATATGTAGAAATGATGATATAATACCTTATGTATGTTGGATTATAGAAAATAAATATGAATATGCTTGTAGGAATGTTGTCGAGTTCATGCAAGTAAAGTTATGTTTTTACGGTGGTTTTCACCATGATTTTGGGATTGTGACCAGTACTTAAACGAGTTTTCAACATATGAATATGACACTATGAGTTATGATAAGTATGAATCATGTGATTAGGATATGCATGACTACACACACGCATGAGGATTTACCATGAGATTGTTTATACTTTGATTATGATGCATGTGGGAATGGGTTGAGAGCATGTTTCATGTGTTGGCACCCACGTAGGATTTGCTCACGTATGTATCCTGAGAGCATGCATCATGAATCGGACTTCATGAATGAGATTTTACTGTGTCTTCATCGGTGTTGATCGATTGTATGCAATGAATGTAATTGCGTGCCGGATTAATCGATCGGAGAATTATCGAACTTGGTTGGTCGGAAAGGACACGTTTTCGATTTGGTCCTTCGTGGATCACGGATACTCCCCGGGTTGAGTTTGATGGATGATATGGGGGGGCGTGTTTCGTACTCGCCTTGCGGTTGATACTATTGAGATTAGTCGTACAGGACATGAGTATTCCCGATGGTAGGCTTGTGCACCCCCTACCACATGTGTTCTAGGGTCTCGTGTAACCGGGATTCGGGCTCTCCCCCACCGCAGGAGACTACCCAGGGCGAACACACCTGTTCTAGTTTCGTTGTGTACGATTCGGGCACCCTTGGCCAGGGCTGTCCAGGGCGAACAGACTTTGGGGTCCACGACACCCCCTTGTTTCCAGCGAGGAAACCGGACCATGATACGCCTTCTTAGGCTTGATTGTGTCCCAAAGATATTGTGCGTACTCCTGGATGGAGGCATTCACCATTGTATTGATGCATTATTATGAATGCTATGAATGATTGTGTATCATGTTGTATGAGATTCATACCACAGAAATACATGTTTAGACAGTTTGTGGTTGAGATATTATTATTTGTATCGTCTTATGATGGGTATGCATGTTCAGTAGGTATGTTGATAAAATTCCATGGTATAAGATGTTGTGAGATGGACGTATGATTTAGACGGTATTATCACGTGGATTACGTATATTATTTGATGAACTTTCATGCTTTGATGTTTCTTGTGGATTTTCGATGTGTCTTGAAAACCATTACTGAGTTTTATACTCACCCCTCTTCCTTGTTTTGTTTTGGGGGCTGCGTGGTGCGGCACGCAGACACACAGGATCCTCTCTTTAAGGAGCGACCAGAAGGGGTATGGGATTAGTTTGAGCATGATGATTAGTGTTGTGTTATCGTACTCTCTATTGTCATGAGATTACAGTAGATGTCATGTTATATTTCAGACTGTTTAGACTTGTTATCTGAGTCGCGTGTATGGGTCCAGACTTTATCTAATTGTGGGTGTAAGGCTTGTTGATATTCTATACTTTATACCTCCTTGAATTTTTACTTGTTTACTCTTACACAAAGCGGCGCGAAACTCCGAAATTATGTTATCGCCCGTATATGGGTGTAAGTCTTCCGCTTTGTCCGACATAACGTCGCCCCCGCACATCATTCGGCCCATGAACCGGGTTCGGGTCGGGTCGGCCGGTGCACGGGGCGTGACAAATTCTATGCGCATGGCACCATTGAAGACAATGATAATCCGGAGCAGGTGACCATTCAGAGTGTAAGAGTAATACACAGAAATGAGGAAAAAAGTAACTCAAATGGTTAAATCATCATAACTTCGTGTACAAATATCGGATTGGACTAATTCAAGCTATGTTAAAGTTCAATAAGTCAGCTTTCAAATGCCACCAACCACGCGCAATTCGGAGTTTAGAGCAAAAAGTTATAGCCATTTCAAATTCATGAACAGTAACCACGATCGATCGGATATTAATGCGATCGATCACTAGAGCCGCAAAAGCAGTGTATTGAAGGAAACGATCGATCGGACCTCAAAACGATTGATCGTATCTACTGAAATTTTTCAATCGCACAAGACAGTAACTACGATCGATCGGTATCATACGGCGTCGATCGGCAAAGCGATCGATCGGAGGAAAATAACGAAGGAATTGGGATCGATCGGTAGACGAACGATCGACAATATGGAGCGATCGATCGCCGTGTGCGGAAAACCAAAATAAGACCTATTTCGACTCGGATTTGGAAGGGGACTTCGTGGTTCTCTTCACTCTTATAAATAGGCCTTATGAGAGAACGTTTTGGGCTATCTTGGAGAAACCCTTGGAGACTTTAGAGACACCCTTGGAGGCTAGAGCAAAGGAGAGAAGGAGATGAAGAACATGAAGAACACGATGGTGATTTCTCTTCCGATGCGAGGCTAAACACCTTTCCAATGCATAGATGAAGCCCAATAATCTGGTTGTGTAGTTTCTTTTCTCTCATCTTATGTTTTTACTCTAGTTGGTGTATGGATTTTATTGTGTAATCATTGTTAATTCAATAAAGGTTTGTTCTTTGTACTCGAGAGAGACAAGAGTGAATTCTTGTGAGTTTCAATCCGAATAATACTTGCGTATCCGAGAGGAACGTGAGTAGACTGAGGTGTTATATATCAATAAAATTTTATTGATTTATACTCGAGAGAGATAGATCATAATTCCATGTTTTAACCGTTTTATGTGTTACATCCGAGAGGAGAGCACTATATTTTGAGTTGGCAAGTGTATGTCCGAGAGGAATATGCTAGCCAATTGGAAATCTTTATTAAAAAGAGAGAGAGAAACGATACACTAGTTTATTGTGGTGGATTCGAAGCCTTGGTCTTCTCCACATTGATTAATTCTCACTTAGTTTAGTTAAAAGTTCATTGCTTTCTTAGTCTAGAATCAACATTGCTATTTTCTCTTGAATTTGGTAAAATATTAATCTGTTCCTGAGGTTCGACAACCCTTCTTAATACTCGCCGTAGTACAATTACCTTGTGCACTTGCAAGGGTTTTAATTTTAAACGATCAGTAAGGTCCATGTTAAACCACTCTGAACTAGGAACGCAATTTTGGGGTGAAGCACTAGACACCACTGTTATGTACTAAATCGAATACCTTCTAAGTCAATCAAATTAACCTCATATGAGTTATGGACGGGAAGACGTCCAAATTTTTCGAACTTGAGAGTGTGGGGATCAAAGGCCCGTGTGAGGGTGCCTGATCAATTAAGAACTAAGTAGGAACATAAGACCATAAAATGTAATTTTATAGGTTATTGTGATCATTCGAAAGGGTATTGATTTGTTGTACACAATGCTGATGGGACAGTGGGGGTTATAGAGTCTAGAGATGCTTATTTTCTTGAGGAATATATAGACCTTAAAACTCATAGTCAAAGAGTGGAACTCTTTGAAATTGAAAAAGAGAAGGTTATTGTCACTAGTAATGAACAAGTGATAAGTAACACATCCAATGAGGATTACTATGCCATGTTTGGTGAAGATGAGATATCGATAGATGAACCTGTACTTAGTGATCCAGTCACATTTGAGCAGGCTATGAGTAGTCCAGATTCCAAGGAATGACGGAAGGCTATTCAAGAGGAATTCAATCTTGAAGAACCAAGTCTGGGAGATTGTTGACTTACCAGACGAACGGAAACCCATAGGGTGTAAGTGGATCTTCAAGAAGAAGCTCAAAGCTGATGGATCAATAGAGAAGTACAAAGCTAGACTTGTGGCGAAAGGTTTCACACAAGTAGAGGGCATAGACTTTAAGGAGACGTATTCTCCTGTGTCTAGGTTTATCTCGATTCGATGTTTGTTGGCAATTGTGTCATACTTAGATTTAGAGTTGCACCAGATGGATGTAAAGATTACCTTCCTAAATAGTGATTTAGAGGAGGAGATTTACATAGAACAACCCAAGGGGTTTGTTGTTTCCGGATAGGAAACTAAGGTGTGCAAGCTTATTAAATCATTGTATAAACTGAAACAATCGACAAGACAATAGTATTTCACTTTTCACAAGGTGATAAGTGAATATGGCTCGTAGCCAATGACTATGACCATTGTGTTTACTCCTTTAGAGATGGGAGTAGATTTATGATATTGTCACTATATGTAGATGACATATTGTTAATGAGGAATGACACTAGTATAATTCTCAGTCTCAAAGAATGGCTCAAGACCCAATTTGAAATGAAAGATATAGATGAAGCATCTTACATCCTCGGGATGAAGATTGAGAGAGATAGAAAAGCGAGGAGGCTAAGTATATCTCAAGAATCATACATAGAGAGTGTATTGAAACGCTTTGGCGTGTTTGGTTAGAAAACCATAGATTCGCCCATCTATAAAGGGACAGTTTTGTCTGAGAAGACGGCACCTGCATCAGACGAGGAACGTCTGAAGATGTAATATGTGCCATATGCACATGCTATTGGCAGTTTGATGTATGCCATGAACTGCACTCGACCTGATTTGGCTTTTGTAGTAAGCCTTGTGAGTCGATGTCAGGCTAACCTAGGTATGCAACACTGGCAGGCTATTAAGCGGGTGTTCAGAAACTTGTTAGGTACCAAGGATATGAAACTCACGTATCAAGTTGAGAACCTGTTATTGGAAGGCTATAGTGATTCAGACTATACCGGGTGTAAGGATGACAGGAAATCCACTGCTGGGTATGTTTTCATGTTTGGTGGTGGCGCCGTAGCATGGGCTAGTAAGAAGTAGAAATGCGTTGCTAAGTCTACGATGGAAGCTGAGTTTGTTGCATACAGTTTAGCAGCTTCCGAGTTAGTGTGGATTAAAGAGTTTCTAGCTGGGTTACATCTAGAACAGTGGATTGATGCTCCTGTCTAAATTTATTGTGATAATTTGGCAACTGTGTCGATACTCCGTAATGGGGAGATCAGTTCTAGAATAAAGCACATTGAGGTGCATTACTTTTATGTATTTGACATGCTACAATGGGAGAAGTTGACGGTGAGTTATCTTCCTACGGTTGAGATGCTGGTTTATCTGTTAATGAAGCCTTAACGACGGATCTATCTATGAAACATGTTCATAGTTTTGGATTATGACAGTGGGGGATCACAAACATGCTCAGAACTAATGCACGAGTTACTATTAGATCGCAAATATGAGCATAGAACTCATAGTGGAGGATGTAAGTAAATATGGGTTATTGTCCTATTTTACTTATCATGTTTAGAGGAGTCGTCCCTCTCATGTGGAGTGTGTGCACATGTGGAGATGATAAGCTCCCGTGGGCCGAAGGTGGGGCCCACCTAGATGGAAGAGACACCTTTACTGTTTGTCACCGTTATGAAAAAAGATCATAAAAAGAGAATAATTCGGGAAATATCACCCAAATTGGAAATACCCCATTTAGAAATAGCCAAATTGGAAATGCGTGATGGGATTTGTAACTCCCCAATTTGGAGAACCGTGATGAGAGATTAAAGGGGGACGTGAACAGTAACGTCCCCCTACCTTGGGTGTGCTCTCTCTCTCCCTTGATATCCTCTTCTTCTCCTTCTTCTCCCTTTGGCTTTGGCTTTAGGTGTGATTGATCTTGGAGATCATATCAAAACAAAGCTTCAGAGAAATGTAGGAAGTGATATTGCTATCTCGTGGAGAAAAGCAAGCCGCGGATCTACACACGAACGGTTGCAAAAAGGGTGATCTCTAACATATTCAATTCCTTTACGAAGAACGGTATTTTCTTAGGCAGAAAGGCCGCAAGTTAATAGTACACGTTTTTGGATTTAATTTGATTGCTCATGATATTAATCTTTATTCATTTATATTAATCATAAACTTGTACTCCATATTGTATTTTGTGTTTGTGAGTGCAAGGGATTTCCTCATCAATCAGAATTTGGAAAATTCAACACCAAAACGGACGCAAGATCCACTTCCGCTGCGGCTCGATTACCCTTCAGCGAGAGCACTACCAGCAAGGGCAAGCTTGCCAAGGCGGCCGAGGAAGAAACATAGAGACCATCGACCAGGAGTAGAGGAGGACGCCAGTGAGGGCCATGGGGAACGATATGTCGAGGATGCGAGAAACAACATCTCAATGTAGTTGGGCATAATGATGAGGAGAGGGGGTGGGTGGATGTGTTTTCGTGCTGCCAAAGGATGTTATCACATGAAGGAAGAGAGAAGGGAGCAGTAGCATACGACTACTGTGATTTGTGTTCGGCGGAGCAAGTGAAAAATTTCTGTTTTGGGCGACAGTGGTGGCAGCGACGATGGTAGTGGTGGTGGTGGGCGGTGAGTGGCAGCAACAATGGTAGTGGTGGTGGCGGTGGCGGTGGTGGCAGTAGTGGCGACGAGAGGGCAGTGGGAGATGATGAGGTGGCGAGGAGAAATTTTTTATGCTAATGCTTATTCAAACTAGAGTAAGCATTTTCACTTTTTTCTGTAGTGATTTGCTGATTTTTTTCAATTTTTACCATAAGGAGTGAAAATCCCCCGTTTCGATTTCCAAACGCACCAGGGGTTGATAGGTAAAAATTTCCACTTTTCTCTGTTAGCAACACCTATCAGCTCAATCAATATCCAAACACTTTTCAGCATTTTCAGCGCAATCAATATCCAAACACTTTTTAGCATTTTCAGCACCTTTCAGCTTGGAAATTTTCACTCAATCAATATCCAAATGCACCCTTGGTTTGGATAGTAGTAGATAGCACATTTCTTCAGTCGTTGAAAATAGAGATGATAGCTCCCACTGACGCTCCTTTGGAAGACAGAACCAATTAATGCACTGATGCAGCTTAAAAAATACTAGCACAAAAAATGGCAAAGATCGCCACACGGGTGGATCCGAGTTTTTATGTAATACCCGAACCCGCACGAACCGATGGGTCGATTCCTCTTTCAAAC
The DNA here is from genome assembly GCA_039654745.1 of Houttuynia cordata. Taxonomy (NCBI): domain Eukaryota; kingdom Viridiplantae; phylum Streptophyta; class Magnoliopsida; order Piperales; family Saururaceae; genus Houttuynia; species Houttuynia cordata. The sequence continues at coordinate 13,551,785 of CM077504.1, forward strand.
CCGGAACTGGAACCGGGTACTATATAAGCAATCCAAGCCCAATAAGGCCAGCTCGGGTCGAGTAAAAACCTGACCTAAATTCTGTCCCTACAAGTGATACTCTTGGGCACATATCGTCCGATACTCTTGATTGTGGCATGGACCATGGGCCATGTTGCTACTATGATCTCGGCTTTTAAAATTGTTTTGAGAATATTTGGGCTTGCTAGTCCATCAAATATGCTGAGCCCATTTAGCTGAGTTAGTTGGCTGACCTACCTACCTCCTTAGTGTCAATTATTATATTATTTCTCAAGTAGTACTTCCACCTGTGTTTTTAGTTTATTTTAAAAATTAATTACATCCATTAAAAAAAAAAGACCCGAAGGACTTAATAATAAATGTCCCCTCTGTCCAAAATGGTAGGAACGTCTCTCTTTTTTATGTGTCGGAAGAAGTATGTACAATTAGGCTTATTTGGCAGCCACAAAGGCCTTTCCCACTTAAAGGTTCACTGTCGCTTAAAAAATTCAATTCTCCGCAATGTTCCTACCTTCTTCGGACGAAGGGAGTATATTGCTAGAATGTTCTATTTGATCAAAGCAAGTATCTTAAATGATCAATAATGCTTTCCTTTTAGCTAAAATTATACTCCTTCTATTCCATATTAATAGTACAATTTGTGGGAATTCTAAAAAACAAGGTGAGAAGCATGTCCCACAATTACTAGCCAATGTAAGTTAAGATGGGGTAGAAGTAGGTCCCACCATCTATTTCACGCTCCTCCTGAGGTGAACTCACACTATTCCTACTTTTCCTAACTTTGGAAACAATTGGGGTTGGTAAGAAGCATATGCTATTTTTTTTCATTGGTGTGCAAGTTTTTTCTCGAGTGGGACTATTACAAATATGAAATCCTACAGGCACCACTTAAAAAAAAAAAAGAAATCCTAGGGGCACTTATGAGCTGGTGGGCCCGGCCAATTCTTTCAATAGCCGCATTTGGCAAGGGTGCTCCCGGGCTATCCCATTTTGAAAACAGGTAATTTGTTTTTACCTAACGTAATGTTAAAACTTGGGAGTAATTTTATCCAGATGCACGACACTATATATCTATAACATGTTTTGTTCCAGATTCTAAATATCGGCCGATATATTGGTGTATTGGCATGAAATTGGAGATCTATCGATGATTTTTTTTAAAAAAATAAAGAAATATTGACACTTAATTGATATGTGTTACATTGTATGCGAATATGTACGAATATTGTATGAAAGAAGTACTAGTATATCAGAAAATTTATGCTTAGTTTTACTACTTCAAATTCATGTTAGTTGTAACATACTATATACTGTATGTAATTAGGTGTAGATACATATCCATATGTAGTTCATATTAAACATGCAAAATTTATTTAGTAGTCACCCATACCTTATGGTAACATGAGTGACTTCTCTCGATCAATGATGGTTTAAGATTGTATAAGTACATATGGATATTAGATTATGGATATGTAATTCAATTGTTTCATTTTCAATGAGGGGTGTTCGAGTCCTTAGGATCCAACTAGAAGTCAATCAAACTCTGATCTTAGTTTTAAGGAAAGTGTCACTCCCCAAATTTCGAAACCTCGAATAAAGCGCAGAAGCACCAATTCACTAAAGATCATGAGGCTGAAACCTGGGACGCGACCGAATACTCGATCACATCGTACCCATTCCAGAATGCTAAACAAATATTCGTTCACAAAAATCTTAAATAATAAAACTTCGAGTTCGACTAAATTATTACAATAATTCAAATTTATCAATTCAACAAACATAAAATTTAATCCAGCACATAGGCTGATTAGTTCACCATGAACAAGAAATAAAAAAATATAAAATAAATCCACTTCTATCAATTTTCCACCATCAAGCTCCATCGCACGTACCTTCCTAGTTCTTTTCCACTTTGATACCTGCATCGAGAGATGCATGAGTATTTCAAAAGAAATACCCAGTATGAGCCAAGAAAAACCCACAACTGAATAATAACAATAGGAATGCTGACAACATGGTATAAAGACACGTTTAATAATATCAGGTTGAGCAAATACAAAGTTCACTTCCTGGACAATAATCATCATCAAGAACCAACAACGGTAAAAAATAATTAATCATTAACTCAGATCCCAAACGTACAGTGCGTCGGGAGGAAATAATAATGAATACTGACTCCAAACATACAGAGTGTCAGAGATAACAATTTCTGCTCTCTATTCAGTCTACTTCCCCGGAAGGTTCTTCAGAGGAACCCGGCCATGCGTCTAGGGATGCTGGCCCCATCGGTGCTTACGGGCACAATGGGCTGAGACTGCAGACCTTCCGTAATGTCATACAGTTTAAAGTGCACGCATTGCCGTCATCGGCTAAACTACAGAGGTTCATAATATAATCTGAGATCTCGCAAGATCTAGCAATGGCTTGTGAGCATACTATGATTCCAATAAGAGCGTTCATCAAAACTCTTAGTGGATAAACAGTTTACATAGAACTGCATCAATCTAGAATAATAATAGTTCTCCCATCCAGAGACCCAGACCATAATTATTAGAAAATAGACTCTCATAGGAGTACTCTGAATTTCACAATATCTCAATATGAATTGACTCACGTAAGAGTAATCAAAGAATTTCCAATATTCAATCTCAGGTTGACTCGAAACTGAGGCTCGTCAGACATGACTCATTAAACACCTTCACCATGCACAGCTCCAATCTAGACATCCCCGATTCAAAAAATAATAGGGGTGATACATCATAACTACAGGATGGTAGGGTTTAGGACCCTAACCAAGAATCTAAGATTTCAAGTTCGATACCAAAAGATAGTACATTGGTAGAGCAATGTACAACAAATGAATGACTTGGTCCAATACGACTCAATTTCTAGGTTGGACTAATTACTAGACGTTACTGACTTCATCTCTCTAGATTTTATATAGTTACTACAATTTTAATATAAGGTATAGTTTAATATACTTGAAAATATACTATTATCTGTACAACAGCTCACTTCTCAGGTTCACCACGGTCTGCATAACACATATTCTGGTATGAGATTTTTATGACAGATAGCCACATGTCTCTAGTTTCTAACCCAATTTATGACATAATTTTATGAATTTTTTACATTTAATTATAATTTTTATATTACAGTCTATTAGCGCAGGACTAACTCTAGCCGAGGGTATTAACTTTTAACTTACTTAATCAATATGGTTTATTACTCAATCTAATACTTATTAGTGCCTCCTAGACTTAGTATACTAACTTTTTTTTTAGTGATTTCCCAGTCCCCATTAGTTCTGTAATTTAATAGTTTTTTACCTACATCGCTATCCCCACAACAGATTGTACATACTCAAACGTTTTAAACTTGTAATCTACAATCAGGACAATTAATTCGGGACACACCCCACACTGATTCATGAGACAACTAGGTACAATAGTCTTCTAACTCTAGTAATTCTTTCCCATAAAAATTGTTACTTTGGCAATTTATATCATAAGGTATGTATTGTTACACAAAACAGTTTTGTACAATTGTCCTCTTTACCAATTAATATGACTCAAAAGAGACAAATATTTTGAGACATAAAACTGACGACCCAAGACTAACCTTGTGGACTGTAACATCTGAATACCAATACGCATTAACAACAAGTTTCAAACTTTAAGGATTAATCACAACATATGATTGAAATTTGAAATCCGGTGTGACACTACATGATCATCGATGACATATAACAACGAAACTAAGGAAAGAAGACATCCATATAAGGACATACAATTGTACATCATCTAACAGAATGTAATCATCTCGACCAAAGCAGCAAGTATACAGTGTGAGCTAAGTGGAGCCATGCATGAGAAGTATCTAATTTATTAGGATCGGGTGCATTAATCATCATGTTCAAAATAGCAAATGGCAATCCATTGAATTGAACGACACCAATATCAAACAGATCATCATTTATGTAGGCATTCACATTAGTGCTCAAGTATCACATTCATCACGAAATATCACAATTTATAGTATGGAATTGTGGGAAAAAGAGCACATACCTCTTACGAAAATCCGATCTCTCCTTACGCGAGTGCTACAATCTTCTTACGCGAGTGCTACCCGGCGACTCCCCGCTGTCTCGGTGACCCCTTCCCTCTCCTTCCTCTCTCCCCCTCCGTCTGGCTCCCTCGCTCTAGCCCCGCCGCCCCGGCAACCCCCTTCTTCTCGCCCCGCCACCACGGTGACCCCCCTCCCGCCGTCTCTTCTGGATCTACGGGGCGCCCTCGCCGTGACGGTGGGGAGGCGAAAGGTGGAAAGCTCATGCCAGAGGGAGGGGGGAGAGAGGAAGGGGGTTGCCAGGGCGACGGGGCCAGTGGGAGGGGGGAGGAGAGGAAGAAGGAGAGGGAAGGGGTCGTCGGGGTGGCGGTACTCGGCGTCGAGCCAGAGGGGGGGGGGAGTGGGAGGGGTCACCGGGGCGGCGGGGGGTTGCCAAGGTGGCGGGAGCCGGGAGGGAGGGGGTGGCGCCATCTGGACGGAGGCAGGGCCCCGCCGCGGCACTTAGGGAGAAAGGGAGGGAGGGAGGGGGCCTCGCAAATAAGAGTGCCTGGAGGCTACCGGCCCTCTTTTTATAAATATGCATAGTATTTCGGAAGCCGACATCCGATACGCCCATGGTCCATGAAATGAAGCAAGAAGAAAACAAGAAAAAGAACTTCGCCATCGGGGCGCGCGCCATGAGATCGTGGGTCCACCCTCCAGAAAGGGCCTGCTACTGCAGCCCATCAAGGAGCTCAGATCAAGTCCAAGATTCCTCCATGGAGCATGGCCCGGCAAATTTTCCATGCAAAGTGAACATAGTGGGACCCGCTCTTAACCCTGTCCAACAAGAAATTCCAACCTTTTTATCAACCTAATTATTATTCTAGAAAAGTCTTAAGGAACAATATTGCTAGTCCTCCAGAATGACAGTTTCGCCCTAAATAATAAAAAGCAAAACAATGTGGCAAACATGTAATTATCTTGAACTAAGTGACTGAACCTTCACCTACATTGTTCAAAGTTTGGCGTGCGAATAAAAGCAAGATAAAAAAAAGACGAAATTTCTTTCTTAAGAAACAAGGAAATAATATTGGATCAAAATTAAGAATTTTTTTTTTGTTTATAAATAGCAGCCCCAAAATTCTCCCTTCTACCCCAAATCAGATCTCTCTTCCTGCTCCTCCCTCGGTCTTCCCAGCTTCTCTCCGATTCCACGGACAGTGAATCATGGCGAATAAGCCCGAATCGTCCGACTCGTAAGATCCTTTCCCACCTCTTTTCTATGTGTTTTCTTTTATTGAATTGCATGCAGGGTTTTGTAGTTCAGTAATTGGAGTAATTGACTTGTGGGGGTTGTTTGATTTGGGGCGTGGATGGTTGTGTTTTTTGGTTTAGGATAGTGATTGAGGGAAAAGTCGGGATTTTGATGATGGGTTTGTTGGATTAGATTGAGGGTTTGTGGTTCAGTAATTGGAGTATTGGAGTTGTGGGTCTTGTTGGATTTGGGGGTGTGGATGGTTATTTTTTGGGTTTTGGGTTCCTGATTGGCGGAAACGGTGTGGAAAAGTTGGAATTTTGGTGGTGGGTTTGTGGTTTTTAGTACAAAAAAGTTGGCACAGAACGGACTGGAATGGAGGCGTAGGATATGTGCTGCGGACCTCAAATTGTTGGGAAAAGGTTCTGCTTGATTAGGTTACTGATTGGTGGAAATGTGAGGGGGAAAGCTGTGATTTTGATGGTGGGTTTTTGGTTTTAAGTACAAAAGAGTTGGCAGAAAAAAAGGCTAGAGCGGTCGCTGACCTCAAATTGTTGGGAAAAAGGTGCTACTTGATTATGATTATGAGTTGGTGGGCAAGGAGAAAAAGTGTTGTTTTGGGGATTTTTTGATGGTGAGGCTGGGTAAAGGGGAGAGTGGGGATCTGGATTTTGAATGCAGGACTTGTGTTGGTTTTATATTCGGTTGGAATTTTAACTGTTTTTGTTGCAGGGATTCGGATTTTGATGATGGATTTTTCTTGGAATTGCAGGAAGGGAACGAAGAGGGATGTAAGTACGGCAATTCTGGAAAGGAAGAAAGCGCCTAACCGGCTGATAGTTGATGAGGCGGTTAATGACGACAATTCTGTTGTTGCACTTCACCCGGACACTCTGGAGAAGCTCCAACTCTTCCGTGGAGATACGATTCTCCTTAAGGTGATTATGGATTTCAATGTTGAGTTTTGTGAATAACACTTATTAACTGCTTTATGTAACTTTAACTTCAAAAAATTGAATTGACTTTGTTGGTTTTTATTAGATTTAGCTTTCATGGATCTAGAATTTGGTGGGGAAAAAAATGAAAGCAGATTTTTAATGGACTATTTGTATGAGTGATTGACTCGTTAAATGAAGCAGGTCTTTTCTATGCTTTTGGTCCTTACAAATTTCTTCTTCTTTCTAAGAAAGATGTGTATGATTGGACGGACATCTTTCGTGTATGATTTCTTACATTTTGAATGTCTGTTTATCATGTACTGATTTATTCGAAGGGTCTCTATCCTTGAATGTTGGTTTTAGGTTTTAAGGGAAAAATTCTGTAATTGAACTCCTGAAGTCAGGACATTTAGCTTTTTTCATTAGGCACCTCATTATGGGAATACAGTTTTAGAGCGGATGTAAGGGTTTTGTAATCCTTTTTGTACGAGAGGACTCAAGTCCTTGAGTTTATACGAATTTGAATCTTCTTCTTTAGGACGTGGCAGGATATTTATCTACATCTTCAATCATGTGGGATGCAAATGTTACTTTAGTTGCTTCTCTAGCTTTTATTTTCATACACTGGTTGGACATGTGTGCTTTTCCTTTTTTTTCGTAATAATTGCTCTCAGGTTGTATTTGATTCTATTTTATATAGTCATACTTTATACTTATCGTCGTTTTGATATGTTACTAATTTGTTGGTTTGTTGCAATTCAGGGTAAGAAAAGAAAGGATACAATCTGTATCGCCCTTGCTGATGATACCTGTGATGAACCGAAGATTAGGATGAACAAGGTTGTCAGGTCAAATCTTCGTGTCAGGCTTGGTGATGTGGTATCGGTCCACCAGTGCCCAGATGTTAAGTATGGGAAACGTGTTCACATTCTTCCTATGGATGATACCATTGAAGGAGTCACGGGGAACCTGTTTGATGCGTATTTAAAGCGTATGTTGTGAATCCTTAACTCATCTTTTTTATCTATAAATTTATTGTAAACATGAAGGCAGTTGTTTGTTATGATAGGAATTGTATACCTTTATTATTTAGCCTTATTTTGACTTTTTCTGAGTTCAAATGTGGAATTTGATGTGTGAATTAGTTGATGTGTGTTTTCTTTCGTTTGTATATGTAATTATTGTACTGTGTTAAAGCTGTTTTTGAAATTGCAATTTCTATTTTCTTAAGATTTGTCTTCTATTGCTAAGCATCGCCACTGAGCTAAAAGTTTCTAAATGCTTTGGAGAGTATCTAGAATAATATTTTCTGCATGAAGATTGTACCTTCTGATAAAGTGAGTTTAGGTTTTGAGAAGGCTGACTTATTGTGCTGAGTATGTTTGGGTTTGTGTACCGTGCTAATTTGGTCAAAATGCATGCTTATAATGTGGCAGAAAGGAAATATGAAATTACTATAGGTTATATGTTTTATCACCAGGAAGCAGGGAAGTGCTTACTGCTTGGATTTCTATCACTTCGATATATCTGAAGGAATGATCACATCTCTTGGTCCTCGAAGGATTAAGTGAAAAATAGTGTCTGTGCCCAAGAAAATGTTGCAAATGCTGAACATAGAAGCAGAGATATTACTTTTCTTTTCACCCTAAGGACTTTGCCAAGGATTTGGATGTAAGCTGGCATTTATGAGAATACAATGAGGTTGAGCACGTATGTGTTTTATGTTAAAATTGGTTCACATGGAGTAACAGTGTTTTAAGCTCCAAAATGTTGTCTTGAGGTTTTATTTTAATTTGTGTTTGGTAATTCAGTATTTAACGTCTTTAGTTGTTTGATGTCACTATTAACATTTTTTAGAGTAACACATGCCATGAGCATGTATTTGCTCCGACATGAAAGTTGTTTAATTGTTATACCAATCGGTGCTGTCTTCTGCTTCTTATCTTCTTTTTTCCCTTTTACAATTGTTCTTTTACTGTTTTGTCTTGTTGTCTACTGCCATGTCTGTATATTCTTCACACTTTTCAAAGATCAATAGAGACTGGTGTTAGGGTTTTGGCTTTCTAATTTTGATGGTTTTGGAGGTGAAACAAATTCGATTGCATTTTTTATAGATGATATTTCTGATTTCGTTGTTGTTGTCATAATTATGTAATGACGGGATTTAGTGATATTGTATATCTATTAAGCATTTGGAATGGGACGGCTTTTAAGTTCACCAAGTCTAATTGAAAGTTTTATCAAGAATCAGTCTCATTTGTTTATGGCAACTTTTGTTATGTTTTTTTTTCCGTTTCAGTGTTTTTTGTTATGGGTTGTGTTGCAAATTCGCCTCATTTAGTCTAAATGTTTGTCTTATCACCAACTAAAGTGACTATTTGCCAAAAAGAAAGGAAATGAAACAAAATGTCGGCTCTTATTATATATTGCTGAAACTCTCGACTTATTATGAACTTTTGTTTTCTCTGGGTGATTAGTTACTATTTGCCATTTTAGACAAATTAGTCATAACTTAAAATTAGAGAAAGTTCTGGGAATTGACATAGGTCTCTAATATGTTTGATTCTTTGTGCTTGTCAATTTTTTTGCAGCATATTTTCTTGAAGCATACCGCCCAGTAAGGAAGGGAGATATGTTCCTTGTCAGAGGTGGCATGCGGAGTGTTGAATTCAAGGTCATTGAGACGGACCCGGCAGAATACTGTGTGGTTGCTCCGGATACCGAAATTTTTTGTGAGGGGGAGCCAGTGCGTAGAGATGATGAGAATAGATTGGATGAGATTGGATATGATGATGTTGGTGGGGTCAGAAAACAAATGGCCCAGATTCGTGAGCTTGTTGAGCTTCCTCTCAGGCACCCTCAGTTGTTCAAATCCATTGGTGTAAAGCCCCCTAAGGGAATTCTCCTTTATGGCCCACCTGGATCTGGCAAGACATTGATTGCCAGGGCTGTTGCTAACGAAACTGGAGCTTTCTTTTTCTGCATTAATGGACCTGAGATAATGTCCAAATTAGCTGGTGAGAGTGAAAGCAACCTTAGAAAAGCTTTTGAAGAAGCAGAGAAGAATGCACCATCAATCATATTTATCGATGAAATTGATTCTATAGCTCCAAAAAGAGAGAAGACCCATGGTGAAGTGGAGAGGAGGATTGTTTCCCAGTTGTTGACTCTTATGGATGGGTTGAAGTCTCGGGCTCATGTTATAGTTATGGGAGCCACAAACAGACCCAATAGCATTGACCCGGCTTTGAGAAGGTTTGGGAGGTTTGACCGTGAGATTGACATTGGGGTTCCAGATGAGGTTGGAAGGCTTGAGGTTCTTCGCATTCACACAAAGAATATGAAACTGTCAGAAGATGTAAGTTTACTTATAATTGCTAGATATATCCCCTTTTCATTTTAAAAAAATCTGAGCCCCCTCCTAATTCGTCTATATCTGGACAGGTTGATCTCGAGAGAATTGCAAAGGACACGCATGGATATGTGGGGGCTGATCTAGCAGCCCTTTGCACTGAGGCAGCTCTTCAGTGCATTAGAGAGAAAATGGATGTAATAGACTTAGAAGATGAAAGCATAGATGCTGAGATACTGAACTCAATGGCTGTTACCAATGAGCACTTCAAAACTGCCCTTGGAACATCCAATCCCTCTGCTCTGCGTGAGACGGTCAGTTCATTTTTCCTCAAAGAAGTCGACTACCTGGAGTATACATCTATATGCAATAAATTATTTTAATTAATATTTTACCTTTTTGTTATGTTAATAGGTTGTTGAAGTACCAAATGTCAGCTGGGAAGACATTGGTGGACTTGAAAATGTCAAGAGAGAACTCCAGGAGGTATTTATTGTATTTCTATATGTAGGGTTTATGGCTTGTGATTAGGCTTAAGATGTTGTGCCCTTTCACCTCCAGTTGGTCAGTTATTAAAGGGCTACCTTATTATTAAGAAAAGGAGCTATCAAGAAATTCAAGATTACTGGCCTATTTTATTTGTTATAGAAACTCAATACACGTTCAGATTGTGAGTCTTTTACTAATTGTGTGTACATCTAATGCAGACTGTTCAATATCCTGTCGAGCATCCTGAGAAATTTGAAAAGTTTGGGATGTCACCTTCAAAGGGAGTACTCTTCTACGGTCCTCCTGGTTGTGGTAAAACTCTGCTGGCCAAGGCCATTGCTAATGAGTGCCAAGCGAACTTTATAAGTGTGAAGGGTCCTGAACTGCTTACTATGTGGTTTGGTGAGAGTGAAGCTAATGTTCGTGAAATCTTTGACAAGGCTCGCGGATCTGCTCCATGTGTTCTGTTCTTTGATGAACTTGATTCCATTGCCACTCAGGTTCTTTTTTTTAACTAACAGTCGGCTATCCTAGTAATTTGATGTGTGGTCTAGCTATTCTATAAAGTCAGTTTTCGTGACACATTATTTTGGTACTGATGGTTTTAATTGGGCTGTAGAAATGATCTATGATAGGGCTAAACAGCAGAGCTTAGAATCCATATCACTGACCGCTTACAAAATGGAATTAAGTCTTGAAAATGATGAATCAAAGTGTTGACCTCCTGAAACATTGTGTATCTCTCATTTTGCAGATTTTTTTTGTTTGAATGAAATTACATATCTTGAGAGGAAAGATACATTTACTCATTCGATTTGATAAAACCTCTATTTTTATTTGAGGGGTGATTGTTAGATAAGTTGTGCAGTTTTCTTTTCAGGAAAAATGTAATGTACTCTCTTCTCAAATTGGTGTTTGAATTTTGTGTTCGCTTTTATTATCTAAAGCATGATTGCTAGAATTTTGTGTTCACTTTTATTATCTGAAATATGATTGTATAACTGATATATGCAGAGAGGAAGCAGTGTTGGCGATGCTGGTGGGGCCGCAGATAGGGTGCTTAATCAGCTTTTGACTGAAATGGATGGCATGAATGCCAAGAAGACTGTATTTATAATTGGAGCAACCAACAGGCCTGATATAATAGACCCTGCACTCCTTAGGCCGGGCCGTCTGGATCAGCTCATTTACATTCCTTTACCTGATGAGGACTCAAGGCACCAGATCTTTAAAGCATGCCTCAGGAAATCCCCCGTTTCAAAAAGTGTTGACCTGAGGGCATTGGCCAAGTACACGCAGGGCTTCAGTGGCGCTGATATTACTGAAATATGTCAGCGTGCTGTAAAATACGCCATTAGGGAAAATATCGAGAAAGTAAGATGTGTGGGGTTGCTGTGCCTAAGTAAAACTTATAATGTTTTTTCTAAATGTTCTTGTATCTAATGTGGGCATTTGCCATTGTCCTTACAGGATATTGAAAAGGAAAGAAGGAGAAGAGATAATCCGGAGGCAATGGAGGAAGATGATACAGATGATGTTCCTGAGATCAAAGCTGAGCATTTTGAAGAATCAATGAAGTTTGCTCGCCGGAGTGTCAGTGATGCTGACATCCGAAAGTATCAGGCATTTGCTCAGACATTACAGCAGTCTAGAGGATTTGGCAGTGAGTTCCGATTTTCAGAGCAGCCCCAGACTGCTGCAGGATCTGGTGCCGCCGATCCATTTATTGCTTCAGCTGGTGCTGATGATGACGACCTCTACAGTTGATTGCCTGTTCAAGGAACGTTAAAATTACACACTTGCATACTGTTTTTTGTTTGCACTATGGGCAGCGAAAGAATGCAATGGATAACTTTTTAGATTACAGACAAATAACACTTTATTGCCTTTTATGTTTTCTTGTTAACTTATATTCATTTGTCCAGACTAAGAGATCTGTTTAGTCTGGCTTTTTAATATGGCGTCCTGTGATTGGAAGTCCGGAGGTATGGTGGCCCTAATATTATTTCACTTCTTGTTGCTTTAGGGCATTAATGAACGTCTATGCAGCACATTTGAGTTCGAGGCCAAGGTAACACTCCTTAAACCTGCCCCTCCCTCTCTGCACCCTTGCCCAGCCCATGAGTGGATGGGAAGACTTTACAGTCCGCCTAATTGGTGCCCTTGCGGGAACGCACAACTAAAGTGTATGCCCCATTGATTCTGATGATCGACGGCTCCTATGGAGGATATGTTGGCGGATAGCCTGAAGGCAGAAAAAATTGCTTCCGAGTGGCTACGAGGGAAGAATTTGGTTTTGTGTGCTATGCATCAATCTACACAAAAGGTGGTGTTGGCTTGTGCTCACACGCTTTAATAGTATCTCAGATCTTGACATCTAGCATGCTTTTCGATGTGTTAAACATCCAAAAGGCCTCCCCACACCTGGATAATTTCTCCTCAACAGGAGTGATGTTTAATTTGTTGGTCATTTTGGCCATCAAAAACACCTAAATGTTTTTTTTCCTAAGAAAACACCTAAATCGATTATTACCTAGTATATGCGATATGCTGATGCAGTACATGCCAGTTTGTATATTGATTATTTGAAACTGTAATTGGACGGTAGGGTTGGCAAGTCTGAGAGCAAAAGGTATCACAAACTTAAGACACCAGTTCTCAAGTGTATTTATGAATATATTGCTTCAATGCTTATACAATGATTTTCTTGAACCACATTCCTAGTCAAATTCATAAACTTTTAACCCTGTCGATCTGTGTGAATGAACAGAAAACATCAAAGATGCAGATTCTTTAGAACTTTTTCTTTTTATGAGAATAACTTCTAGAAAGGGTAAAATTTCTCTGAAAAGCTGTAGTACTATAACTTTCTTTATTAAAAATAATCACAGAATATATTTCTTTTTGTCTTTTGATTCTTCGATTTTGGAAGGAAAAAGAATGGACAGAAGTAAACAAACAGAATATGAGATAAAAGTGGTCAATGAATTCATAGATCTTCTCACTTCCTCTTTCAAACAAAAAGAAAAAAAAGGCAAGTTCTTCACGCTTCCTGTTTGAAGTTCCTGAATTACAATGTAAACACCCATTATTTTATTTTAATTAAGTTTTCTCCCTAAAAATATTTTACTTAAAATGGACCAATTTCCTCCCAAAAAAATTACTTTTTTTTAATTGAGATACCACCTTGGGGGGGGGAGGGGTTTGAAGAAGTAATCCCCCCCCCCCACCAAAAACAATTACTTCCTATATATTTCTCATCTGAATTTGGAAGTTTCATCATATTCCTTTGGAAATCCCACTACGCAAATTGATGGATGAACTCGAGTGGTGAGAGACCTCTGCTTAAACTAGTCAAGGCTGCATTCATTTTCTTTTGAGATAAGAGCATACAAGTAGTGCTCACTAGATCTTGACATGCATCTTAACTACATTTTTGAGAGCAAATTTATTGGAAAAAATTCCTTTCTACGAACTTGCATCAAAACTGTTATAAAATAACTAAGACCAGTATTTTTGTGAAATACATGGGTTCATTATGGCATTAGTTTTAGTAATATCAGTCTTGGGATGGTAAATCCCATATAGATCCTCATTGAGATGACACTCTCTTGTCAAAAGATCCACAATAATAATACTCCATCCCACATTAGCAGCTACATTTGAAAAACATGTGTGTCCCATGTTAGTTGCTACATTTGGCTCTATGCAAGTGTTTAGTTAATTTCAGAGGCCAATCTTCCAATAGCATAGTTGTTATTCCTCTCCTGGTTGTGTGATGAGATCCAAGGTTTAAGTCGGCCTGTGGCACTTTGGGGTGCGAAGGTCTTATAGAGGTTATTCCTCTAATTAAAATAGTGATAATAATAATAAAAATAATAATAATAATAATAATTATTATTATTATATATAAAAAAGTAACAATAAGAATAACAATAAAAGCATCTCACAGGCTTCTTATAGCTCACCAGTCAGTTTAGCTTGTGTTATGAGTTGTAAGAAGCTTGTGAGATGCCTTTTTTAGTACACCCCCTAGCTTTTGCCATTCTCTTAGCTTTGGCTCCCACCATTCAATAGAAGTCACTATTTTTCTAAAAGTAGCTCTCAATATGGGACAAAGGGAGCATGTGATTAAGGACAATTCATTGTGGTCTAGTCAGATCCAAATTAAGAGACTAATATTCCTCTTTCAGTTCTTATGTGAAGAAGTTAAAGAAAATGAATATAGTTGTTGCAAAGCTTACAGCTAGTCTGTACATTTCAGAGGGAGAGTCATGAATAAGTTTGCAGCAATTAATTTCAATAGCCTAAACGTATTAGTCCTTCTCTATATTCATGATTTCGTCTGGTATCTTCCTTAGTGATTGAGAAAGGGGAAGAGAAGGCTGAGAGAGATAGGTAAAGGAGAAGGACTGAAACGACTCTCTCTCTCTCTCAGCCAAGAACTTGAAGCAGAAAGAAGCCAGATAATGCAGGTGAAAAGAAAAAAATAATTTTAGGTCAATAAGATACTAAGACAAATTGATGATTGTAGATGCTTATAAGCTACTCCCTCCGTCCGGAATTATAATCACCATAAGATTTTCGAAAATGATAATTCATTTTCGAAAACCTTATGGTGATTATAATTCCGGACGGAGGGAGTAGCTTAATATGGACCAATTGTACTCATTAATCAAGATCAACATAGTCAAATAGTAATATCATAAAGAAACTAAAAAAGAGATAGCTAATAAAAAGGAAAGCCAAACATCCACACCATAGATGTCTATTTTATACATCTGAAGAAATGTTGATTTTTATTTGATGGTAGAAACCCCAACTAATGGGAGGAAGAAGAGGTTTAATATCCACTTAAATTAACCATATGGAGCATCTAAAACAAGACTATTTTCTTTTCCAGGTGGAGTATCTAAAACAGGACGGAGGGAGTGCTATATGCTATTTCTGCAAAATTGAGATATGATGCTAAACTGATTAACTGCATGCATATGATATATCTGTTCTGCAAAAAATGAGATAGGAAACTAAACTGGATAATTACATATGTTACATGCTGCAAAACTGGCCGTCACACATCCAAAATCTTAGCTCAAATTCCTCAAGTGTCGCTGCATTCATGCCAACAAACAAGCATGGCCACGCATCGGCGGAGAATGTAGAACCTTGCCCGCTGCTCTTTGACGAGGCGGCCGCACCGGCGGCCAAAGGAGCGACATGGTTGCCACAAGGTCTGGCTGCAGAAGATCTCTTTCTCTTTCATGGTTACCACCTGCTTCTTCTTTCCCTCTTTAAGGAAGGAGAATGCTACATTTATAGAAATTCTAGTCCACTTCAGTGAGGAGCTTGTTTGGGGTCCACCAGGGCCAAAGGATGCTCCCTGAAGTTGGGTAAAAAGTGAAGATCCAAGAACGTAGAGTGCAAAATTTTGCCATTGTTCAGTAAAAACTATTTCTTTCGGTCACTTTTAATAGATATAATTTTTTAAATTTTTTTATATACTCTAAAAAATTAATTTATTTGAAAAAAACTATATGATTAAAAGTGACCGGTAATCAATGGAAATAATTTTTTAATGCAAAATAGTCCCATTAGTGTTTTTATGTGACACGCCTATCGTGTGTCCACGTAAGCCGAGACGCTTTTAATCATTGGCTTTCAATCTGACGGTGGGGATCAATCAAGGGGCCGGCAGAATCACCTGCCCGATTTGACATGCGATCTGGAGGTGCCTCGGATCACGTGGACGCGTGTGAGCCGTGCCTCGTATTACTTTTTCCAATACAACTAGGGGTTGATATGAAGTACTAATCCCAGTATATTTACCATATTGTTCTTCAGTGGATAGAAGCAGTGAAGAGAATGTACAATGATTGATCTCCCTCATGGCCCGGACACGTCTGCGTCCGTTCATCTAGAAATTAAGAACCTTTGCCTGTTTTTCACCATCTAAAATGGACAGACATGGACATGAAGTAGCTTCATCCCTTTGGTGGATTCACATAAGTTCGGCACATAGTTTTACATGATACCACATGACTCATGAGCCTCCCATTCATTTACAACATGCTTAATCTTGCGTGCATTTTTTTTGCCCATGTTCGTCACTTCCTTTGGTTGCAAAAGGAGATGGACTTGTCTAGTCCATGTTCAATTCGTCAAGCAATCCTTTTTGAGCCTGCAAAGAGTACTGATGATTTGGAGCATGAAAAAGTAAAGAAGGCTCAAGCATCATGGCACAAATGGAAATTGGAAAGAACTTTGTGCACAAGAAGTCCTTATATATTCACTGGTGCTTAATGTCCCTAGCCTAAAGGAAGCGGCTCGTGTATTATATTCTAAGAATTTGGAGATCTAGACAGTTGAGAAATAAAACAAAGCAAAACAAATCCTCATTGACTGCAGAAGGCATAAGTTTTAAATTGCTTATTAGTTACTTCCTCGGTCTCATGGCCCGGACACGTCTGCGTCCGTTCATCTAGAAATTA
This sequence comes from Houttuynia cordata, assembly GCA_039654745.1. NCBI lineage: Eukaryota > Viridiplantae > Streptophyta > Magnoliopsida > Piperales > Saururaceae > Houttuynia > Houttuynia cordata. Next base: position 13,568,375 of record CM077504.1, read on the forward strand.
AGAACCTTTGCCTGTTTTTCACCATCTAAAATGGACAGACATGGACATGAAGTAGCTTCATCCCTTTGGTGGATTCACATAAGTTCGGCACATAGTTTTACATGATACCACATGACTCATGAGCCTCCCATTCATTTACAACATGCTTAATCTTGCGTGCATTTTTTTTGCCCATGTTCGTCACTTCCTTTGGTTGCAAAAGGAGATGGACTTGTCTAGTCCATGTTCAATTCGTCAAGCAATCCTTTTTGAGCCTGCAAAGAGTACTGATGATTTGGAGCATGAAAAAGTAAAGAAGGCTCAAGCATCATGGCACAAATGGAAATTGGAAAGAACTTTGTGCACAAGAAGTCCTTATATATTCACTGGTGCTTAATGTCCCTAGCCTAAAGGAAGCGGCTCGTGTATTATATTCTAAGAATTTGGAGATCTAGACAGTTGAGAAATAAAACAAAGCAAAACAAATCCTCATTGACTGCAGAAGGCATAAGTTTTAAATTGCTTATTAGTTACTTCCTCGGTCTCACTTTAATAGTCCTATTTGTTTTGCAAAATGAAATAAATTAGTTCATTTTCAAAAACCAAACAGGACAATCGATATAGAATGGAGGGGCTATTATGAATTTTGAAGATTGAATGTCCTTTTTGCTTTTACTTGTTCAATATAAGGGCCCAAAAAGTGTATGAGCCGTGTATTAGTAATACTATTTCGAAAACACACATTCTCTTCCTTGTATCCATAAGATATGGAAGGTGTAAATGCTTCTCTTCTTACTGTATCATCCACGTACTCTTTCCGCTTTTGGAATATCCCTCTCCATGTTTAGTGAAATTAGAGGTAAATGTCCTCACCTGACAATAACTTTTTCCATAAGTGAATATGCTTCAAATTTTTATCATTTTTAAGAACTTTTGTTTACTTCTAATTCCAAAGTGTTCTAATGGCTCATGTATCCTTCATTTTTTAAGAACTTTTGTTTACTTCTAATTCCAAAGTGTTCTAATGGCTCATGTATCCTTTCCATGAAAAACAAGTCATTCAACCTATTTACCAGATAACTTGCCATCAGCAGATCAGTAAGATAGACAACCTATTATAAGCTGATGCAAGTCAAAAAGAGTGAGCTAAGAACCTATGAAGCTGAAAGCATTTAGTAGGATTGACATGTAAATGAGGCGTGCACCAAATGAAGGGAAGGGATCAGACGCACTAGCTAGATATTAATATAGAGCTTGGGATATGAGAGAGACAACAAGATCATCACTAAATCATCACTAATGATTGATGGCACTCTAGTGCACATTACTTAGTAAGAGTCAAAAGTAGGTTAAAGATTTGAAAAGAATAATGGATGCCTTCCGGCTTTAGATTCTTGCCATTTGAGATAAAGAAAACTAGTTTTTTGTTGTCTTCAATCATTATCCTTGTATACCCATACTAATAATTACATGGAATTGATGAAGCAGGAAATTTTCGGTAACATTGGTAGCATTTAAATCACTGAATTTTTTCCTTGAAGTAGGTTGTAGCAATGGAAAACCCTTACAACAAAAGACAACGAACCTAGCGACCTATACTTGAGAAGACAATTATACTATATACAGCAACCAATGGGTGTTGGTGGGATAGCCATGACACGTTTCTTGAGGCAAAGTCCTGAGCTCGAACCCCACTCCCGTGGCCAATTTACCCGGTGCTTATGGTGGCTGTAGGATACAGTGCTAAAAAAGACAGTTGCCCTCTTCTTCTAGTAATATCTGTGGTAAAACTCGCAATCTGCTAATGAAAAAGGAGTTGACAGAGGATTCCATGGAATAGTAAAGAAGAATGTATCTATTTTGTGTTTTCTTTAATACCTCAATCATGTTAACGATTTGACGGTCATAAAGATAGCAGTTGAATGCTAAGATTTCTTCTGTAGATAAGAGATCTCATAGATGCACTTAGATTTGCCCAAGCAAAGCTTAAGTTAAGGACAAAGTCGCTGATTAAATTTAATTGATGAGTTGCTTAAATCATGGGTAGTGGTCAAAAGGATACACTATTGATGAGCAATGGAGATTCAAGGTCTACTGCTCACTAAGTGACATTTGATGGACATCTCAGTCACGTGAATGAGCATGAATTTCTTATAAAGCAGAGACGACACTAGAATCATGTTCCTAAAGGGCCGTTTGGGGCGTGATAAAAACCAAATATCTACCAGCTGTGAGGTGTTTCAGCTAGATAGTGGATAATTTCAAAAAATCCACCTAAAAGTGGATTATCCACAGTAGATATTTGGTTTTTATCACGCCCCAAACGGCCCACGAGATGTTGGTTTTTATCACGCCCCAAACGGCCCACGAGATGTTGGTTATTGAAATGCCTTTAATACATGGAAACCAATGCTTTTAAATGGGAACATATGATTGGCCATTGACTTGTGTGGGCCTCGCAGTGGATTTGAGTTTTGAACCGAGCTGAATCTACCCTTCTCCCACAAATTCGACAAGAAAGATTACTGAGTTAACAGATTTTGATTCAGGGGCCGTTTGGGGCGTGATTAAAAGCAAAACATCCAGATGGGATGTTTTGCTACATTGTAGCATCTGGATATTTTATATATCCAGCTGAAACACCTCAGGACGTGTTTCAGCTGGATGTAAAAATCCACCTGGATGCTACAGTAGATATCCAGAATCCAGTCTGGATGTTTTGCAATAATCACGCCCCAAACGGCCCCTCAGTAGTGCGCATTAATAGAACGGGCAAGCGAGTTTATATCATCCACCACCCCTCTCATGGGATGTCCACCATCGGATCTCAATCCAACGGCTTGCAGCATGGCACGTCAACGTGGAAGCTGGGGTCAAAGTAGCTTTTAGAATTTCGAGCATAGGCACATGTACTACTGCCTCAGTCACTTCTAATAGATTCAGTTTTTATCAAATAAAATAAGGAAGATACCTCTCTCCGGTCGCCCTCTTTACTGACCATTGATCATTTAAATATAAAACCCTTGCAAGTGCACAAGGCAATTGTACTATAGCGAGTATTAAGAAGGGTTGTCGAACCTCAGAGATAGATTAATATTTTACCAAACTCAAGAGAAGAAAAAGATCTAGTTTAATTAATTCTAAAGAAAGCAATGAACTTTATCTAGTCTAACTGAGATTTAATCAATATGGAGAAATATCAAGGTAGAAAATCCACCACTAGACATGCAATTACTACTCTAAATTATTATTAAGCATATATTGACATGATATGGTAATTCGTGTTCTTGATCGGACATACGAATTACTAATGAATTTACTAACGTTCTTGATCGGACACGAAAGTTCATCCACTATTGTGTAATCAATCCTATCCTTGATTGGGCATAGAATCAATCACAACTCTATTATAATGCAATTAATCTTATCCTTGATCGGGCATAAAATCAATCATAATATCTAATTTCATTCATAATCAATCAAGTCTATGATTAAGCACTCAAAAGAAACTCATGAAATCGCATTAAGCATGAATCATAATCAACTTTATAGAATTAAACTATCAAGAGTAGCAAGAGAGAAAAGAAATTTAGTTACAAGGAATTTAGTTACACATAGAAAGAGAGAAAAGAAAAGCCTATTTATGTAGATCCATCGTCATGAATCCTTCTTCTTCTTCTTTGCTCCAAAAGACTCCATCTCTTGCTCCTTTCTAGCCTCCAATAAAGCTCAAAAGTCTATTCTCTGGTTTCTTCAAGATAGCCAAAAACGTTCTCTCATAAGGCCTATTTATAAGTTTGAAGAGAAACTACGAAGTCCCCTTCCAAATCCAAGTTGAAATAGGTCTTCTTTGGTTTTCCGTATATGGCGATCGATCGCTCCGTGTTGCCGATCGTTCGCTGTCTGATCGATTGCAATTCCTTCGTTATTTTCCTCTGATCGATCGCTTTGCCGATCGACGCCGTATGATACCGATCGATTGTAGTTACTGTCTTGCGCGATTGAAAAATTCCAGTAGATACGATCGATCGTTTTGAGGTCCGATTGATCGTTTCCTTAAATATACTGCTTTTGCGGCTGAGGCGATCGATCGCATTTATAGCCGATCGATTGTGGTTATTGTTCATAAATTTCAAATGGCTATAACTTTCTGCTCCGAACTCCAAATTGCGCGTGGTTGGTGGCATTGGAAAGCTGACTTCTTGAACTTTAACATGAACTTGAATCAGTCCAATCCGGCATTTGTACATGAAGTTATGATGATTTAACCATTTAAGTTATTTTTCACCTCATTTCTGTGTATTACTCTTGTTTCCTACAAAAATCAAAAATTATATTAAAGTAGTAGTTATTCTAATCAAACACTAGCATAATCATAAGTTTATGAGATAATAAAATGCATATTTCATGTATAGACCAACCGTCCGATGGACGGTCTAGCCAATTCACTTGGGTTGTAACCTTAACTGCCCTCTACCCCAACCCGAGAGACAGCCGCCCTCTCCCCCCATCGCCTCCTCACCCTCCTCCCCCATCGCCTCTCTGTCGCCCCTCCTCCCACGTCACCTCTCCTCAGCCATCCGCACTCTCGTCGCCCATCCTCCCACGTCGCCTCTCCTCCGCCAACCTCACCTGTCGCCCCTCCTCCTGACGGGCCTCTCCTCCGCCAACCTCACCCTCGTCGCCCCATCCTCACCCTCCTCCCCCGTTGCCGGAAAACTGCAAAGAAAGGGTAAGGGTCTCTTTTTTAGTTTTCACATCCATTTAATTTCTCATATTTTTGTTGTGATTACGGTTTCCTTCACTGTCGATTTTCACATCCATTAACTTGTGATTTTGATTTGCAGCATTTCCACATTGTCTGCAACAGTACCCTCCTTATCAGTCAGGAGCTCCACCTACGGCAGCTGTGTAGCAGTACTGCCCTCCAGCACAACCTAGTTCATCTCAAAATCGAACTGACAATTCCAGTTAGCATTTTTTCCCTCCATTGTTATCTCCTACTAGTAATGCCTGAGCTCCTTATAAAATTGAGAAAATGTATTCTGCCTCGCTTTATTTGTTGTTTAGTAAACTGCACAATAGCAAATTGGGTGCTTCTTGCTGTTTGGCTTGCTGAATGATCTAGTTGTTGCATTCCCAAGTTCTTACTTAAATCACTGAATTCTGGTTCATGAGCATATACAAATGATGGTTGTACATAAAGATTGAACTTGCTCTCTCCGTCCGAAATTATAATTCTCCTTGCAGGATTTTCAGAATGAATTAAATCATTGAACATGCTGATTGTTTACACTTAGTGTGCCTCTTAGTCATCGTAAGAAGAATGTTAAATCTTATTCATCTATACCATACCTTTTGTGTGCAGATATGGATGCATCTAGTAGTAATAGCATGAGAATGGGGGAACTATGCCCTTGTTGTCTCGGCCACGGCATGACATTTTATGTTTCTCGTACTGATGAAAACCCTGGAAGGCCTTTTTTTAAATGTCAGAATCGCTATGTGAGTTATACTTTGCCTAATTTCATTCTATGTTATATGTAGTTGTATATATTTATAATTTATTTCGCATTGGCAGGGGGAGGAAGGCTGCGGGTACTTCATGTGGGTGAACAAGCAGCCAAAACATCCAACCGCTACAAGAGTCCATCCATGAGTGCCTTCCAACATACCTATTGATAAAAGAAATTGAACATCCGTGGTGCAAGAGTACATTAGGGATAACACTAGGACCACAATACTATTTATATTTCTAATAATATGCTTGATGTTAGTTATATTTAGAGGGTGATGGATGAGAAGAATGTAATAATTGAAGTACTTATAAATTTTCCATCACTATGAATGACGATGAAATCCATTTCTTGCCTGTCAACTGTATGTCATTCTTCAGCTTGGTGTTAAAACTTCTTATCAGTTGAAAACCTTGAATAGCTTAATGCTTTTTGGCCTAGGAAGCTAGATATTCTGTTGCTTCGTATTTATCTCTTTCCTGCCTGAAATCAATGACCTCACTTTAAGTGGCAAGTTAATTTTATTTGAAGGTGAGGCTAACTTTCGTGTCTAAAGGTTACACTTCTTCATAAAATGGGTACTTGTGTGAAGCAGAGCTACTGTTAGATGTGAAAGTGAGCTCTATATTATGTGGACTAAGAGCTGCATCACTTGATACAACTTCCACCATTGCACAAGGAAGCAAACTATCGTTTTTATTTCCTATGAATGATTTAGGTACAAGAAGCTGCAGCTTGCTTGGGTGCTGATTGTGTGCCATTTTTACTCCACCATAAAATTCTGTATGATTGTCTTGATTATTTATTAGGTGTTCAAAGGTACTATATTCATTTAGGATTTTTATATTTTCCTTGATCTGAATCAAAAAGATATTGCAAGGGTCATCAGCATTTATGGAACGGAGCAGAGAAAGTTTGGAGATTGTTGTTAAATGAATTGTCTGATGACTTAGAACCAGAAAAGAATATTGCTGTTAGATGAATTGCTGTTAGATGAATATGTTGTTTTTGCGTTTTCATTACAATATTTTTGTTTATGTAGGCAAGACAACTACAGTGAAGATGATATGTTGTAATGTCAGAAGAGATTTTGAACAAGTACCCTGAGCTAGCCACTGAAGGGCACCCAACAGTCCAGCAAAGGCTAGAGATATGCAACAACGCAGTGACCCAAATGGCCATTGAAGCCTCACAAGTCTGCATTAGAAGCTGGGGAGGGAGCTGCCTCAGATAATTGATGAAGGAGGCAGGATATGGTGGGAATGACTACAATGAGATGTTCTGGGCTGTCCATCCTGGGGGGCCTGCCATATTGAACAGGCTGGAGCTGCACGAAATGACCTTGTTACAAATGCATGAAAAATAAGGGGAATGTTCACTCCTCAAAATGTTTTAGAGAAAAAAAATGTAAGGTGTACTACTAGAAAAGAGTTGCTATAATAAATTTTTTTATCAAGTTGATATGGCAAGGTTGAAATTCAGATTTGTAAAATCTCAGAAACTTAAAATTCAGAGCTTTAGCAATTTTTTCAGATTTATGAACCATTGTTATGGGATTTATGAACCATTGTTATAAAAAACATCAGATTTCGTGTACAAAACAAACACTACAAAGTTCATTTTTCCTACAGTTTCGGCAATGACAGCAGTTTCACCAGTTAACATTTTCTGTATGTGCTTGAATAGCACATTCATCCTCAGGGGCTCATTTGGCTGGGACTCAGGTGAAACAACATTAGGCACAAAGATCCGACGATAGTTCTCTAAAGCATTAGGGTTGTACTTAACCCTCTTAGCCAATGCCAGAAGGAAGTCTTTCATCAAAATGCAACCAAATGCTGGACCATTTCCAACAACCACACGCTCAGGCTGAACCATGATGGTCTTTTCCTTCTTCAGGAGGAGAGAATAACCAACTAAGCTGTAATCATTGAAGATGGGTCCAGCAAAGATATAGGCATCTGCAGACTCTACAATTTCGGCGTAGAAGGCTGTGCTCACAGCCCCCCAGTAAGTCCTGATGAATTGTGGGTGGGTTTCAGGGACTAAACCCTTCGCCGAAGGCATTACGGCAAATGCATAGCCAGAGGCATCCGCAAGTTGTGCAAACGCCTTGGAGGCTTTTGCCACACGGAGTTTTGGCCCGACAACCATGACCGGCTTCACTGCCTTATTCAAGAACCCTGCAGCAGCCTCAACTGCTTCTTATAGTCCCATCTTGTTGGACAATCTGTACATACACAATGAAAGTAAGAATAACAATAATTATAAGCACACATTGAAGTGGATCCATGCCTCAACTTCAAACAAATTAAAATAAGAACGGTCAAGAGTACAACTTAGACTAATCAGAACCTATTGAATAGAAACATATTGATCAATGTTAATACGAAGTTAAGAAACTGGTCGAGATTGACATGAATTGCAAAAGGAAAAATATTTGAAAAATGTGAATTGCAAAAACAGAACTCCCGATCTAATGAAGGTTGCTATAAGGCTCAGAGTTTTTACAGAAACCATTTCCATAAACTAGCACACTAACATTTCAGAACACAAGGAATAGTATTACAATACTTACCTCTATATTAATTCCCTAAATGGAATGTACAGCATTCAGAAATCAATTGAAGAGAAAAAAAAGAAAGGCAAATGCTACATTCTGCCTTGAAATAATGACTTGATGAGCAGCAAAAATCATTAAAAAACTACAGTTCCATTTTTTTATGCATCAAGCTGTAAACCCGGCCATCAGAAACAGAGGAATGGCACTACAAAGTTCCTTTTTCCAACACTACTGGCATAGCAATGTTCAGTACTACTACTTATCTCAAATTACTAGTTATGATATAGTTACGGGGAATACAAGGTTTTGCAGTCCCTCTATTTCATATCAAATTACAAGCTACGACTCATTTGTGGCAAGTGCAGACAAGGTTCTCCAGGAGTAGCAGCAGACTTTGTGGACTCATTTGTGGCAACTGCAGACAATCTCCAGGAGTAGCAACTGCACAAAGTACACTAAGCATTAGAACAATATGATTGTCTAAGATAGCAAGTACAAGCAAGCAAACACTACCAAAAGGAAGAACTCAGTGCATACCAGTAATCATAGACATTCGCTAGAATTGCGACAGGTTCTCCCCCTGTAATAACATTTCATCAACACTTTGCTCTAGAGAATCTATTTGTGATTGCTCTCCATGATCCATTTGTGATTGCTCTCCATGATTTGCATAAGAATTATCTCCCTGCATTGCAAGTTCACAAAACAGTTAAAGTAATAAAGTAAAAAAATGTCCAATAGATAGATTAAAGTGTCCGACCTTATTTTTTGGACAAGTACTCGTGTAATGGCCTATTTGACTACAACTTCCTCACTTCCTCTTCTTTGATTGAGACTGGATGTTTTGTTTTATTCCAGCTTTTATCCTTCCGATTTTTTTGGGGCGGCTGATCGTTTAAATATAAAACCCTTGCAAGTGCATAAGGCAATTGTACTACAGCGAGTATTAAAGGGTTGTCGAACCTCAGGGACGGATTAATATTTTACCAAATTCAAGAGAAAACAGCAATGTTGATTCTAGACTAAGAAAGCAATGAACTTTTAACTAAACTAAGTGAGAATTAATCAATGTGGAGAAGACCAAGGCTACGAATCCACCACAATAAACTAGTGTATCGTTTCTCTCTCGCTCTTTTGAATAAAGATTTCCAATTGGCTATCATATTACTCTCGGACATATACTTGTCAACTCAAAATATAATGCTCTCCTCTCGGATGTAACACATAAAACAATTAAAACATATAATTGTGATCTATCTCTCTCGAGTATAAACCAATGAAACTTTATTGATATATAACACCTCAGTCTACTCACGTTCCTCTCAGATACGCAAGTATTCTTTGGATTGAAACTCACAAGAATTCACTCTTGTCTCTCTTGAGTACAAAGAACAAACCTTTATTGAATTAACAGTGATTACACAATAAAATCCATACACCAACTAGAGTAAAAACATAAGATGAGAGAAAAGAAACTATACAACCAGATTATTGGGCTTCATCTACGCCTTGGAAAAGAGTTTAGCCTCGCATTGGAAGAGAAATCACCATCTTGTTCTTCATCTTCTTCTCTCCTTTGCTCTAGCCTCCAATTTAGCTCTAAAGTCTACAAGGGTTGGTCTCCAAGATAGCCCAAAACGTTCTCCCATAAGGCCTATTTATAAGTTTGAAGAGAAACCACGAAGTCTCCTTCCAAATCCGAGTCAAAATAGGTCTTATTTCCGGATTTCCGTATACGGTTATCGATCGCTCCGTATTGCCGATTGTTCGCCTACCGATCGATCGCTTTAGCGATCGACGCCGTATAATATCGATCGATCGTAATTACTGTCTTGCGCGATTGAAAAATTTCAGTAGATACGGTCGATCGTTTTTATACCGATTGATCGTTTCCTTCAATACACCGCTTTTGCGGCTGAGGCAATCGATTGTATTGATATTCGATCGATCGTAGTTACTGTTCATGAATTTTAAATGGCTATAACTTTTCGTTCCGAACTCTGAATTGCGAGTAGTTGGTGGCGTTAAAAAGCTGACTTCTTGAATTTTAACATGAAGAATCCAAGATTTGTACACAAAGTTATGATGATTTAACCATTTGAGTTATTTTTCACCTCATTTCTGTGTATGACTCTTGTTTCCTAAAAAAACTAAAAACTATATTAAAGTAGTAGTTATTCTAATCAAACACTAGCATAATTATAAGTTTAGGAGATAATAAAATGCATATTTCATGTGTATATCAGCGGCCCTTCGTTTTAATCTTACATGGATCTCTTATTGTGATCGTTGGCATGTATGGTTTTTGGTTCGCACTTGCTTCTGATTGACTTGGAACTGTGTCTTCTACTTGAATGGCAGATGATGCTCCCACATTTGCTAGTTTATGGTTTAGCATCTTAAGTGTAGGCATAGCAAGATTCCACAAATCTAAAGAAGTTAATCCCAAATCTCCAATCTTATATAAGATATCACGCATGCAATATACCATATATGGCGTGACTGTGGATCTGCTAGAGGATGAGTCATTGCCGTTCATGGTTGTAGAAGCTGAATACTTAGCAGCAATTCTCCAACGGAACAATATATATTTATCAGGAACCTTTTGTACATTGTTTTGGGAAAAAACCCAAAGTATGTGCCTGCACAAGATGCCTTTCGACTCAAATATTTTACAGCTGCATTTTCCACAAATTTCAGGCTGAATTTGGAATGTCACAATGTGAGATCTTCCATCTTCATCCATGTTCACCTTGTATATAAAAGTTTGTCCTTCACATTGAAGTGTACTACACATGTAAGTTAATCCTTGCTTGAACTGTTCTTGAGATAAGCTGAACAAATTCCTTGTGTACAATTTGCTTGCTTGTTTCTCCAATCCGTGGCCTAAAAATAGTGTTGGGATATCACGCATGCAATATACCATATATGGCGTGACTGTGGATCTGCTAGAGGATGAGTTATTGCCGTTCATGGTTGTAGAAGCTGAATACTTAGCAGCAATTCTCCAACGGAACAATATATATTTATCAGGAACTTTTTGTACATTGTTTTGGAAAAAAACCCAAAGTATGTGCCTGCACAAGATGCCTTTTGACTCAAATATTTTACAGCTGCATTTTCCACAAATTTCAGGCTGAATTTGGAATGTCACAATGTGAGATCTTCCATCTTCATCCATGTTCACCTTGTATATAAAAGTTTGTCCTTCACATTGAAGTGTACTACACATGTAAGTTAATCCTTGCTTGAACTGTTCTTGAGATAAGCTGAACAAATTCCTTGTGTATAATTTGCTTGCTTGTTTCTCCAATCCGTGGCCTAAAAATAGTGTTGGGCTAGTATGCATTAACTTATGGTCTTCAGAAGCCTCCTCTTCTTGTCGAGATGCAACAACATTATCATATTGGTGGACAAACTCACTTAATGGAGTTTGTGCACTCACAAATCCATTAAAAAAAAGTTAATGCTTTCACTTCTTTGACTTGAAGTCATCCCAGTAAAGAAATAGTCCTTAAGGTAGGCTTGAATCTAATGATGACGATCATTGTACATGGTTTGCAACCAACTGTCATTTGAAATTTCATATTTTTCTTTCAAGGTTGCCCATTGACCTTCACAATCACTGTATACCAATTTGTCATAATCATCATTGAACTTCATGTATTTGAATTTCAATTGATTTAGATGTATAAGTGCATTCCTTCCAATGTGCCATGAACAAAATCGATGCACACAACCAGGGAAGACTATTGCAATTGCCTTTCTCATTGCTACGTCTTGGTCTGTTATGATCCCTTGTGGCATTTTATCCCACATGCATTTTAAGAATGTTTTAAACACCCATCTGAATGTCTCCTCTGTTTCATCTGCAAGTAAGGCATGATGATTAACCCCAACTATTGGTGCAAATGGCATATTGAAAGAGTTTGTCCTATATGTCACATCAAATACAATAACGTCCCCAAACTGCATATAGGCCCACCTTGATCTATAATTAGCCCAAAAAAGACTTCTCAATTGATTATTCTCATCAACCTCCATTGCAGAAAAGAAACCATCTTCAATAGCATGCTTACGTTGGAAATATTCCACAACCCTCATACACTGTTGGCCAACATTATTAACACGTGCTTTCCCTAAATGGTTTCTTCAATCTTGAGAGGAGATGCACATGTTATCCACACTACCACCTGTCATTTTCAATACCCTTGCAAGTCTCGAAGGGCCAACACCGCATTCATGAAATGCATTAATCAACTCTCTTGAAGTTGACGTAAGTTTCTTATGTGATCGGATCAAACTATTTTTAAATCAGAGTCGTAGCGGAAAACCAGAGGATTATTCCTCTATGCGATAAATCATGAGCTGAAAAATTTTCGACTAAGCATCTAGACCGTGATAACTGGGGTTCACAAATATCTTTAAAGACAATTATTACAGATGCAAAGCCGATTAAACTCATGCAAGTCCTTCATGTACAAGTCCGTCATCCATCTCAAAATACACTAGAAGATAATGGAGACCGATGCTTACTTAGAAGCTGTCAAGTCATCCTCACTCTCGAACGTCTACCACCATGTGCTACGTGAAAACAGTCTTCTACTAAAGAACCTGCATAAGGAGCGGATGCTGAGTATAAAAATACTCAGTGAGATATCGTAACACAATCATCAGCATAAGAAAATCAACAGTCAATAGTTGCATTAACATCTTATGCAGCCTATTACAGAGTTCCACTTGATTCTTTTATTAGTCTTTCAAGCAAAGTCTTTTATTGCTTCCCAAGTTCATGTTCAATAATTACGTCTTTGTCCCAAATAGATAGTACCAATCACACTTCATCAATCTCTCTGCACTGCAATAGCTGATCCACATGAAAACAGACGGGCAGAGCTTCCACCATAGGGAAGATGCAAAACAGACGTGTAGAGCTTCCACCAGACGGAAGATGCAAAACAGCCTAACTCCAACCAATGACAGATAGTTCTAACCAAATCTCACCAATATCACTGCACTCGAATAGCTAATCCACATACGATCATCATAGCCATGTCACATGATTTCTAATGCCGGAGCCAAGTGGTCCTAACTGCATTAAGGATAACCACTACCCCTTCCAGCCGCGTGGAACAAAGGCCCTCTATGGCCGTGGGAATATGCTCATGTGGCAACCCACTCACACCTCACGCCGAAGTATTGTAGCTTATCCTTATTTGCCTTCAGACCCAACATGCTCCGACTATGGAACTCATGGCCATAGGGGTTTAGGCAGCTAGTGTTACAACCCAAGTAAATTGGCTCGACCGTCCAATTCCATCAGACGGTCAGTAAAGAGGGCGACCGGAGAGATCTTCTCTCCGGACGCCCGGAGACTACCGGGGTTCATAAAATAAAACATAAGTTCATTTGAAAAAAATTGTTTCTATTAAAAGTAAGCGGAGGGAGAAATATTTCAAACGCAGAGCAAACTGCATGAACTAGGGGTGTTCACGGACACGGATAGACACGAACAACTGTCCATCCGTATCTGTCTATAATCAAGGAGGTGTTGTCCTGTCCGTAGTTGTCCATTAGAAAATTTGTTCGTGTCCGTTCGTGGTTGTCCATGGACACTTATGGACAATAAGATAATCCACATAACAAAAGCACTGAGGTCTATGAACACCCCTAGTCTTTATGTCTTCTAAGCAAGAACCACAGACACGGACGTCTGCGGACACAGACAATATCTTGTTCGTGTCTGTAGCACCCCACTAGAACAGACAGAAAGCTCTCGTCTGTGTCTAATCCGTGGTCCATACGGATCATCCGTTATTGTCCGTTAAATAGCGGACAAACACGGACACGGACGGACCACCGGACACAGATGTCCGTGAACACCCCTAGCATGAACTTTATAACAAAAAAAAAGCCGTAGCTAACTTCCCTAGAACACATTCACTCACTAAAAAAATTTCATTGATCTGCCATTCTGAGACCAAGGCATGCATTACGTATCGCACTTCGCACTTCGCCCCTCTGAATCTCTTATATCTTTTGAACCACAAGAGTCACTCAACCATGATGTGAGGCATCATGTAAGGGGAGCTTGAAACAGGGGAGAAGCAAGAACTTGAAGTCGTCATTTTGCCACTTGAGTCCATTCCACCACTTCTGCGAACCAGTAATTTCACCTTCTCGTTATGTCTTGTTTTCATTCATGAGACCTAGTGTCAGCTTCTCCAGCCTCGGACAATCACGCAAAGTAAATCTCTCAAGAGAAGGAAATGGGATAGTGTCACAACAAATGCTCTTCAGCTTATACAGAAATCTAACATCTAAAATTTTCAAACGGGGCAAACTGATATTCCCTCCTGTTCCTTCATTTCTGCTGATTACTTCTTCCACGTCACTGCATGTAATATAAAGCTCCTCTAGCTTTTGAAGATACTGAAGCCCGGTAATATGTTCTAGCCTGTCGCAACAATATATAGACAATTCTCTAAGGCTGACAAGGGACAGCTCATCACAATTGCATTTAGGGGAAATTATATAATAAATCACTAAAAAAAATTCCATTTTGACGTACTGTAGCAAATAATTCTCGAACTCATGCTCTGACAAGTCACGCAGGCGCCAGCGTGGTTTTATTTTTAAACCGACGCTAGAAAGGCATCGGCTGATGCCTTTCAATGATCATCATTTTTTTTACAACTGCCTGAAGGGCGTCGGTTCATTATAACCGAAAGACCGATGCCTTTCATTTCATATTTATCTCGGGCTCGGGCTCTGCTGCACCAAGCCCTCCCGAGACCTAACTTCTCTCCGGTGCTTCGCCTCGCCGCCTCTCCGGTGCTCACCCCGCCTTGCCTTCGTCTCCGCCTCCCCACGCTGGCCCTGGCCACCGTCTCGCCTCTCGTCGTCTCGCCCCGGTGGCGAGGCAAGGCGAGCCAAGCCAAGCGGTGGCCGGGGCGAGGACGGGGAGGTGGAGGTGGCCAAGGCGGTGGCTAGGACGTCGCTGGAGAGCAGTGGCCGGGGCAAGCGTGAGGAGGCCGGTGCTCCGCCTCCCCATCCTCGCCCCGGCCACTGCCTCCCCGTCCAAGCCATTGCCAGCGGCTTCTCTGGCCACTTTCTTGCGTCTATACCGGTAATATACCGTCTATATCGGCTTCTGCAGCCCCGTCCTCGCGTCTATACTTATACGTTTAATATCCATTTGAAATACGTATTGATGTAGATTTATATTATATGAAATTGATTATGTCACATTTTTATAATATTTGATAGTGTTTCTTAAAAGTTTTGTGAGAAGAGATAGCGGGAGAAATGGTTCCGTTTGTGTTAATGTATGGTTGCAGAATTGATAGATGTGAATACGAAGGTGGTGAAACTGTAGGATTATTTGTTAATAAGCCAAGTACTTACGAGGAACTAGAGATGCAAGTGGTAAACAAACCGGGATGGGACCAAAGATTGTGAAAAATTCTTATAAAATACAAGATGCCTGCTATTGGAGGAAGGACTACAGTAATACCAGTTGATGATGAGAATTCTATGCAACAAATGTTCTATTTTGCGCCTCATGTGCTTAGCTTCGAGCTATGTGTAGAAAAAGAGGCGTGCATACCTAGGTTTATAAATGATGGTGAAGGCGGAAGTAGAAGTGCTTGCAGAAATAGGTCAAGTGGACACTCTAGAGGAAGGCGTGTGGAAGATAATGAAGAAGATGATTTGTCTTTATCACTAGCGTGCAACGAACCCCAACTTTTGCCTAGTTTGAGGTAAGTTTATTTAAAATATGTATTGATGTCCTTTCAACTTACGGTATCATAAATTGTTTATTCATGATGTTAGTTTTGTTTTGTATAATGTAGGCACACATCTCATGCTCATGAAGCGATGAATTTTGGCTAGGCACGAGGTTGTGAATGGTTTGGCACACAAACATCATTTCATAACCCCTATATTTACACTAAGAGGGAAATATGAATGCTGAAGAAGACGAAGGGGAGAATGAGGAAGAGGATGGGGAAAATGATGAGCAGGTGCCTAATTTACCGGTTATTGATGTTGAAGATGTACGAGGAGAGGATAGTGTGCAAGAGATGGTTCATAATGAGGGAGATGAATTAGTGGACATCACAATTGCTACGGATAACTTGGATGATTTTGAGAAGGAGTTGACATATGAAGAGGAGCCCCCATGGGCGCGACTAACAGGTGATGAAATAGATGGGGCAATTAATCGTGGTTTACATGAGGAGACATATCATGAGGAAGCAATATATGTGGGGCAAATATTCCCTAATAAATAGGAATTTGTACATGCATTGAGGGAGTTTTCAATAGCGCATGATGTTCAATATAAAGTGTTGCATACAAATCCGACACAACAAGATGTCAATACCCTGACTGCCCATGGAGAGTACATGCATCATTAAGGAAGGGGATTAATGATTTTACAGTGAAGACACTTGGTGACGAACACACTTGTAGAAATGCTCAGCTAGACACTGGTCATAGACAATATACTGTGGCGTTAGTTTGTCGGCATATATTACCCTCTATTAGAGCAGAAGTAGATTCCCACTAGTGGTTATTTAAGAGAGGATTAAGGAGACTTTTCACGTGGATATTTCATACAAAAAAGCATGGATGGCAAGGAATATGGCCATCAAAGCAGTGTATGGTAATTGGGTTGAGTCCTATCGATTGTTGCCAATGTACTTGGAAGCAATAGTTAATGCCAATCCCGGAACCGTTTGTAGGTTGGTGAAGACCCCAATGGAAGATGCGGGGTGTCGACGGTTTGACAAGGCGTTTTGGGTTATGTATTGAGGGTTTTAAACATTGTCTCCCAGGAATAAGTGTTGATGCTACTTTCCTATCTGGCAATATGGAGGAGCCCTTTTGGCGGCGACTGCTAACGACGGGCACAAAGGTTTGTTTCCTCTTGTATTTGACCTTGTTTCAGGTGAGGATTACCTTAACTGGAGATGGTTCTTACGTATGTTGAAGGAGCATATTGTCCTTGATAGGATATCTATCACTATCATATTTGATCGACATAAAGGGTTGCAAAAAGCTGTGCCAGAGGTGTTTCCACTTCCGCATTTTGTCACCGATATTGTATGCGACACATCAAGGCAAACTATCATAAGAAGTTTAAGAATGATGTATTGACGAGTCTGATAGGGGAAGCTGCAACTATGCTTACTGTAGATGAGTTTGATGAGAAGAAGAAACTTATCGGTGTAGAAAGTCCAGAAGCAAAATGGCTACTCAGTGAGGAAGGTGGATTATCACCTCAATTGTGGTCGCTTGCTCATGATGGTTTTACAAGATTTGGACTGACTACAACAAATATGGCTGAAAGTCTAAATAGCGTGTTGAAGGGGGTCGATCATTACCCGTGCAAGCCTTAGTGTCAGCCACATTCTACCGAATCGTCAAATTCTTTGTGAAGTAACATTCGGTCGGGTTAGCCATAGCAACCCCATACACCCCTACTATTGAGTGGAAGATTAAACAACAAATGCGCCTGATTGGCAGCATGTGGGCTGACGAAATCAATTCTCACGTGTATGAAGTGAAAACAATGCGTGGTAGAAAATATGTGGTGGATGCAAGCGAGCATACATGTTTTTGCAATTACCCTTAGGTGTACAAACATCCATGTTGTCATCTAATTGTTGTCCAATCGAGGTGGAGAGGACCCATCGGCGATTTAGTTGGATATTGGTATACATCTGATGCATATAGAAAGGTGTATGCAGCCGAATTCTTTTTGCCTCCAGATCGACAATCTTGGGAGGAAGAGTCACCTATGTATGTGGTGAAGTGATCGTTTAAAATTAAAACCCTTGCAAGTGTACAAGGCAATTGTACTACGGTGAGCATTGATAAGGGTTGTCGAACCTCAGGGACGGATGAATGATTTACCAAATTCAAGAGAAAATAGCAATGTTGATTCTAGACTAAGAAAGCAATGAACTTTAACTAAACTAAGTGAGAATTAATTAATGTGGAGAAGACCAAGGCTTCGAATCTACCACAATAAACTAGTGTATCATTTCTCTCTCTCTTTTGAATAAAGATTTCCAATTGGCTAGCATATTCCTCTCGGACATACACTTGTTAACTCAAAATATAGTGCTCTCCTCTCGGATGTAACACATAAAACGGTTAAAACATGGAATAGAGATCTATCCCTCTCGAGTATAAACCAATGAAATTTTATTGATATATAACACCTCAGTCTACTCACGTTCCTCTCGGATACGTAAGTACTCTTCGGATTGAAACTCACAAGAATTCACTCTTGTCTCTCTCGAGTACAAAGAATAATTATTTATTGAATTAACAATGATTACACAATAAAATCCATACACCAACTAGAGTAAAAATATAAGATGAGAGAAAAGAAACTACATAACCAGATTATTGGGCTTCATCTACGCCTTGAAAAAGTGTTTAGCCTCGCATCGGAAGAGAAATCATCATCATGTTCTTCATGTTCTTCATCTTCTTCTCTCCTTTGCTCTAGCCTCAAATTTAGCTCTAAAGTCTCCAAGGGTTTCTCCAAGATTGATTCTCTGGTGTTCAAAATGTTCTCCCATAAGGCCTATTTATAAGAGTGAAGAGAAACCACGAAGTCCCCTTCCAAATCTGAGTCGAAATAGGTCTTATTTCAGTTTTCCGCACACGGTGATCGATCGCTCTGTATTGCCGATCGTTCGTCTACCGATCGATCGCAATTCCTTCGTTATTTTCCTCCGATCGATAGATTTGTCGATCGATGCCGTATGATACCGATCGATCGTAGTTACTGTCTTGCGCGATTGAAAAATTCCAGTAGATACGATCGATCGTTTTGAGGTCCGATCGATCGTTGCCTTTAATACACTGATTTTGCGGCTGTGGCGATCGATCGCTTTGATAGCCGATCGATCGTGATTACTGTTCATGAATTTTAAATGGCTATAACTTTCTGTCCCGAACTCCGAATTGCGCGTGGTTGGTGGTGTTGGAAAGCTGACTTCTTGAACTTTAACATGAACTTGAATCAGTCCAATCTGAGATTTGGACACGGAATTATGATGATTTAACCATTCGAGTTACTTTTCACCTCATTTCTATGTATTACTCTTGTTTCCTACAAAAACCAAAAACTATATTAAAGTAGTAGTTATTCTAATCAAACGCTGGCATAATGATAAGTTTAGGAGAGAATAAAATGCATATTTCATGTATAGATCATGAAGCCCCCATGGGTGACACGAAAACCCGGTTGTCCACGCAGTAGGGGAATGCATAATGCGATGGATAGTGCGGGCATGAGTGTAGATGGTCGATATCACTACCATTGTGGGAATTGGAACCAAGTTGGTCATAACAGCCGCCATTGCCAAAACACACCTTTTGCTGATTGGGACTTATATACAATGATCTTTATATGTAAATTAACTTGTTTATACATTATTTGAAGTTATTATTAATTATTGGTTTCTTTTTAAATATTATGGACCCAGGGCTGATTGATCCCTCCATCCTCATAGAGCAGAATTCACACAGATCTGATGGCAAATGGAACGGAGAGGTATGTGCATAATCATTATCTCCTTAGTTTTGAACATTACATATATCATTATCTTCTAATTGTAAAGTATTTTTCATGTGTATAGGATCTTGGGTGTATTGAATGCACCGAGCATTGGCAAAATGTGCGCCATTCACTAGTTGATGCACGCATTTTGCCGTACATAGAGATGGAAGGGTTTGGGCACTTTACACGATTACAGTATATCAAGATTGATAGGGCTCTCATCACTGTCCTAGTTGGGAGATGGAGGAGGGAAACGCAGACATTTCACTTATATTTGGGGGAGATGACTATAATATTACAGGATGTTGCTGTATTACTCGAATTGCACGTTGATGGCATTGCGGTGAGTTGCTCGACTATGTGCATTGACTGGAATGAGGTATATGAGCACCCTCTTGGACGGGTACCTCCACATGAAGCATTGAAGGGACAAACTAGGGTAAGTCTTTTATCGTTGAGAGAGCAGTTCAGTTGCCTACCGGAGGATACCACAGAGATTGACATCGAGCAACATGCACGAGCATATTTACTCTATATGCTTGGTAGCACTATATTTGCCGATAGCAACAGCAGCCAAGTGCACCCCATGTATCTCCTTTTGTTAGAGGATTTGTACACTAGGGGACAGTATGCATGGGGCAGTGCCACCCTTGCCTACTTGTATAGAGAGTTGGGAAAAGCTTGCCAACTCAGCACATTAGGGATTGTCGGGTGTGTCACCCTCATCAAAGTAAACCATCAATAATCTTTCGCTATTATATTTATCATAAGTATAACATTTGATTCATGTTGGGTGTGTATGTGTCAAACAACTATGGTCGTGGGAGAGATTGCATGTCGATCGTCCAAATATTGTGAGCACTCCACTAGATAGTTTATCACCATTAGGAGTTCGGTATGTATTATTTATTTAAGTTATTTGATGAAAAGGTATTGACATTTTAGATAATTTATTTCACATCTTCCTTATGTTAGGTGGACTGCGAAGAAGACAAAAATTGTGAATCCTCATAGTGTCCTGGTGATGTATAGATCGGAATTAAACTATCAATGATTCGGCCAGGTATTGGTCGTTTATAGTGCACATGTTATGAATATGACGAATGTACATTTCACAAAAAATTAAAGTACCATCTTCATATCTTGTGAAGGTAACATGGCAACCATATCATCATGATGTGTTAGCGCAGTTACCTAGAGTATGTACGGATGGAGTGCATGTGTGGCTATCTAGGAGGCCACTTATATGTGTTGACATTGTCAAGATGCATGTTCCGGATCGGGTCATATTGCAATTTGGATTAGAGCAAGTTTTCTCCCCTTTTGTTGTGGACTTTATTAAACGATTATCGTGCCGAGGCCGAGGGAGTTTTGATTGGAAGTCGCATCATGCGGCCTACATTACTAGATGGGACGACCGGACGACCACTCTCGTTCAGGGGAAGCCTACTATGACAGAGCGAGATGCGGATAATGCATATATGAGATGGTACTTGAGGATCAATAGGAGACTTATCATGCCACCTGTGCATGCGACAGAGATGTTATATCAACCGAGGGGCGACACTGAGCGGGCATTGGTGAGTATCTTTTACTTCGTACTTGATTTAATTCACTATTGTTTTGTGCATTGGTGAGTAGCAGTGTTTTAAAACCCGGTTCGGTCGTTGACTAGGTTTGGTGACCGGGTCGGGCTAACCGGTTTGATCTGGTGGGTCGACCCTGGTCGACCCGGATGACATAAGTTATTCTTTAAAACATCCAAGAAAACAACATTCTTCTTAGGCATTTCGTCAAACAACTTAGGCGCATCTCCAATCTCACTACATCGCTGAAATCCAGCATCTTTCATTCTCTAAACATGATGCGCCATTAACAGAAGATGAAACATATGCAAAAATACATTCAAGAATATGTTGGATGCTCATTTTTTTTTACAATTCCAACATCAAACTAGTTTCATTCCAATAGAAAATTATTTATATTTTGGCATCACAATAGAAAAATGAGTTTGGGTCACAGTAATCGCAGACTCATTTCAAGTCATGAGCTAGCATTTGAACCTCTGTTTAGTAATCTCAAACATGGGTATATTACTAGCAACTTCAGTGTAGTAATCTCATCCACCTCGCTGAAAAACTGTGCTAAATCTGTGAGGTGAAGAAGGTGGGACCAAAGCAAGCTTCTGACTTTAGAGGAGATAGAATGGATAAATTCCTTGCGGTCGAGGGCGAGAAGAGGTCGATGGGTGAGGCAGAATCAGATGCAGTTGGGAGACGCAGCTTACCGCCTCCGTTAGACGACAAGTCCCAATCTCCTCCGTCTCCGCTTTCCGTCGCCGATGACAAGGAAAAGGTGCCATCTTTGGCTCAGCCGCAGCCGGAGTAGCTCGATTTGCCGCCGCCGCTGCTGAATTCCCTCCTTGAGTGCGTCCAGATTGTCGATTCGAACCCTGAGCGCGCTTGGCGAAGTGCTGTTACGGCTCTGGGAGTCTGCAACAGAGCGCGGCGACCCCGCGGAACGGATGGCCTTCTACTTCGTCAAAGCCCTCTGAAACCGCCTCGGCCAGACGCCGCCACTCGACTCCGCCAGTCCGTCTCCTCCTCGCCGGAGGACTTCACACTGCCCTACAAGGCCTTCAACGATGCCTGCCCCTACTCCGAGTTCGCCCACTTGACGGCCAACCAGGCCATCCTGGAGGCCACCGATGCGGCGAACCGCATCTACATCGTCGACTTCAGCACCGTGCAGGGCATGCAGTGGGCGGCTCTCCACCAGGATCTCTGGCATCCCTACCCCGGCCCTCGGCCCCTTCCCGTCAGAATTGCTGCTGGTGACAGGGAACCACCTCGCCGACTGGCAATTGCTGAATGCCGTCGGCCGTCACAAGCAGCTTAAGTTTTTTTTTATATACTCGTCTGGCCCGGTTGGCCCGTGCCAGCCGGTTCGTGGGTCAACCCGCCCGACTCACGAATGACCCAGTTGGGCCTTTAACCCGCTTCAGCCCGGCCATTTCGTTCCGGAAAAAGTACCTGGTCCGGTTCAACCGACCGGGCCGAACCGGGTTTTAAAACAATGGTGAGTAGATAGCGTATATTTTTTTCCTTTCTAACTTACTTGTGTGAGACAGACATTCGCTCAGACGGAGGGAGCTTTGGTGGACCGATCCTATGAGAGCTTGCTAGCAGCATGTAAGATGCTACACGATATCTCTGGACATGTTCTTGCGACTTTGCCATTGCTTCAGCCAGTTATGATAGAGATTCCAGGACTGGAGGTTATTCCAGGACCTTTATCAGCTTCTAGGACTGGAGGTTGTTCCGACATTGTGATATCATTAGCTGACAGACAAGTTTTGCCCCATCACCAGTTGTTCCAGATGCCCCGCTGGAGTAAGTTGAGAGGCCTCTTTCTTCGAAAGTATATACTCGGCGATAGCGTGCACTTCGTGCTCTACGTCAGGCACCTTCGTCTTCAGATGCTATACCTGGCGTTGAGCCTGAGGATATTTCAGCTCGAGCATGAGGACGGGGTAGGAATAGGTTGAGGAGAGTTGATTGAATACTTGTAATTTTATGAGTAAATTTGTAATACTTTGTATGATTTTGTAATAATTTGATATTGTGTTAGTCTTTCTAATAGTCTAAATGGTTTGTGTAAGTTTAATGTTGCGATATATGTAATGTATATGTATATGGTTTTATCAGGTGTTAAAAAAATTTTGGATTTCGTAGTACGGGAAGGGGTTTGTACGAAATGAGTTGAATGGCATTGGTTCTTTAGTATAGAAAAAGCACGCAAGTGCTTGAAAGGCTTCAGTTCAACCGACGCCTTTCGGTCGAACCAGAACACCTTTCGGGTCTGTTTAAAAAAAAAAGCCACGCTGGCACTGATCGTTTAAATATAAAACCCTTGCAAGTGCACAAGGCAATTGTACTACGGTGAGTATTAAAGGGTTGTCGAACCTCAGGGACGGATTAATCTTTTACCAAATTCAAGAGAAGAAAGTTGCAGTTTTTGTTTAATCTAAGTAAAGCTATGAACTTTAACTACTAAGCTGAGATTTAATCAATATGGAGAAATATCAAGGCAGAGAATCCACCACTAGACATGCAATTACTACTCTCAATTATTATTAAGCATAAGTTAACATAATATAGTAATTTGTGTTCATGGTCAGACACACAAATCACAATGAATTCACTCACGTTCTTGGTCGGACACGAGAGTTCATCCACTAAAAATTAATGTAGATAATTCTATCCTTGGTCGGGCATAGAATTATCATTTGGGCTAATGATCCTATCCTTGGTCGGGCATAGAATTAACACCAGCCTACTTTTAGCTAAGCGCAGGAATTGAAAAGATCTAATTTCATGCATATCAATCAAGTCTATGGTCAAGCACTCAAAAGAACTCATGAAATCGCATTAAGCATAAATCATAATCAACTTTATAAAATTAAACTAACAAGAGTAGCAATACACATCTAGGGCTTCATCAAGCCTTGAATAAAAGTTTAGTTACACATAGAAAGGGAGAAAAGAAAAGCCTGTTTATGTAGATCCATCGTCATGAATCCTTCTTCTTCTTCTTTGCTCAAGACTCCTTCTCTTGCTCCTCTCTAGCCTCCAATAAAGCTCTGGTTCTCCAAGGTTGAATGCCCAATACATTATCCCATAAGGCCTATTTATAATAGTGAAGAGAAAACACGAATACGTTTGCCGCATACGGCGATCGATTCAAGTCAAAATAGGTCTTATTTCGGTTTGCCGCATACGGCGATCGATCGTCCGTATTGACGATCGTTCGCTATCCGATCGATCGTAATTCCTTTGTTATTTTCCTCCGATCGATCGCTTTGCCGATCAACGCCGTATGATACTGATCGATCGTAGTTACTGTCTTCGGCGATTGAAAAATTCTAGTAGATATGATCGATCGTTTTGAGGTCCGATCGATCGTTTCCTTTAATACACTGCTTTTGCGGCTCTGGCGATCGATCGCAGTGATTGCCGATCGATCGTAGTTACTGTTCATAAACTTCAAATGGCTATAACTTTCTGTCCCGAACTCCGAATTGCGCGTGGTTGGTGGCGTTGGAAAGCTAACTTCTTGAACTTTAACATGAAGCTTGAATCAGTCCAATCCGATATTTGTAGACGAAGTTATGATAATTTAACCATTCGAGTTACTTTTCTCCTCATTTATGTGTATTACTCTTATTTCCTACAAAAACTAAAAACTATATTAAAGTAGTAGTTATTCTAATCAAACACTAGCATAATCATAAGCTTAGGAGATAATAAAATGCATATTTCATGTATAGATCAGGCACCTGCGTGGCTTGTCAGAGCACCAGTTCAGGAATTATTTGCTACAGTGCATTAAATTGGAATTTTTTTTTAGTGATTTATTATATAATTTCCCCTTGTATTTAAAGTTAGCGCGTTCACTAACACACTGTCTCAGGTTAGAAAAACTAGTGTTGTGTGTGTTGATATTAGACACTGCACCAGCTACAATTATTTTAACTTGCTATTTCGAAATCCACAGCTCTGACAATCTCTCCATATTCCCAAAAAGTGGCAGCAATTCCATTGGGCTAGTAGTACAAGGGCAATTCTCGATAGATAACTTTGTTAGGCAGTTAGATAACCTTCTAAGGCTTGAGAATTCATTCACACAGATTACCAGAAACTTCATATACTGCAAGTTTGCTAATTTTCGAAGCTCAGCTGCAGTGAATCTCATAGTATCACGGCCAAGAAAATATAGATGTTCCAAGTTATTCAATTTCCAAAACTCGTGTCGCAACATCTTAATACTTGTTTTGCTTAGATTGAGGTATCTCAACTCAACCAGTTTTCCTATTGTGGTTGGGAGTTTTGTAAGATGGTTGAGCCCTACATTTAGCATCTCTAACTTAGCCAAATTCCCTAGTTCTTCTGGCCATGTTTTCAGACAAGTAAAATGTAGATTGAGATGTCTCAACTCAATTATTTTCTGAATTGTGTTTGGAAGCTCTTCAATACGGGTCATTGACAAATTTAACATCTCCAACTTGGACAAGTTACCCAACCATGATGGCAATGCTCATAGGCAAGATAGGCCATGTAGGCTAAGATATCTCAACTCAACCAATTGTTTGATAGTTCAATATTATGGGTGTCCGATAGATCTAGGACTCTTAGAAGGGGCATGAAATCGAATAGACTATCTAAGGAGATGATGTCTAGAATTGGGCTGTAGATGATCATTAATTAGTGAACCTGCAAATAAGTCAACCACAGAAGGAGCTATGTTATGCTTTTTCATGTGTTATGCTTTTTTATATATATACAAAAACCATAGAAGGAACAGTAGTTTGGAGTCCATACAAGAAATAGCGAAGGATTATTCTCTCTACTGACAATAAGTTTTTATAATCCTTTTCACGTGTGGTGTTGCAGCACAATCTGAAATGTTTAAACGCAATATTAGATATGTTTGCCAATAATCACACAATCACCATTATTAATTCTATATTTATTGATTAAGCTTACAAAAAACTCAAAACCTAATATATGAACATTTTAGAAATAATATCTAGTGATTAGGCTTATTTGTGTTAACATCATCACCTCCCAAATGGATAAACTGACCTTACTAAAATCTGAGAGCAATATAACAATAGCACGTTCAGTTCCTTCCTCTTGCAATAAGAAGAATAACGCAATGAGTAATATATCTACCTGAAAGAATTCCAGATATTCATATGACTTGAAGGCAAAATCATTGCTGGCATCAAGAGGTTGCTGACTATCAATTGAAGGCTAGGGTAGCCATGCAAACTGTGGAAGCCTATAGCAAATGTGTCAGGGGCTCATATACATATACATGAGGAAGATAACTCAGTTTACCCTCATACGGAGAACTGTCAGACCCGTGCTTTGGCACTTCGGGGTTGAAGGAATCAGGGAGGATTGAGGGAGATTAGGAAGGTTTTTTTCATCATGCTCTTACTTAACGTGCCTTGCAGTCTAAAGATAGGATTTCTTAAATGCGCCTTACAAATAGGGAGTGAATACTGGAGGAGCTTTTGAGATCTTAGTATTTATTTTTATATGAAGAACTTCGTTTCTTTGTTAACGAATGGTAATTTGAGAGAATTTAGGACTCATACTCAATTCAAATAAGGGTAGGATATGTGAAGTTTTGAATGCTTATTTTTACCAAAAAGAAAATTCTAAAAAAATAATCCGGGATGAAATCTTCCTTGGAGAGACACATTGTGTGTTTAATATGGAGTCCAAAATCTCCGATCTGATTGTGGTTAGAATCAGTATTTTACTGAAAATGGGAGAACTTTAGCTTAACGGGATTTTCAGAGTGTTGGGGTGCACAATATTAGGGGTGTTCACATATGTCCGTATCCATTTGTCCATCTGTAATTTAATGGATGATCCGTATAGATAATGGATTGAACACGGGCAAAACCTACTTGTCCGTCCTAATAGGGTGCCATGGACATGGCAAACTATTGTCCGTGTCTATTACCTTTTAGGAACCCTAAGTTCCTAACAATGCTTTTATGTCCATTGACATGTTTTTATGAACTACAGATGTCAAATTAGATGTTAAACCTACATGTGAGAACATATTTTTGTACACTATGAAAACAAAAAATTAATTTTGTTAGTATAAGAAGTAGATCCAAACTTATTGTCCATTAAATGTCCATGAGTGTCCATTGTCCGTACGGATATGGCAGACAGACACGGACAAGCATGGAATTCCATACCGGCGATATATATCGATATTGGGTCCCACCCGATAAAACGAGACAGCCAAATCTCGGTTTTTACATTTTTTTAAAATATCACTGATATATCAGCGAAATATGATATATCGGCGAGTTTCGGACCGATATATTGCTTTATAAAAAAAATATTTTTAAAAAAAATTCGGAAATTTTTTTAAAAAAAAAAGGAAAAAAAGTAACTTTTTCATTTGTTTCCCATCCTAGTATGCATATTTTAAAATCTATGCTTTATCTAAATTAGCATAACTCATTTTAGAAGTTAGGTTGTGGTAATATATGGTAAAAACTAATTTTTGACCACCGATATTTTTTTACAAATATCTCCGATATTTTGTCTCTTAAGCCGACCAATACGATACCGATATCCGATACAGAATTCCTTGCGGACAAGTCTTGTAATGGACAATTGCAGACACGGACGGATTGCACCATCCAATGTATGGTTGTAGCCGGACATGGACAACCATCCATCCATGTCCGGCTGCGTCCATAAACAGCCCTACACAAGATACAACTCAAGACATCATTCATCAATATTCTATTGGAATGCTTCCCAAACCATTTTTTTTATAACCAGCTTTTACTTATCTACAAAACCAGTTTCCAACCAGGCTCTAAGAGGTGTACGCAAGTACAAAATGAGGCGACCATCAAAAGCAAAAAGTAGAAAATGAAGTTTTTTTAGGAAGTTCATATAGATTTTAATTTTACACGTCTTTTGTTTTTCCATATAGCTCAGCATATGCTGAAGGACATCGAAAATATGGTTTAAATGCAGCATCAAGCCGCCCTGCACCAGAAAGACTGCCATAAAAATCATCCAGAACTTTAATTACTCCACTCATTTCTAAGGCGATTATCTTCTCAATGGTGATGTCAATTGTTGAATCACAAGACAACACGATATATATATATATATATAACAGTTTACATAAGGCCATTAGATTCTAATCCGATGGTGGATATCAAATCAGTAAATAAGTGAGTGTGTCACATCAAGGAGTAGGTGAGTTTTATATAGTTGTTTGTAGCTACAAATAGAATTGGCCTCATATAAGCCAAATGAGAGCAATCTCATTTGAACTTTTTCCTATATAAATATATATATATATATATATATATATATATATTATATATGAAAAAGGATCTGGGTAGCCGTTTACCCAAAGAAAACTTTCTTCCCCCAGCTATTCATCAGACTTGTCGTCTCTAAACTTGGATTGAAATTGTTTCAAAACAAAACTTGGACTGAAATTGATACATTTTTTAATCACCTGTGGCTCTATAATATGGAAATAATTTCTTTAAATTCAAATATAATTTCCTAACATGTTGCACAAATAAATTTCTTAACACAAAGATGCATGTAGAGTCTACATTAACACCCAAAAAAAATGCATATATCTTTTTTTGAATATCTTTCAGCAATAAAGCCCACCAATCAGCTTGCCAAGGCTGAAAAGGAAACGCAAGGAAACCAGTGCCTTCGTATTCCATCTCTATGACCATCATCTATCATCGAAAGACCTTCCTGCAGATTCCATAGGTCGCTTAATAACAGTTGATATTGGTATCGAAGTAAATAAGAGGAACTAGACTGACTTTCAACAAAGTTTCCAGAGCATCCAAGGAACGTCCAGCTGACCAGGAAAGTTTATTCTCAATTTCATCAGCAGTTACATATCCATGAACCTAAAGCAAATTTAATCAAGCTTCAGAGTCCGAACAAACAAGATATTATAGAACTCAGAAGGTACTACTAAGTATTAACATAGAACAATGACATAATTATTAATAATTTAATCACAGAAATATGCCATTTCAAAGAAGAATTTTAACAATGTAGTAAAAGAAAAATACTTCCCAATGAGAAATTTGCCAAACATAACCGACCTGAGCCAGCTCCAATATTTCATTATGATCTTTATTCAACTCAGTAGGCACCGAACGAACCAATTTTTTCTTCCCAACTGAGATTACCTCAAAACCACTGCCCAGTACCTGACAAGTCACATCGGATGTAAAGGTAAGACAATCTATAATCTGGATTTACATTACAATTTGCTCATACTTAATATACAACTAAAGCAACAGGATTCCAAACATAAATAAAAGTTAACACAGGACAATTTGAAGTCACACTATTACCTTGAGCTTGCCTATGGCACGTAAACAATCATCTTCAGTTACAGACTCTCGAGCAGTTTTTCGCCTTTGACATAGTAGACTACACAGTTCCTGCAAGTTGATCAAACCTCCATTGTGGGTCCTGGTGGCCAAGCAGATATCAACAATTTGTACCCCTGCCTAACCAAGGATAGAGTTCATCTTAGAGACAGTCATCATCTTAAGAATCTGAATATCAGCAATACGTGTTCCCAAGGAATTGTGTTATATTGTCTGTAGTTTTAGTTTAAGATACTAGGCAAATAAATAAACAATTCTTAATGAATTCTCAATTTACATGGAAAAGGAAATCACATATAATCACCTCCAACATAAAGAGATATGACATTGAACGATAAGCTTAAGATTACGCAAGTAATAACCATAAAAAATCGATAGGTAGTACTGACTTGTGATTAAGGGAAATTATAAAAAAAAACTTGTGATACCTCCTTTCTTCAGAAATACATATAACACTTATGTGGCAAAACTTCTGTAATTTGGATCGTCGTCTCACAAGATCTTGGAACATGAGAATTTAAAAATCAGAATACTTTACTTTTGGGTTTTGGGAATATTAGTATCTTAGTCTCTCATTTTGACACACAGCCAGATCTGGATGTGGCAGATTTAAGCAGGTCGTCCTCTGTCTCTCTCCTCTCCCATATCTCATAATTCATAATCATAATCATAATCATAATCATAATCAATTAGCGCCTTTTCCCAACTATTTGGGGTCGGCGACACGGATCTTACTCCTCCATTCCAGCCTGTTTTGGGCTACCTCTTTTGTAAGAGATAGTAAAGTCAAATCCTTTCTTATTAAATCCATCCAAGTTCTCTTAGGTCTCCCTCTCCCTCTTTTAGCATCGTTTACCTGTATCCCTTCTAATCTTCTCAGAGGGGCATCTAAAGGTCTTCTTTGCATATGCCCATACCAACGCAACCTACATTCCCTCAGCTTCTCCCCTAAAGGCGCTACTCCTACACTCTCACGAATATATTCATTTCTAATCATATCTCTCCTAGTGATCCCACTCATCCACCTTAACATTCTCATTTCGGCTACATTCAACTTATCTATATGACTCCTCTTTGGTGCCCAGCACTCCGCTCCATAGAGTATTGCAGGCCTAATGGCCGTCCTATAGAATTTGCCTTTTTAAGTCTTTTTGGAACCCGCTTATCACACAACACTCCCGAGGCTGCCCTCCACTTTACCCACCCCGCATTTATCCTATGCACCACATCACTATCAATATCCCCTTCTTTATGGAAAATAGATCCTAAATAACGGAATTGATCACACTTTAGCACTTCTTGCCCATCTATTTCAACTAGGGCTCTATCTATAGTTCTACCTTCCTTAAAATTAAATTCCATGCACTCTGTCTTAGTCCTACTTATTTTAAAACCTTTTGATTCTAGAGCAACCCTCCAAAATTCTAATTTCGCATTTAAACCTACTTTACTCTCATCAATTAAAACTACATCATCTGCAAAAAGCATACACCAAGGTACATTATCTTGCAAATGACTAGTAAGCTCATCCATAACTAAAGCGAAAAGATACGGACTTAAGGCTGACCCTTGATGAAGACCTACCGTAACCGGAAACTCCTTAGTTTTCCCCCAATAGTCCGCACACTAGTCACAACCCCTTTATACATATCCTTTATGATTTCTATGTAACCTCTTATGACACCCTTCTTCTTCAAAACACTCCAAATATCTCGGCACTTTATCGTAGGCTTTTTCCAAATCTATGAAGGCCATATAAAGGTTTTGTTTTCTATCCCTGTACCTCTCAACTAACTGCCGTAGTAAAAATATAGCTTCTGTTGTTGCCCTCTCCGGCATGAAACCAAATTGATTCTCTTATACTTTAGTAACTTTCCGCAAACGCCCTTCTAATACTCTCTCCCATAATTTCATAGTATGCCCCATAACTTTTATACCTCTATAGTTTGTACAACTTTGGATATCCCCTTTATTTTTATACAA
The DNA here is from genome assembly GCA_039654745.1 of Houttuynia cordata. Taxonomy (NCBI): domain Eukaryota; kingdom Viridiplantae; phylum Streptophyta; class Magnoliopsida; order Piperales; family Saururaceae; genus Houttuynia; species Houttuynia cordata. The sequence continues at coordinate 13,599,994 of CM077504.1, forward strand.
GGGTATGAGGGTACTCCTCCACTCCTCTGGCATCCTCTTAGATTTCCAAATCTTGTTGAACAAAATAGTCAACCAAGTTAAGCCCACACCTCCTAGTGCCTTCCACACTTCAATAAGAATTCCATCGGGCCCTAGAGCCTTGCCTTTCTTCATCTTCCTTAACGCAGCACCTACTTCCTCTATGGAGAATCTCCTAAAATAAGTCACCTCTTTAACAAGACTAGACTCAAACTCTATCCCACTACTATAATTCTCATTCAATAAACGCTCAAAATACTCACGCCATCTCTCCCTAACTTCCTCATCTTTCACTAAGACTCTTTGATCTTCACTTTTATATCTCATAATTCATATTGGAAAAAAAAAGCTACGACAATTTTTAGGATACTTGTATATTAGTCTCTCAATCAAAACATATTTGCAAAAGGAAAACTTCACAACAATTTATTAACAAAAGGAACTCAACAATTTTTATTTGTATATTGGTTTCCAACCAAGTTATAGTACAATAACCCATAACTTCCACACTCAGTTGTTAGCCTTTTGTTTCTACTTTTCTGCAATTATTTCAGAGCTTTTGATTCTGCAGGCTTCCAGATCATACATTCATTCAGGTAGTAGGAAGGGGTTTTAAATGGAGAGAATCCTGATCTCCTAGAATATGGTAAAAAAACTAGGACTAGTTAATGCGCATCTTCTCCATCTTCGCCTTGCCCAAGGTGTGTTGGCCTCTAGTTACACAACACCACTTTCTATGTCTGGAGACACAATGGCGGAGTTCACATGGATAGTATGTACTATCACAATTTATAGGCTTTAAGGTTTTTTGTTTGGAAGTAAATTTAAACTAGGATTTGAAAGTATTATTTATAATCTTCATACGAAAGTAAGATAGAGTACAGGGAATTTAATTTTAAGGAAGGCAAAACTATAGATAGATCCATAGTTGAAATAGATGGGCAAGAAGTGCCAAGGTGTGATCAATTCTGTTACTTATGATCCATTATCCATAAAGAAGGGGATATTGATAATGATGTAGTGCATAGGATAAATGCAGGGTGGGTAAAGTAGAGGGCAGCCTCGGGAGTGTTGTGTGATAGGAACCAAAGAGAAGTCATATAGATAAGTTGAATGTAGCCGAAATGAGAATGTTAAGGTGGATGAGTGGGATAACTAGGAGAGATAGGATTAGAAATTAATATATTTGTGAGAGTTTAGGGGTAGCTCCTTTAGGGGAGAAGCTAAGGGAATGTAGGTTGCGTTGGTATGGGCATATGCAAAGAAGACCAATAGATGCACCTGTGAGAAGATTAAAAGTGATGCATGCAAACGATGCTAAAAGAAGGAGAGGGAGACCTAAGAGAACTTGGATGGTATTAATAAAAAAGGATTTGACTTTACTATCTCTTAAAAAAAAGGTAGCCCAAAACAGGCCTGAATGGAGGAGTAAGATCCATGCCGCCAACCCCAAATAGTTGGGAAGCGCTACTTGATTATGATTATGATTACATATTCTCCATGTGAAGCTATGAGAATCAAGTTGATGAATTGGTCTCTACACTTAGTTATTTTTCTCGACTCTTTCTCCCCTTCTGAAGATGCTCCTACAATGTTGCTTCAAGAGCTCCCTTATTGAACCACCGTGTTCATAACCATTATGTTTGATTTCCTTTTATTGTATTGTTCCGGGATTCCGGGTGTCACTCAATGGTAATTTGTGTCCTCTTAAACCTTTCATTATGTGCCTATTGGTAGTTAGTCTTGTTTGAAGGTGAAATTTTGACAACACCCAGATTCTGGTAATATGCCTTCTCTTTCCATGAGTTATTTACTCATGATCAGCAAATGGATAAGGGCATAAAGAGTTCCCACGTACTATTATACAGCTTTAATAGTTCAATTGTGCTGGAATGAAAGTTGTTTACGTAATGAAATTTGAGCCTCTTAATAGCGTGAGGGAGGGAGGAAGTGTAGGGGAAAAAGAGGGATTGGGGGAGGACAAAGAAGGGAGGAAGACTAAGTTGACCCTGCCGTACCAGCCCATTGACCTGGTTTGAGCTCATTGGACCACTGAAATCAGTGGCTCGGTCATATTTTATAGAGACTCTTTCAATCAACAAAAAGGAGCATAAAAAGGTTATTAATAGCAGCAATGTCACAGGCTGAGACAAACTTACGAATAGAACAAGAAATGGTTGACACTAACCAAGTTCATAGTAAAAGTCACCAATCCCCAAGAGCTCAGCCCAGAAACCCTTGTTTGATGCTAAGGGATCAACTCCCACCTTTGCACACATCTCATGGAACTGTGATCTGAAAGAAGGGTTCTTACGAATGTCATTCTGCAGTAAGCCAATTGAAGATGTTAGATTGATACAACTAATAGCAAAAGAAAAAAATCACTGACAACTTTTAACCACAATCAGTTGTTATTTGGGGCCGTTTGGATCATGAAAAATCCAAAACATCCACAATGAAAAATCCACTTTCACTATTCATTTCTGGATTTTTCACTGTGGATGTTGAAACACCTCCCTTAGTTCTAATGAAAAACAATAAAAAATTATGAATGCACCAACCCATTATGAAGAAAGATTGGTTAAAATTTTCGAGAGGTGCTTCAATTATGGTGGAAGCCTAAACAAATACAGTCGATTGCACATATATATCTCCTTCTCATGCTCCTCCATAAACTCTCAGTAGCTAATAATAAATGACAAAGAAACTCAGACTTTCATCAAAAACACAAAGGTCCTAATTTTTGAAGAGGCCAGATCTTATGCTACAAACTCACCCGCAGAACACCTGGCAATTAACACACTGAGACTTCAGAGGCCAATATTACATCACGCATGTGACCAACCCAAGTCAGAGTGAAACTGGCTAATTCTCAAAAGTCAGGTTGAACTAGTAAATGCATTCAGAATAGTATTTCATTGAGAAACATCTCATACTTAAGACCACCATCTGTCTTCGAAGATTCAGACTTATCAGAATTTGATCACCGTCAGATATTAAAATGGGTGCAAGTTTGAGATTGAGTCCACATAATTTGACTTGGGTTCGAACTCAAAGCTGCAACTCTAAAATTTTGCATTAATGGCTGATTTCAGTATCAGAATACAGAGTTACCCATGTATTGATAGTTACAACTCACATACCCCTCCACACACGCACACACACTAAATGCCATCGGACTGTGATCAACTCGAAGCACCTCTTCCTCCACAGAGAGTGATCCAACCAGCGTAAAACATGCTGGACTGGCAAAATACAAACTATTCTTTTTTTTTGGATAATTAAAAATTATATTAAAGAAAACAGGGGAGTACAACCTCTCCTCAACACAACTCAGATCAAGGGGGAGGAACAACCTCCTTGGAAATAAAATACAAAGTAAAGAAGCCTACTCAAACAGGTAGGGCAAAGTCAAAACTAGGGGCCAAAGCTACAAACTATTCTTCTTGTCTTCAACTAATTTCTAGGACCTTTGGAAAGTTTATACAGCTAAATTTTGAAAACAAACAAAAGCCGGCCTTTCTTTTTGTTAGATATTCTTTTCCTAGGAAGCACTGATACGGCAATTTTGTCCCGTATCCGTATCCGATACGTATCGGATACGGATATGCCATCGATACGGCTGCCTGCATATCGATGGCGTGTCGGGTTTTTTTTTTTTTAAAAAAAACCAATACGTTTCCGATACGTTTGGCCAGCTCACGTGCCAAACTAGGGCAGTTCTCTCCACAGGCCGCTTGCTCTTCCCTATATAAAACCCTCCTCTCTGAAAAACCCTGCAAATCGTCTCTCCCCAAAAGCTCCACCCCTTTTCACACCCCCCTCTCTCCTCCCAACATGCGCATATGGTAACCACCCATCCCCATCTCTCTGTCTCTCTCTGTTACGAGTTTTTTTTCTGTAGTTTTTGACCATTTTTTTTATGTGTTTTTGGTGTTGGAAGGGAACTGAGGCTGTGAACCCAAAAGCATACCCGCTGGCAGATGCCCAACTAACCATAACGATTCTTGATTTGGTTCAACAGGCTTCCAACTATGAATAACTCAAGAAGGGTGCCAATGAAGGTGGGCTGTGATTTTTCTTATTTCATTTGCACTAGTTTTAAGTTTTTAACTTGTCAAGATTCAGTTTTGTATGTTATTTTGAGAGCTAAGGGGTGATGGTTGTGGGTTTTTCAGCCCCTAAGACGCTGAATCGGGGGATATTGGAGTTTGTCGTGATGGCGGCGGACACTGAGCCGCTTGAAATTCTTCTCCACTTGTCCCTCCTTGCTGAAGACAAGGTACTACTTTTGGCGTTTTAGTATTTTCCTTATCTGAATGGAGAACTTTGCTGGTGAACTTTGCTTTGTTGCCATAGGATCTAGTTAGGCTTCCTGGTTCGTTGACGCATCATAGTGTTTAGTTCTGGTGTGGTGTAAAATGGTAGACATTTTTATACGAAACTTTTTTCTTCTTTATTGTTTGTTTTGACACTAGGACCAATCTATAATGTGTTTTAAAAATATAAAAAATATTTTTTTAACAAACGTATCGTATCGGGATTTTTTGAAAATTGCCGTATCGCCGTACCTGTATCGTGTCGTATCATATCGCCGTACCCGTATCGGTGCTTCCTTGTAATTTCTGACAGGCAATTCTCATATTTAGATGGAGTAACATCTAAACTAAGGTTGATGTTGAGTCATACTGCTTGAGTTTGAACCAGGCTCAGAATTTAACTTAAATTCCTGTCAGGATCCAACTACATCGACCTGCGTTTAGAACTTTCAGGTCCCCATGGCAATTATACTCGTTCATAAGACATGAATTATGACCGCAATTGTAACACCCAAAAAATTTGCATGCTTATTAAAATTGATATTTTAAGAGATTGATCTAAGTATATGAAATTTTAATGCTTGTTTTTATTCTATTTTTGTATATGGTATTAAAGAGCTTGAATAGAGCTTTCCAACGCCACCGACGGTGCGCAAATCGGAGTTCGGAGCATAAAGTTATGTTAGTTTGAATTTTGGTATGTAGTCGGGGTATGCGATTGATCTGGCGGGGTACACGATCGATTGTCGGGGTACGCGATAGATCGCAACGGCATTGAATACAGAAATTGCGTTTTGAGTGGATTTTCTTGAGAAAAAGATACAAAATCCTAACCAAACTTGGAGAGGACGTTCATGAGGAGATTTTGGAGGATTTTAGAGGATTCCTATTGGAGGAAAGAGTCCATGATAAGGAAAGATTTACATAAGAGGTGTAAACTCTAAACTTTAGCTCTAGAAAGCTTGTGCTTTTTCTCCTTCCCACGTTCACCCTTCTCTCAAGCCTCTTCTTGGTGTGAGTCTTCATCCAAAGCTTAGAGCAGAGGCATCGCTACGAAGCGAAGAAGGCAAACGACGCGTAAAGGGCGAGACTTTTGTGAAACTAAGAGTAGGATGATTTTACCACTATTCTTTGTGATTTATTTCAATCATATATATGTTTATGATTCAAGTTCTGATGTCAAATATGTGACCTTGTTTGGGAATAAATATGTGTGGTATTTCTATTCATGAGTTGATTATGATCATGCTCTTATATGTGAAGATGTAAGGGTCAATTGATATATGATATGTAACATGATAAAAGGGTATACTTTGGTAATTCCAGACAATCCTAGGGTCTGTAATTGATCTAGGAGGGGAGTATGGTTGTCTGTTAAAAATATATTATCACATATAATGTGTTATTAAGTGAGATAATCGATTTTAATGAAGAGTCTTAATCTCGGCCAGAACTGTTTCTGTGCTGACAGTCTGTAGTAAATAATTCATAACTAATTCAAATAAACTCGGAAAAATATGCCATCTATTGGGTTAGAAACTAGACTCAAAGGACTATATACAGTAAAAATTTCAAAGAGTAATTCAATTTGTGCTGACGCTGGGAAGAGCCGGAAGTCAACTGATATGTAAAAATAGAATACTGTAATTAGGGTAAAAGTTGGAGAAACTTTAGCAAAGTATTACCCTATGCTAAAATAAGTATATTATGAAAGTAATATGTGTTATGAAAGATCTTTTAGAAAGAATTACAGCAGAATGGACTAAGTATAATACTTTAATATCATGGGCTAATGGTGGGTAATTTGGTGTTTAGTAAGTCCTATGTGTTTCATAGTTGATATTGACTAGACTGCGTTTTCAATTGGAAGCCGAACCATCATCCCCTTTGACTAAAGTCTTAAACCTTGAAGTTTGGATCAATATTTCTATGACCGAGTTGAGTATTGGAATAGTTCCACCTATGTTAAAGCAATGTGTGACACTTCTGCTGTTGATACTTTATTTTGATACTTCTATGGTTAGTTGTGTGATGATAGAGATGTAATCTCATTGGTACTCCTTTAGTGAGTCAGGCTTTTGAAAGAGTATCGAAATCTTTGTTGTACTTCTTTCGTGAGCTAGTTACGAGAATAAATATGTTCTTCATAGAGGATACCTTTCCTTTGAGTAAATAGTTACATCAGAGATTTGTTATAATAACCTTGTGAGATTTTGCCCAAGAGAGGTAAATTAGTTTCCCAGGATGAGAGATGGGTAGTCTCAATAGTACCTGAGTGAAGACATTCGTAGTATGCTGGTAAAAGCCATAATAGACTCCGTCCAGTTGAAAGTTGTAGAATACTCAAAAGCACTTGGATTAGGAGAGACTCTGTCCGGTTGAGAGTTGTAGAATACTCAAAAGCACTTGGATTAAGAGAAACTCAACCAGGGTGAGAGCTAATGAACTACAAAAGCACTTGGATTAAGAGAAACTCAACCAGGGGGAGAGCTAATGATACTCAATAGCCCCTGTGTTAATAGAAACTCAACCAGGGTGAGAGCTAATGATACTCAATAGCCCCTGTATTAAGAGAAACTCAGCCAGGGTGAGAGCTAATGATACTCAATAGCCTCTGTGTTAATAGAAACTCAGCCAGGGTGAGAGCTAATGATACTCAATAGCCCCTGTGTTAAGGGAAACTCAGTCAGGGTGAGAGCTAATGATACTCAACAGCCCTTGCGTTAAGGGAGATTCAGCTAGGGTGAGAGTTAATGATACTCAACCGCCCCTGCGTTAAGGGAGATTCAGCTAGGGTGAGAGTTAATAATACTCAAAAACCCCTAAGTTTAAAAATTCAGCTAGGGAGAGAGTTAATAATACTCAAAAGCCCCTGAGTTAAGAGACCATGCCAGGATGAGAGTTAATAAGACTCAAAAGTCCCTATGTTAAGAGAGTATATCTTTGGACCCTTGTTAGGTTCCCGCCCAAAAAGAGGCATTCCATAAGTACTGATAGAGCCAGTATTCTAGACATGACAGAGGGTTCCAAGGAGGATAGTCTGGCAAGAAACCACATGGAAGTGGTGATATATGAGAGTGAGAGTTGTAGCTCCATACGCTTGTGATAGTTGAAGTCTCTGTGAATGATGTTTTTCTTATGCACTCTCAATGCTTGGATCCTTGATTAATTATATTCTCTCCATACATTCTAACTGTTTTGGAGTCTTAGTGACTGATGATGATTTCTGGTAATGCAGTTCCTTATATTGGATATCGATATTACTGATTGGTCAGTTGTTGTTGAAATCTTATGCATTGTTATATATTGTATATTTTGTGTTTGTGTAGGTTTTGCATCCTACTGGGTATTTCTTCGGAATACTCATGCATCCTGTGATGTAGGGTTGGATAAAGATTAGATTTGGAGAACGTTGAAGCAGAAGGAAAAGCTCAAGGATTGCTGTCAGAAAGTTACGAAGTTTATGTTGCTTTTGAAATAAATAGCTGTGACAATAATGGCCTGTGTGCCAAGAAGTTTTAGTGATTTTGTTAAGAGATTTTAATGACTTTTATTTTGGGATAATTTGAGATTAAGAATTTTTATTTCATATGGTTTAATGATGTTGATTCATATGACTGAGTGGGTTTCAATTACACATCCTTTTGAGATGTTGTGGTTGACTGGTGAATGGGTATTCAGTTGCGTTCCCGAAATTCGGCTTCAAGAATTTCTTAACTAAGGGTTGACTTCCGCACTCCGTCGATGATTGAAATTTCGGGGCGTGACAGCAATAGCAAAGCCACTTCTAAAAATAGATTATAAAGCTACTTACTAAGCATCATCAAGCCAAAAAAGGGATTATTATAGCTACACATAATATATGCCTATTGAAATAACCCAAATACCACCCATGGACAGGAAAGAAAAATGATCTTGAACCTGAAAATGCTAGTTGTAGAATCCATACATAAAATATAATCAATGTACACATTAATGGCTAGCACCCATCAGACTAAAAAGACTTATAACTCATGAACCTAAAATGTCATAGGCATATTAATTCACTACTGCACAAATTCAATGTTCGCTAGGAGAATAAATTATTACATCACAGCTTTGATGCCACTCATCAAAGAACGATTCCTATGTTTTATGTACCAAAAGGCAGTCAATATCATAACAAACCAACTCTGTACAAATATTGCTATTCCTCAATGTCATTTAAAATTGATATATAATAACTCTTTTATTACAGGAATCATATCCATCAATGTAAAAATAACTTCCACCCTCTAATCCAAAGTTCATACTCCCTTTGCCCGGAATTTTATTAACATAAGGTTTTTCCAAAGGAAAAGTTTTTGTTAATTTGGAAAATTTTTATGATAACAATAATTCAAGACAGAGATAGCATATCAATAATTCATGTCACAAGATCTCTACCACAGTCCATAATGATTTTTGACATTGAGGATGGCAATAATAAAAAACAAATAACCCTTTCTAATGTGTGAATTCACTACTTGCCATTTGTATCAAAATCAAAATCATCGCCCCACCATCATACAAATGGCTGTTGAAAGTAACCTTGGTTCTGGTAAAATATAAGTTTCACTATTGAAGTGGCACAGCTGCAGATGCAAGGTGGCATTGCCCCTACGCCCCCAATCCACCGTAATTGAATAGATAAACTACTACATTGGTTAAGAGAATTGGTTTTTAAACCTTTACGGGTGTTCATATGTCAGACCAGATTGTTTGAAAAAACTTGACAACCTACCATTTAATCTTGCATACCCTCATGAGAAACAAGTAGCCCTGACCCAGTAACAACACATAAGTGCATAATAATGGTGCCATACCCACCCCTCACTAGTGAAAGACACAGCTAAGAGTGATACTAATTCCTATTAATTGTTAACTGATCTACACATGAAATATGCATTTTATTATCTCCTAAGCTTATGTTTATGTTACTGTTTGATTAAAATTAGTGCTACTTTAATGTAGTTTTTGGTTTTTGTAGGAAACAAGAGTAAGATGCAGAAATGAGGTGAAAAGTGACTTCAATGGTTAAATCTTCATAACTTTGTGTGCATATCTCTTATTGGACTGATTCAAATTTTAAGTTAAAGTTCAAGAAATCAGCTTTCCAACGCCACCGACCAAAAGCAATTCGGAGTTCGGAGCGGAAAGTTATGACCATTTGAAAATTATGAACAGTAACTATGATTGATCGCCATTTCATACACGATCGATCGCCAAAGCCGGGAAACAGTATTAGTGAAGGAAACTATCGATCGGCACTTAAAATGATCGATCGTATCTACTGGAGTTTTAGATGTGCGCAATACAGTAGAATCGATCGATCGGCCAGAAAAGTGATCGATCGGCTGGCGAGATGAAATTATCGACCGGCGCAACAACGCAGGAATTAACGAAGGAAAGTGATCGATCGACGATCGATCGGCAATACGGAATGATCGATCGCTTTATGCGAAAAAACCTAAATCAAGCCTATTTCGACTCGGATTTGGAAGGGGACTTCGGGTTTCTCTTCGAACATATATATAGGCCTTAAAGGAGAACGTTTTGGGGGATCTGGAGTAGAATTGAAGGCTAGAGAAGAGGAGTCTTTTAGAGCCAAAGAAGAAGAAGTGATTCATTCCAATGGATCTATCAAAACAGGATTTTCTTTTCTCTTTCTATGTGTAACTAAATTCTTTGTTCAGGCTAGATGAAGCCCTAGATATGTGTATTGCTACTTTTGTTAGTTTTATTTAATAAAGTTGATATAATTTATGCTTAATGCTATTTCATGAGTATTTTCTTGAGTGCTTGACCATAGACTTATTAGATATGAATGAAATTAGATCTTTTTAATTTCTGTGTCTAACCAAGAACAAGTTTGTGATTGATTCTATGCCCGATCAAGGATAGGATTGATTACATAATAGTGGATGAATTTTCGTGTTCGACCAAGAACGTTAGTGAATTCATTAGCGATTCGTGTGTCCGACCAAGAACACGAATTACCATATCATGTCAATCTGTGTGTAATAATAATCAAGAGTAGTAATTGCATGTCTAGTGGTGGATTCATTGCCTTGATAATTCTCTACATTGATTAATCTCAGCTAGTTTAGTTAAAGTTTATTTCTTTTTTAGATTCGTTAAAAACAACAATTTTCTTCCTTGAGTTTGGTAAAATATTTAACCGTCCTTGAGGTTCGACAACCCTTTAATACTCGCCGTAGTACAATTGCCATGTGCACTTGCAAGGGTTCTTATATTGAAACGATCATTAACCACTTGGGCTTCATGAACATTTCTTTTAAAATAATAGCAAACTATACAAGAAATGTATTTGATTAAAAGGGCAAAGTGTACAAAGAAGCTTTCAACAAAGGTTTTGAACCTTTTTTATGGATAATAGTTAAGCATATTTCACTATATATATTATCTAAAAACAACATTATTAGGCCAATGATTTATTATCTTGATAAGTCAGTTCCTTACTATCTCTTATGAAATTTAGGTAAAGCCCTTACAATTTTAAAATGAATGATTGACAGTATTTCGTATTCATCATCTTGTAATTTTAGTTTATAGAATTATAAACATTGTGACGGTGCTATTTATATTGGCTATTTTATACTCCCTTTGTTCTATACTATTAGCTCCATTTGGAAAAAAGTTTAGCCAACATTAATATCTCCATCAGGCTCAATTTAAAAGGGTTGCATACTTAAAATATATTACACGATATAAGTTTTTCATTCTCTTAGCTGCGGATCCCACCAATCAGTCAAAATCACTATTTTCTCAAATGGAGCTATCATTATGGGATGGAGGGAGGGGAGCATTACATTGCCTGATAAAGCTTTCACCACTTTTGGGTTAATTTTTGTGTAATACTTCAGAATCCTATTATTCTATAGTGAAATAGCTGATCCTACTCAATCCTCCACGACTGCTCGTAATTCCTAAATGCATCATGCACATAAATAACTCAATTTCATATGAAAAACCAATCAACAACTTCATAACACAAAATCTAACTACTAGATAGAAAAAGCTGTAATCACAAGTGTACGAATTCGAACTTTGTGCTTGCGTGCAAATTCCTCCAACTGGGTACGGAAGGTGGCGAGCTGCTCCTTCATCAAATCAGTCTTGATCTTGGCTACATTTTCGCCAAGCAGCCGGTATTGATCCTAAACAACAAACATCAAATACAAACAGAACAATTCAGAACAGTAATTCGTAAAATCAATCAAAACAGCGCGATAAAACCCATAAAAGGAAAAATCAAGATTATGATTGGAATGTACCCGAGCAGCCGCGGCCGTCTGCAACCCACCAATTCCCGGCCGCCTCCTCATCCTTTTCTGTGGCTGGTGGTGAGGAGAGGATTCAGAGAAGCAGCACCAAGGTCAAGTCTGTATTTGAATGGAAAAACTCGGAATGATTACAAGATGTATTCGCTTTCCCTTGGCATCCAAGCGAGCGTGAAGATGAAATTGGACAAGATTGGCCCAGATAGGGAACACAGTGGACGGACGGAGAGATGAAGATTAGGCCAGAGTGGTCGCGTCCATCAACTGAAGTGTGGAAAAACGTTCTGTCCGAGTCCGACCGATATTATTTGCAGTTCGGCAGTGATTAAGCGCAGGTTTTGTTATTTCCGTGCAAATAAAAGCTGGCTGCATTTCGAAATGAGTTAGTTTATTGGCTTGTGCGGCTCACAGCATCTCAAAACTTAAATCTTACTTTTTTGGACGCTTTTAAGGCTCCGTTTGGTAACCACTTTTAGGAGTAGGAAAGTGGGATTTCCCTGAAGTGAAAGTGGTGAAATAAGGTGTTTGGTTGGGAAAAAGGTGATTCTTAGAAAGAATTTAGGACATAATGGTATTTGGCGTAATTTTTAAAAAATGACAGGGGTAATTTAAAAAAATGATGAAACCGCATTTTTTTTAACAATTGCCCCTGTCATTTTTTGACATTTACACCAAATGCCATCAGGAGAAGTTATGAGGTTCCCAAAAGAATCTGGCTTCTTTTAAGCCCACCAAATAGGGCCTAACTTGAATACAACAAAAAAACATGCATAGATCTTCTTTGAATTGGTTAAATTTGTGATTCTCTACTAATCTATATCTATATACTACTATTAAAATGAAATTCACACACCCTCACAGCCCCCTATCGCAAACTCCTCCGTTCTCATGGCCCCTCCAGTCCCATCTTTCTCAAACGATTGCAGATCCGAAGCACCTCTCTTTCTTGCATCCCTGACATCGTTCCGGCTTCTACCATCAACCCATTCCTTCTGAATTACGATCTTGATCGCTACCACCTTCTGGCCCACCCCTCCGCCAACAAGATAAGTACCCTACCTCCTCCATCATTCCTCACCTCAAAATAAAATCACCACTTGCAGAGCCCTTGTCCTTGAGAGGAAGCATTTGAAAAAAACGTTGAGCTCTTTATTCGCCAAAGTTATTTACCGTAGTTGAATCTCGATATGTTTGTTATGTTCCTATGTTAAACATTATTGGAGAAGAAATCAATGTCTGTCAAACTGAAAGACAATCCTCTTCTCTGAATAAAAATCAGATAGGGTCATTTTCGTGTAAATAATCGTTTCTATATAAGTCAAATTGAACTTGTTTCTATAAGCGAAGTCTGGTAGTAGGGCTGTCAATTTTGAGGGCTAGCCTGATGGCACGACCCTGCCCGACCTGCAAAAGAGTGGGTAAGGGTATTGAATTTTAGGCCATGGGTAGGGCTCGGGAATCAAAATTTTTATGTCTATCCCAGTACGGGCATGGCTAAAAAAAGCTTGAAGGACTAGCCCTACCTGAATGCCTATTCCTCCTCCCATATGTATATATAGAAAAAAACCTAAAAATCCAAATCCTAGAAGCCCGACTGCCACTCTGAGCTCTCCTCTTCTGCCCTCGGCTGTCTCTGGCTTCCTCGTCGACCATCTCCTCTGACTGCTTTGAGCTCTCCTTTCCGACATCACCCACTCCACCAGCCACCGCTTCTACTGATCTACACATGAAATATGCATTTTATTATCTCCTAAACTTATATTTATGATAATATTTGATTAGAATTAGTGCTACCTTAATATAGTTTTTAGTTTTTGTAGGAAACAAGAGTAAGATACAAAAATGAAGTGAAAAGGGGCTTTAATGGTTAAATCTTTATAACTTCGTGTGCATATCTATGATTGCACTGATTGAAGTTTCATGTTAAAGTTCAAGAAGTCAGCTTTCTAATGCTACCAACCACATGCAATTCGGAGTTCGGAGCAGAAAGTTATAACCATTTAAATATTATAAATAGTACTTACGATCGATCGGAATTTATACGCGATCGATCGCCAGAGCCGAAATACAGAGTATCGAAGGAACCGATCGAACGACACTCAAAACATTTGATCAAATCTACTAGAGTTTTTAAATCTGTACATTACAGTAAACACGATCGATCGGGAATAAAAATGATCGATTGGCTGATGAGATAAAACGAACGATCGGCACGACAATGAAGGAAATTGTGAAGGAGAGTGATTGATCGGAAAGCGATCAATCGGCTATACAGAGCGATCGATCGATTTGTGCGGCAAAACCTAAATCAAGTCTATTTTGACTTGGATTTTGAAGGGGACTTCGGGGTTTCTCTTTAAACATATAAATAAGCCTTATGGGAGAACGTTTTGGGGGATCTTGAGCAGAATTGGAGGCTAGAGCAAAGGAGAAAAGAAGAAGAAGAAGATGAAGAACTTGATGATGGATTCTCTTCTAATGCGAGGCTAAACACTTTTCCAAGGCATAAATGAAGCCCAATAATCTGGTTGTGTAGTTTATGTTCTCTCATCTTATATTTTTACTCTAGTTGGTGTATGGATTTTATTGTATAATAACTGTTAATTCATTAAAGGTTTGTTCTTTGCACTCAAGAGAGACAAAAGTGAATTCTTGTGAGTTTCAATCAGAAGAATACTTGCGTATCTGAAAGGAATGTGAGTAGACTGAGGTGTTATATATCAATAAAGTTTCATTGGTTTATACTCGAGAGAGATAGATCACAATTTTATGTTTTAACCATTTTATGTGTTATGTCTGAGAGGAGAGCACTATATTTTGAGTTGAGTGTATGTCTGAGAGGAATATTGATCGTTTAAAATTAAACCCTTGCAAGTGCACAAGGCAATTGTACTACAGTGAGTATGGAAAGGGTTGTCGAACCTCAGGGACGGATTAATATTCTACCAAATTCAAGAGAAAAGCAGCAGTTTTTAATTAATCTAGAGAAAAGCAATGAACTTTAATTAAACTAAGCTGAGATTAATCAATAGGAGAAGTACCAAGGCTTCGAATCCACCACAATAGACTAGTGTATCGTCTCTCTCTCTCTTTTGAATTCCGATTTCCAGTTGGCTAGTGTATTCCTCTCGGACATACACTTGTCAATTCAAATTATAGTGCCCTCCTCTCGGATGTAACACATAAATCTATTAAAACATGGAACTGTGATCTATCTCTCTCGAGTATAAACCAATGAGACTTTATTAATATGTAACACTTCAGAGCCCTTACGTTCCTCTCGGACACGCAAGTGCTCTTTCAGATTGAAATCCACAAAGATCCACTCTTGTCTCTCTCGAGTACAAAGAATAAACTCTAATGAATTAACTTTTATTGCATAACAAAGATTCATACACCAACTAGAATAAAAACATAATATGAGAGAAAGAAACAATACAACCAATCAGTTGGGTTTCATCTACGCCTTGGAAGAGAGTCTAGCCAAGCATGGGAAGAGAATCCATCAACAAGTTCTTCATCTTCTTCTTCTTCTTCTTCTTCTTCCTTTGCTCTAGCCTCCAAGGACTCCAAAAGAACTCAAAACTCTATTCTTGCATACCCAATACGTTCTCCCTTAAGGCATATATATAGGGGTGAAGGAAAACCCTCAAATCCCTTTCCAAATCTGAGTCAAAATAGGGTTAAATTGCGTTTTCCGTATGCACCGATCGATCGCCCGTATAGCACGATCGATCGCCTTGCGAACGTAGCCGAACGAAGCCGTTTTTCTTTGTTAATTGCTCCCGATCGATCGTATTGCGAACGATGCCGGACGAAGCCGATCGATCGTTTTTACTGTCTTCAAAACTTTGCGCAAAATCCAAAAATTCCAGTAGATACGGTCGATCGTTTATGTGTCCGATCGATCGTAGACAGGATCGATCGCTTAAAGGTTGCGATCGATCGTTTCTACTGTCCGGAAACTTTCAAATAGCTATAACTTTTTGCTCCGAACTCCGAATTGCGCGTGGTTGGTGGCGTTGGAAAGCTGACTCCTTGAACTTTCACATGAGACTTGAATCAGTCCAATCCGATATTTGTAAACGGAGTTATGATAATTTGACCATTGAAGTCCGTTTTCGCCATATTTTTGCATCTTTGCTCTCATTTCCTACAAAACCAAAAACTATATTAAAGTAGTAGTTATTCTAATCAAACACTAGCATAAACATAAGTTTAGGAGATAATATAATGCATATTTCATGTATAGATCACACCCCCAAACCTAGATTTTGCTAGTCCCTAGCAAAACAAAACAAAACAAAATCAAACAAACTAAGGAACTAATGCATAAAAGTAAACACCACTTTCGTAGGGAACACGATTGCATTGAGCGTATGCAACAAGCCGTTAAACCTCTAGGTGTCCCTAGTAGGACGAGTGTTGTCTCGTGAGGGTTTGCAGCCATGCTACCCACAAACATGTATTTATGAAACTAATTAACCTAAGTTCAAAACAAAGCAAAAACAAAAACATTGTAAAAACAAACAACCTATTATCCCGATAAATACATACTACAATGCTTAAGAAAATCAACCACATGTACTTGGTTCATAATCAACAGGAATATAGAAGCCCTCAAGTAAGTGGTTTTATTCCACACTTTCATCTTGGAAATTTCTGCTCAAATATTATATAGCATGATAACATAAATAGTAGAAAGTGTAGAACATTGTAGCAATACATTCTAAATTTCTGTTTATACAGATCCAGTGTTACCCATTAACCAAAGAACATCAGAATCTACATAGTCATCGTCATCTTTAGGTTCATGATAGCACAGATCTGCGCGCCTCCTTCGGGTCCAACATTCTAGATTTGAGAGGATAATACACCATAGATTTTTTTTTTTTTTTTTTTCTCTTTCACTAGGACTGTGTAAGGCCTGACTTCAAAATGCTTAGGTTTAGCAATGACTCAGGCCAATGACTCCCAGCCAGTTGGCTTAGGGCATTAGGTATTAAGAGACCGCTTCGGGCCCGAGCATCAGCCTAAGTTAATCCTATAAAGTCAAGCAGCCCCTTTTTCTTTCATTTTGTTTTCATTTTTTTTTTTTTTCACATTTTCATTTTCATTATTCATATTTTCAGCACATCTTTATTTTGTCCAGGCTGTATTATACTCTCAACCTATTTCCGGTTCCAATCCCTTGCCATAGCCAAGTAAATGGTCTATCATGATCTTTTAAGCTCAACAGATAACTACACATCATCCAATGACTATGACTAAAGACATCCCACTGAAGATTAGTATTCAACAAATCTCTAGATGGTATTACTTTATGTAACTAGTGTGTGTGAGTGAATTTTCTTAGTTCAAGCACCTGTTCCAAGAGGACTGTAACAGAAAGATATGCTCAGTTAAGTGTATCTATCCTCCAGTATACTTACTCACACTTCCAATGTAAATTAATCTCCTAAGAATTATAGCATGCATCATTACGGGATAAACTATCAAAACCTAAGAAAAAGTACTAACAAACAACTTAAAACTAATCAAAATTTTTATGATTTTCAATTTTCAATTTTTTTTTTTATACAAGTAATATTCCCTCCCCCAAACCTATTATGAACATTGTCCTCAATGTGAACAAAATATAGCATGACAATGAGCATATAATAAAGAAAATAAAAAAAAAGGAGAGAATACACCTGAATACGTGGGTTGCCTCCCACCAAGCGCTAAGTTTAACGTCTTCAGCCAGACGAAACTCCTTTAGTTCAACTTATCCAGGGTCTTTCAATCCCACGTTCAGTCCCTCAGTGGTCCTACTACACACATTAAAATTAATGAAAGAAGGAGCAAATGAATCAGTGGGACAAAACCATGGGGGTGCACCATCCACCAGAGTATCAATCAGATGAACTGCGTAATAATCATCTGGTGGTGGATGTTGTTGTTGGGCATTAAAAACATTCAATTTGACATTTAAATTTCCAAAAGACAATTTCAGCACCCCATCCCGACAGTTTATAATAGCATTGGATGTCGCCAGGAATGGACGTCCCAAAATTACTGGAATTTGACTACCAATGTTCGGTACAGGTTGTGTATCTAAGACAATAAAGTCCACAGGAAAGAAAAATTTGTCAACCTGTACCAAAACATCTTCAATAACACCACGTGGAGTTTTAATGGATCGGTCTGCAAGTTGTAGTGTTATTGTAGTCGATTTCAATTCCCCCAACCCAAGTTGTTCATACACAGAGTAAGGCAACAAATTTACACTCGCCCCCAAATCTAATAATGCCCTGTCAACAGTATGGTTCCCTATAACACATGAAATTGTTGGACACCCTGGGTCCTTATATTTCGGTGGAAGGTTATGTGTTAAGAGGGAACTCACCTGCTCGGTAAGGAAGACCTTTTTAGTCAAATTAGATTTAGCTTTTCGCTTTTGGGTACAAAGGTCTTTCAGGAATTTGGCATAGGCAGGGACCTGTTTTATTGCATCTAGCAAAGGGAGATTGACCTTCACCTGTTTAAACACCTCGAACATCTCCTCTATCTTATGATGAGATTTATTAAACGGGGAGGGTTTGTCTAGGCATTGTGGGAATGGTACCCTGGGAATATAAGATCTCGCTTTCTGGGCCTCGGGTTGATTATCCGATGGGGTTTTAGAACTAATAGGTATGGCTTCGATGGAAGTTGGTTCTTTGTCTTCCTCATGGGAAGGTGTCTCACTCGAAGGGCCAACAATGAGATCCTGAACCCTGTTATCAACTTGTTTACCGCTCCTCAAGGTGGTTATGGCTTGCACTTGTTCAGGAGGGTAATGGGAGGTCTCAGCTACAAACTGGCCTCGAGGGTTTTGCTGGGGTTGGCTCGGCAGGGTTCCTGCTTCTCTACGGTTTAGTGCTTGAGCTAGCTGTCCCAATTGGGTCTCGATCTTGGCAATAGATTGTGTATGAGAATGGACAAGCTGGGCCTGGGACTTTTGTTCAGTCGTCAGCTCAGTTAAAACCGTGAGCATGGTGGATTGGGTGGCCATTATTTGGCTCAGCTGGTCTTCAATGGTTGGTTTCTTATTAGATTGGCCAAATTGCGGGGCTGAGGATGGTTGGTATAGTTGAGGTTGGTTTTGAAATTCCTGTCTTCGGGCCTGATTAAAAGTAGGCCCTGGATTTGGTTGCCTCCAAGAAAAATTAGGGTGATCATGCCACCCAGGATTGTAAGTGTTGGAGTAAGGATTGTTGGCTCTGGGAAAAGTTTGTGCACTGTTGACATGCTCTTGTACTAAGTCTGGATACTGGAAGGCTGCAGGGCAGTCAACAATAGTGTGCATAGGGCTGGCACAGATGGTGCAGGCATCATGAGAGGTTGGGGTATAAGGTGGGGTCTGTGAGAACAACCTGTCAAATCTCTCAGTTAGGGATGCCACTTGGTGTTCTAGGTTTGTGGTTGCTTTAACATCATACATGCCTCCCCTTGAGGCACTCCTGCCAGGCATATGGCCTTCAGATCTATAGAGGGTGGCACTGTGTAGAGAGTTTTCGCTCAGGTCCTCTAGTAGATCCCAAGCATCATCCGGAGTCTTTTTCATAAATGTGCCTCCACAGGAGGCGTCTATTAAGGTTTTATGCTGATCGCACACACCCTCATGAAATCTCTGTACTAATTGCCACTTGGGCACATCATGGTGGGGACAGGACCGGAGTAGGGCTTTCATCCTCTCCCAGCTTTCATGGAATTGTTCATTAGGTATCTGGGTGAAAGTGATGATTTCATGGCGGATCTTATTGGTCCGCCCCACAGGAAAGTATTTCTTGAGGAATTCAGCTTGAAGTTCCTCCCAAGTGGAAATAGAGTTGTGCTCAAGGGAGTACAGCCATTCCTTGGCCCTATCTTTTAAGGTGAAGGGGAACAACCTAAGGCGCACCTGGTCATCCGATAATGTAAGTTTGAATGTGGTGTTAACCTCCAAGAAATTTTGGAGATGCCTATAAGGATTCTCATTAAGTTGGCCGTGATAAGTGGGCAGCATTTGGATGATGTTTGGCTTGATTTCAAAATTGGCTACGGTAGCAGGTAGTAGGATACAGGAAGGGGAGGTGTAGGCTGTTGGACGGTAGTAATCTTGCAGGGTTCGGGCATGGGGGATTAATGGATCCTGGTTTAGACCAGTACCATCCCCGAGGTTCATGTTGTTCGCCATATGTTGGATTTCAGGAATTGATTGTCTAGGAGTTCTCAAAATTCTGTAGAGTCGCTCAGGATCAGGGTCAAAAGCTAGGTCGGGGTTTAGGGAACGACGACCATGCATGCACAAATAAAATCAAACAAAACCTGTGCAGTCCTAATAGCGACAACTAGCAAACATCAACCCTAGATAGCGACAACTAGCAACCTAATAGCGACAACTAGCACGTCATGCAATCCCACAAAGAAAAGGAAAACACCAAGCACCCAAATTTATTCTAAAAGAGGGTTAAGAGAGTGCAAACAGTGGGAAGGGATGGCCCTTCCAACGATGACGAAAATCAGCGTCCTCTCTTAATCCTGCAAAAAAAAGAAGAAGAAAGCAATTAAGCTACTAAATAGAAGTCTAAAGGAAACTAAACTACTCTAACACTAACTATGCTAAGAATTTAGTAAATTATTGTGCCGTCCCCGGCAACGGCGCCAAAAACTTGATCGTTTAAAATTAAACCCTTGCAAGTGCACAAGGCAATTGTACTACAGTGAGTATGGAAAGGGTTGTCGAACCTCAGGGACGGATTAATATTCTACCAAATTCAAGAGAAAAGCAGCAGTTTTTAATTAATCTAGAGAAAAGCAATGAACTTTAATTAAACTAAGCTGAGATTAATCAATAGGAGAAGTACCAAGGCTTCGAATCCACCACAATAGACTAGTGTATCGTCTCTCTCTCTCTTTTGAATTCCGATTTCCAGTTGGCTAGTGTATTCCTCTCGGACATACACTTGTCAATTCAAATTATAGTGCCCTCCTCTCGGATGTAACACATAAATCTATTAAAACATGGAACTGTGATCTATCTCTCTCGAGTATAAACCAATGAGACTTTATTAATATGTAACACTTCAGAGCCCTTACGTTCCTCTCGGACACGCAAGTGCTCTTTCAGATTGAAATCCACAAAGATCCACTCTTGTCTCTCTCGAGTACAAAGAATAAACTCTAATGAATTAACTTTTATTGCATAACAAAGATTCATACACCAACTAGAATAAAAACATAATATGAGAGAAAGAAACAATACAACCAATCAGTTGGGTTTCATCTACGCCTTGGAAGAGAGTCTAGCCAAGCATGGGAAGAGAATCCATCAACAAGTTCTTCATCTTCTTCTTCTTCTTCTTCTTCTTCCTTTGCTCTAGCCTCCAAGGACTCCAAAAGAACTCAAAACTCTATTCTTGCATACCCAATACGTTCTCCCTTAAGGCATATATATAGGGGTGAAGGAAAACCCTCAAATCCCTTTCCAAATCCGAGTCAAAATAGGGTTAAATTGCGTTTTCCGTATGCACCGATCGATCGCCCGTATAGCACGATCGATCGCCTTGCGAACGTAGCCGAACGAAGCCGTTTTTCTTTGTTAATTGCTCCCGATCGATCGTATTGCGAACGATGCCGGACGAAGCCGATCGATCGTTTTTACTGTCTTCAAAACTTTGCGCAAAATCCAAAAATTCCAGTAGATACGGTCGATCGTTTATGTGTCCGATCGATCGTAGACAGGATCGATCGCTTAAAGGTTGCGATCGATCGTTTCTACTGTCCGGAAACTTTCAAATAGCTATAACTTTTTGCTCCGAACTCCGAATTGCGCGTGGTTGGTGGCGTTGGAAAGCTGACTCCTTGAACTTTCACATGAGACTTGAATCAGTCCAATCCGATATTTGTAAACGGAGTTATGATAATTTGACCATTGAAGTCCGTTTTCGCCATATTTTTGCATCTTTGCTCTCATTTCCTACAAAACCAAAAACTATATTAAAGTAGTAGTTATTCTAATCAAACACTAGCATAAACATAAGTTTAGGAGATAATATAATGCATATTTCATGTATAGATCAAATATGCTAGCCAATTAGAAATCTTTATTCAAAAGAGAGAGGGAAACGATACATTAGTTTATTGTGGTGGATTCGAAGCCTTGGTCTTCTCCATATTTGTTAAATCTTAGTTAGATTAGCTAAAGTTCATCACTTTCTCTAGATTAATTAAAAACTGCAACTTTCTCTTGAATTTGGTAAATTGTTTAACTGTCACCGAGGTTCGACAACCCTTAATACTCACTGTAGTACACAATTGCCTTGTGCACTTGCAAGGGTTTAATTTTAAACAATCATCCACCACTGCTTCCGCCCTCTCCCTCCCCCGACTGCACCTGGAGAAACCCCCTCGACCTGCCCTTGACCGTCTCTGCCTTCCTCGTCGGCCGTCTCCTCCGACCACTCCCAATGCTTCCTTCACCACCACAGCCCGACCTCAAACTCCATTCCCAACATTGCCCTCTCCACCCACCACAGCTTCCACCACTGCTTCCACCCTCCCCCGACTGCACCTAGAGAATCTCCCTCGACCTTCTCTGGATTCCTCGTTGGCAGTCTCCTCCGACCACTCCCAATGCTTCATTCACCATCGCAGCCCGACCTCGAACTCCCTTCCTGACATTGCCCGCTCCACCGCTTCCACCACTGCTTCCGCCCTCACCCTCCCTCAACTACACCAGGAGAAACCCCCCTCGGCCTCCCTCGTTGTCCCACCAACCTCTTCTCCACTCTCCAGTTCAATTTTTTTGGGACTTATCGGCCGACGACAGTCACATTTCTTTATCTTCTTTATCTCTAATTATCTCTAAATAATTAGTTATTGCTTATCAAATTAAAATAACATATGTTTGTTAATACATGCAGAGTTGTGTGTTTTGGATTTATCATATGTTTCTTTTATAAAAAATATTTGTTTGTTGTTAATCTGTTCTTTTCTTGATGCATATACATCTCTACTATATCATTTATTCATCTGTTGGATTTGGATTTGTCATCTGTTGTGTGTTTTGGATATTTATGTACTTATTACTTGTTAGCCATAATCGTTTGTTATTAATCATCTATTGGTTTTATAAAAAAAAATCATATGTTATTAATTTGTACGAGTTGGAATTTAATCATCTGTTAGCAATCTGTGATTCTGTTATTTATTTACTAATTGCCTATAATACTTGTCTTCTCTTTGTTAGTGAGAACATGATTTCTTATTTGCTTGTTGGTCGAATTTAGTGCAGTAGATATCTCACCACGGTAGTGAATCTTTGTCTTTCCCACATCTATCACCAGCTGCATAGGCTACTTCTACCAATCCCTGCACCTCTTCTACACCCCCCACTTTTTTAACACCAGTCAATTCTTCCACACAAGAAGTCTTCAACTCCTACCCTCACACCTATCGTGCTCCAAACCCCCAGCTCTATAACTCTCCCTTCTGCTCCTTATTCAGAATTAGGAGCATCTAATGAGCAAACTAGAAAAAATGCAGTAGGGGTCGATCATTTGTTTTTGGATCATTTCCATAAAACCTTTGATAAAAATGGTAAAAGAGTAGTGGCAGTTTGCAATTATAACAAGAATACCTTTGTGGGATTGAGAACTGATGTTACAACTCATCTTGCAAGGCACTTTGATAGTTGTCCAAGAGGACCAAACATGGATCCTAACACAGCCACTTCTGATTACTGCTTTTGTAAAGTCTCTACTTTTAAATTCGATCAACAAGCTTGTAGGGAAGCTCTTGCAAGAGCAAATATAGTGCATAAATACCCTTTTAATATTGTCACACATAAGGATTTTATTCATTTTGTCAAGTTATGTAGCCTCAGTTCAAAATGGTTTCTAAGAACACAATTAAAATGGATTGCCAAAAAATTTATACAAAAGAGAAAGCTGCATGGATGAATGTTTTCCAAAACCTTTCTTCTATAGTTAGTATTACTTCTGATTTGTGGACTTCAAATCAATGGTTCAATTATATTTGTGTTACCGCGCATTATATTGAGGGGGCTTGGTATCTACAAAAGAAGATTATTAGTTTGACTAGAATTCTATCCCATCATACTGGAGTGACAATTTGTAATGTTATTAAAGTCACTCTAGTAAAGTGGAAAATTGATTGTAAAGTATCTACTATTACTTTAAATAATGCAGCAAGCAATGATGTTGCTCAAAGAAATATCATAAATGACATTAAAGATAAAGGGTCTCTTCAGTTAGAAGGCTCTCTTTTTCATATATGTTGTGCTGCCCATGTGCTAAATCTTATTGTGCAAGTTGGACTGAAAGAAATTTTAGATGTAATTGTTCATGTTCGTGAGTCTGTGAAATATGTGACGGCTCAAAAGTTTGCCTCATCAAAAGTTTGTTGAGTTAATAGCTGAATTAGAAATTAATGTGGGAAAGGACGTTGCTTAGATGTTACCACTAGATGGAATTCTACATATCTAATTTTAGAGTCTGTTTTGCCATATCGTGATGTGTTTAAAAGATTGGAGGAGGAAGATGCATCTTATAAATATAAACTTTTTGATGATGACTGGGAAAATGTTGCCACTGTTTGTAAATTTTTGAAGCGGTTTTGTGATGTAACAAAATTGTTTTGTGGTGTTGATTATCCTGCAGTTCATTTATTTTTTAAGGTAATAGCTACAATAAAAAAAGTTATACTTGGAGGTACAATTTTTGCATAGTATTTTCTCAGTTCTATGTCCTACAAAATGTTAAGTAAATTTGATGAATATTGGAGTGATATACCTGTTATGTATGACATTGCTTTGACCTTGGATCTAGATACAAGAGGAAGTTGTTGAAATTTTATTTGGCCCAACTACATCAAAAAGAGTTGGGGGCACTACGTTTTGGAAGAAGTATAACTTTGATGCAGTTGTTGGTTGATCAATACAAGAAAAAAATATGTCCAGTTGTGGATTGGGCCTCCACTGAGGTTGTCATTCCTTCAAATGATGAAGAAGAAATTCAACAATGGTTGGAAGAAGAAGGATATGCTATAAATAATGACAGTGACAAATTTAAGCTGGAGTTGTACTTTGGAGGGGGCCTAGAAAACAGGGACACTAACTTAGACATTCTTTTCTTGGTAGAAAGTTAACTCAACCAAGTTCTTAATATTGGCTGCAATGGCTCAAGATATTTTGGCTGTCCTATTACTACTGTTGCTCCATAGTCCGCGTTTAGCACTGATGGGAATATTCTTAACCAATATAAGAGTTCTTTCTCACCTGAGACAGTTGAATGTTTAATTTGCACCCGGGATTGATTACGTGGCAAGACGTTTGTGGGCAGTTTTGGTGATTTGGATGATGAATTTAATAGTGACAAGAGTGAAATAATCGGAATCAAAATAGCAGATAGCTAAGGTATGTTCTTTTATTTTTATTTTCAACGGTTTTCTAAAATTAGCATTTCAAATTAGCTTTTTATTTTTTTGTTTTTTATAAAATGTAGTTTTCAAATGAGCTTACATGTCATTAGAGTCATTTTTGTAAGCAATTTCATTTAGAGTCATAAAAATCTGGACACACCCTATTAAAATTCTTCACCCACTAGCTGCCAGAGAACCTATAAACACAAGAATTCTAATGAGCTAATTTTCTCTAAAATGCTTCTCATGTTGTCTACATTCGTATAGCCCATCTTTCCAACATCAGCCTCTATAGATTCAATCGAGATATGTTTATATGTGTCTATAAATATACAAGCTACTTGCTAGATCCGTCTCAAGCGATTCAACCAAATAAAGGTATCTACAAGTTATTTACTGCTAGGATCTTTTCTAGATTGTGTTGAAAATAATATTTGGGAGGAATTGTACTTTATCCGACTGTGTTGAATAATGTTGCAATTTAACCTAAAAGAGCATATCAATCGAAATTGTCTTAAGCACAATTTGTACTATTGACTTTGAAACAAATATTGTTGCCCCCCCATGTGAATAGGTTTCCTCCGACAGATGCCCCCAAGATACAACGGACCACTGGTTGACGAGTGGTGCACTACAACAAGTTTGGCCCGAACTACAAGAGGAAGTAAAATAGTTGTCTTTCATGAAAAAGAGAATCAGAGAAGAAGGAAGAGAGTTTCAGAATGAACTATATTCTTTGTATTTTATTTTTTGTTTCAGACAACCATATATATAGATCTAAACCGAACAAGAATCCTTTCACAAAGGGAGACAAACGGGCACCCGTTCAAAGGGAGATGAACGAACATCCTTTCTTCACAAAGGGAGTTGAATGAGAATAACGGTCTATTATCCACCCAAACACCCGTCTTACTATTTGATTATAATCAACGGCTCCTAAGCTCAAAAGGCCGTTTGAAAAAAAATTAAAGGTTTTAAATGCTAAGTGCTAAGTGCTAAGTGCTAAGTGCGGCACAATGCGCCCATTCACCTAAGACACACACTCGCGTACGTGTGCGTGTGTGCACCTTTGGTGCACCCACGAATGTGTGCACACTTGTTTGGGGATAGTCTCCACACCAATAATAGATATAATAAGAAGGAAAATTTTCTTTTATATATCCTATCACACCAATGTGTCTTTCCTATGTGGGACCAAAGAAATCTCTCAACATAGAGATATTTTTTAATTTTTCCTCCAAACTTGGCAAAAGTAAAAAAATATAATAAAAATAAAATTCCCTCCAATTCCTAGTTCAATCACATAATCAATGTGGGCCTAAAAGTGGGCTTTACACCACTACTACAATTTTCGCCCGTTACCAAAACCCAAAACCTAACAGTCCCGACATGATTGAATTAGGATTAGGAGAAATGCTTGGAAACTGGAAAGACACACACTCGATAAAAGTATTGGCAACATCACACTATGTATTCGATGGTCATAGGAACCTTCTGGGTTTGAACCTCCACCTAGTTGGATATGCGCCACTCTCACAAGTCCGAAGTCATCTAAGTCTTAAACTTGTACCTTTGAGTAAGAACTTTGACATATCTAATGCATAGTATGAACTTGTCTCTGAAGTTCTCACAGGGTAGCACATTATGGCCATGCGCTGGTATCTTGTATTCATGAGTGCATCTTTGAGTGAATATTAACTGCAGCCTTACAGTACATCCATATAGGTGTAATCTCCAAGGGTACACCTTCTGGATAATACCCTGCCATACATGCCTTGATTTCATTAAGACATTAGTCACCCTGACCTAGACAGTTGAGTACTCCTTATCAATATGGGAAGGAGTGAATTATATGAGTACTCCTCTAGCCAATTATTAGTTTATTTTTCCCATTGAATCTTCATTATAGGATCACTACGCAGATAGATTGGGTTGCTGCCCTATTCCCCTCGATGAATTTATGATTTGTCCTCTTGACAATCCCTTAGTGAGATGATCTGCCAAGTCATCTACTGATCTTACATAACTACAGGTAATGACTCATGAAGAGTTCAACTTTTGCAAGATTTTATACTTGAGTTCTGTATGCCTTGAGGATTTTTCATTATGATTTTTGCTGTGAACTGTAGCAATGATTGTTGTATTGTTACAATGAATCAAAATGACAAGAATTAGCTTATCCAACATGGGAAGGTAGCTTGTGTATTTATAGATGCACATAAACAAATCGCAAGGTAGTGTTTGCTTATCATTAAATTTGTTACTGTCATCACGACCTAGCATTAAAAGTTTTTGAAGACTCGATATCTCCTTTTCACATAGAACAAAGATTAGAGAATTTGAACGGAGAAACCCTAATTATCTTGACACACCTTGTTGAGTCGCTGACTGATTTTTGTGACTTAGGCTCCTCGTTTTTGTGGTTGAAATGTGTTAAGAAATTCCAAATGTGTGTGTATATATATATATATATATATACTTTCTTTGCAAACCAAAGAAAAGAAGCCATCATTTACATTTGATGTATTTGACTTATTACAACTTGCAAAACATAAATCATAAATGTACCAGTGTGTAGAAAAATTCCAAATGAACATATATATATTTACATTTGGAATACTTTTTTTGCAAACCAAAGAAAAGGAGCCGTCCTTTACATTTGATGTATTTGACTTATTACAACTTGCAAAACATAAATCACAAATGTACCAGTGTTAAATATTCGTATATTTATTTGGCAATGGTTAATGAAACCATTGGTACGAAAATTTGACGAGATCCGATGGTCCAGATCGTTTTAGCTGACGAAGACGTGTGTGAGGCTGGCTCATATAAACCTTTTTAATTTACGAAAAGGGAAATGATATTTGTACAGCAGAGTTATGCATATTTTCTATACACAGTTGATGTTTATGGAAATGAGTGGGAATCTGCTGTATATGGAAATGTGTAGGAATGTGCTCTATGGTTATCACTGCCCTTAGGAAAAACAACGAATCCTCCGGTTCGAACCACTTTGTACGGCTGACCGTCCTTTATAGAGGTTTGATGGCGGTCCCCATTATTTGCAAAAAGACTGTAGAACCGGCGGAGGCAAAGCCACTCCTCCCCCAAGTCCAGCCACAGTCATTGCCCCCCATTTCGGCCTTCAGCGACGCCCCCCAAAGACGGTGATTCAGCGATGCTCCCCTTCAGCCAGAGTCAGAGGTAGATCTTACCATCTTTGTATTTACCGCGTTTTTCCACTTTGAATCGGAGAATGTTGCCGGCCGTATTAGCGGCGCTTCCCGACTATGCAGCTGCCCAAGATCTTGGGAGATCCGAAATATTGTTGTGGAGTTTTGATTTTCGGTCGGAAGTTCGATTTCTTGTTGGGTTAGCGTGTCTTGCTTGTTTAACTTTTTTGCATCTTTCTTGTTCGACGAAATGCTAAAGAGAGAGTGAATGAGCATAAGGTGTGAAGACAACTGAAAAGAGAAAGGTATGTGGCTGCTGCATCAATATCGTTTGTTTGCCCCCAAATTCACACATTCCTTTCGGCGCTGATCTTATTCTTTTCGCAACTTGGTTCAATTCTAATTGCTTTTGTAGCTAAAGGGGAGCTCTTGGAAAGTGCTTGGAGAATTTTATCTTAGTAGAAATATATGTGGAAGAATTCGGCATATGATTGGCGAATTTCTGTCTGCTTCATCCGTACAGTATCTTGAGTTTACACTCATTTATGAACTAAAGATAAGAAAAGGGTTGATTAACGTGAAACCATGGCTTGTGTATTGTTATGTCATACAGGTTCTGCCATATTGTACAGGTACCAAGAATTCACTAGTAATTCGCTTCTGCAGCTGAGTTTGCCATTGTTCGGATTTTTAGCTGACACTGATTGTTGGCATGCAGAAAAAGTACTATCATCAGTCAAAGCGCAAAGAGGATGCCAAGATTTCCGACGCTGCATTTTGGAACTTTTAATGGAAAGGTTAATAAATTGTTGCAGTTGCCTCTTCAAGCTTCCCCAGATTCAGTTTCCGTCTATGAGGAGAACATGAACAACGGGCCACCTCCGGAGCCTAAGCCTGATTCTGATCTTGAGCCTATCTTCAGTAAATGGAATCCACCTAGATATCTTTGGCGAGGCCTGTCGGTCTTCCTCTTAGCAGGCCAGGTGATAAGTCGTACATTAAAAGGAAAAGTACACTACCGCAACACCCTTCAACAGTTAGAGCGCGTTGGCCCTCGCTCTGTTGGGGTTTGTCTCTTAACTTCTGCTTTTGTGGGCATGGCTTTTACCATCCAATTTGTGAGGGAGTTCACAAGATTAGGTTTAAATCGTTCTGTAGGAGGGGTGTTGGCCTTAGCATTCTCACGGGAGCTCAGTCCAGTGGTCACAGCAGTTGTAGTGGCTGGGCGAATGGGCAGTGCATTTGCTGCTGAACTAGGGACCATGCAAGTTTCCGAACAAACAGATACATTACGGGTCCTTGGCGCCGACCCTGTCGACTACCTAGTCACCCCAAGAGTGATTGCTGCTAGTGTAGCACTACCAATTCTGACTCTTTTGTGTTTCTGTGTTGGGCTTGCTTCTAGTGCACTTCTCGCGGATGGAGTCTATGGTATTAGTATTAACATAATTCTGGATTCAGCTCGCAAGGCTTTGAGACCATGGGATATTGTTAGTGCTATGATCAAATCTTATGTCTTTGGGGCGCTTATTGCCGTTGTGAGTTGTGCATGGGGAGTGACAACTTTGGGTGGAGCCAAAGGGGTTGGGGATTCAACAACATCTGCAGTAGTCATATCGCTTGTAAGTATTTTCATTGCTGATTTTTTCCTTTCGTATTGTTTCTTTCAAGGTGCGGGGGATTCACTAAAATCTGCTATGGGTTAATAGTTGTCCTTTTTTCCGTTTTATAAAGTACTTTCGTGCTGCAATAAAAATTGCTACATTTTGTCAGATATAGTAATGTTTGCCTATAATTGAGTTCTGTTGTGTGTTTTACCTTCTGAAAGATATTGGTATGACTTTATGCTGTTTCACTATTTACTCTTATATTAGCATTTTATTCATTGAGAAACATTTTTTCTTAGTTTTATAGTTGTGTAGCGTCAAATTTTGTTGAACATTCAATTTTAGAAGTAGATGCTAATAGATGCCTTGGAATGAGGGGTTGAAGAATTGCATTCTGTACAAAGGCCTTCTCTTACACAATTCTGCTTTATATGTTTTATGTAACCGTACAGCACAATTTTTTTCGATATGCCAACGAGAACTACCTAACATCCATGTTGACTATAAGAGAAAATGCTATACTGTAAATCCTTAGTCTTATAAGGGCTACCTGAAATTTGTGATTTTGAATTTTGTGTCTTAAATCGCTAGCAAAGGAATGGCAGATTTGCTTTTTAGATTGTTTTTCTTTAAAAAGAAACCCACCTTGAAGGGTGGGGGGGTTAGGCATAGATGCCTACTAGTATATAATGTGTATAAGATAATAGAAGCAGTACAATGAAGGGGAGGGCAGAAGACCTGGCCCCTTTTAACAATAGAAGCCCAACATAAAAGCTACAAAAAAAGCAAAAAACAAGGCACTAAGAATACTAGTTAATTATGCGACTCCATACTCCAGCTCTATCTAGAGTGAACGGACCTCTAAGACGATGGAGGTTTAGATTGTTTTATGAGAAATTTCCATAGCTGGGAGAATAGCGAAATATTCCTCACTCCCTTGTTTTATGAGAAGTTTCCATAGCTGGTATAACCTGGTTTTTTTACCAAAATATCCTTAACAAATAAGATATCCTTGAGAAAATATCCTTACAATATCCTCAGTTATGTTATACAGTGGTCGCCTTTTTAGGCGGCTTTCTAGGCATTGGGGGAGGGCCCACGAATCAGAACCAATGAAAACCATGGTCACCTAGAAAGCCACCTGAAAAGGCGATTGGGTCATACATTTTTTCTCTATCAAAAGGAAGATCAAAGATGAGGAAGGAGAAATGAAGTGGAAATAGTAGCAGTTTTACAAATTTATCATCCCCGCTGACGTCGTCTAAAAAATTTTAGGACATCCCAAGGGGCGAAAGAGGCGAAAAAATACAGAACAACTCCAAGAGAATGGGTTAAAATGAAGAAGAAATGAATGAAATATGGATTTTTGAAGCTTGCCTTGCTATCACGTTTTTGAATATACGATTTAGAATAGTTAATGTTTCCAAATACATGATTTACAGTAGATCGTGTTGAAATCGTGTGCCCGAATACACAATTTGTAGTAAATCATTTGCTCGAATACACTATTTATAATAAATAGGGTGCTCGAACACAATTAACAAAAATTGTGTGCCTGAGTAGACAAATTTGTAGTAAATCATGTATATGAATGCCTGATACATTGTAAATCGTATATTTGAAGATTTAATAACAAGGTTAATTTTAAAAAATCATATCTCCCTTATTTCTTCTATTTTTCTTTTTGTGTTACTCTCTATTTTTCTCCTTTCCGGAGATGTCCTAACTTTCTTGACACATTGACTAGGGGAGATAACGAATTTATTCGAATAAATAATATATTATGAATTGTGTATTCGAAGTGTGTTCGAAGACACGATTACTGTAAATCGTATATTTTAAAAACAATTGTAGGGCAAACTTCAAAAATCAATAGTTCCCTCATTTCTGTTCTAATTTTGCCCATTATTTTTTATTTTTTTCCTCTTTCGCTTTTGAGGAAGTCTTAAAGTTGTTCTTGGGGTAACATTAAAAGGAGATGATAAATTTACAAAGTGGGAACATGTAGTAAGGCTGCTACTATTCCCATTTAATTTCTTCTCTTCTTACTTCCACATCTCTGATCTTTCTTTGGGGTGCATGGGGAGGGGGAATGAGGTCAGTGAGCCGAAGGGGCAATGGGGGAAGAGGGGTTTTGAAACCGTAACATCTCTTCGGTAACGCCTGTTGGTATGCACTGCATTTTAGTCCACAATCGGCTTTTAACCTCCTTAAACTGGGTTATGTTCCCCAGTTCTCGCAGGTGAGATAGAAATTTCTCTTGTTTTATCAACGTTTCACAGACAAAGGTGTTCCAGCAATTTGCGTTCCTTGAATTGGCCAAGGGAGCTGTGAATTCTGGTAATATGATTGGTTGACTTTTGCATTTTAGATTGTAGGTCATGCACTGTCCCGTGTAGGTGGGACCAATTGCGATTATAATGAAGATGTAGCTACTTGTGGCTGCCTGCCCTCTTTTTTCTTGATTTAGACCAAATTTGAAAATTTTAGCACTTAAATCTATAATCCAAATTGGTCTCACTGCTTTGGGATATGTAAAGTGAAGTGTGCACGTGACGATGATCCTTTTGTGTTAAATTTTTTGACAAAAAGAACCCAGAAAGGTTTATGGATTGAACAATCGATAAGATACAAGTCCAAGAAGTCTGCAACAAGAACAGTCGGATTTTTAAACTAACAATGAATAACTGTCCAATACAAAATTCGCCAGAGTATCAGCTACCATGTTTGCCTCTCAAAACATATGATAGCTGTAAGTCAAGAAGTAGCTGCTTGATGTGCAAAACGTGACCAAGCACTCGCCAGGGAAGTTGACGGTTAACGTTTAGAGTCAATGTGTTGCATGAGATTGAAATCTGACGGCCAGCGACACCTACGAGCATGCCGATGCACATGAGCGGGGTAACATACGATATAAATGGGACTCTCTCCTTATGGCATTTCACACAATATAAATCCACGTTCCTATATAAAACATTTTGATTTTGCATATTCCTCGGCATAGAAAACCGCCTTTCAATTTACCAGTAGGACCAAACAGCAAAGCTTTTCTGTTTTAAGAGTTCTGAAGTTGAAGGGATTAAATTGTTATCTATACGCATGTGAGAGAAATTTGTATGCGGATAATAAAGAGAGGAAGCAGGTGAAGATTAATTGATATGCATCACAAAGTGTACAAGTCGGCCAACTGTGAGCTTCTGCACAGCAACGCTCTTCCAATCATCCTTTTACATGTGGGGGTCTACTAGCTGATGTGTACTTGCTTTCAGAATCGGTAGTGTTTGGTAGGATGATGCGATGGGATGAAGAGTTCACCACCCAATGATTTAGCCACCCCACACCCCGTCTGAAAATACGCGGACGATGGCCGTCCACCGTCCGTATAAAGGGGGTGGGATGGCTAAACCATGGGGTGGCAACTACTCATCCCACTGCGATCTCATGGTTTGAGGAAGCCAACTGCTTAATTTCTTCATAGAGCCTTCTTCGGGAGTTTGCCTGGAAGTGAGGATCATTTGTGAGAACTTTTAGATTTAAGTATACAAAAAAACATTAGAAAGAAAAATTGTAAAAATTGTTTTTTTGTTGGAATCTTGAAAAGTGCTTCAAGGTTCATATATAGTTCAAATTATAGCTAGTTATAACCTTCACCAAACTTTCGGGTCACTAAATAGTGATGCTCTGTGTCAGCTCTTTCTTTCATGTTAATCACTTGTTTAATTGTGTTTTTATTAGAAGAATGCTGTCAAATCAGGCATTGCAATCGATAGTAGATCTTTTTTTTCTTTTTGGTTAGTCAGGGGTGTTCAAGTTGTTAGGATGCGACTAGAAAGGATAGGGCTACCAGCTTCTTAGAGGGACCATATCCCTCTGCCAGTACTCCAGGGCATGCACAAGGTCCACACATCATACCACTAGGTAAATCAGGATATAATCTCTCTAGATTTGATTTTTTATCTTCAAATATATCCTTCTCTTTGAATCTGGACACTCTATAGCAGGAAATGGATTAGTTAAATGTACACAGCCCAAGATTCAAATTAGTCCACAACTGATGAAACCAATTGCCTAGGTACTTGTAACTTCATGCTATACATCCACATCAAAAGTTAATTGAACTATATTCTGTACTAAATTGATGACCCGAAGATATTTACTCCTCTGTAATTATACGTTATTCAAAATGTTAATCAAGTCAAAGGCTCAGAAATACTGCCTACAATGACTACTGAAGGGAAGCAGTTTGACATTAGAAACTTAGGAAAAACAATAAATGAGCAACACGAGTATTCTTACTTGCCCTCTGAAGTCAAAAGTCACTCCATTCACAAGTCTTCCACCACAATTCCGAACCATCCCTGCTAGCCATGAGCTGGACGACCTTGATGGGCTTCACGGGCTCATTAAAAGCTCATCACCTTCCAATCTATCTCTATTTGATCCCGTCTATAAAAGCCTCTCCTATACTCTCCTACGACATATTAAACCATTTCCACTCTCATAGATTCCACACCACCACACTTCCCATACTTGTAAATGGCTACCACTCTCCTTTCTATTAGCTTAGCTTCATTCTTCCTCTTGCTCCTCATTCTCGGCCCCGGAACAGCTACATTGGCCAATGCTGGCCGGAATTTGACTTCAAGAGTGGTCGCGAGAACGAGACCATCGGAACTGGCAAGATCTTCCGACGCCTACATGACATTGAGGAGCCGTGGTCAGCGAACTAGGAGGCATGTGTTCCGCAGTCGTGAGATAAGGAACTGCATGCCCAAAGGCTTTCGAGCGCCACCATCGGCTCCAAGTCGGTACGTGAACTACAACACTCTAGGCGGTCATTTTCCGTGTGGTGGTGTAGCCATGCGACATCACTAGGTACAATGAGGACCATCAATCCGGCCATGACACATATATACATTGTGCGACGTTTGAACTTGTAGGGGTTTTTTCTTTTTTGTTGATGTCTGTGAGACATGATAGAGAAGATTGAGAAGTACGTGTTCTATATTGTAGAGACATGTTTGTTAATTGATTAATTATAAGCACTTACAAAGAATTAATAAATGAAACATGGTGTCATCTCTCTCTCTCTCTCTGGTTTTAGTGTGAGTGGGATTAATCAACCATTTAAAAAACATTTATCAATCTTCATGTTATGAAAAAGGGCCAAAATCCAAAAAAAATGAATAAGTTTAATAACAAAATTTAGTGATTTTCATTGACTTATCCTATCGAATTTCCCTCTGGTCGTTGACACTATAAAGGATAAGAGAGAGCCTATTATGTCAAGACAGTTGATTGTATATGCAGAATGGAGTGCATATCCAACAAGCAATGGTGATGACATGAGGACGATGAATAATGCAGGGAAAATCATTATCTATTCTGTTGATTAAAGCTTATAATTCTTTCCTCATAAGTCATAAGTTACTCGAAAAGCCTATATACTTCTGGTAGACAGAGGAGCCTTGGATCATGTTTTCTAACGCCAACATTCCATTATATTCTCGCACCAAACTTGTCCAGCAGAAGATTGAATTAAAATGAAGTTGAATTTATAATAAGTAACTAATATTCTTACAACTTCAGTAGCCATAACGTGGATGGGCTCTAAAATTAATACCCTCCTATTTTCGAGAAATGAAAGATTTACTGTCACGGCCCGGGTTTTAAAAACCATTTTTAAATCAGAGTGGTAGCGGAAAACTCGAGGATTGTTCCTCTAAGTGGTAAATCATTGGCTGAAAAATTTTCGACTAAGCATCTAGGCCGTGATAACTGGGGTTCACAAATATGGATACAAAACCATATATACATATAATAATACAAGATGCAAAGTCGATTAAACCAAAGCAAGTCTTCTAGTGCAAGTCTGTCATCCATCTCAAAATAAACTAGAAATAGTTGGCGCTCACGCCTTACACAGAGTCTAGAACAAACCTGGGAAAGGAGATTTGTTAAGAAATCTGAACGTCCTCACCACCAGGCTCCCAAGTGCCACGTGAAATCAATCTTCCACAACAGCACCTACATCACATAAGGATGCTGAGTATAAAAATACTCAGTGGGATACCATAACAATCATCAACATTACAACAAATTAGGATTTGCATTAACATATTATGCAACCTATTACAAGATTCCACTTGAATCTTTTATTAATCTTTCAAGCAAGTCTTTTATTGCTTCCCAAGTTCAAGTTCAATAATTAAGTCTTTGTCCCGTAGACAGACTCACTGAATGTCATACCTACACGACAGACAGCACGAAAACACCGTGACTATCACTCCGGTTAATACCGGTAATCACGGCATGCCCTGAATTTCTCAAGGGTGACTGCCTCGCCCATTCCTTACCTTAAAAGGTATGACCGTCGGAAGGGTCTGGCTCCACATCAGCTCCTAGACTCGATGTGGGTCGGGGAACGCAGCCTTCTAGGATGCTAACGTCTCTAATGTTGTGCACAGTAAACCACCTGGCAACCAAAGCTCAGGATGTGTGGCTCTCTCTAAAATCCATAGAGAATAAGCACGCTCTCTCTAAAATCCATAGAGAAGAGGTAACAGCTTAAGCCTGGCCAATAAAATATGTAATACTCTCTCTAAAATCCATAGAAAGATGCAAACATGGCCAAAATAATATATCATGGTTCTCTCTAAAATCCATAGAGAGATATAACAGCTTAAGCTTGGCTAATAGACGTTGGTCCTTATTAGGTACCATGACACAGAGCTTCCACTAGTCGGAAGATGTGAATGCTCTCTAAAATCCATAGAGAGATACATACGGCAGAGCTTCCACCAGTCGGAAGATGCAACATCACCCCAATCTATTCCTTGTGATCCTTAATAGGTATCACAGTATTACTAGTATGGAACCATAATATACCATTCACAACTGTTGGCTTAATAGCTCAACAG
Source organism: Houttuynia cordata (assembly GCA_039654745.1). Classification (NCBI taxonomy): domain Eukaryota; kingdom Viridiplantae; phylum Streptophyta; class Magnoliopsida; order Piperales; family Saururaceae; genus Houttuynia; species Houttuynia cordata. The sequence goes on from CM077504.1 coordinate 13,636,802, forward strand.
ATAGCCTGACCTGTGACTTAATAGTCATTCGATCGCTTGATCGGAAGTCACTCACACTCATACACTAACTCCCATCACAAGGGCATTTTAGTCTTTATCTTGATTAGGTTCTTCCCAATCCTCAAGCTCAGCCCTCAAGTCATCATTTTATTATCTTTCATAAAATGATTATGTCTCTAAACCATCTAGGTTTATTAGTCGGGTTTTTCTTATCATTTAAGTCCTTTGCTATCAGTTAGCATAACATAAGGGACTAATGCCCTTAATACTATAACATCACACACATACCAATTAGAGCTTGAAATTATTTATTAAACAGCCCAAAATTACTAAAAAGAGCCTATGTACTATACTGCATTCAATTACACAGGCAGTCAGGCTTCACCGTCAGGTGTGGCCAATTTTAACGGTCGGTTGAGGTCCACCGGCAGTTCAAAATCTAAACCGGCTTATGAACCGGGTTTATTATTGAACCGGGTTCGATTTATATCTGGACCGAACCGGGTTCGGTCTACCTAAACCGGTTTATTTATTGGACTGGGTTCGGTCTAATCATGGACCGAACCGGGTTTGGTTTAACTATTACCGAACCGGGTTCCGGTTCGGTTTATCGATCCGGTCCGGCCAAACCTGGACCGAACCGGTCGTCTTCCCAAGGAAGATGACCAGTCGGTCGCCTTTTGTTCACTCGAGGGTGGCGGCCGACACAACCGCCGTCGTCGGGCCGCCACCGCCCAGCCGGTGCCGCCCTCTCCTCTCCTCTCCTCCACTGATCGTCAGGCCATAGTCCGGCCGGATTCGGGGAGGGAGATGGAAAATGGCTGCAGCAAAAAGCTGCTGCCTTTTTGCTTCTTCCATCGTGGCCGGCGGCCTGGCGGAGGTCGATTCGACCCCCGTCGACTCGCCGTCGGCCCCTTACCTCCTCCTTCGACGTTCCCATCACTTCCCTCGATGAAGGACCCAAAAAAAATCAAATCTTTACGGAAGAGGTATGGTATCCTACCTTGCATGAGGCCGATTCGCCGTCCAACGGAGGTGGTTGAGGTCGTCGAGCTCGCCGAAGTCGCCGTCGCTGCCCGAAGCTACTGATGTAAATTTTAATATAATACTCGCAAGCGCACGAATCTCATGCAGAATAGTGGCTACGAGGTCGATCCCTCAGAGACTTAGTAAGATATTCAACCTAATTCTAGAGTATGTAGCAAGCAGTAATAAAATGTAAAGTTCTAATTTTTATTTTCTTTTTAAGCAATCAATTGTTCAACTAAACTAAAAACACAGAAATTAACCAAACAAAAGATAAATTAATAAAGAAAAATCCTGTTTGCTGTTTTCAGTCTGTCTTGCTTCTCTGTCCTGCCTTGCTCTCTCCGTCCTGCTTTGCTCTATCCTCCACCTTCAGCAACAGTCTCTCAACTGCACGCCTCAACCGATCTGCTCTTTCTCTCGAATAGAACAGACAGTCCCCAATTCCAGCCAAAGCAAAGCATCCCCGAAATCAGATCAACGCTACCCCTCTCTCGAGCAAGTAACACTTCTGCTTTTCTCTCTCGAGCAAAAGCAGCTTTATTTCCTCTCTAGCAGACAATTCCCTTATCGCACGAACAGAACACCTCCAGCAATCCTCGTTCTCCTTCTTTCTGCCGTTACGAACTGCACCGTCAACCACCCAGCCAGAACAGAACAACAGAACAGTCTCTTCTTCCTTTCTGCACAGCCCAGTCGGCCTCAAGCCAGTCGGCCAGAACAGAGCCGAGAAACACCAGAGCCACTCCTCTCTCTGCTCTGCCTCTCTACAAAGCAGCCACCACAACAGTTCCCCTTCTCACCCCGTCTGCACAACCAGAACCAGAACAACGCAGCACAACTCCGGACAGCAGAGCACCACTTCTCCTCCTGCCCAGCCGACCCTCTTCCACAGACAGACAGCCGACCCTCTATCTCTCGACATATCCGCCTCAGTACAGTTCCTCTCTCTCCCGATTCCCGCCGCCTCCTCGACAGAACCCCTCAAAACAGAGCAGCAGAAAAAAAACGAGTTTTTTTTCCTTTCAAAACAGTCCCCCCTCCAATCCACCACGGCCTCCTCCTTTATAACATCCCGGACATCCCTAATTTCCTTCCCAATCGACGAACTTTCCATTCGAAGAACACCTCTGATCTTTCCAATTTGGACTTCCCAATCGCGGCCCTTTTTTTTCCTTTTTCTGTTTACACCGGACTTTTCTCCGTCGCCGGCTTCTTTTCCACCGCCGTCATCCGCCATGCTCGTCAGCCTCGCCGCCGTGATCGCCGGCACATGACCCACCGCCTCTGGCCGCCGGATTTCACTTCGCCGTCGTCTCCCTCCACTCGAGCAGAGCCTCCAAGCGAGGCTCTGTTCTTTTGTTTCAGGCGCCCGAGCCATCGGGCTCGGGTTGGTTCTTCTTTTTTTTTTTTTTTTTTTCCGGACCAAACCGCTGAACAACTGAACCGGTCAGTTCCTTTTGTTTCTTTTGATGGAGTTAAAACCCGTCGTAACAATCACGTCCGTCGGATCTTCAATATCTTCACATGAGCTGTTTGACGCGTTCCACATGCGGCGATCTGATTTAGAGTTCTAAAGCCTACATAAATAAAAATAAATCGTAATTAGACGCATAATAAAACATGAATCTATTAAAACCAATTAATGCATCTAAATAACTAAATTAAGCGCGTTTATTCATTAAACTCCTAATTATTCACTTAACACAGATAGACATTAATTATCCTTACTTTAACTAAAAATACGACTAACAAATAGGTAGAAAGGCATATAAAAATGTGTATATTTTGCATATATCAGCTACCCTCCCCCTGCTGCTCCTCTCCTCTCCCTCGGCTCCCCCTCTGCTTCTCTCTTAAACCGCCGCCGGAGATAGCCGAGGTCGCCGGACGCTGGAGGTTCGCCGGAAATCGCCCCTACTCCTGCCGACCTGGAGTTCCTCCAAGGTGAAGAACACCACTGGGGATAAGGAAATGGCTGCTGATGTCGAACCCCCTCCTCGCCGGAGGTTGCAGGAAATTGTCGAAGTTCGTCAAGGAGTTCTCTCTTCGGTCTGCTCTGCCCAGCACTTCAGCCCCTTTTCTTCAAACGCCTCAGCCACCTGTTAATCACTCTCCCTGCACCAGGCCATTCCAGTCAGCCAAGTGTTACATTTACTTGTCTACTTTTTTTTTTCTCTCTTCTTGCATGCAACTCTTACTCTGTAATCTCTCTTGCGCTTTAATGAGATAGAAGAACCCTCCTTGGACGACATCTAGGGTCTGATTGGGTTTCTCAAATGAACTGTTCCCTCTGTCCCACTAATTCAGATAGTCTTTAAACATGAACTGAAATAAATATAATTTGAAAAACTGAATGAGGCTATTAATGTTGGACGAAGGGAGTAAAAAAGAATAGTTCATTTTTGAGAAACTAAAATGGGAATAAATGAGGGAAGCAGGGACTTCATTACTAATTCATGCTGCTATATATTTGAAGGCTACATGCTGCTTCTCTCATGTTTGATCCTCAATGAATTTGTAACAATAAAGTGGAGAGACACCTCCCGAGTCATAGACTCAATATAGTATATAATTTTTTTGGGTAAAGATGCTCAATTATCCAAAAACAAAAGTCAAATTCATACACAGCCTTCAACAAGTAAAAGCTACTCATAATATATTGACATCTGAATCAACAGAAGCCATTCCCATGAGATAATGGCTGGCTAGATATGTAGCATGACCTGTCATCCCTTACCAAGATAAAGGAGCCCTTAATTTGTGAAACCTTTCAACTGAAGGATATGAATGAATCTTTTTATTATAAACATTTCAGTCCAATTAGAGAAGTGAAATAAAAACTTTCCGAGGATACAATAAGGAAGTTAACAAGATTGACATTTGAAATATGGTCCATGACTATATGAAAAAAAAGGTTCATGACCTACTGTTCATGTATCAACTCATATATGCATACTCTTTGGTAAGCTATATCTGTTGACTTAATTTCACCTCAATTACCATCGATAATTGTTACCATCGATAATTGATCAATGGAAGTAGATCCCTTAATTGAGATTAAACTGAGAATTAAAAAGCAACCTAAATGAAGTTAATTATGCAATCATGGGAAAGTGCTTTGAGATTGTGTTTTAAATTGGCCATCAAGATAATTGCTAATGAATTATTAAGATTGCATTGATGCTTATTGTAGACTTCAGCCATTTCAGCCAATCAATCACACAAACATTGACTCAAAGACTTGATTCGTTCACACCTTGAGGGACATAGTTTTGACAAACAAATATAACCAATTTATGACCATGTTCCTAAACATGTTCTTACGGCTCTCTTTCTCTCTCTCAATCAACTGCTCAGCCTGTATAATCATATGAGGGATCAAGTACAACAAAGTAATAGAGTAGAATGATATATCATTTCTAAGAAAACAAAATGCTACAGAAAAGCCCTTCAAGCACGCTTTAATTTATCGAAGAATCCTTCAGACTTGGAGGGATTCTGATTTATGCTCACATATATAAGCTCTTACAAGGGTAACCATCCATTTTTCTTTCTTGTTCACCATCCATGGTGAACTGTGCATCACTTTACACATGGTTTGGAGTGGCATTGGGTGGTGTTGGTGCCGAGGCAACTCGCCGTCCCCTCTCCGACCGGCTGTTCTCGGCAAACTTGATGCTTCCCTGGTGAAGCCCTTTCTGCTTTTCCTCCTCAGTCCACTCTGATCCATAGTAGTGCTCCTCACTGGACTTGACTACATCACTAGAGGGGGGCAAGAACATGCTTCCCCACTGAGGGAAGTGCACCAAAGTGACAGGCATTGTGCAAGCAACAATCATCACTCCCATAAGGGAGATTCCGGTAGCCGTGGAGTACTTGGAGCTGGTGAAGAAGAGGAGCTGGGTAAGGCCGGAGCCAAAGTTCCCGCCTGCTCCCGTCAATCCGGAGATCACACCAAGAGATCGGCGGGAGATGAATGGAATGATGCCGAATGTGGCACCACAAGCGGCTTGAGCGCAAATAGAGAAGAGCACCATAGCGAAGACGGAGACGGGAAGGCTATCGGCGCGGCCAAGCCAAATGCAAAAGGCACCTCCCAGAGTTTGGAGGATCCAAAGGTTCCAGAGCCTGGCTCTCATTCCGTACCACCGCGCGCCAAGGTCCGACAAGTAGCCTCCGAGGGGGCGGGCAAAGAAATTAGCCATTCCGAAGGAGGCGGCGATGATTCCGGCTGTGTGCAGCTTTAGATCAAATCTGTGGACAAGTATGAACACTATGGTCATGCTAAATAATGCTAAGAGGTAGATGGGAATGGTATAAACAGGAGATGAGGAAACAGTGAGTTGAACCTGTCAAAGAAGTATTCAGCTACGACATTGTCTGTTGAAAGCTCCACACCCATTGAGTATCCATAGAGGAGGACGAAGACCCAGGTTCTGTAATTTGTGATAGCGTACCACAACACCTGCCACAGAGTGTAGGATACATGAGTAGAGGGAACCAACTCGTGTTTATTTTACTTTCGAATCACAAAAAAATTTCTAACCAAATATCTTATACTACTAAAATTAATCATCAAAATCCATATTCATTTGTCCCACTTTAAACGTCCTCTACAGTTTTCCATTATGAACTCAAATTAATCAGTTCATATTCAATGAACAAAGGACTAGAATTTGACCCCCACATCTGAATTCTAGCCTTCTACTAGGAAAAAGTTGTTCCCACCACCTTCATGTGTCATTAGTCCAAGTAAAGGGCTAGGACAATATGTAAAGGGATGAGTAGTTCACCACCCCGCGGTCAAGCCAGGTGGGTTAGCTAAAACGTGGGGCGGTGAACTAACTACTCATGATCCTTTATAAAAAGTCCCATTACTATGCGCCTAGGCTCACATGCTTCGCGGGGCATTTTGATTTGACGGCATAGGCCGTCCGCCTTCTGTATAATGTGTACCATCGGATCTCAATCCGACAAGTCTCCATGTGCAACATATTAAGTTTTTCCTATTTGTAAAACGAAAAACAAAAGTCTATGAAATGTAAAGTAGTCGAACCAAATGAAGAAGCTTACATTGGAGAACTTGTCTTTGGCAACGTTGCCCTTTTTTTGGAGGCTGGCCAAGTTCCCATCCGGCAAGTCCTGGCCTAGGGTGAGCACCAAGACGCCCATGACTACGTGCATGAGCCCTGGTACAAAGAATGCAATGCGCCATGCTGTGAAGGGCGTGGCACCGGCCTTCCTAATCAATTCATACAGCAAAGGCATGAGAAGCTGGGTTGCACCACCTCCCATGTTCCCCCATCCTGCCGCAGTCCCATTCACTAGCCCTATGATCTTGCTATTAAACATTGTGCTCATCCAGTACTGGCACGATACGAAGGTCGCCAACGAGAATCCGATCATGAACCGCACAGTGACATATCCGGCGGCCGACGATGTGAGTGACATGCAGAAGACGGTCGGCGCAGAGAGCATTATGAGGAAGGCGCATCCATAACGCGGGCCTAGGAGGTCGCAGACGGCCCCCATGACCAGCCTGGAGAAGATGCTGCCAGAGACGGAGGCAATGCCGGCATTACCAATGTCGCCCTTCTTCAGATTGAGATTATCGCGGATGATGGGGACCAGTGGCGCTGCCGCGAAGGTGGAGACAAAGCAGGTGAAGAAGGAGATCCATGAGAGGTGGAATGTCCTCATGTGAGGATTGGCCAAGGAGAAGAGCTTGAACACTTTGGCCTTGTGCTCCGAGTCAACCGGCAGGTCGAACTTGGCCGTCGTGTCTGTAGGCACTGTCGGCGAGGTCACTGAGAAGGCGTAGCTCTGCTCCTTGCCCGTCACTCCGTGCATGGAGCTGCCTGGTTCTCCCACTATGTCCTCCATTGATTGCTCCCACTAGATTACCTCACCTTCTATTGAAGTACCATAATTGAAAAAAACAAGAAGAGATCAGAAGCAATCACAAACAAAATCTCATAGAAAAAAATCAGATGATTACAGAACTAGTTACCTAAGATAGTGAAGAGACACTGCAAGTTGGATGAATGTGTATAGATACGAGGTGACAAACTCCAAGATGAGTGGACAGGGGAGAGGAGAGAGATCAACTTGTGATAAAAAGAAGGATTGATGGATTTATGAGGAAAATAGCCGTGGGAAGGAGTGTATATATAAGGTTGTTGCGTTGACATTGTGGGGGGACTCTACGGGATGCCCAATGGTTAACGTTTGTGCATAAGAGAGGTTGGTCCACTCCGCCGCATCTCATACTTGTAATGGGAAGGACCCGCTGCATATTCCAAGGGATCACAATGAATAGTGAAAGTGAGGTCCCCACATTCTGCACCAATCTATATGTGTTGACATGAAATTTTAAGTGCATGCGCATGATGCTTACAGACTCCAGACCACTTGATTCTTAAATATAAGGAATTTAATTAAATTACTGAAACGGACAATTAGAAATTTCTTATAATGGCTGCTATTCTTGAATTCTAGTGCATGCCATTATTTTTGTTTCTTTGGCAATTATTCTATTTAGATAACTTTTCGTTATTTGACGAGTTCTTTAGTTCTTTAACCATCTCTTCTACAGTCCTACTAGATGTTCCCAAATGTTGTCGTTTACTTTTTTGTTTACATAGGATGTGGCTGAAGTTGGCTCTTTCCTGGCATGATTTCAAAGTCGAGGACTCTACGGGTAGTTACTAATTTAAACAATATTCGGCAAAAGTATGATACTATTATTTTGTAAAACAAATTCAGGATCAAGTAGGTTTAAGATCATATACATTTAGAAGATCACATGAATTTAGAAATCGGTAGCTTAATCAATTAAATGATAATGTAGAGTCATTCCTATATACTGTACGTAGAATCGTGACATTGAACGACTCAAATGCTAATTTTGAATTTATCTGCTATATGACGGCTTTAGTTTCCATTGTTTGTCTGCCTGATACCAAAGTCTCTCTCTTTTAGAAGGTGCTTTTTGGAATGTCCTACATGGACTTGGAGTTACATCAAATGAGAGTAAGTGTTATCTTTTTATTAGGAAACTTAGAGGTGATAGTGAGTATGGCTTTTGTAGAAATACAAACGACCGCTATTGTAATTCTTATAGGCTTGAAAGGATATATATATATATATATATATATAGGGAAAAGTTTATATGAGATCGCTCTCATATTGCTTATATGAGGCCACTTTGAATCATAGCCGTTGGATCTTGATCTGACGGTTACAAATATCCATAATGATCTCACCCACTCCTTGATGTGACACACTCACCTACCCACTGATTTGATATCCACCATCCGATTAAAATCTAACGGTAATAAAGATTGGCCTCATGCTCCTTATATGAGAACGATCTCATGTAAACTCATCTCATATATATATATATATTTGCTATGTAGTTTTATAAATGTCAATTTATATGAATGATACTTTGTTGATGGGCAATGACCTTAATATATGTTAATCAGCCTTAAGGAATGACTCTCAGGCCCCGTTTGAGATCGATAAGTGGCTTGTCTATATCCTAAGTAATTGGCATTCGAAGACATTTTAGGTGTTGTTGATTAGAAGACCCGTTATTTCTCCATCGACAAAGGGAAATTCTTGTCCTAGCTAGAAGATGACACTCTCCATTGATTAGGAAAGATAAAAGATGTGATAGGTAGTTTAATAAATGTAAGGCCTACAAAAATGTAAGTATTTGAATTGTGCATTAAAATTCAATTCGACAAGAAGCCCATGACAAGTGAGTTGTCACTGGAGGGCTAATCATAGGTTACATAGTGAAATCCGGAAAGGATTCTTTCATGCTTATCATAATGGAAAGGTATAAATATGTGACTAACTGATTTACATATGAAATCTACATTTTATTAGCTCCTAAACTTATATTTATGTTAATGTTTGATTAGATTTAGTGATACTTTAATGTAGTTTTTTGTTTTTGTTGGAAAATAAGGGTAAGATGCAGAAATGTGGTGAAAAGTGACTCTAATGTTTGAATCTTCATAACTCAGTGTGCATATCTCTAATTGGACTGATTCAAGTTTCATGTTAAATTTCAAGAAGTCAGCTTTCCAATACAATTCAAAGTTTGGAGCGAAAAGTTACGACCATTAGAAAATTGTACTGTAGGAAGAAACTGAGGTAGCGATCGATCAACCCGTATTGGCGATCAATCGCCGTGTGCGCAAAAGTGAGTTTTGACCTATTTTGACTCGAATTTGGAAGGGGTCTTTTGTGTTTTCTTCCCAACCTTATAAATAGGCCTTAAAGAGAATGTATTGGGCATTAGAGAACCTATTTTGGAGGCTAGAGCAAATGAGAGAAGAAGAAGAAGATGACAAAGAACTTGATGGTGATTTCTTCCCCAATGCAAGGCTAAACTCCTTTCCAAGGCGTAGATGAAGCCTAATAGACAGGTTGTATAATCTCTTTTCTCTCATATTATGTTTTACTCTAGTTGGTGTATGACTCTTTATTATGCAATTAAAGTTAAGTCATTGAAGTTTATTCTTTGTACTCGAGAGAGACAAGAGTGAATTAATTGGATTTTATTATAAAAGAACACTTGCGTGTCCGAGAGGAACGTGAGTAATTAGAAGTGTCATATATTAATAAAGATTCATTAGTTTATACTCGAGAGAGATAGATCACAGTTCCATGTGCTTAATTGATTTATGTGTTACGTCCGAGAGGAGAGCACTATATTTTGAATTGACAAGTGTATGTCCGAGAGGAATATGCTAGCCAATTAGGAATTTATTTCAAAGAGAGAGAGGGACGATACATTAGATTATTGTGGTGGATTCGAAGCCTTGGTATTTTCTATATTGATTTAATCTCAGCTTAGTTTAGTTAAAGTTCCTTGCTTTCCTTAGATTAATTAAAAACTATAACTTTTCTCTTGAGTTTGGTAAAATATTCACCCGTCCCTGAGGTTTGACAACCCTTTAATACTCGCCATAGTACAATTGCCTTGTGCGCTTACAAGAGTTTAATTTTAAACAATCACTAACCCTTTCTAATGCACGTTTTGGATGCCCTAAACTAAGAGAACTCAAAGGAGGCTAGGGTTTTGGAAAGAGAAGAAAGAGAAATGAGGATTCGACTTGGAGTCGCTTAGATATGAGGTTGAAAGTTAAATTACCTAATAGTAGAGTTGATATCCCTTGTGATTGGCTTGGGTATCATTTATATGATATGTGATTTTGCTGCAAGTTTGAAGTGTCACATGATTCTTGTTGGTTTTACATGTATTAAGATTTATTGCATGCATAATATTATAGATTGATTGTATTTCTTAATTATTTTGACATGCCATGAGAATGACCTGTTAGTATGCACTCCGATCAAGGGAGAGCAAGGTAAGTCTCATTTGCTCAAAATATGTGATATTGATGATTGATATATGCAAAATATACACATTTTTATATGCCTTTCTACCTATATGTTAGTCGTAATTTCAGTTAAAATAAAGATAATTAATGGTTATTAGTGTTAAGTGAATAATTTGGAGTTTAGTAAATAAATGCGCTTAATTGAGTTATTTAGATGCATTAATAGATTTATATTTTATTATGCGTCTAATTACGATTTAATTTTATTTATGCAGGCTTTAGAGCTCTAGATTCAGATCACCAAAAGCAAATGCACGTCAATCAGTTTATGTGAAGAGGTTGAAGATCCAACGGGCGCGGTTGCTACGATGGGTTTTAACCCAATAAAAGAAAAAAAAGGAGAAGAACCGAACCGGTTCAATAGTTTGGTTTGGCTAGGAAATAAAATAATAAAAAATAAAGGCCCGAGCTGATGGCTCGGGCGTTACCCAGAACTAAGCAGAAGCTCTGCTCGAGATGCTCGATCGCTGGCAAACGGTAGGTGGCCAAGGCGATGGGTCAGGGCGGCCGATGGTGGAGAAGACGCTGGTGGTGAGGTCGACGACGGCGACTCAACAGCGGACAGAGGAGCTCGATTGTGAGGAGGCTATGGCGACCGAAGTAGAATAGAACAGAGCACGTCGATGGGGACGACAAGGCCATGGACAATGGGTCTCGATGGTGATTCTGGGTTTTACGGCGAAATACGGCGACGATTGCTGCCAATGGGTCTCGACTGTGGCGAATGCGGCAAATGGGCGACGGTTCTGGCTTGATTTGGAAGGGTAGAAGGATGGAAAGCTCCTGCTTTGGATGGTATTGAATATGGAAAATTGCAGATTGCTGGCTGGGATTGATGTGGTTTTAATAAGGAAAATTGATGCTTTCAGAAAGGGGGACTCGTCTATAAGAGCGGCTATGTGCTGTGGGTCTTCTGTCTGTTCAGAGGTTTTGGTGGCGGCTGGCTGCTCTGTCGAGAGGCAGTGAAGGGAGAAAAAGGGACCGACTTGCAGTCCCTATAAGAACAGGGGAGAGTCGAGCTTGGGAGGAGGAGAACTGTTTGGCTGGCAGCTCTGTTCTGTTCTGGGAGGCTGGCTGCTGGCAGGAATCAGAGAGGATTTACGGCTGGTGACAAGGTGGTGTTGCTTTGCTCGAGAGAGAAGAGAAACAAGGCAAGCCTGAACTGCTACTTTGTTTCTGTTCGTAAGAGGAGGATAAGAACTTTTGCCCAAGAGGGAGGAACTGATCTGCTCGTGCTGAGAAGAGGTCTGCTGGAAAGGGAGAAAAGTTGCTTTTGCTCGAGAGAGAAAAGCAAAAGTGTTACTTGCTCGAGAGAGGGGTAGCATAGCGGTGGTTTCGGGAAAGCTTTGCTTTGGATGAGAAGGGGGACTATTATGCTCTGTTCGAGAGAAAGAGCAGAACGGTTGAGGCGTGCAGTCGAGAGACTGTTGCAAAAGGTAGAGGAGAGAGCAAAGCAGGACAGGATTGCAGACGGACTGAAAGCAGAGAACAGGCTTTTTCTTTCTTATATCCTTTGTTTAGTCAATTTCTGTGTATTAGGTTTAGAAGATCTAATTGATTGATTATAAATTAAAAATTAGAACTTTTTATTTCATTGCTGCTTGTTACATGCTCTTAGAATTAGGTTGAATATCTTACTAAGTCTTTGAGGGATCGACCTCGTAGCCATTATTTTGCATTAGATTCGTGCACTTGCGAGTATTATATTAAAATTTACATCAATGATGGATGATCATATGGAATGTATATACATGGAAATTGAATGTAACACCCAAAAAATCGGTATGCTTACTAAAACTAATATTTTAGGAGATTGAGCTAAACTGAGAATTTTTTATGCCTTTTTAGATTATTTTTGTTACATTTTGCTAATATATTAAAGAGCGCAAAGAAGGCTTTCCAACATCACTGACGGTGTGCAATTCGGAGTTCGGAGTAAAAAGTTATGCTAGTTTAAATTTTGGTATGCGATCGATTGCCAGGATACGCGATTGATCAGGACAGATACGCAATCGATTACCTTTGGCATCAATTGATAATTTTTACTAGAATTTAGTGATTTAAGGCGGCAGCGATCGATCACCGTGGGCGACGATCAATCGTAAGTACTGTTATATCGCGGATTTACGTCAAGAATGATCGCTTGTGGTTGCAATCGATCGCGCCGACAGAAACTGAATACGAAAGTTGCGTATTTTTAGAGGGTTTTCATTGGAAAAGGATACCAAAACCTAACCAAACTTGGAGTGCACATCCATAAGAAGATATTGGAGTATTCCTCTTGGAGGAAGAGACCATGATAAGGAAGGAGCTGCTTAAGAGGAGAGACCCTAAACTCTATATAAACACATGAGAGGGGATGTGTTGTGCTATTCATGCCAAAACCCTAGCCTTAGAGTGTCTTGTGCTTTTCTCTTTTTCTTTCCAAGTTCACCCTTTTTTTAAGCCTCTTCTTGACTTGAGTTTTCATCTAAAGCTTGGAGCGGAGGCATTGTTGTGAAGCAAAGGAGGCGAACGACGCGTAAAGGGCGAGACTTTTGTGAAATAAAGAGTAAGATGGTTTTTTCCCTTCTTTTTCTTTTCTATATGATATATAAGTGCTCTCAATCATTCTTATGATATATATTGTTTTGATCGATTTGAGTTTGATGATTCATGATTCTATATGCTATTCATATTGCGATATGCTCTTTTATACTTTCATGCTAGTCTCTAGATGGGAATAATGTCCAAGTTTGTTGCTTTATTAATCCTATTGATGTTGAAAGTTCTGATCTTGTTCTGTTATTCATTAGTCACTTTGGTTCTAGTGGTCATATCTGTTGTCTTGTATTAAAAATTCTTGTTATAAGGGGTTAGTTATCTAAGGCTGTTATATAAGATATGAAACATGATAAAGGTGTGCAATTAAGTAATTTCAGCACATTTTTGGATCTATAATAAGCCTAGGAAGGGAGTAAATAAGTCGGATAATACTTTGTTCACATTAATAATGTGTGGTTATATGAAATACTGAAGTATAATTAAGAATCTTAATCATGGATAGAACTGTTTCTATGTCGACAATCAATAATAAATAAATCATAACTAATTACAGGAAAATCGGAAAAACATAAAGTCAGCGGGGTTAGAAACTAAATGCATAAGGTATTTACATTAAAAATTTCAAAGTCTAAGTCTTACTGTTCCAAGTAAGGGAGCAGTCAGAACGGAATTGTTTTGCATGAGTCAATGTTTTGCAATCAGGGTGAAAATACTAATACTTAAATAACACTATGTGATATTGCATGAGACGAATTAAAGTATCATTACTGATTATTACACTATTGATTATGGATTATCATAGTAAGGTTGATTAAGTAAAAAGATTAATCATATGGGGGTAAGACTAAGTGAGCAAGTGAACCAAGATTTCTGTTTTCAGATAAGCTTTTGTGTCATTTTGAAGTTCCACTTGGAAATCAAATCATCAAAGATCTATTCTCAATTCTTGACTTTGGATATATATATATATATATATATATATATATATATATTATAAGCCTAATTGATTTAAGGAATGTTCCTATCTAGGGCTGTGCAAGAAAGTATGTGTTCAAGATATTTTAATATTGATCTATACTCCTATGGTGAGTCTGTTGATATCTGAGATATGTAAATTCTATGTTACTTCTGAAATGAGTCATGTTCAGATGAGAGACCCTGATGTTCTATTCGTACTCGTTGAATGAGTTATTGTGGTAAAAATTACCCTTATTGTCAGAAAGTTGAGACCTCTGTCGTTGTTAAATCATTGTCCAGTTTGACATTGACCTATTTCTCCACTAAGAGTGCTTCTGAAGATCTCTCCGGGTGGAATTATAATATGCTCACGAGCCATTGCTAGATCCATGGTGATCTCCGATATTTATGGAACATAGTTTCCTTATTGCCCGAAGGGAGGCACATTATGATATTACGGAAGGTCTGTAGTTTCTGCCATTATGTCCGTAAGCACTGATGGGGCCAGCATCCTAGACGCATGGCGGGTTCTGAAGGGAGAACCTCTAGGTTGATTCTGGTAAGTAGCCACATGGTTGGTAATCAGTGAGCAAAAATTAAATCTCTTTGCACTTAGATGCCTGGAGGTATTATGATTATTTATCTTCTCCTTATACATGTGATGCTCAGAGTCTTGTTATTTACTATTCCTTCCCTATACTTGCGAGTTGGGAATCGTTGTTGACAGACCTTTCTTTTCAGGTAAATAGAACTTAGGTTCAGTTCGGATGTCATTGAGTACCAACTATTCATTTGTTATATATATTTCACTTCATCCTGTTAATTTATTTTCAGTGGGTTTTTACATCCTACTGAGTGTTTTTATGAAATACTCATGCATCCTCTGATGCCGGCACGAAAGATAACTAAGACAGGACGGTTTCAGTAGTAGAAAGATGGTTGATGATGCCGTGAAGAGACTAGAGATTATTTTCTTTTATTCAGTTGCTTGATTTGATACTTTATGAGATTATTGGCCGTTGTGTGCCAAAAACCTGAGATTTGATTTTTTTGACTTTGTTAAAATTTATTTGCTGTAATAAAGATTAAGTAGGTTCATTTCATAATTGTTAATAATGTTGATTACTGTATTACACTGAATTGCGGGATGACCGGTTACACATCCTTTCGTGATGGCGTAATTGGTTTTGTTTTTGACTGATTGGTCGCATGACCAGGGTTTCTGCCTCGAGATGTTACTATCTTTGAAGGCTTCCGCACTCCGATTGAGGTGTGAGATTTTGGGGCGTGATAGCGTGGTATCGGAGCTCTGATTCAGTATTATATAGTATAAACATTATTGAATTATGAGATGAGTTAGTAGAACTCGATGAAGAATAGAAAGACCTAGGAGAACTTAAGAGAAATGAGAAGATTCAGAGGTAGTAACTTAAGAGATAGAGTTATTATTCTTAAGCTACTAATGACGTTTCTTGTATAGGTTAATGGCTAGAACAAGAAGCGGACGAGTATATGAAAGTGATAAACAAGAGGCTGCTAAGCAGTGGCTGGAAGACTGGAAGAGAGGGAACATAGGTTTGGGAACTGAGATGGAACCTTACAAGATTGACCTAGAAGACCATCAGGCACCAACTGGAGACGTGCAACCTTTACCTAAAAGTGACCCAGAATATAACCCTTATCTAGATTATGATCCAGCTGCAGATAATGATGTACCAGTGGAAGGGGTAGACAAAGATGGACCGTCAGCACTCGAAATCTGAGTGGAGTTCACTGACGGAACTTCACCAATACATTTTGTCTTAGAAGATCAGATTGTTAGAGATCACCCGGTGTATGTTCGGGCTGAGACGGATGCTGTACTTTGTAGCACCATGTATTATAGGTTTAAGTCTATGGGTTATAGGTTGCCGCATATGATGGTGAGGGAAATTATGTGGCACTCAGAGTTAGTGGTCACTCCACCCCTGACAGCCTTAGAGATACTAGATGATTATCTCTGAAGAGAGAATTTAGAAGAAGTGTTAGGAAACCTTAGTTTTACAAGCTTTTGTAATAAAGCCCTGATCTATACGCCACAGTCTTGAGTGTAGAAATCATTTTTTTTATAATGGAATAAAAGGATGTTTTGATTGAATGATTGTCTTGTGTTGTTTTATTTATGCTTTGGTTTTCGTGTGAGAATTTCCATTTAGGAAGTCAAAGGAATGAGGGATGGATTAAAAATTGAGCTATATGTAAGATTTCTAATTCATCTCCTTTCTTTGACTATAGATACGCGATGATGGTGAACTCAGGAGCTCATGGACGTCGACCCAATGCTATTCCTAACCCTTCGAAGGAGGAGGGAGCGAGTCAGAATATGTTTGACATGGTTAGGCAATTGGCTGTAGAATTGTAAAATGACGGTAACAGCAATAGTCATGAGAAGGCGCTGATGCTAAAAAGGTCAAGAGAGCTGGATCCGAGTTTTTTGGTGAAGATAACCCGGAAAAAGTTGAACGTGTGATGGTAGAAGTGGAGAGGTTATTCAAAGGTATGAAGGTGCCTGTATCAGATCAGGTACTATTTACAACTTTTCTGTTCGTTGGAGAGGCGGTATTCTGGTGGGAGTCCGTCGAGCGTAACAATTTTATTGCTGGACAAGACATCACCTGGGAGGAGTTCAAGGAAGTGTTTAATAAGAAGTATTTTCCTCGACACATTCAGCGACACAAAAAGAAGGAATTCCTAGAGTTAGTGCAAGGTTTGATGACAGTGCTTCAGTATGACACCAAGTTCGAACAACTTCAGAGGTTTGCCACAAACGCCTGCCCTAATGATTTGGTTAAGGTACACATTGATGGGTTGAAGGACGATTTAAGGTCGAAGGTGTTGGCTTCTCAACTGACCACGGTAGCGAAAGCGGTCGAGCTAGCCTCTATCCTGGAAGATGATTTCAAGAGGACTATGGAGAAAAAGAACAACCGGGTCAAGAATCAGGAAAATAAGCTGAAGCGTCCAGGAGATAAGCATTTCAGTAACAATAACAATCAGGGAAGTCAGCATCCTTTCAAGCAGCAAAGGCAGCAGCTTCAAAACTTGGCGAATGTTCCTAATCGTCAGCTGTTTCGAGGTAACAGCAATGGCAATGGTGGGCATTGTAGAATATGAGGACAAAACACACATGCAAGTAAACCGTGTTCTCAGGATATACGGAGATGTTTCACCTGTAATGAGATCGGGCATATATCTCCTTATTGCCCTAATTGAGAGAAGAAGATCGGAGCTGAGGCTAGCAAGAAGACGCAAGCAAGGATCTTTGCTCTGTCATCAGAAGATGTGCGTGCTTCGGATGAGGTCATTGAAGGTACACTTCTTGTCCTCAATAGATTCGCTAGAGTTTTGATTGATCCAGGAGCTTCGCGATCATTTATTTCTTTGCTCTAAGTCTAGATAAGACATTGTCTAGACTGAGTTTTGACCTTGTGATTTCTACTCCTATTGGAGACTCAGTGGTAGCAACCGATTATCTTGAAAACTCTCTTGTGATTGTAGAGGATAGAGTGTTGTGTGTTAATCTTGTACTGATTGATATGTGTGATTTTGATGTAATTTTGGGGATGGATTGGTTAGCTAAATACAGTGCTCATGTAGACTGTAATAAGAAGAGAGTTTATTTTAGAATTCCTAGAGAGAAAGAACTAGTATTTCAGGGAATTCGATATAGGAAAGAAAACTATGTTATATCAGCTGTGAAAGCTCAGAAACTGATGGTTAGAGATTATAGAGCCTATTTAGCTAATTTGACACCCGTAGAGACGCCTACCGTGAGAACTGAGGAAATAGAGGTAGTGCGGGATTTTCCTGAAGTCTTTCCGGATGAGTTGCCTAGTTTGTTACCAAAGAGAGATATTAATTTTACTATTTATTTGATACCGGGAACAACGCCGATATCTAAAGCACCACACTGGATGACACCTACTGAGTTGAAAGAACTGAAAGAGCAGTTGCAGGAGTTATTGGACAAAAGATTCATACGACCTAGTGTTTCTCCATGGGGTGCGCAAGTATTGTTTGTAAAGAAGAAAGATGGATCGATGAGATTGCGTATTGACTACTGAATGCTGAATCACGAAACAGTGAAGAACAAGTATCTGTTACCTAAGATCGATGATTTGCTTGAGTAGTCAGCACAGGTTTTCTCAAGGATTGTCCTGAGATCCGGATACCATCAGTTAAGGATCAAGGAGGAAGATATATCCAAGGTAGCATTCAGGACCAGGTATGAACATTATGAATTCCTAGTAATGCCATTCGGATTGACAAATGCGCCAGCAACATTTATGGATATGATAACCAATTATATGCTAAGCTGAGTAAGTGTGAGTTCTGGTTGGACAAGGTGAATTTTCTTGGACATATTATAACTAAGGATGGTGTCACGGCCCGTATTTTTAAAACCATTTTTAAATCAGAGTTGTAGCGGCAAATGAGAGGATTATTCCTCTATGTGATAAATCATTAGTTAAAATTTTCGACTAAGCATCTAGGCCGTGATAATTGGGGTTCACAAATATAGATACAAAACCATATATACATATGGTATTACAATATGCAAAGTCGATTAAACCAACGCAAGTCCTTTAAGTGCAAGTCTGTCATCTATCTCAAAATACAGTAGAAAATAGTTGGCGCTCATGCCTTACAACAAGGTCTAGAACAAACCTGGTAGTGAAGAAGTACTATGCAGCTTCCTGAACGTCCTCACGGCTAAGGCACCAAATCCCCGAGTGCCGTGCGAAGTCAATCTTCCACAGCCGCACCTACATCACAGAAGGATGCTGAATATAAAAATACTCAGTGGGATACCATAACACAGTCATCAACATTACAATAAACTAGGATTTGCATTAACATATTATGCAACCTATTACAGGATTCCACTTGAATCTTTTATTTAATATTTCAAGCCAAGTTTTTTATTACTTCACAAGTTCAAGTTCAATAATTAAGTCTTTGCCCCATATCGACAGACTCATTGAATGTCATACCTACATGACAGACAGCACGAAAACACCATGACTATCACTCCGGTTAATACCGGTGGTCACGGCACGCCCTGAATCACTCAAGGGTGACTGCTTCGCCCATTCCTTACTTTAGAAGGTATGACCGTTGGAAGGGCTTGGCTCCACATCAGCTCTTGGGCTCGATGTGAGTTGGGAGAACGCAGCCTTCCAGGATGCTAGTGCCTCCAATGTGCACAGTAATCCACCTGGCAACCACAACTCAGGATGAGTGCAGAGTTTCCATGAAGGGAAGATGCAAAAGCTCTCTCTAAAATCCATAGAGAAGAGGTAACAGCTTAAGCCTGGCCAATAAAATATGTAATGCTCTCTCTCTAAAATACATAGAAAGATGCAAACTCGGGCCAAAATAACATGTAAATACTCTCTCTAAAATCCATAGAAAGATCCAACAGCTTAAGCCTGGCCAATAGAAGTTGGTCCTCATCAAGTACCATGATACAGAGCTTCCACCAATGGGAAGATGTGAATGCTCTCTGAAATCCATAGAGAAGATACAGATGGCAGAGCTTCCACCAGTCGAAAGATGCAACACCACGCCAACCAATACCTTGTGATCCTTAACAGGTATCACGCATTACTTGTATGAACCCCTCTTAGAGTTATGACATAGAATTCACAACTGCTGGCTCAATAGCTCAACAGATAGTCTGACCTTTGACTTAATAGTCATTCAGTCGCTTGATCAGAAGTCACTCACACTCATACACTGACTCTCAATCCCAAGGGAATTTTAGTCTTTATCTTGATTAGGTTCTTCCCAACCCTCAAGCTTAGCCCTCAAGTCATCATTTTATTATCTTTCATAAAATTATTAAGTCTCTAAACCATCTAGGTTTATAAGTCGGGTTTTCCTTATCCTTTATGTCCTCAGCTATTAGTCAGCATAAAAAGAGAGACAATTACCCTTAATACAGTAATATCAAATACGTAAAAATAATACGCCAATTAGGGCTTAAAAACATTTATCAAATAGCCCAAAATGAATAAAATAAGCCAATGTACCATACTGGCTCTGTATGTACTATACTGCACTGAATTACATAGACAGTTGATCTGTACATGAAATATGTATTTTATTATCTCCTAACTTATATTTATGCTAGTGTTTGATTAGAATTACTACTACTTTAATATAATTTTTCGCTTTTGTAGGAAACAAGAGTAATACACAAAAATGAGGTAAAAATTGACTTCAATGGCTAAATCATTATAACTTCGTGTGCAAATTTCTGATTGGACTAATTCAAGCTTCATGTTAAAGTCAGGAAGTCAACTTTCCAACGCCACCAACCATGCACAATTCGGAGTTTGGAGCAGAAAGTTATAGCCATTTGAAATTCATGAACAATAACTACGATCGATCGGTCATTCAACACGATCGATCACCTGAGCCGTAAAATAGTGTTATTAAAGGAAACGATCGATCGGCACTTAAAATGATTGATCGTATCTACTGGAGTTTTTGGTTCGCGCAATACAGTAATAACGATCGATCGGAATCATACGGCATCGATCGCCACAACGATCGATCGACAGAAAATAACGAAGGAATTCTGATCAATCGGGAAGCGATCGATCGGCAATACAGAGCGATTGATCACCGTGTGCGGTAAACTGAAATAATCCCTATTTCGACTCGGATTTGGAAGGGGACTTCGTGTGTTATCTTCAAACATATAAATAGGCCTTATGGGAGAATGTTTTGAAAACCTTGGAGATCATCTTGAGCAGAATTGAAGGCCAAAGGAGAGAAGAAGAAGAAGATGAAGATCTTGATGATAGATTCCCTTCCAATGCGAGGCTAAACACTTTTCCAAGGCGTAGATGAAGCCCAATAATCTAATTGTGTAGTTTCTTTTCTCTCATCTTATGTTTTTACTCTAGTTGGTGTATGGATTTTATTGTATAGTCACTGTTAATTTATTAAAGGTTTGTTCTTTGTACTCGAGAGAGACAAGAGTGAATTCTTGTGAGTTTCAATCCGAAGAATACTTGTGTATCCGAGAGGAACGTGAGTAGACTGAGGTGTTATATATCAATAAAGTTTCATTGGTTTATACTCGAGAAAGATAAATCACAATTCCATGTTTTAATCGTTTTATGTGTTACGTCCGAGAGAAGAGCACTATATTTTGAGTTGATAAGTGTATGTCTGAGAGGAATATGCTAGCCAATTGAAAATCTTTATTCAAAGGGGAGTGATAACCCTACAGCAGATTCCTACAAATTTCCATACACAGCTTATGTGTATGGAAATGAGTGGGTGAACTGATGTGGGATCATATCAGTTCACCCATTCATTTCCCTACACATCAGCTGTGTAGGGAAAATGTGTAGGAATCTGCTATACAAATATCATTTTCCTTATTCAAAAGAAAGAGAGAAACGATACACTAGTTTATTGTGGTGGATTCGAAGCCTTGGTTTTCTCCATATTGATTAAATCTCAATTAGATTAGCTAAAGTTCCTCGCTTTCTTTAGATTAATTAAAAACTGCAATTTTTCTCTTGAATTTGGTAAAGTATTCACCGTCCCTGAGGTTCGACAACCCTTTAATACTCACTGTAATATAATTGCCTCGTGCGCTTGCAAGGGTTTAAATATTAAACGATCAACAGTCACATTTGACTGTCAGTTTTAGGCAGATTTAACTGTCAGTTGAGGTCCACCGGCAGTTCAAAATCCAAACCGGCTTATGAACCGGGTTCATTATTGAACTGGGGTCAGTTTGAGGTGGACCGGGTTCAGTCTGAGGGTGGACCGGGTTTGGTCTAACTATGCTTGAACCGTCCTATTACTTGGACCGTTTCAGTCTGCCGGTCCGGTCCAGCCAGATCTGGGACTGAACCAGTCATCCTCTATTTCAGTCCATGGGTGGCAGCTGCCATGACAGCCGCCGTCGTACCACCATTGTCCAGCCAGCGCCGCCCTCTCTTCTCCTTCTCTCCTCCACTAACCATGTGCACGTTATCCCCATCGAGTCACTGGAGGAAGATGACCAGTTGGTCGGCCTCTGTTTGCCCATGGGTGGCAGCTGCCATGACAGCCGCCGTCGTGTTGCCATTGTCCAGCCGGTGCCGCCCTCCCTTCGCCTCCTCTCCTCCACTAACCATCTGCCTGTGGTCCGGGCAGATTTGGGGGGGGGGGGGGAGATAGGAACTGGCAGCAGCAAAAAGTTGATGCCTTTGCTTCCTTCACCGAGGCCGGGGGCTTGGTGGAGGTCAAATCAACCCCCGGTGACCCGCCATGACCCCTCGACTTAGACGACACCGACCGCTTCCTCCTCCGTTATCCCCATTGTCTCCATTGACGAAGAAACCAAATGAAAAATTGAACTTTGATGAAAGGGGCATGGGATCCTACCTCGAGTCGCCGGAGGATTGTCGATCCACTGCTTGCTGGGGGTCGTCGGATGTCGATGGACGTTGGAGGTTCGCCGGGAGTTGCTAAAGTAGTCGGAGGTCACCTCCCGGAATCAGAACAGTGGCTTTCTTCCACTGGCTTGGCCTCTTTCCTCCTCCAAACTGCGTTCTGAAATAAGTTTACTGGATGCCATTCTTCTCCTCGAAATGGGATGAGCTCTTTTTGTTCAAGGTCAGCAACTACATGGCTATTGCATGCTTCATCTAATCCACCAGAACACTTGTTCTTCCCAGTAATACACCTGGCCTTCACCAGCTGCCAGGTGTTACAGATGGTGTGTCAGTAGATCCAACAAAGGTGGAAGCAATATTAAACTGGGAACAACCTAAGAATGTGACAATGATTCGAAGTTTGTTGGGATTGGCAGGATTTTATCGTAGATTCATTGAAGGATTTTAAGTTTGGCTTTGCCAATGACGAAATTAACTAGGAAAGGAGTGAAGTTCATTTGGAATGATTAGTGTGATCGAATCTTCAAGGAATTGAAGAGAAGATTGACATCGGCACCGATTCTGACTTTACCATCAGGATCAGGTGGGTTTGTTATTTACAGTGAAGCATCAAAGAGTGGACTTGGATGTGTGCTGATGCAGCATGGACATGTTGTGGCGTATGCATCAAGGCAGTTGAAGATTCATGAGCAGAATTACCCAACTCATGACTTGGAACTAGCAGCAGTGGTTTTTGCATTGAAGATTTGGAGACATTATATGTACGGAGAAACTTTTCAAGTATATACTGATTATAAAAGTTTAAAGTATATCTTTTCTCAGAAGGACTTGAATATGAGGCAGAGGAGATGGCTAGAATACATGAAAGACTATGACTTTTTCATCAATTATCATCCAGGTAAGGCGAATGTGGTAGCAGATGCATTAAGCAGGAAGACTGGAATAGTTGCTCACATGATGGTGCAAGAATGGAGATTGATTTGGAAGATGGGAGAGGGTCATTTTAGAATGGCCGACTACGAAGAGGACATCTTTTCTTAGAAATATTTCCAGAAGATCGGTTATATATGAGAAACTGCTGGAGAATCCTCAATTGCAAAACTTGCTGGACAAGCTAGATTTTAAACTAGGAGATGATGGAAGTATACAATTCTAGGGAAGATTGGTAGTACCTAAGGATGATGAGTTGAGGCAAGAAATTCTTCAAGAGGCACACCACTCTCAGTATACTATTCATCCAAGAGGTGCGAAGTTATACCAGGATTTGAAGAGGACGGTTTGGTGGAATGGAATGAAAAGAGATATCGGCAAGTTTGTGTGAAATGCTTGACGTGTCAACAAGTGAAAGCAGAACATCAGAGACAAGCGGGATTATTATAACCATTGAAGATTCCACAGTGGAAATGGGAGCATGTCGCGATGGATTTTGTTGTGGCATTGCCAAAGACTCGGAAACAAAAAGACACTATATGGGTTATCGTAGATTGACTTAAGAAGACATCACATTTTCTTCCGATTAGATGGAAGCAAATCCAAAGAGTTTAGCAGAGATGCACATCAGAGAGATCGTGAGACTCCATGGTATGCCTTTGTCAATTATGTCTGACATGGATACGCGGTTTATGTCGTGAACGTGGAAGAGTATACAAGATGCCTTATGGACTAAGCTGAATTTTTGTACAGCTTTCCATCCACAGAGTGATCAACAGTCAGAGCGAATGATACAGATGCTGTAGGATATGGTTAGAGCATGCATGATTGATTGGAAAGCTAATTGGGATGATCACTTACCGCTAATCGAGTTTGCATAGAATAACATTTATCATTCTAGTATTGGAATGACACCGGTCGAGGCACTATATAGAAGACCGTGTAGATCACCTACATTTTGGGTAGATGTTGGAGAAAATCAGGTATTGAGATTGGAATTGATACAATACTGTGCAGAGAAGGTAAGACAGATTAGACAAAGACTACAGACGGCTCAGAGTCGCCAAAAGAATTATACAGATAGTCATCGGAGAGAATTGGAATTTCAAGAAGGAGATCATGTATTCTTAAAAGTATCGCCTTAAAAAGGAATTATGAGGTTTGGTAAGAAAGGGAAGCTGAGTTTGAGATTTGTTTGACCGTTCAAAATTTTGGAATGAGTTGGACCAGTTGTGTATCGGTTAGCTTTACCTCCATAGTTGGCGAAAGTACATAATACTTTCCTTGTTTCTATGCTAAGGAAGTATGTGCCAGATCAATCACATGTTTTGGATTACACAACGATGGAACTGGAAGCAGATTTGACATTTTCAGTAAAACATGTTAAGATATTGGACAGGAAAGATCAAGTGCTTAGACGAAAAACTATTCCGTTGGTGAAAGTTTTGTGGCAAAACTAGTGATCGTTTAAAATTAAACCCTTGCAAGTGCACAAAGCAATTGTACTACGGCGAGTATTAAAGGGTTGTCGAACCTCAGGGACGGATGAATAATTTTACCAAACTCAAGGAAAGCAGCAGTTTTTAGTTTAATCTAAAGAAAAGCACTAAACTTTAACTAATTTAGTTGAGATTTAATCAATATGTGGAATACCAAGGCTTCGAATCCACCACAATAAACTAGTGTAAAGTCTCTCTCTCTCTCTTTCGAATTCAAATTTCCAATTGGCTGGTGTATTCCTCTCAGACATACACCTGTCAATTCAAATTATAGTGCTCTCCTCTCGGACGTAACACATAAATCAATTAAACATATGGAATTGTGATCTATCTCTCTCAAGCATAAATCAATGAAACTTTATTAACATATGACAAATCAGAACACTCACATTCCTCTCAGACATGCAAGTAATCTTTCAAATTGAAATTCATAAAATCCACTCTTGTCGCTCTCAAGCACAAAGAATAAACTCAATGAATTAACTTTAATTGCATAACAAAGGTTCATACACCAACTAGAGTAAAAATAATATGAGAGAAAAGAAACTACACAACCAGATTATTGGGCTTCATCTACGCCTTGGATAGGAGTTTAGCCAAGCACGGGAAGAGAATCCATCATCTTCATCTTCATCATCTTCTTCTTCCTTTGCTCTAGCCTCCAAGGTCTCAAATTGCTCTCTAGGTTATCAGATCTCCAAGGGTTTCTCCCAGATTGAATATGTGGTGCCAAAAATGTTTTCACATAAGGCCTATTTATAAGAGTGAAGAGAAACCACGAAGTCCCCTTCCAATTCCAAGTCGAAATAGGTCTTATTTCGGTTTGCCGCATACGGCGATCGATCGTTCGCTATCCGACCGATCGTAATTCCTTCGTTATTTTACCCCAATCGATCATTTTCCGATCGACGCCGTATGATACCGATCGATCGTAGTTACTGTCTTCGGCGATTGAAAAATTCCAGTAGATACTATAGATTGTTTTTATTCCGATCGATCGTTTCCTTCAATACAGTGCTTTTGCGGCTCTGGTGATCGATCGCATTGATAGCCGATCGATCGTAGTTACTGTTTATAAAATTTAAATAGCTATAACTTTCTGTCCTAAACTCCGAATTGCAAGTGGTTGGTGGCGTTGGAAAGCTGACTTCTTGAACTTTAACATGAGACTTGAATCACTCCAATCAGACATCTGTACACGAAGTTATGATGATTTAACCATTCAAGATACTTTTCACCTCATTTTTGTGTATTACTCTTGTTTCCTACAAAAACCAAAAACTATATTAAAGTAGTAGTTATTCTAATCAAACACTAGCATAAACATAAGTTTAGGAGATAATAAAATGCATATTTCATGTATAGATCTCACCCCCAAACCTAGATTTTGCTAGTCCCTAGCAAAACAAAACAAAAATAAAATCAAACAAACAACTAAAGGAACTAATGCATAAAAGTAAACACCACTTTCGTAGGGAACACGATTGCATTGAGCATATGCAACAAGCCGTTAAACCTCTAGGTGTCCCTAGTAGGACGAGTGTTGTCTCGTGAGGGTTTACAGCCATGCTACCCACAAACATGTATTTATGAAACTAATTAACCTAAGTGCAAAAACAAAGCAAAAATTAAAACATTGGAAAACACACATCCTATTATCCCGATAAATACATACTACAATGCTTAAGAAAATCAACCACATGTACTTGGTTCATAATCAACAGGAATATAGAAGCCCTCAAGTAAGTGGTTTTATTCCACACTTTCATCTTGGAAATTTCTGCTCAAATATTATATAGCATGATAACATAAATAATAGAAAGTGTAGAACATTGTAGCAATACATTCTAAATTTCTCTTTATACAGATCCAGTGTTACCCATTAACCAAAGAACATCAGAAGCTACATAGTCATCGTAATCTTTAGGTTCATGATAGCACAGATCTGCGCGCCTCTTTCGGGTCCAACATTCTAGATTTGAGAGGATAATACACCACTGACTTTTTTTTTTCTTTTTTTTTTCCGCTAGGACTGTGTAAGGCCTGACTTCAAAATGCTTAGGTTTAGCAATGACTCAGGCCAATGGCTCCCAGCCAGTTGGCTTAGGGCATTAGGTTTTTAAGAGACCGCTTCGGGCCCCAGCATCAGCCTAAGTTAATCCTATAAAGTCAGGCAGCCCCTTTTATTTTCATTTTGTTTTTATTTTTTCGCATTTTCATTTTCAGCACATATTTTTCAGCACATCTTTATTTTGTCCAGGCTGTATTATACTCTCAACCTATTTCCGGTTCCAATCCCTTGCCATAGCCAAATAAATGGTCTATCATGATCTTTTAAGCTCAACAGACAACCATACATCATCCAATGACTATGACTAAAGACATCCCACTGTAAATTGGCATTCAACAAATCTCTAGATGGTATTACTTTATGTACTAGTGTGTGTGAGTGAGTTTTCTTAGCTCAAGCACCTGTTCCAAGAGGACTGTAACAGAAAGGCATGCTCAGTTAAGTGTATCTATCCTCCAGTATACTTACTCACACTTCCAATGCAAATTAATCTCCTAAGAATTGTAACATGCATTATTACGGGATAAACTATCAAAACCTATGAAAAATACTAACAAACAACCTAAAAACTAATCAAATTTTTTTTGATTTTTTTGATTTTTTATTTATTTAAGTAATATTCCCTCTCCCAAACCTATTATGAACATTGTCCTCAATGTGAACAAAATATAGCATGACAATGAGCATATAGCAAAGAAAATCAAAATAAAGGAGAGAATACACCTGAATACGTGGGTTGCCTCCCACCAAGCGCTAAGTTTAACGTCTTTAGCCAGACGAAACTCCATTAATCCAACTTATCCAAGGTCTTTCAAGCCAACATTCAGTCCCTCTGTGGTCCTACTACACACATTAAAATTAATGAAAGAAGGAGCAAATGAATCAGTAGGACAAAACTATGGGGGTGCACCATCCACCAGAGTATCAATCATATGAACTGCGTAATAATCATCTGGTGGTGGATGTTGTTGTTGGGCATTAAAAACATTCAGTTTGACATTTAAATTTCCAAAAGACAATTTCAGCACCCCATCCCGACAGTTTATAATAGCATTGGATGTCGCCAGGAATGGACGTCCCAAAATTACTGGAATTTGACTACCAATGTTCGGTACAGGTTGTGTATCTAAGACAATGAAGTCCACAGGAAAGAAAAATTTGTCAACCTGTACCAAAACATCTTCAATAACAGCACGTGGAACTTTAATGTATCGATCTGCAAGTTGTAGTGTTAGTGTAGTCGGTTTCAATTCCCCCAACCCAAGTTGCTCATACACAGAGTAAGGCAACAAATTTACACTCGCCCCCAAATCTAATAATGCCCTATCAACAGTATGGTTCCCTATAACACATGAAATTGTTGGACATCCTGGGTCCTTATATTTTGGTGGAAGATTGTTGGTTAATAGGGAACTCACCTGCTCAGTAAGGAAGACCTTTTTAGTCACATTAGATTTAGCTTTTCGCTTTTGGGTACAAAGGTCTTTCAGGAATTTGGCATAGGCAGGGACCTGTTTTATTGCATCCAACAAAGAGAGATTGACCTTAACCTGTTTAAACACCTCGAACATCTCCTCCATCTTATGATGAGATTTATTAAACGGGGAGGGTTTGTCCAGGCATTGTGGAAATGGTACCCTGGGAATATAAGATCTCTCATTCTGGGCCTCGGGTTGGTTATCCGGTGGGGTTTTAGAACTAACAGGTGGCTTTGATGGAATTGGGTTCTTTTTCGTCCTCATGGGAAGGTGTCTCACTCAAAGGGCCAACAAATGGATCTCGAACCCTGTTGTCGACTTGTTTACCGCTCCTCAAGGTAGTTATGGCTTGCACTTGTTCAGGAGGGTAATGGGAGGCCTCAGCTACAAACTGGCCTCGAGGGTTTTGCTGGGGTTGGCTAGGCAAGGTGCCTGCTTCTCTATGGTTCATGGCTTGAGCTAGCTATCCCAATTGGGTCTCTATTTTGGCAATAGATTGTGTATGAGAATGGACTAGCTGGGCCTGAGACTTTTGTTCATTTGTTAGTTCAGTCAAAACCGTAAGCATGGTGGATTGGGTGGCCATTATTTGGCTAAGCTGGTCTTCAATGGTTGGTTTCTTATTAGATTGGCCAAATTGCGGGGCTGAGGATGGTTGGTATGGTTGAGGTTGGTTTTGAAATTCCTGACTTCGGGCCTGATTAAAAGTAGGCCCTTGATTAGGTTGCCTCCAAGAAAAATTAGGGTGATCACGCCACCCGGGGTTATAAGTGTTGGAGTATGGATTGTTGGCTCTGGGAAAAGTTTGTGCACTTGGGAAACGAAAAGTGAGATGAGAAAGTCCTACCTTGATCTGTTTACAGAGTGGGTAGCTGCATTTCGAGGATGAAATGTTCTTTTTGGGAGGGGAGGATGTAACACCCGAAAAATCGGTATGCCTACTAAAAATTGATACTTTAGGAGGTTGATCTAAAATGAGAAGTTTTGATGCCTTTTTAGATTATTTTTATTATGTTTTTCTAATATGGTGTTAAAGAGTGCAGAGAAAGCTTTCCAACGCCACCGACGGTGAACAATTCGGAGTTGGGAGCAAAAAGTTATGCTAGTTTAAATTTTGGTATGCGATCGATTGCCAGGATACGCGATCGATCGGGACAGAGACGCGATCAATAGTCATTTGCATCAATCAATCATTTTTACTAGAATTTTACGATTTAAGGCAGCGAGATCGATCGTGGGTGACGATCGATCATAAATACTGTTATATCGCGGATTTGTGCCGCGATCGATCGCGCCGGCAGAAACTGAATACGGAAGTTGCATATTTTGAGAGGATTTTCATGGAAAAAAGATACCAAATCCTAACCAAAATGGATTATCACAGTAAGGTATCATTACTGATTATTACACTACTGATAATGGATTATCACAATAATGTTGATTAAGTAAAAAAATTAATCATATGGGGTAAGACTAAGTAGTGAGCAAGTGAACCAAGATTTCTGTTTTCAAACAAGCGTTTGTGTCAGTTTGAAGTTCAACTTGGAAATCAAATCATTAAAGACCTATTATCAATTCATTAGCGCCACGATCGATCGCACTGTATAGGAGTTGCGTTTTGTTGCGAATTTTGTTAGGATTTTGTGATGACCCTAAATTTTAAAAAAAAAAATTTAAAGTATAATTGATGGCGTCTTGATGTGAGAAACTATAAACTCCAGGGTTAGGTTTAGTGGCAGGGTTAAATAAGAAGATTATAAAATAATACAAATTTTAGGAGAAATTATATTCCTAATTAAAGTAAGATTAGGCAAAGTGAAACATGATAACTAATGTTGGACTAAGTTGAATTATTAAGGTAAGTAATGTATAAACCTTAATTAAACTAACAGTTGACCACAGGTCAAACTAATGCTCTCGGCCAGAACTGTTTCTGCACCATCAACTTGAACTAAAAACGTCATAACTATGTCTATAGATGTCATAATAATATGTCGTCAGTTGCGTTGGATTCTAGACTCATAGGAGCATCTACTATAAAAATATATCATGAGAATCCTAATTCCTCACATGATATTGGTGGGAATTTCGTAAACCTTGCTGATCTATTTTGGACAGAACCCTGTTTTCTAATTATAGTCCTACTCGGAGTAGGAATGGAGTAGTGTTGCATAGTAGAATTAGATTCCTCAAAAGCTCGGAGTTTGAACATCTAGAAGAGTGTTTTGAGTTGGAGATATGCCTCGCGCAATAGATAAGTGTGTAAAGATAGGATTGTAGAGTCCTACTTGAAGTCGGAATAACATCAAGTGTTAATCTAGGATAAGACTCTTCAAAAGTTAGGAGTCGATCAGCTAGAGGATAAGTCTGACATCAAGATGAGTTATAGAGGAGTGGATTGACACAATCTCTTATATGATATACTTGTAGTTGGAGTAGGATTAGGATGAAGAATCAGATTGACGATGGAAAATGGAAACCTACTGGGCTAGGACTCCCTCTGGCGATAGGATTAGTTTCGGAGAAACTTTATAGTTATAAACTTACCAGATATTGATAGACTTCAAACGGGATAAGGATGAAGAGTTACCTATTAGAGTAGGACTCCAATTGAGGTGGTTGGGATGTCTTCTATAAATAGAGGAGCCAGCTCTCGCATTTTCTACAACTCTCTCACTCTTTCTCCTAATTGCCGACCCATTTCTCTTCTCTTTTTCTCTCTCTCTCCACCCCTATTTTTTCTTCTCTCTCATCCCTCTCTCTTGCTTGCTGACTTGAAGAGGTTTCAAAGGAGGTGCATAGGACGTTGGAATTAAGGCGAAGTTAGAAGATATTGACGAACGGTTTGAGGTAGGATGTTTTTACGCAATTCTTTCTATGGTCCTGTTCTTCTACAACGCCTAGATTTTCTTGCGTTTGAAGTCAGATACTTGCGTGTTCCTACTGATGTTGAGTTGAATCTTATTCATACTTATGACCTTGCTTGAATTATATGCATTATTGTCATGTTAAAATTGTAGTAATTGATTACGATCGCTTACATGATTCGTGTCTCTATTGCATGTATTGTGTTGGTCTTTTCTTGTTGCTGCCATTTTCAAGTGCGACATTGCTGTTCAGTTTCAGAAGTCTTAATTCCTAAAGTTAAGACTTATTTAATCAAGGTTATAACATTGCTAAACATATAAGGTTTTTCTAAGCATTACAGTCGGTCCCTGAACAATTTTCATTCTCGGCCGGACTGATTTCTGCATCCTTATCCTATACGAGATAATTCATAAGTAATTATAGAAAAATCAGAAACTATCAGTATTATTCTAGACTCTAGACTATCCTAAGGACCGTTGTCAGTTGTGCTATATTCTAGACTCACATGAATATCTCCAATAATTTTCTACAGTCCATAAACTATCAGTATTATTTTTGGGAGGTGTGTCTTTCCACCCCTTCTGTTCTGGACAAATTTTACATTCTTAAATTCTACTGATCTAAATAATGTCCTCAATCAAGTGTATTGACCAAACACCTATGATCAATCGTGTGTCAACCTATATTTATATATCTTGTGATGAATACTCTAACTATTAATTATCTATGATGAGGTGTTATAAAAGTATCTTGCAAAGTTTATAAAAAAAGCCTATCTATATCGGTTTATATATCTATTGTCTATTTATTCCAAATACTCTACCAACCCTTTATGAGGCCTTAATATACTAATACAAATTAGTTCTACCATGCTGATATGTTTTAAATTAATTATATATGGCTTATAATTGGAATTCAGTGATACTAAAAATCCTATAAGTATTGTCATCTTTTCTAAGAACCATGACCGATCAATGTGTAAAGTTTTAAATTAGTAACATACATATATACGAGTAACTGAGAAACACTATTATCTGTTAAAAATATAATAGCTACGAGTCTTCGTGTCATGAACCGGTCCTTAGGATTACAACCTATTGTATCATCAACTTTCTGTCTTTTCTATACACCTTGAACACCAATTTGAGTTTCAAGTCATCTATCTCTCTTAAAGCCACAATGAGCAGCATTTCCCTATGTCTTTTCTGGGGTTTCTTACTTAATTCAATTGAATGTAATGCTTATGTGTTTGCTTGAATGCTTTTGGTAGTTCTATTTGAAGAATTAAATTCCCCAGGTATTTGCGTATCTTTGTAGTTTGCATTATGAAATCTCCTCAAGGATTGGTGTATCTCTATAGTTTGCATTATAAAATACTTTATTGAAGTCTCCTAAGAGATTAGCATATCTCTAATGGAAATCATAGTATGCTCAATAAGCCATGACAGAAACATTAGTCTTTCGAGGTCTTTGTACTTATAATTGGAATTAGCGTATCCTAAGATTAACATATCCCTGCCTTATCGAGGCACCATGTGCACTTTTTTTAGATTGTTAGGCATCATGGAAGGCCTACATAGTTTTTGCCCATTGTGTCCATGAACACCGATGGGGCTCATGTCCTAGACTCATGGTAGGGTTCTTATCGAGGACCCTTAGTGGCAAATGGGTATGCTGTCTACTTGTGAGCGGCAATGATTTGAGAGCAGAAATTCACTCACTCTTAGCATTATCAATAGTTGTGGAGTTTAGTGGCTTCATTCGGATATTTGAGTTTCCTGACATTAATGATGAATCATCTCTTTCAATTGTCTTGTAACATATTGCAGATTCATGTTACAACTATGTCTACTAAATTATATTATTCTTGAATTGTCTTGTTATATTGCAGTTTTGCATTCTACTGGGTATTTCTATGGAATACTCATGAATCCGGCGATGCAGGTTTAGTTGCTGATAGCTCATAGAGGAGAGCTGGACAAAAAGGTGGATTCGTAGAAGAAGAGCTCAAAGCTTAGACTTTATAATTTCAGTTTATTTTGATGATTTTGTAATAATGGCTTTTGGACCATTAGAGAACATAACAAGTTATTATTTATTGTTCATTTTGGATTCTCATTTATAAATAGTTTGCCCTTTGAGGGTTTGTCACTTTACACTTATAATTATATTTGTGTGAATGATGGCGCAATTATCTGTGACGCCTCAAGTATTCATCATATTTAAAAAGAAAGCACTCCGATAAGAGCTAAAAATTTGGGGCGTGACAGATTTTCACGAGGAAAGGATACCAAATCCTAACCAAACTTGGAGAGGACGTCTATCTAAAGATCTTGGAGCATTCCTATTGGAGGAAAGAGACCATGATAAGGAAGGATTTGCTTAAAGAGGAGAAACCATAAACTCTATATAAACACATGAGAGAGGATAGTTTGTGCTATTCATATCAAAACCTTAGACCTAGAAAGTGTGTGCTTTTCTCCTTCCCACGTTCACCCTTCTCTCAAGCTTCTGCTTGACTTGAGTCTTCATCCAAAGCTTGGAGCGGAGGCATCGTTGCGAAGAAAAGGAGGCGAACACGTAAAGGGCGAGACTTTTGTGAAACTAAGTATAAGATGATCTTCTCACTATTCTTTGTGATTTGTTTCAATCATATGAATGTCTTATAATTTAAATTCTGATGTCAGATATGTTGACCTTGTTCTGGAATTAATGTGAGTGCTATTCTTATTCATGAGCCGATTATGATGCTTTGGTTATGTGATTTACCATCCAATGTTGGATTATATCGGGTTCGTTGTCACCCTAGAGTTGTAATTTGATCACTTGGGTTATTGGTCAGTAGAGAGGAGAGTCATGACGATATTAATCAAGTGCTGGTACATTCTGGAGTGTCCAAGATTTATTGTCCAATTGTATATGGAGTCTAATCCAAGTGTAATAATAATGCTTAAAGGGTTGTGATAAAAGTAACCCAATTCAACTAAGATTTCCAAAATTTGGATGAACAAGGTGCTGTAATAATGAAATAATATATTGATATCAAGTATATGGAATCACTAATTGTTAAGAATCAAATAGGGTAGATGACTAATTAGGCTCATTAATAAAATAAGAATCAAATAGTGTTCCCGGCCAGGGCTGTTCCTGCACCGACGACCTGTACTAAAATATGTATAACTAAATACAAAAAAATCCTAAAAATATGAAGTTCCTTGGGTTGAAACTAGATTTATAGGACTATGTACAAGAAAAATTTCAGAGAGTATTCAATTTGTGCTAACATTGGGAAGCATCAGAAATCAACTGTTATGCAAAGACAGAACTCTATATTTAGGGTAAAAGTTGGGAAAACTTTAGCAAAGCATTACCCAATGCTAGAATAAGTATACTAAGAGTTTAATATGCATTATACAAAACATTACTGTAGCTATTATAGTAGAAGTGATTAGGTATAATACTTTATTATTATGGGCTTTCATCAAGTTTTAGGTGTTTCACTATTGATATTGACTCAATTCATGATTCTAATTCGGAGCTGAATCGTTTCTCTCTAACCCAAAGTCTTAAACCCTTGAAGTCTAGACCAATATTGTGATGACCAAGTTGTGTATTGAATTTGCTCTATCTAGGATGAAGTATCGAGTAACACTCCTATTGTTGAGACTTTCTCTTGATACTCCTATGGCGAGTTGTGTTATGATAGAGATATAGTAATCCCATTGATACTTCATTCGAGAGTTAGATGTTAACAGAAGAATTGGAATCTCTATTGTACTCATTAGTGAGTCATATATTGGGAAGAGGTGGTGAGATCTTTGTTGTACTCATTTCGTGAGTCGGTTATCAGAAAGAATATGTTTTCCCAGAGAATATATTTCAATATCTCTGTCCTTGAGTAAATAGTTGCTCCAGAGATTCTTTATAAGGACTGTGAGAGGTTTCGCCCAAAAAGAGGTAGTTAAATAAGTGTCCCAGGATGAGAGATAAGTAGTCTCAAACGTACCTGAGTGAAGACGTTCGTAGTATGATTGGTAAAAGCCATAATAGACTTCGTCCAGTTGAGAGTTGGATAATACTCAAAAGTAATTAGATTAGGAGAGACTCCGTCTAGTTGAGAGTTGGATTATGCTCAAAAGTACTTGGATTAGGAGAGACTATGCTAGGGTGAGAGGTTAGATGCTCAAAAGCCCCTATGTTAAGAGATTGTACCTGAGTTAGAGGTTAGATGCTCAAAAGCCCCTGTGTTAAGAAATTATATTTCTGGCTCCTTGTTAGGTTCCTGCCCAAAGAGAGGCATTCTATAAAGCACTGATAGAGCCAGTAATCTAGATGAGTGAACATCTAGGATAGTCTGGCAAGAAAATCATGTGAAGGTGGTAATACCTGAGAGTTGAAATTGTAGCTCCCTATACTCTTGATAGTTGGGGTCTTGTTGAATGATGTTTTCCTATACACCTTCGATGTTTGGATTATTGATTAATGATATTCTCTCCATACATTATAGTTGTTTTGGTGTCCTGATGGAATTCCTTATATTCAATATAAATATTGCAGATTAATCAGTTATTGTTTGAATCTTATTCATTGTTATACATTATATCTTCTGTGCTTGTGTGGGTTTTGCATCATACTGGGTAATTCTTCGGAATGCTCATGCATCCTGTGATGTAGACTTGGATAAAGAGTCAATTTGGAGTATGTGGCAGTAAAAGGAAAAGCTTGAAGGTTGCAGTTGGAAAGTAATAAAGTTTATGTTTCCTTTGAATTAAATAGTTGTGACATTAATGGCCTGTGTGCCAAGAAATTCTAGTGATTTTGAAAGAGATTTTTAATGACTTTTATTTTGGGATAATTTGAGATTGTAAATTCTTATTTCATATTGTTTAATAATGTTGATTCATAAGAGTGAGTGTTTTCAATTACATATCCTTTTGAGATGTTGCAGTTGACTAGTGATTGAGTATTTGATTGCATGCCCGAACCTCTGTTTCATGAATTGCTCACGTAAGGGTTGACTTCCGCACTTCGACGAGGCCTGAAATTTCGGGGTGTGACAATACTCCTATGGTGAGTCTGATGATATCTGAGATATGTGAATCTCTGTGTTACTCCTGAAATGAGTAATGTTCTGATGAGAAACCCTGATGTTCTATTCATACTCCTTGAGTGAGTCATTGTGGTAAAAATTACCCTTATTCTAAAAAAGTTGAGACTTCTGCCGTTGTTAAATCATTGTCCAGTTTGGCATTGACCTATTACTCCACTAAGAGTTATTTTGAAGATCTCTCAAGGTGGAATCGTAGTATGCTCACGAGCAATTGCTAGATCCATAGTGATCTCCGATATTTATGGAATATGGTTTCCTTATTGCCCTAAGGGAGGCACATATGTACGTTTAGGTTGTATGATATTAGGAAAGGTCTGCAGTCTTCGGCCATTGTGTCCGTAAGCACTAATGGGGCCAGCATCCTAGACGCATGGCGGGTTTCAAAGGGAGAACCTCTAGGGTGATTCTGGTAAATAGCCACATGGCTGGTAATTAGCAAGTAGAAATTGAATCTCTTTGCACTTTAGATGAATGGAGGTATTATGATTGTTTATCATCTCCTTACACGTGTGATGTTCGGAGTCTTGTTATTTACTATTCCTTCCCTATACTTGCAAGTCGGGAATCATTGTTGACTGACCTTTATTTTCAGGTAAATAGACCTTAGATTCAGTTCGGATGTCCTTGAGTACCAACCATTCATTTGTTATATATATTTCACTTCCTCCTGTTAATTTATTTTTAGTGGGTTTTTACATCTTACTGAGTGTTCCTATGAAATACTAATGCATCCTCTGATGTAGGCACGAAAGATAATTGAGACAGGACGGTCGCAGTAGTAGGAAGGTGGTTGATGACGCCGTGAAGAGACTAGAGATTATTTTCTTTTATTCAGTTGCTTGATTTGATACTTTATGAGATTATTGGCCGTTATGTGCCAAAAACCTGAGATTTAATTTATTGACTTTGTTAAAGTTTATTTGCTATAATAAAGATTAAGTAGGTTCATTTTCATAATTGTTAATGATGTTGATTACTGTATTACACTGATTTACGGGATGACCGGTTACACATCCTTTCGTGATGGCGTAATCGGTTTTGGTTTCGACTAATTGGTCGTGTGCCCGGTCTTTGAAGGCTTCTGCACTCCGATTGAGGTGTGAGATCATGGGGTGTGACATTGAATCATGCTATTATTTGAATTTAGATGTATGATTCTATTGTGACCCGTAAGGATCACAAGGTATCGAATCGCCGAAAAGGAAGAAGAAGAAACTAAAAGAAGAATATAACTTGTTCAAATTGCATAACTGTTGTGGAGGACAAAGGCCCCTTTATAACAAGAGAAAGGGCGTGACTCCTAGGAAGGCATGCCAAGTAATTGGGCCACTAATGGGCTAAGATTACAGGCCATAAGACCTTTATTACATCTACTAATTGATATTCAAAAGCAAATATAATCCTACTCAAAGATAGCCTTGCATGCTGACGTCCTGTGTGCTGACGTACACAATACTCCACCACGCTTCGCTCTCGCCTTGTCCTCAAGGCGACCAAGTCAGAAAACGTGCCAAAAACTCGTCTTCCAACATCCAAGTAGCATCATCCAATGATTTGCCGCACCACGCAACCAGTATCTCAGTAACAATTCACCCGGATCGCCTTACCCGATGTTTGTCAACAATGGACGCAGGAATGGATTCTTCAGATTCTACAGGTCCCATAAGTGGCAGAGGCCCACCGATATTCACCAAATTTGGGTCACCCACGAAACGACGAAGTCGTGAAACGTGGAACACAATATGCACTAGCGACTCCGGAGGTAAGGCTAGACGCTAGGCCACTGGCCCAACTCACGCAACAACAACATAGGGCTCATGATAACAATGCGCGAGTTTGGCTTGCTCCATCCGAAAGAGGGAAGTATGACGCTGGGGAAAGACAAAAACGTAGACCAAATCGCCTACCTGGAACTCCCTGTCGGTATGCTGTCTATCATATATCTGCTTCATAGGATTTTGCGCCAATACTAGGTTGGCCTTAAGCTGCCGGAGAACCTCTTCTCTCGCTTGAAGTATATAATCAACCTCCACAATAGAAGAACGCTGGGCACAACCCCAAGGCTTGTGCCAGAGGCATCCATTTCCACCACAAATGGAAGAGTGAAATTTGGCAAAATCAGAACAAGCGCCATGACCATGGCCTGTTTCAAACGGTTAAAAGCTGCATGAACCCCCTCTTTTAAGTAGGGCAGTGAGTGGGCCAACAATTACTCAGTACTAACTGATGAAGCGGCGATAATAGCCTATCAGCCCTAGAAACCCGCGGAGAGCCTTGACACATGTTGGTGTTGGCCAGGACATCATAGTCGAAACTTTTGACAGGTCGGTGGATACCCCGTCACAAGAAATAAGATGGCCCAAATACTCCACCTGTGTGCTTCCAAAAGAACATTTTGAACATTTTAGAAATAATGAATTTTCCCCTAAGATAGAGAAAACTGACCTGAGATGTGCCAGGTATGACTCTCATGACGTGCTGTAGATAAGGATATCATCAAAGAAGACCACGACGAACTTGCGGAGGAATGGTCTGAACAAATCATACATTAGACTTTGGAATGTCACCGGTGCATTTGTCAGCCCAAATGGCATGACCAAGAACTCGAAATGGCCTTCGTGAGTGCGAAACGCTGTCTTGTGAATATCCGACGGTTGCATCTTGATCTAGTGATACCCCGAGCGCAAGTCAAGTTTACTAAAAACAGTAGCACCGGCCAATTTATCAAGCAATTCTTCAAGGTGCGATAGTCAGCACAGAATCTCTATGTCCCATCCTTCTTACGAACCAATAAGACTGGCGAAGAGAAGGAACTAGTACTCGGTTGGATAATATCTGTTTTGTGACATGTCTTGCACCAATCATTCAATCTCTGCCTTTTGGACGTGTGGGTATCAATAAGGTTGGACGTTAGCCGGAGTAGCCCCTGGAAGTATCGGAATCGAGTTATCATGTTCTGCCAGGAGGAGGCGCATGTCCTCTGGCAACTCCTCCTGTTCTACATCCACAATGGCTCGTTGTTGAAGAAATAACCCTTGTAGTGCAAATCTGAAGGAGCACCGCCTGGGCTGCTTGCAAGGCTCCGGGTTGTGCCCCCTGAATGCGCACCCTGTGCCCGTGCACTACGAAGTCCATTATCAAGTCGCGAAAGTTCCATATCACGTCGCCAAGTTCTTGGAGCCAATGGACCCCTAGTACCACATCCGCTCCTTTTGTAGGCAACAGAAATAAATTGGCGATAAAGGTATGACCTTGAATATTGAGAGCAGCCTGAGCATACACTCCCAAGCTCCGAAGGTGTTTGCAGTCCCCAATGAGGACGCCAAATGGTTTGGCGTCTGACACGTAACATCCCAGCCGCTGTGCTACCTTATTATTAATAAAGTTGTGAGTAGACCCACTATCAATCAGCATAGCTACCTGTTGGCATTTAAGGAGCCCTTGGACATGCATGGTGCGTGGGGTGAACGTTCCTGAGTAGGCATGCACCAAAATCTTAGGTTGCACGTCGTCATACTCATTGGTTTCCTCCTCAGGTTGTTGTGTCACATCGTCGTCGGCCTCTTCGACGAGTAAGCTTCCTTGAATAGAGCAATGATGTCCGGGGGCAAACTTCTTGTCGCACTTGAAGCATAGCCCCTTGGCGCGTCTCTCATCCATCTGTGCTAGTGTCAGGCGACAGATTAGTGGGTTAATGATCGTTTAAAATTAAAACCCTTGCAAGTGCACAAGGCAATTGTACTACGGCGAGTATTAAGAAGGGTTGTCGAACCTCAGGGACGGATTAATATTTTACCAAATTCAAAAAAAAGGAAGTTGCAATTTTAATTAATCTAGAGAAAGCAATAAAATTTAACTACTTTAAATCGGATTTTAATTAATATGGAGAAGTGCCAAGGCTTCGAATCCACCACACAATAAACCAGCTTATCATCTCTCTCTGTTGAATAAATTCCTAATTGGCTAGTATATTCCTCTAAGACATACACTTGTCAATTCAAAATATTGTGCTCTCCTCTCGGACGTAACACATAAGCAATTAAAATATGGAACTGTGATCTATCTCTCTCGAGCATAAATCAATGAAATCTTATTCCTTTATAACACCTTAGTCTACTTACGTTCCTCTCGGATACACAAGTATTCATCGGATTGAAATTAACAAGAATTCACTCAGGCCTCTCTTGAGCACATAGAATAAACCTTAATAAATTAACAGTGATTCTATAATAAGATTCATACACCAATCAAGGTAAAATTAAGATGAAGGAAAATGATACAACCAATTTACTCGGGTTTCATCTACGCCTTAGACAAAGATTTAGCCGGCCATCGGACAAGAAGAATGCTCTTGATTTGAAGGAGTCATCATTTACTATTCACCAGAAAATACGGTTCAAAATCACTGTAGCAAAGTACTGTTCACGCGTAGATACTATTCATCGTCTTCTCCGTTCGGCAGTTACTATAGCAAATGGCGGAGTTACTGTAGCAGTCCAAAATCAATCCTTTTCCGGCCAAAGTTGCGCCCTTTCTTCCTCTCCTCCGGCGGCTCCTCCTCCTCTCTCTCTCTCTCTCTCTTCCGGCCAAAGCCACTGGATTCCGGCGACAATTATCTCCCTCAAAGCTCTGTTTTTCCAGCCGACTGGTTTTTTTTTTTAAAGCTTCGATCTTGTATTGTTTTTATAAACAGATCGAAAGTGAACCCTTTTCTGTTCTGGACTCCAACTCCGGCCTCTCGTCGATTCCTAATCAAAGAAGAAATCCAATTCCAATTTATGACTTCCAAGTCCGGCAGTTTCCAAATCAAAGCCCTTGTTTTTTTTCTTTCGTTTCCAATTGGGACACCCACCGCTGCCGTGCTTCGCCCATCTGCCTCACCATCGCCATCAAGATCACCGCCGTCCGAGCCCATCCTCGCCGTCTCGCTGTCGAGCCTGTCAACTTTTCCGCTCGCTTCTCACAGTCGATCGCAGTCAGAGCTCGACCGCCATCTTTATTCACACCTGCTTCGCCCATGGCCCAGTCCTCCGTCGTCAGCGCCGCCAATCTCTCCGCCGTGATCGTCGCCGTTGCCCTTCACCGGCCACTGCTCAGCCCCGCCGGCCCACTGCTCCTTCGCCGGCGTTCGAGCTCTGCTCGAACTCTGTTTCTGGATGAAAGGCCCGAGCTTTGGCTCGGGCCGGTTTTTTCTCTTTTTTTTTTATATTTTTTTTAACTGAACCGGACCGGAACGGAACCGGTTCATATTCCCTTTCTATTTTTTTTCTTTATTAAACAAAAACCCGTTGTATCGATCTCATCCATCCAATCTCATCTTAACGATTCTTCTCTTTAATTGTGTCTCTTTCGCGTGCGATAATTCAACTGATCATAACTTTTTGCTCAGAACTCCGAATTGCGAATAGTCAGTGGCGTTGGAAAGCTGACTTCGTGAACTTTAACATGAAATTTAAATCAGTCCCATCAGAGATATACAATCGAAGTAATTAATATTCAATCATTAGAGTCGCATTTCACCCCATTTCTGCGTTTTACTCTTGTTTCCTACAAAAACCAAAAATTATATTAAAGTAGCAATAATTCTAAACAAACACTAGCAGAAACATAAGTTTAGGAGATAATAAAATGCATATTTCATGTATAGATCAGTTAACCGTGCCGGTCGAGGTAGGTCGACTGATGTTAAGGTCAGGCGCTGGCATAGGGCCCAACAATGTACAGGTAGGAGGTCTCAGTGCCAGACCCCTGCGCCCTCCTCACTGCTATTGAGCCAGTTTCTCCTCCTCAATGCGAGTGTGGCGCACCACATCTCTCATCGTATGGCATGGGAAATGTCTCATCTCATCAGAAATCTCCAGTTTCAACCCCCTCTTGAATGTGCCCACGAGTGCTGCCATCGGCCAATCGGGCAGACGATTGGCAATCTTCATGAATTCGGAATAATAGGCTCTCATTGTGGTGGTTTGACGTAGACTGGACAACATTTCATTGAAGTCCTGGAATGCATTGGGGCCGAATTGGACACAGAGTTTGTAAGCAAAAGAAGCCCAAGTTGGGTATGAGA
This sequence comes from Houttuynia cordata, assembly GCA_039654745.1. Classification (NCBI taxonomy): domain Eukaryota; kingdom Viridiplantae; phylum Streptophyta; class Magnoliopsida; order Piperales; family Saururaceae; genus Houttuynia; species Houttuynia cordata. The sequence goes on from CM077504.1 coordinate 13,679,221, forward strand.
CTTCCTTCTCGTAACACTGGAACCACACCGAGGCGTTGCCATCTAAGTGGAACGCTACAATGCCCAGTCGCTCGGCCTCCGAGTTGGTCTCCTGGTAGGCAAAAAGTTTCTCCGCCTTGTAAATCCACTCCACTGGATCGTCTTCCCCGATGTTGCGCGGAAATTGGAGACGAGCTAACCGAGGCTCGGCCCCCCCACGAAAGCCACCGTGATGGCCCAACAACTCATCCCAATCATTCTCCATCTCTGGTTACATATTTCTGAAAGGTGTTGTCATTGAGGCATTTATCTGAACACTTGGTATGCCTCGTACTCCGTAGCCTAGATGACCCCCATTTGTGGCATGATGAAATAACCCAAAGTGAACCCCTTGAACGTGGGAGTTCGTCGGAGGAACCCACGCCCCTGAGCCGCCAAGACCCTTGAGCCAGTGGCCTGGGAAGTTTCGCCATTTATTCCGGAGAGGGGTGGTGGCGTATTCATAGCGGCCCCTGTCTGATTGGCCGTGGCTTGGGTCTACACGATCTGAAGTTGTAGCAACTTAGCCAGCGTAGATCGGATCTCCACCATGTCAGTCTCGTTGTTAGCTTTTGGGCTGGCAGCAATGCTTGCTACCTCCGGCTCCGGCTGCGCCTCAGTGGCCGCAGCTGGTTGTTTGTGAGGCGGCATTTCTTTAGCAGATCGGAATGGCTCTGATACCAGTGTTGTGACCCGTAAGGATCATAAGGTATTGAATCACCGAAAAGGAAGAAGAAGAAGAAGAAACTAAAGGAAAAAGATAACTTGTTCAAATTGCATAATTGTTGAAGAGGACGAAGGCCCCCTTATACAAGAGAAAGGCGCGGCTCCTAGGGAGGCGCACCAACTAATTGGCCCACTAATGGGCTGAGATTATAGACCATTAGACCTTTATTACATCCACTAATTGATATTCAAAAGCAAATCTAATCCTTCTCAAAGATAGCCTTGCGTGCTGACGTCCTATGTGCTGACGAACACAACAGATTCATGGAGATATATTGATTATTAGATTGCTAGGCATACTTTGATTATCTTATGTGGAATGTAGAATTAATGCATGCTTTGATGGAGATCTATAATTTTGTTCTGGTAGATTCTGCTCTTTGTCAGAGTCAGTGACAAGTTAAGTGTCGTAGGACTTCTTGTCACTGAACAATAAACAACAACTGGTTAGAATACTACTATATAAGTAATTAAACTACTAAGAAATGTATTAGATGGTTTAGTAGAAGCAGTATTAATAGTTGATTCCAGAAAAACATCTGTAAGCTCAATGACAACACACCTAACGACAAGTTATGCGTCATTGGATGAGTTTTTGGTGAATCCGACAGTGAATAGAAATGAGAAGATATTGAAAGAATGAAACCTTAGGTTTAATAGAGAGTAACCAAAGAGGTAATATTAGTGAGTTGTATGAGAATCAATGAGATGGGGAGAACAAACTAAAAAAATTAGACATTAATAGAGATGTCATAATCCACTATAAGGGTGAATAGTGGGATTAGATGAATGAGAGATAAACTCTTAGGTTCCACAAGAGAATCAACACTAGTAAAAGAAAGAAAGAAGAATCCACATACCACAAGAGCAATTGTACTAGCTCGAAGGCACAAAGCCTTGTATCAAGTTTGGTCATCTTGAGGGCTTCGATCTACAAGAGATCAAGAGTGTATGCAGAGTTACAACGAAGTTCATGGTGCTTGTATCTAAATTTTAAAGTCTTTCGTCGACAATGGTTACACCGATTTACACAAAATTTGTGTATTTAAATTGGGGCATTAAAATAAATGTCATGACTAGTGTTGTTTACGGTGTGCTTCAATCTTACCTTTGGATTGTCCAGTCCATCCATTGTCTGTGCCCGTCCGCCATGTAGACACCGAAGTCTATAGACACCTAATGGACAATATGTCCAAATTTTGGAATATGTACTTCCTATACTAACAAATCAAATTTTTGTTTATAAAAACATCTAGTTTATAAAAATATGTTCCCACATGTAGTTTCAACATCTAATTTGATATCCATAATTCATAAAAATATTTATAATTCATAAAAACATGTCCCCACATGTAAGTTCACCTTTGATTGTTTAAGATGTAATCCCTTAGTTGAGTTTTGTTTTGCAGATTACTTTTGTTAAACAATTCCATTGATTAAGCTTTAGAACATAGTATTCACATGTAAGTTCAACATCTAATTTGATAAAAACATCTATAGTTGATAAAAGTTTAACAAACATAGACGTATGCGGACACGAACAACAGTTTGTCTATGACACGGACATGATGGATTAATGGACACGGACATTCGTAAACACCCTTAGTCATGACCTGTACTAGACCTGTATTGGACTTCTTAGTAAGCCTAGTGAGTGGACATCATGGTCATCCCAGTTAAAGGGGTGTTCAAATATTTTCCTCGCATCAAAGGAATGAAACTCACCCCCCTACGGTGCCTCGAACCAGAGTGCCCTCGACGGGGTGGCCCCGTGAGGCAGAACCCCCCCCCCCCCCCCCCCCCCTCCTCTTTTTAATGACGTCATCACCACGTTAACCCTCCAGTTGGACTTACCTGGTAAGAATTATGGGTCAGTCACCGGTCCGATTTTGAAAACCTTGATTCAAACCTATGTATAACTAGATAATATAGATGTACGAAAATGCAAGTGTAACGCGGACAGCAAGTGTGACTCGAGCCAGTGTGAAACATAGAATACGAGATTGATGGTCCATCCTCACAGACCTAGAACCTTGTGGACATGCATAGCTCGGTCTACAAGCTAGAACCTTGTGCCCTTGCTTTGAGTCAATATAGCATATGGGCAGAGCTCAATATAGCATATGGGCAGAACTCATACAGTGACCACATAATCCCTCCTGTTCAAAAATTGTACCAGCTATCAAATTAAAGCAGAGCATCGGAACGAAATTTGCCTTATGTGGCATTTCTTGGATCCATTTCGTCACCGCTTTGCAAGATGGTATTAAAATATGGTTAATGCAAAGGAAAAGCTCATAAAAATTGAATTATTTGGTTCAATAATTGAATGAATGTAAGTCAACTTGGTTCAACTTTATCATTATGGTATTATTCACCGCCCCTTCATATTAATTATCAGCGTGGCAGCCTTGCATAAGTAAGGCGAATCCCTTTTCAGTATAAAGGACTATTCTCTGTCCAAAGAAGCCTGTCTGAATTTGAAAATGATTTAAATTTATTGGATTTAAGGCCCGCACCAAAAACCAAAATCCCCCTCCCCATCTCCCATGTTTTTGGTTGTGACTTGTGAAGGAGTAAAGTCAGCCATTAATTATGGAATCGTGTTTTTTTTTAAATGCAGACAGGCTTCATTGGATCGAGTGAACATATATTGCCTCTAAAATCTCCACGGAGAAAAGCATGTTCAAGTTAAAGAGTATCAGAATCGATGGACTTCTTGATGCCTAATCCTATATTATGCCAACAACAATCTTCCAAGGATTTGAATGCGTCAAACTTTGGACAGTACTTTAATCCTCCATAATGGCAATTTTTATATCAGTGTTCAACCTTGCATTCTTTTGACGTCTCCAGATTATGTGAAGAGCTATTGCATCCACAGAAAATGGACATAGTCCACGCGTTAGCAAGCTACTTCTAGAAGGGAAATGTTTCTACCGTTTGAAGAAAAGAATTATGTTCCATCAATTGAAAGGTCAGGAGAGAGAAGAGTTTGGAGTTAATGAGATATTGCAGGTGACTCAGTTACACGCCTAGACAGGTTTCATTGGCTTTTGTTTGATGTGAAAGGTTAAGAAGTACTGCTCTATCCAAGTACTGACTTTACTTCAGACTTCTCCCTATTAGATGTAATAGAAAGGCGATTAAAGAAAAACTGAGAGAAAAGAAAAGAATGTAATGCAGGAGGCAGTTAACTATTCAATTTTTATCATGAGAGGCATTCATTTCCTTAAAGCACTGGCCCAATTGGTCGTACAAACATAGATCAATTGCCTTCAAGTTCAAATCATAGATCAATTGCTTTCAGGTTCAAATCAAGGAATGCCATATTAGATATCGGAGAAAATTGAATGTCTAGAGAGGTTAATTATTGCAGATATATCAAAGGTATCATATAATATAACCTTGGCAGTCTAAAACGAGGTTATCAAAATGTAGCTTCATTAACATTCATAAGCATTTATACTACAACAAACATATGAATAAAATATTTTTATATTAATATGGTCTATGTCAATCACTGAATAAAGATTTTTTGACATGCATAAATGTGTAATTGCATCTAAGGATACATATAATATAGAGAAGTTCATGGTGTTTGTAACTCAAACCAGTGGGAACCATGAGTTCCCCCTTTGGTTCTTATACCAGGCGTGGCTGGTAGGGATCGAAAAGAATGCAAGAAGAATGTAGGTCGATTTCACAAGAGATGAGACCTAAAAATATACAGGTTGACTCCATAAGAGATGAGACTAAAAAAAATTACCCATGACCTCAGAACAGAGGCCTAGGGTAGCAACTACTAGGGACTAGTGTAGTAGAAGAAAGTATAAGTAGGAAATTAAATAAATGAGTTATTGTGCTAGATTAGCTATGCTCATGATATATTATTGCTTTGTCTGAATTATACTGTGTAGTAGCCTTTCTTACTGAGTTTCTCATACTCAAATTATTTTCTTTTACAGGTTAAGAAGAGTAGGGGTTAAGCGGGACTTGGGTGATAGCATGTGTTTAGGAGCCAGAATGAAGAATAGAATGTAAGTTTCTTTAGTTCTTTTCTTTGATTTTAGTAATGACTTAGGCACATGTGTGTGCCAAAATATTTCTTTATTGTAATACTTCTTAACCACAATGGATTGTGATATGCATAGCCCATAGGATCCTCATTATTCTACTAGAGAGTAATATCCCAATGCTTGTAATATGTTTTGAATGATGATGGGCACGAGCTTTGGCTCAAGTATTATATTTTTGAATGTTGTGTTTGAAAGTCTTCCATTGGCAAAATTTATATTCCTATTTACACAAACTTTGTATATTTAAATTGGGGTGTTACAATTATAACTCATTACAAGCAACCATTGGAACAACACAAGGGTTCGAGCCTAGTCTAGAAATTCCTAGTTGTGTTATGAGTGACTGACCTCTACATCTGCATTCTATTTATTCTCTCTAGAATGGATTTACCCTAAATAGACACATTATTTCTTCTTCTTTCATTTGACTCAAATTTATCACGATAACTGGTAGTCTTGAAAGGACTTCATTGATCCCTCTGATTTGGATTATGAGCACCATGTACTTCGCCATAACTCATGCATATATTTATGAAAACTCTTGTAGGCTTTAGGAACCCAGGATGGCCAATCATGGTTTGGGCCAAGTCGTTGCTCTCGTGGCTTGTGGTATTGCTTCCATACTTCCTTCTTGGTCTTGGTCTATGAACTTAGGGTAACTAACTCTTCAAGTCTAACTCAATTCTTTTACTTCATGCTTCGTAGTAACCTATTAGTTACTAAATGTTTTATGCTTTGATGATTGTAAATCCTACAAGTCATATTTCTTTCCTTTGGACCCTTCACAGCCCAAAACTACAATGAGTTTTAGCTTGTATTTACTACTTCCAAAGGCCATATTCTATATGAATTAACCAATACAACTTTGATGTACAACACATAGATGATGTAGTCATATGCTTCAACCAACAATATGCATGCTTTGTTCATTACTATATTATTGATAGCATTTATAGCATCTCAAATTCATACATTCTTCTCATATAGCAAACACTTACTTTTAATTCTTCTATGTGGAAGAAGTGCAAATTCTCTATTTGTTTGTTGGTCAATCGACTATCCCCCATCGACAAATACACAACAATTCTAATTCTTTTGTTTTTTCTTTGCTGAAACATAGTTCAAGACATATCAATCTCAATTTTAATTTAGTTTGGCCATGTTCATCATTCAACATGCAACAATTCATACCATGGAATTATTCAAAAATAATAATCATATCTTTACCATCTAAGACATGAGAATATTATATATAATCATGAAAGGGGTATGTTACGACTCCTTAGCTATTAGGCTATTTACTTAATTAATAAGGCCATGTGGGCCGCTACAGTAGGAATAAGTATTTTTACTATTTGCGTCACTTATGTGTTATGGCCCATCAGGCCCATCAACTCTCAGGCTCAGCGCCTATTTGTAGGGGACGACCTGTCCTGTATTGATTATTGATGAATGAATCCCTAGTTTCTCATCTCTTTCTTCTCTACTCTCACCTCCTTCCCTACTCTTTGCCACCGGCTCTTGTGCATCCTCCTAGGGTGTACAACAGGGTACTATACTTCCTAAGCATGCTAATTCCATGTTAAATAGTACATGCTCAACAAGAGATACTCTTTTCATGCTTCTAATTCCAATTCATAACGTTGAGGTTAACGGTTCTACCTTGAACTTTGTCATAAAGCTTCTTTTCCTTCTCTTTCGGCAAAGATCAGCTTCTTTTTGACCAATGATGGCTTCTTCACACTTTAAGGCTTGCTACAGTTCCAAATAGGTCATACCCAAACGAAAAGAGACTATTTATCCTATGAATTTGTGTTTAGAAGGAAGTTTCTTCTATTAACTTGTTTCCTATACTACCATCGACACTTTGGCATGTCGATGATGCTTTTTTATCGTTCAAAGTTTCCATACTATTAATCCTTATTTTCCATTGTCTTTTCCCCATAATTCTATCAAAATTAGGGATGTTATAGTCAATATGAGTAAGTGAAATTTTTTTGAAAATGTAGATATTTGTAATTCTAAATTTTAAACATTGGGCCCACATATATGCAAAGGACCCACCCTATACTATAGGTTCAAGGTTTAACTACGAGAAACTAATGATTTGGATTTACTTTGGGGTCAAGATAAGTATCAAACATGATTGCTTAAGTTTGAAAGTAAATCTAATCAAAATACAAGATGACCCATAGGAGATTACATACTTAATTAGTACTCCCTAATTACCTCTATAAATACAGGTGGGTAGCCCAAATCTGTAGTTACTTCTGACCAGAGAGAGTGAAGGAGGAGCAGGCTGCTGCCGATAGAGTCATCATAGTCACCAGAGTGAGATAAGTGTTTCTAATTATGTTTATTTCTTAATTATGCAAGTTGTAATTGAATATTTGCTATGGCAAACATGTATGTATGGTTGGTTATGGATATAAAATTTGTTATTATGATTTATGTATTGACATTAATGCGAAGTAAAAGACCCAAATTAATGCCCCCAAAGGTTCTAGCGAGGTTCCAGAGTTGGTCAGACTTGATGATACCCCCAAAGGTGGTTGGACACCCCAAACCACCACTCTTTCACAGCCGCAAAAAGATCCTCCTGGTTGCTGGATCTAAACAAAAACCCCGTATGTGGGCCCAATCAAAGATGAAGACATTAGAAGCTCGTATGGAGGTTATTAATTAAAAGGCCCAACTTGTATTAAACACTCAAGCCCAAGATAGAAAGAAGGTGTTAGGAGTATAAAATGTGCTAGAAGAATGGGGTATGTGATGCATAGTATAGAAGTCTAGAGAATTGTTTGTAAAAACATGTAGAAGGATGTTGGAGTCCTATAAATAGGGTTGGTTAGTAGAGTTCCAACATAAGAGGGTAAGAGAATCCAAGAGGTGAAGTGAGAGTGTGAGGGAGTGATCTTGTGAAGGTAGTAACCTTAGTCCTCTGTCTTGTTCTTGAGAAAACAAATTTTTGTGAGACTTTTACCCTTTATACCATTAGCATCTTCCTTCCCTTTATACTTCCCTAAAATATCATACTTATGGGTGAAGGCTTAGCAAAACCAACATCCAACACTTGTTTTGTTTTGTATGTGAACCAAGGAAGAAGGTGACTGGTCTAGAGATTTTTCTCGAACCACAGTGGCCTTATTAAAAAAAAGTAAGTATTACTAAACCAGCCTCGTTTCACCACCATCTCGAATTTATAAAAACTTTAGAAAATTTTGGGAGGACCCTAATTGTGTACTTAATCATCTGACCAAGTTTTAGGTTAGGAATAAATATACATAGGGCTATCAAGTTACTATTTTTCCCTTAAGGGTTAATCGCAATTAGTTAACTGAACTAACTTTGGTTCAAGGGTGGTAAACCTGAGAAATTTACTCCCTACATTCGCTTTCAATAGATACAATTGAGTTTCAAATGAACTAACTCTTAAATGAACTAATTTTTAATTCTATCTATTAGAAATGACCAGAGAGAGTAATATTTTTCCTGTGTGCTGAGGGCATATTGAACAATGTATGGGTAAAATGGTTGATCCAAAGCAATTGTCTCAAATTAGTTAAATGTCCAAGAATACCCTTAGGTTTGGGTTAACTTAATGAAACTAATGAGTTTGTATTAAAGCTTAAGTGAAAGTTAAGACAATATATAGAATATTGGGGGTTCACTTAAGTCCTTAGTGATAGACCAAACCCTATGATGATGAATAACCTTAGAAAGTTAATTGGTTAAACATGTTAAGTTAATTAATTTGGAATAATAGATTCATAATGAGTAAGAAATCTGGACTAAGATTCTTATTGACCATAAGTTGAACTTATGTCAACTCTAATGATGTGAACTATATCAAAAGAGGACCTAAAGGAATGAGACATCACATTACATAAAGAATTGTTGGGCGACTTCGTCAAAAAGGGTTAATGAACATGGATATATTTTCACATGATTAATACAACAATAAGGGCTTGTATTGCATACGAGATAGTATTATTGAACATGTTTGGTTGTATAACCGTTGGTTCAATTCTAGGTGTTTCTTGCATCTAGTAGGCATTGAATCCATGATATGTTGGTTGAACATAGGATAAATAATCTTACATTAGTATATGTATTATTGGATAATGCCTCATGATTATGTTTTTTTATGCTTCTTTCATGCTATTTATATGATTCATGGCTGAGATCGAACCAAGGTTTTCATAGTGCAAGACTTGGACAACATGAAGCGTAGATCATAATGATGTATCTTGAAACAATGATCATCGATTGATGGATGACAATTCATAACATGTAGTAAATTACAAAATGTATTAGAAAATAAGCAATTATGGCATTAATTGTCGTCTTCAAAATATTTTTGGGATTAGATGGGTTAATACACTCCAAACTATGTTAGAGTATGATAGGAGATGTAAGGCCCAAAAAATTATCAAGAAAGTTCTAAGGATTTCAAATTTCAACATGTAATTAGCCGACAAGAGTCCATTGATAAAAGGTTATGTCGATGAAACTTGGTAGTCGAATAGTTTAAATTCATTTGTATCCCTAAATTGGAGCATAAATAGAACCCTAACCTTTGTGCACATTTGTATGCCTCTTAACCAAAGGGCCGCAAGGATCTAGGTTTGAGGGGTCAGAAGTGAAGAAGTTTGTTTTTCGGTATCAACCTTCTAGGAATAAGGTAAGAAAGCTAATCAACCGTAAAACAAGTGGATGTCACCTTTTATTGACCTCGAGCTTCCTGTATAAAGTCTATAGTTTCATGATTTGAGATGGATGCATGTGTATGGCTTGGGTTTACATGAATTAAGAATTACTTCATGAGATGAATATTTTATTTGGTTATATAATGATAAATTTAAAATGTAGAGACGATACACCATGCTGGCTTCATGGAAGATCAAGTATAATTATAGTTGGATGCAATTCAGTAGCTTTGCTCATGTGGTCGGGCATGAATGTATGAAGTTGAGGATAAGTTCATGGATTTCAAGTATTAAGTTGAAGCATATCTTGACTGTTAATAGTTGAATTATGATGCATGGTTATGCTTCTGATTATCCAATATACTGATTAGAGTTATACTGAACATTGAGACTTGAAAGTACAGATTTTGCTAGTGCATGTTAGCTCTCCATTGGGATCATCGACAAACCAATGACAAGTCCTTGTCGATGAAGGTTTCTCGATGATGCCGAATGATAGATTCAAGTAGCATTGAATATGAATTGTTTAGCTTTGTAATATGAGGATAGAACTCTGTGAAAAATGGTTAAATGGGTCATGATGCAGATATAGATCTTTATGTCCTGTCACAGATTACTGTCCACCGACAAGACTTCTTGTCGATGGAAGACAATCAGTAGGAATTGAGGTAAACTGATAAGGTAATAACCTTAGGGGTAGACATAAATATCCTATTGCAAGAATATAGTGCTGACTTGTCATGAATACCCTTGGGATGGGAGGAAATGAGCTAAAAACTAGACATTAATGAAAATGTCATAAGCTACACTATAAGAAATATAGTGGAAATTGACTGTGATCAGTGAGGTGAGCACTATTGATTCGAGGTAGGAACCGAGAAATGAGTTGTTCTGGTAAGCCTTCTCTATGGGAATCAACTTGGATGAGTAGGACAAAACAACTATCATGTTGTAGAAGAACGACCATGGCAGTTAGAAGGCATAAGCCTTGTATCAAGGTTGTCTATCTTGAATGCTTTAATCGACAAGAGATCAATAAGCATGGTGCCCATGTATCACAGTTCATGGTGCCCATGTTCTAAACTGGAGTGGACCATAAATAAAATAGCCCAAGTATTTTCAGGCTTTAATAATACTGAAAAAGATTTAAGAAATTAAGGAAAAGAAAAGAAATGGAAATTTGGTAAGCAAATGTTGTTAGTGAGCTGCTGACAGTGTGTAATTGAGGTTGATGGACTTCAAATAGATTTCAATTGGGTTTAATAAGCTTTAAAAGGGCTTAAATCAAAGCCTAAGCTCATTTTCTCCTGGACAACAACCGGAATTACTCTATGAGAGGTCTAATTTTAGTGGTTTGAGAAGGATAAGAAGCTGACTTAGGCAGAAATTTGGATTTTGTATGGTGAAGATTAGTACGAGAAGAAAAGTGGTAAATTAGGTAGGATCTGACTATATTAATAGTCAATGTTTAGAGAATATCATGAAATGATGATTAAGTGGAATGAAAGAAAAATTAGAGGTGATTGAGATGGATTTATGTGCATAGTGATGTTGATTGTGTTTATTGAGATTCTATGTGAAAATCATGAGTAAGTGTGGATGGAAATCATAAGTATGGATGTGATGGTAGGACTTGTGGAGTGATTAACAATAAGATGGACTAAGAAGCAACATGGACAATAGCTGCCAGTATATTGTCTGCTAGCCATCGGCTAGCCGACAATGTAATTTCGGTATAAATATGAAGAAGTAAACAATAATGTTTAAGGAATGAGTTAGAAGGATTATGAGATAACTGAAAGGATAATGAGATTTACCTTGTGAGCCAGGATAGGTGACATAGGGTATATTTAAGTAAGGTATGAGATAGTTGTGTATGGTAAAAGATATGTTTACATATGATTGAGGTTGGTTAAGGGGTTAAGCAGAATTGGAATAATGAGAGTGAGCAGTGATAATGGAATGGGGAGCCAGCCCGAAGGGTCGGTATCCAACTATTTGGTTAGCTCCCAGGAATTAGGTAAATAGATTTGCAAGGCAGCCATCGGCTAGCCGATGGTCTTCCAACAACCTGCTGATAGTGTTAAATATGGGATAATAGTACGATCTTAATATTGTAATATGACATATAAAAATATACAAATGATTAGTAAGAGTGTGAGAAAAGGGATTTGAGGACAGAACTCCTGTTTAAATCAATTAGATACCCTATTGATCTAAGGAATTGAGGACACCTCTAGGAATCAATCATAAAATCCTAAGGCGTGGTAAATGGTAGACCGGATTCAAGATTCTAAAATAGATCATGAATGGTTAGAGACATTGTGAAAGACTATGTGGAGTTAGCAGACATTTGTATATAACAAGTGTTTCTCTCAAGGCTATCATTGGAAGTTAGAATATTGTGATGTATGAGTTTAAAATACCCATAGTGCATTAGGAACATTAGGCAGTGTGGATAACTTTAGAGTGTTATTACAATAACAGTAGTGTGTTTGTTGTTGTGTGTATGAATGACCTGGTGGTCCTTGAAGTTTAATAAAGGGGCCCCACTGGTGGATGAAGGGTCTTAAGCCCAATGAAGCTTAGAATGCCCTGCAGGAAGATAATCTAATAAGTGGTTTATTTAGTATGCCCAAAAGGAGGCAGGGGTAAATGAAGGCCATGTGTTTTGTTGTGTATAGGTAAAGTGCTCAGACATAGCACATGGATACCTCCCTTGCCTATGAAAATGGGCGAATCAAAGTTGTGATGGGATATGGTGTTTGTTGTCCCTTGATGCTTGTATGTTGTGTAATATTGTGGTAAGAGTTGTAAGCAGATCAGACAATGTCATGTTTATTGATTGATTGCTTAAATGGATCATACATTATTAAACTTTGTTGTAATCATAGGCTTAGAACTGTTGAGTTTTGTTTATACTCATGCATCCTCTTGATGCAGGTAAGTGATAGATAGCTGCAAGCAGGCTACAAAATTTTTCTTCCAAGGAGGATCAACTAGTACTACCAAAATAGAGTATTGTTTTGTAATAGAATAGATTAATATATTAATTGCATGTTATAATTTAATTATGGTTTGTATGAGATGTCAACCCTTGGAATGTATGTTTTAAATATTATTATAATCGACTTTATTTTCCAGTAGTTGTTCCATTGGAAAAAGAATGAGTTGTAGCTCATATGTCTAATAAATGATTTTGTTTTCATGCAATGTCGACAATCTCTATGATTTTATGTTCGAATTATTTGATTTATGAAAACCTGGGTTGGGACAGTGAATCCCCTTCGGGACTTTCCATCAGACGTGATTGATGGGTGTCAAATGAAAGAGGAAATTGCAGGATTAATCCAAAAGAGAATAGTTCATAAATGAGACATAGCAAGGACAATTCCACAGAGAATAGATCCTAAAGGAGAATTACCTTGAGCATATGAAAAAGCTTAGGATTAGAAGCAGAATGAACAGAAACAAAATGAATTATTTATGCTTAGACGTAGCAGTAGGTCTTTCAAATATGATATGGGTTTGTCTATGTGCCTGCATCCCGAGCCATGGCAGCAACATGTGCCTGCATCTGTTCTGTGACGACCCCAAATTTTGTAAAAAAAGTATTTGTATAAAAGGAAATCCCAACACCTAGGCAAAATTATCTAGAAATGTAAGAGCTCAATTTGATTTACAAAAGCTGAAAACTAGAGAACAGTAATTTGGGTCGTTTATTTGAATTAAAGGAGACTACGGGTTTTGTACTTAAAATAGATAACCGATCATGACAGATCTAATTAGGGCTGTAGGCTCTAAGAGGGGTTCTGAACTTAAGTGAAATTAAAAAAAGGGAAATCCCAGCAGCTTGTGCTCCGGCCGAACAGAGACATGCTTGGATCTGAAACCTGCTGAAAGGAGAGTGCTTGGATTTTGATAGGCTCAAATTAGAAGAAGAGTCCCGGCTCGTTGGGTTCTAACAGAAGCTCGGATCTGAGAATGAATTTGGAAGTGATTTTATTGAAGATGAAGAGTTGTGCTCGATTGGGAATTCTTTTGTTTGCTGATGCGGATTTGGATCAACTTGGAATGGGAAGTCTCTGTTTTGGGCGAGATTTAGGATAAACTCGAACTCGGAAAGGAACTGAATTTCGGTGGGACTTTTGAGGAGCATATAAAAACAGAGCACTACAAGGACAAGTGAAAAAAAAAGGATTTGGCATAGATTAAAAAAGCGGAGCAAAACGTGTAGAAGGGGCAATTTTCTTCCCTATAATTTCTATTACTTTTAATCGTGAATGCAATGTTTTACTTTGTGCTTGCTTAAACTATGATGTTTTAATTCCCTTGTAACTAGGGATGAGATGAAATTGCAATTAAGCTTGTTATGATTTTCTAAATATTCTTGCTTGAACAATATTGTCTACTGATTTATTAATGAGAGTTCTACTTATTGATCTTTAATTCATTTTTATGTCATGCACTCTAAATAGTTGGATTATCCATAAGTTGAATGAAAGCCAATGTTATAAATTGAATTAAGTATTGCTTTTTGATTAGATGTGTTTATGGATACATTTAATGCTTAGAAAGATCATTTTTGTGCTATGCTTTTGGAATGTGCTAAATTGGAAATTGAATTAGTTGTAAGAAGTGGATTGCAATAGATTTGATGCCTTAGTTATTCTAACTCTAGATTTTATGTTAATTCTTAGAGTCATTTGAGTTATTTCTTTTTATAATTCTCATCCAAATCTCAATTTTAAAAAAAATAAGAAGAAAACTGTTTTTAGTTAGAATTTGTCACTCATAGTTTTAGATTGGATTTTTCCCAAACATATACGCTCTACGAGGTTAAACCTCGGACTCACTAAGTTAACTTTATTACCTCACTACCTACGCTTGGGTAAACTATATTTAAGTTATGGCACTCGTCTAGTCGAAGTATAGCGCATACAACATGAATTACATAAACATGAAAACTATTGCATAATTATCTCCTATAGAGTACGAATACTAGATTCAATGTTGATTAGCAAAAAAATACATCAATCTGTCCTCCACATGCTGAAGATTATCAACATAGACTTTAGTTCATCAATCAAGTTCTATTCTTCAACAAAAAATATCTATTATGCAATCGTCATTCACAATGAAAATATTTAAATTAGAAGTACAAGAATTCACTACTCATCTAGGCCTTCTTCATATTACAAAGCCTGAAGAAGTTAGCTGCTCATGGTAGAAGACAAACCTTGTGTGTTGTAGAAGTACTCTATTGAATTTGTTATTCTTCCTCCACTTTTAGCCTTAAGAAAATTGAGATTGGGAACCCTTATTCAGTGTTGGATGAGTTCTTAAAGAGGTCTCCAAGTTGGTTGAGAAGTAGGGCTTCAAAAAGGACTTAAATAGGTGTCCACGTTGTTTTAGAAATAGGGCTTCAAAAAGGGCTTAAATAGGTGTCCAAGTTGTTTTAGAAGTAGGGCTTCAAAAAGGACTCAAAATGGGCTCAAAATTAGCAATTATGTGTTGCTTGATCAATCACCAATGATCCCCAATCATATGGCAGGTGAATTATTAAAAAGAAGATTCTAATAGCCGATTGATTGACGTTTACTCCTGATTGTTCAATTAAGCATTTTTTGCACTACGCATCAGTGGCATTAGAAAGCTAACTTCCTGAACTTCAATATGACACTGGTTTTTATCGAAATCCAACATATGTGGCGGAAATTATGGTTTTTCTACCATGACTCTTATGCATTGTCTTATGTGAATCTTGAGTTTTTTCCATGATTCTTAAATCAAATGAAGGGAAATCTCTTATCTACCTACAAAAACCACAAAATCTATTAATAAATACTAAAAGAGACTACACAAACACCTAATAGACATATATAGGATTCAGAGTTAGAATATGTGACATTTCATACGTGATAAGTGATGTCAATTTTAATTTATTTTACTCGCAAACGCATGAATCACATAAAGAATAGTGGCTACGAGGTTGATCCCACAAGGACTTTCAACCTAATTCTAGACTTTACTTAACTAATTCAACAAAATAGATCTTAATAGAAAAATCAAATTTTAACTAATTAAAGCAATGAAATTCAATGAAGAAATCTAATGTACGATTGTACAAAGGCTTTTGAATCCATCACTAACAAAATTAATTCAACCTCCGTTGAGGTTCATACAATTATAATTGATAAATTGCCAATTTCTTCTCGGACACAGGCATAATTAACAGAAATTGTGCAACCCTCTCGGACATTGCAATTAAGACATTTAATACCAATTCAATAAATCCCTCTCTCTCGAGCAAAGATCTATGTAAAAATCTAATCTTTATTCAATAAAATACTTTGGAATATACTAAGATCTCTCTAACATTAACAATCCCCTCGTTCAATTTCACCAATAATCTACTCTATTTTCTCCAAACAAATAGAATAGATCAAAGCAAAATCTCCATTAAGCGTAGAGAATAATGATATCTCAATTAAAATTCAAAGTAAATAGGAGAAGTATAATAAATTCAATTAGGGTTTACGCTTGGGTAAACTATATTTAAGTTATGGCACTCGTCTAGTCGAAGTATAGCGCATACAACATGAATTACATAAACATGAAAACTATTGCATAATTATCTCCTATAGAGTACGAGTACTAGATTCAATGTTGATTAGCAAAAAAATACATCAATCTGTCCTCCACATGCTGAAGATTATCAACATAGACTTTAGTTCATCAATCAAGTTCTATTCTTCAACAAAAAATATCTATTATGCAATCGTCATTCACAATGAAAATATTTAAATTAGAAGTACAAGAATTCGCTACTCATCTAGGCCTTCTTCATATTACAAAGCCTGAAGAAGTTAGCTGCTCATGGTAGAAGACAAACCTTGTGTGTTGTAGAAGAACTCTATTGAATTTGTTATTCTTCCTCCACTTTTAGCCTTAAGAAAATTGAGATTGGGAACCCTTATTCAGTGTTGGATGAGTTCTTAAAGAGGTCTCCAAGTTGGTTGAGAAGTAGGGCTTCAAAAAGGACTTAAATAGGCGTCCACGTTGTTTTAGAAATAGGGCTTCAAAAAGGGCTTAAATAGGTGTCCAAGTTGTTTTAGAAGTAGGGCTTCAAAAAGGACTCAAAATGGGCTCAAAATTAGCAATTATGTGTTGCTTGATCAATCACCAATGATCCCCAATCATATGGCAGGTGAATTATTAAAAAGAAGATTCTAATAGCCGATTGATTGACGTTTACTCCTGATTGTTCAATTAAGCATTTTTTGCACTACGCATCAGTGGCATTAGAAAGCTAACTTCCTGAACTTCAATATGACACTGGTTTTTATCGAAATCCAACATATGTGGCGGAAATTATGGTTTTTCTACCATGACTCTTATGCATTGTCTTATGTGAATCTTGAGTTTTTTCCATAATTCTTAACTCAAATGAAGGGAAATCTCTTATCTACCTACAAAAACCACAAAATCTATTAATAAATACTAAAAGAGACTACACAAACACCTAATAGACATATATAGGATTCAGAGTTAGAATATGTGACATTTCATACGTGATAAGTGATGTCAATTTTAATTTATTTTACTCGCAAACGCATGAATCACATAAAGAATAGTGGCTACGAGGTTGATCCCACAAGGACTTTCAACCTAATTCTAGACTTTACTTAACTAATTCAACAAAATAGATCTTAATAGAAAAATCAAATTTTAACTAATTAAAGCAATGAAATTCAATGAATAAATCTAATGTACGATTGTGCAAAGGCTTTTGAATCCATCACTAACAAAATTAATTCAACCTCCGTTGAGGTTCATACAATTATAATTGATAAATTGCCAATTTCTTCTCGGACACACGCATAATTAACAGAAATTGTGCAACCCTATCGGACATTGCAATTAAGACATTTAATACCAATTCAATAAATCCCTCTCTCTTGAGCAAAGATCTATGTAAAAGTCTAATCTTTATTCAATAAAATACTTTGGAATATACTAAGATCTCTCTAACATTAACAATCCCCTCGTTCAATTTCACCAATAATCTACTCTATTTTCTCCAAACAAATAGAATAGATCAAAGCAAAATCTCCATTAAGCGTAGAGAATAATGATATCTCAATTAAAATTCAAAGTAAATAGGAGAAGTATAATAAATTCAATTAGGGTTTCATCTAAGCCTCAGTATAAAAAAGATTAGCCAGCCATAGAGAAGGAAAAGAAAGAAGCCTATTTTATTTTTGGAGGAGTTGTTGGCATGTAAAAATAAAACACGAGACAGTCTCTCGACTCATCTCTCAAATTCAGCTGCCGTCCCACCGTTCACTGCTCATTGCCTTCTCCAACCACCTCTAATGTTCACTGTTCATCGTCGCAAACCAAAAATAGCCGAACAATGTCCTTGCAGTTGATTCAAAATTATCCTCAATAAAGTCGTTTCATTTCCGAGCACAACTTTGAATCCCCCGTCGAATTTTTTGGGTGAGTCACAAATCATACCTCCAATCGAGCTAAGAACACTGCTTCCACTGAGCGATCGTTCTGTTCTTCACGAGCGCCCAAGCACAGTGTTGGGGCTCTTTTTTTTTCCAGTTTACCCAATGTCTCAATCGCTCTTGTCAACTCTCATCTGGATGCTCTTCACTTTAAAACAAAACCCATCTTCTCTTTAGTACACATCGACAAATCAGATTATTCTTGCACTTGATTTAAGCTTTTAAATAAATTGGCTCAATAAAACCCGTCTCCGATCGTTCTGCAACATGCACTTTTGAAACTTACGTAAATTACACTAAATCCAAATTAGACGCATAATAAAATATAAATCTATTAAATCCAATTAATGCATCTAAATTGTTCAATTAAGCACATTTATCAAATAATTGATATAAACTCCTAATTATTCAATTAATACTAAACATCCCTAATTATTCCTATTTAACATAAATTAACACTAGAAAACTAAGTAAAAGAGGTATAAAAATGCATATATGTCCTATATATCAATCAGCAAGGTTATTGTCCTAACCTTCAACTGCTAGAAGTTTAAAACCATATTCTCCTGTGGTGACAATAAAGGTTATTTGACAATTTATTCCAAAGAAATCGTAGGGAAAATCCGGTCATGATAATGTCCATGGAAAGAAGAGGCGTCTTTCACCAAAGTTGTTCAGGCCAAAAGAACAGAACGACTGAAGTTGGTGTATACTTGTGTATGTGGTTCATCTTAGGTACCCTCTCTTCTATTTAATTTTTCACTTCATTGATGATGCTTTATGAAGTTATAGGTTTAGTTTCTAAAGAACAAACTGATTGTGTTTGAGATCTTTGTGAAATGAAAATAGAAATACTTTAAATTTTATAATGTTGGTGAGTTCGTGGTGGAGAGTTCTAATTCTTTTGCGAGGAAAATGGGATTAGAAGGTTCTTGACCACACCAAGGAAGTCTCGACAGATTGGCATGGCAGAACGAAGGAACATGATAGTTCTAGAGCATTTTAGAAGTATGCGGATTTTTGTGGGGTCCCTAAAGCAATTATGGCTAATGTAGTTAATACAATGATGTACTTGATTAATGCCTAGATTTTTGAACTAATCAAGTAATAAAAAAATTCCAAATTCCACTTTTTTCAACACCCAGGTGAGTATCAAAATCGGATGCCGAATCGAGCGACAGAATCCGTTATGAAAAGGAAACTTGTTTTTGAGAAACCCTAACTTGTATAACCGTCTGGGAAATCCATGGGGCTCTATTTTGACGTGGAGAAGCCCTAGGATCCCATCTAGCAGCCAGGGAGGAGGAAGAGCGAGATCAAGCTTCCAAAGTCTATTCAAAGTGGGAATCTTATGCTTTTCAAGGTAGGATCGCTAACCTCGATGTAAACTCAGTCAATTGCTTGAAAGCAGGCTCTGGATGTTGTTTAACCAAATGTTAAACTCGAGACTCGGACTCAACTCCAGTGACCATGGAGTGGAGTTGACTCGGAGTTTTGATGCAGTCACGATGGAGTCATGTAGACAAGCCTCCGAACGATATTGTAGAATATAATGAAAATTATATGGTTAAAGATATATCAAATAGGTGCTTTCTAGTTGCATTCACTATAATCCTCCAACAAAAGTGATATTATAATTATACTTCAACCAAGGAAGTTTGATAGTTTCCAATCAAGTGCAGGAAAGTTAGGTGTTGGTGGAATATAGAAAACTTCCTACCACTGGGGCGGGCCTAAAATTTTATTGAAACAGGATCTGCAAACTTCATGCACAATGAGAAACCAGTCATCATTAAGAGAGGCTAGCTATGCGGACATGCACAATGAAAAACTTGCTTATAATTAATAAGATAATGTTACATATAGCAAACATTGATTATGGCATTAGGTTCCATGGGAAGTGTAGCAAGTAGTTAGCAGGAATTATGCTGGAAAAGAAACTTGTTGAGAATCAAATAATAAAATATCATATCACTGAGTGATTTCGGCACTAGTTTCTATAGAAAGTGTTGTAATTAGCGCCAATCAAAGACTGATACATATAAGGAGGTGTAAATGTGGCATGCTGTTCATGCTATATCGCTCAGGAAACAACGGAGTCAACCGAGTGAGCGAGTTAGACTAGACTTGAGGAGTTGACTCAGCGAGTCAATCTAGTCAAAGGCCGAGTTATGCAAAATCGAGTCTGCAGGAGAGTCTGACTCGCTTTGTCACTGAGCTGAGTTGACTCCGCCGAGTCTGTGGAATAAAAAACGAGTTTTTGAACTATGGTTTAACCACCATTCATTTTTCTCATGGCTCACCTTCAATGGTGCTCATGCCGCCATGGACAATTTCACTAACAGGGGCTTTCAAATAGCAAGCCGCACCTTGTGTTATTGCAATGTTGAAAACAAGGATCTCTTTTCTTTACTTGTTTGTATTCTTAGCAGGTATGGAAGCTCCTCCTTGCCAAGTGCCACATTTTGAGAGTTATCTTAGATTTCCAAGGCTAGAAAATATGTCTCCAGCAGTTTGTGATAGTAAACCTTATGATGCAATTCTCTTCAAGTCACTTTTCATTGTTTACATCACTTATATTTGACAAGAGAGGAACATGAGAATTTGTAATGATAAGTCAACCAGCACTGCGGCCATGCAAGAGCTGTTAGGGCCCAAGTTTAAGCCATCCTTGAAACCTTTCTTCTTGAAGGAAAACTATCACAAATTTTGTGTCAAATTTTTGGGGTTGACATCCCTTGTTATCTTGTTGGTCTCTTTTTTAGTTTCCTCCTCTTGAACAGGGTGTGTAAATTTTTTTGTACTCCCTCTGTCAAAAAAATGTGTCCTTGTTGGGATTTTGACCCCATTTGATGATCGAATAAATAAAAAAATAACTTGAGAGAATGGCAAACACAAAACACACAACGAATATGCGTGGTTTGGCTAACACCGTCTTGCCACCAATAAAAAGGTTTCCTTCCACTATATTGTAGCAACTAAAGTAGCTGTCTCTAACTCCTAGAGATTACAAGCACTCAATACCCAATTCTCCTCTCAACCCTCTTCCATAAACAACCCTTATGTTATAAGGCCACTCTCAAACACCCTTAACCTTAGAGCCACCTTTGAGAGAAAACACAAAGATGATACACCTTAGGAAGCCCCCCTATATAGGCCTTTGGATGCCCAAACAACTCCAAGTCCTAATAGGAGATAAAATCCGAAGCAAATCTACCTTAGAATGGGGGTTTTCTGTCAGAGGGTCCGATCAACTGCTAGACAAGACAAGTTGACCGACAGACAAACAGTAAGTTCAAGTCATCCTGCCAGTCGATTGCCATAGATGATCAGTCAACCGGTCATGCTTTTGTCTGTTTCCTTTCTCCTGTGGTTCCCTTTCCTCCAACTGGATTCAAGACACAATAAATCTCTACCTTGGCTTGAATCCCCAAGTCACCTTGCATATCTCCACTTCCAACTGTCTTGTGCAAGAGCATGCACCATCTTCCTGGCACGCCGTAGTCACAAAGTAAATCTGATTTGATCAAGCTCCAATCCACCTTGTCCTTCCATGCTTCTTGTGCATGTCTTTCGCAATTACGTATGACCAAAACTTCCTTATCTAAGTCCTCAGAGCCATACCCTCCTGAGCTCTCAGGAGTATGTCACTCTAAATAATCCTCACCCATGGAATAAGTCTCATATGATTAGTACTACTCCTTGGAGTAACACCCAAACTCTACATTGAGTAGGACCCACATCATTATGAGGATCCATATCCTTCTGATAGTCATTGTGCAAAATTGCACCATCCTATTTGCACAGTTTATGAACAACTCCACCTAAAGTTATATCCCCTTCAAGTATCTAGATACTATCTTCCTTCGGCCCATCATCACCAACTCGACTCACATAGTGATCTTCATCACTCCACCCAAAACATTAATCTCACAGCCATAACTATCTTCTCCCATGGAGATTAAATTCTATCCACTACAACAAAAATGGCCTTTAGCGACGGCCAAAACTGTCGCTAAAAGTGCTTAATCTGTCGCTACAGCTTTATCGCGACGGATTTTTTCCGCCACTAGCCCTGTCGTTATAAGTGGCGCCGCTAATGACATTTCGACGGAAAAAAAAGCAATCTGTCGATAATATCTTTGCCAACAGTTTTACCGACGGATTGGTACCTGTCGCACATCTATTTTAGCGACGGTTGTATACCGTCGGTATAAATTATTAGCGACGCTTTTAAAGACGGACTCCAAACTCCGTTAGATACCGATTGCGACGGTTTTATGTCATTTGTGACAGATTTTATCTGTCGATACAGACTTCGAAAAAATAAAAAAAAAACAGCAGCTTTATGCTGCTGTGCTAAATATGGATAACAAGCATTATTCATAAATGCAAAAGATATTCTCATATATTATTCATATAATTAGTACCACATTGTATATATAAACATATATGTATATAGTGTATCTTACAACAATATGGAGAATAAACATAAATACAACTGATATACAAAAAAATTGTCGTTGGTGACAACACCAGACACTCCAAAAGCCAAACCTTGAACAAGAGCTTCTGTTCCTTGACGGATCCCATCACTTACTCCACTGATTCTCCTCGATCACAATCTGAAAGAAAAAAATCAATTCACATAATGGCTAGGCAATGTTGAGTTTGATATCTGACACTCTGCATTATGCCATCCGAGTTGGTCCTTTTCTCTTAGCCAGTCAAAGCTTCTTTGAGAAACAAAGTCCCTTGCTTCATCATAGGTTATACCAAAAAGCCGATAATTGAAATCACCAAGAAAAACAACCATATCTGCTTCTGCCAATTCAGGCCTTCCATCATCTGAATGAAACCCAACAGCCTACAGGTAAATGCTCATTCATTTAATTTTGCAAAATCAACAAACACAAACTGACAGAATTATAGTTTCTGATGAAACAAAATAAGAAAGCACACATATCGAGTCTAAACCCAAAATCAATAGCAAAATGACAGATCTAGACCAAAGTTTTGTGGGTCAGCATTGATAAATTTCCTGTCCCCTCTTTAGAGGGTTGTGCCAGGAAGGCGTCACACATAAAAATCCAGACACTATTTGTTGAAATTTGTACCATCATTTTGATATTGATAGAAATATATATGGTATGAAATCCAAGCCTCGACACCAGATAGCCGGGCTAAGGCGATGATGATGATGATGATTTTATTGATTATATTTTCTGGATTTGACTATTTGTTGGTTATGATTCAACAAGTTATTTTCTGTAAGTTCCTATTGTCATCTTTGACATACGAATGCCCCATAGGCATATATGGAATATTAATTTCTCTACATCAGATGTTTAAGAGATAGACTGCACATCGTTACTGCAGGAGATGGCATGACTAGCCATTTCACAAACTTTTCGTTTATATCCATTTCCATCAAAAAATTGGCTATTCTCCATTTCCAATAATTTCTGGCATGACTAAGGGGCTCCATACCTCCTAGGACAGTGATAGCCCTACATCACTTTTCCTACACATTTCCATACACAGCTGATGTGTATGGAAATGAGTGGGTGAAGTGATGTCCCTACATCATGTCCCCACATCACTTCACCCACTCATGTCCATACACATCAGCTGTGTATGGAAATGTGTAGGAAAAGTGATGTACAAATATCATTTTCCATACCTCCTAGTCATTGATATTGTAATTGGAGCCGAGTTTAGCTCCGCATCAGTCATATCTACAAACTTGAATACCAAGAAAATTGCAAAACAAAGTTAATGTCCAATACAAACTGCATACATTTGCACCTTGAAGCAATTGAACAGCAGATGAAACACCACCAGCTGCCATGAAAAAAAAAATTAGCATAGCAACAAAAGTAAGTCTAACATAAGGGGAAGTGAGCAAGGAAATTCAGTGAATAACAATTACCAGCTGCAACATTAAGTAAATTTGTTGGGCGGCTGAAAGCCATTGTTCTGTAAACATGGTCAAAATCAGCATTGCGACGATTCACAGCATCCAAATGTGCAGCAAAATCACAGTTCACGAAGCAGATGGTTCGATCATACACTCTCACTCTTAATCCCACAACTCCCTGGTTTGACAAAATTTGAAGTGAAAAGCAAATTTCAAAAACATTTGCAATCAATCATTAATAAAATATCCTTAACTTTGTGCTCATAAGTTCAATTAATTTAGAAATCTTCAAATCAAAAGAATTTTTACTCAATCGGAGTTAAGAAAAAAAAAACAGACATAACACATCATTCAAAGATAACGCATTATCCTTCTTTAACTTGCCTCAAGGAAGCCGACACTCAAGCTAATTAGTGAAATGAAGCAAATGGAAAAATGTAAAGGAGAAAGGCTAAGACAAAATTATTGAATAACAATATGGAAACGAAATTGTAAAATCTGGTAGAATTACTTCTTTTCTTTTAAATAGTGTCTTCTCTCAAGGCACAGCATGTAACTGACAACAGACAAACCCTAGTAATTTGAAGAGGCCCAAGATAAGAGCATAGGTGAAGGTTTTAGACTTAACTAGTCACTGAAGTATTGAATACGTGTATTATTACTGTTCTATCTTTTTCTCCTTTCATGAAATATATTAAAATTACGACAAAATTACAGATAAATTTAACTAAACAATAGTTGGTTGTCACACATGCAAACAGTACAAGAAGCTTTTCTACTCCAGGTGTTTGAAAAGATGGCCTAATAACCCATAACTAGTACAGGACCTGATGCCAACTCTAAATAAAGGGAACAGAGTAATGAAACATAAACCCAGGAAATGATAAAAAATAGCCTTGTGAAAATCAATAAAAAAATGATACTAACCCTTAATCATCTCAGTGAAAGCTCAATTTACAGACAAAAACAAACTAACCTTTTCTGTTTTTAAGGTAACTCATGGGGACTATATCACTAGAAATTCATAAGGTTTCTACAAACTATTATATTGCAAGAATACATACCAGACAGAAATAAGCAAGCCAGCCAATTGCCTAGACCCGACACATTCAAAACTATATCCTTCATCTAATGTTTTCCCTATAGCATCTAACCACCATTGCCCATTAGCACTTCCCACAAGTCCAACCTACATGAGAAGACATGAAAGAGACCGTTTAAGGAATGTGAACGAGCCAAAGATATCATTGGGAATTGAAGTATCAAAACTTATCATTTGCTCGGAAAACTTTTACGTTTTCTCCTTCAAAATCTTTTAATAATAACTTCTCCTCTCCAGACTTTTCTCTTTTTCAAAACTTTAATTCAAAGCCCCCACGCTGATTAACAGAAACTGCATATAGTTGCCTATAAATATTGCTCTAGATGATCACCCATATTGAAGTAAACAAAGCCCTTCATGAAGAGCAAGAACCAGCAAAACAAATTTGAATGCTAAATCACTTCCCAAATTCTGCACATTACCTCTTCTCCAGCTCTTAGATATGCATGAAAGAGGAAAACACTGGCATACACATGCAAATGCAAACACACCCCGAAACAATGATGTCTATGAACAAGCAGCCAAAACACACAGAATCCTTACAAATTTCATTAAAAACCCTTTTAATTAGCTCAAGGTGAACTTGATCATGATTGCACAAGGAACAGCTTCAATATAAAAAAATAAGCGAATACACGCACTTAAAAGGCCGAGAATTACCCCTGTATGGCTTAATCTCAGCCGGGGTCCATTGATCAGGGACTTTCATGTACTTGTCAAATTCATCAAACATGTTCACCGCAAAAATGTGAGACTTGTCCAGCTTATATCCATTCGTCCTCTCCTTTGCAAGTTCCGCTTCCTATATAATTCCACCAACAGCCCATAAAAACACCAACAATGTCTAACCCACATCTCACTAATCCATCAGAACCAGACTCATTTTTTCGTTAGATTGAAAGTTTGGATGCTCAACAACGTAAATTAACGTATAAAGATGCCATTTCAATAGAAAGATTATTCCTTTCAATACCTGAGGAGTGTTAAATTCGATGAAGCAGTAACCAAGGGTTTTCTTGGTATCCCCACTAACGGGCATCCAGAACCCATCATCCTTTATCACTCCAATCTGATAGTAGATCTTCCGAACCGACTCCAGCTTCTCGAACTTCTCCGGCGAGACCACCGGCAAATTGTCCACCACAATCACGTTGCCGAATCCGGCGTCGAACTCCGGAGGATCCTCCTGCAGCAGATCCATCTCGTCGTCGTCACTGCAACAACAACAACCGATCAGAAATAAATCAATGAACAATTAGGGTTTTGGAGGGAGGAGGAAAGGGAAAGGCGGGACCTTGGGATGCCGAAGTCCTCGCCGGGGGGCGAGGGGGACGGAGTCGAGGTCGACGACGGAAAGGTCGATGTCGAGGCGCTGAGCCATCGCTTCGATGCCCGCCATGGGCACGGGGGAGGGAGAAGGGATGGGCATTGGGCTGTGGGAGGGTTTGTGTGCTGGCTGATTGTAGCTCTCTATAACTCAAGAACACCTCTCGACTGACGGTGATTTTTTTCGACAGAAATTTTACTGCAGAAACAAACTGTCGAAAGAGACATGTTTATACCCACGGACATTTTTCCGTCGTAAATATCTGTTGTAATAAATTTTAATACCGATGGATACATATCCGCCGAAAAAAATCCGCCGCTAATAGAGTTACTTTTACGACAGATTTAATTTTGTCGCCAATGATAGATATTATCAATAGATTCTTTTCGGTCGAAAAATAATCCGTCGTTAAAAGCCAAATTTGTTGTAGTGATCTCAAATCGAGGACATGTAACACCTTAGTCAGAGTACTCCTTACGATCAAGTACCTTGATTCTTACTCTTCCAATTGAAATGCACAATAAATACCCATTAGAATGGACTATCTAATGTCTGATTTATATGTATCAAACCAATCTTTATTAGAACGTATATGCCACATAAACCTAGAATCCAAATTCCACAAATTGGCATAAAAAATCATACCTTAAGTGATCGTATAAACATCACAATCATTGATTTTAGCAACAAAGTTGGAAGGGCCCTCTTCCCTCTTCTTTTGATCTTTCTTTCGCTTTGGGCAATCCTTCTTGACGTGTTCCTCTATTTACAATAATAGCAAATCCTCGGTTTCCTTACTCTTCCTTTTCCAGGATGCCCATGCACTAGAACTGTCACACCCCAAAGACAGTAACATCTTGAGGCTGAAACTCTGGGCACGTGACCGAATAGTCGAAAACACAACCAATTACATCATCACGAAAGGATGTGTAATCGGTCATCCCATGATTCAGTGTAGTACAACATTCAAACATCATTAAGAAATATGAGATGAGCCTACTTAGTCTTTATTACAACCATTGAATTAACAAAGTAAAAAAGAAATAAAATCCAAGTTTCTGGCACACAACGGCCGCTAATATCATAAAATATTAATCAAGCACTGGATAAAACTAAAGCAATCTCTAATCTCTTCTCGGAGTCATCAACACCTTCCTAGTACTGCAACCATCCTGTTTCAATTATCTTTTGCGCCTGCATCAGAGGGTGTATGAGTATTTCATAGAAACACTCAGTAGGATGTAAAAACCCACTAAAAATAAATCAAGCAGTATGAAGAGAAATATAATAAATGAACAACTGATATTCAAGGACATCTGGACTGAACCTGAGGTCTATTTACCTAAAAAGAAAGGTTAGTCAACAATGGTTCTCAACTCACAAGTATAGGAAAAAGAATGATGAATACTCAGACTCCAAACAATCAACGTAAGGAGAAGATAACAATCATAAACAAGACTCCGAACATCACATGTGTAAGGAGAATATAAACAATCTTAATTCCTCTAGGCATCCAAAGTGCAAAGAGAT
The DNA here is from genome assembly GCA_039654745.1 of Houttuynia cordata. Lineage (NCBI taxonomy): Eukaryota > Viridiplantae > Streptophyta > Magnoliopsida > Piperales > Saururaceae > Houttuynia > Houttuynia cordata. The sequence continues at coordinate 13,707,151 of CM077504.1, forward strand.
TCAATTTTTGCTCTCAGATTAGTCCACTTCCCCTATGGACTTCTATACTAGAACATCCTAGAGGTTCTCTCTTTGGAACCCGGCCATGCGTCTAGGGATGCTGGCCCCATCAGTGCTTACGGACACAATGGCGGAGATTGCATACTTTTCGTAATATCATACAGCCTAAACGTGCATATGTGCCTTCCTTTGGGCAATAAGGAAACCATGTCCCATAAATATTGGAGATCGCCATGGATCTAGCAATGGCTTGTGACCATACTAGGATTCCACCAGGAGAGATCTTCAAAAAGAACTCTTAGTGGAGAAATAGGTCAATGTCAAACTGGACAATAATTTAATCAACAGCAAAGGTCTCAACTTTCTGATAATAAGGGCAACTCTTACCACAATGACTCACTTATGGACTATAAATAGAACATCGAAGTCTCTCATCAGAACATGACTCACTCTCAGGAGTAATAAGGAGATGCACATATCTCGAATAACAAAGACTCGCTATAGGAGTAACAAGGAGATTCACATATCTCATATGGATCAAACATTTGAGAATGGGTCAAACATCCAAGGAGATTCACAAAGCTTACCCTAGGAGTATAGATCAAACATCCAATACTTTTAAGACACATACGTTCATGCATAGCCCTAGATAGGAACCTTCCAGGAAACAATTGGGTTTATAATATATATGTATATATCCAAAGTCAAGATTTGAGAATGGGTCTTTGATGATATGATTTCCAAGTGGAATTTCAAACTAACACAACCGCTTGTCTGAAAACAGAAATCTTGGTTCACTTGCTCACTTAGACTTACCCCATATGATTACTCATTTTTACTTAACTTTTTTACTGTGATAATACATCTTTAATAGTATAATGTATCATTCTAACACTTTTTAACTTATTTCATATAATATCTCATAGTATTACTTAAGTATTAGTACTTTCTCTCTGATTTCAACACACTATCTCCTACATATCAGTCCCCTTCCGACTGCTCCGATAGACTGTACAATAGATAGATATATGAGTCTAATTTCTAACTCTACTAATTTTATATTTTTTCGATTTGTATTGAATTAGTTATGAATTAATTACTACTGACTGTCAGCACAGAAATAGTTCTGTTCGAGATGATAAATCATACTCGTACTTAAGTATTTAGTATAACCATACCTTATTAGTGTTAATAGAGGATTATCATGTTTATTTTCTCCCCTCTTAGGCTTCTTACAGATCCTAGGATATTCTGGAATCACATAAAAATACTCTTTTTACCATGTCTTTTACCATACATAATAGTATTAAGTAACTACCCTTTGGAATAAGGGCAATTAAATCAAGACAACAGATGTGACCACTTGAACCAACGAAATCAAGAACTAACAGATAAAGATTAGAACTTTTGGCATCAACAAGATCAATAGATATCAAGCATGGACAGTATTCTCATCTAAGAACATAGCATGGACATATTGAATAACATACTCAACAATATGAATCGTATAACCAACTAGGTATCAAATTCTATTCAAATCAGTTTATATAACTATGGTATAAATGAAATCAGTACTCATATATATGAAGAAAATGAATAGAATAGGGAAAAACTATCCTACTCTTTGTTTCACCAAAGTCTTCGCCTCGTACGCGTCTTTCGCCTCCTTTGCTTCGCACCAATGCCTCCGCTCGAAGCTTTTAAAAGAAACTCACATCTAGAAGAAGCTTGAAAGAAGAAAAGCATAACTTTTCTAGAGCTAGGGTTTGATATTAATAGCACAAGCCCTCCCATCTCATGGGTTTATATAGAGTTTAGAGTTTCCACCTTTTATGCGAATCCTTCCTTATCATGGACTCTTTCCTCTGATAGAAATCCTCCAAAATCCTTAGATAGACGTCCTCTCTAAGTTTGGTTAAGATTTGGTATCCTTTTCTCAAGAAAATTATAACAAAATCCCAATTTCAGTATTCAGCCTTTGCCGGCGCGATCGATTGCGTACCCTGGCGATCGATCATGTACCCCGCCAGATTGATGGCATACCCCGATCACATACCAAAATTCAAACTAACATAATTTTTTGCTCCGAACTCCGAATTGCGCACCGTCGGTGGAGTTGGAAAGCTCTCTTCATGTACTTCAACCCAAAGTGCAAAACATAGCAAAAACAAGCATTAAAATTTAATATTTTTAGATTAATTAATTTTAGTAAGCATACCAATTTTTTGGGTGTTATAAGAACACTTAGGTTTAACAATCCCCTGACCAATGACTTCTGAAATATATTCAAGGCATTGGGTTGAATTCCCCCTCTGGGCCAAGAATCAGCTAATGTTGATCATATAACAAATAAAGCAGCCATGTTAACAAGCTAGGCTTTCTATGCTACAAAAGTGACAGTTTCACAAGTGTGATACAAGAGAAAGCATGCTTGCTATTATTGCATTTTTTTTCGTCATAGGTGTATTATACTTTTAACCTACTTTGTTTCCTTCCTTCGTCATAAGCTAAGCAAATGGTCTATCATGATAGTTTAAGCTCAACAATAACTATGTATCAACGATATCTTTGACCAAAGTTATCCCACTACAGATTAGTACTTAACAAATTTCTAAAGGGTATTACTTTATGTAACTGGAGTGTGTGTTTGAGTGAGTTTTATTAGTTCAATCATCTAGTCCAAGAGAACTGTAACAAAATGATAATTCTCATTTAAGTGTCTCTATCCTCCAGAATTCCACTCACACTTTCAATGTAAATTAGCCTCTTAAAAATTGAAATATGCATCATGAAGGGATAAACTAGCAAAACCTATGAAAATACTAGCAAATAGGCTAAAAACTAATTATTATTTTTAATTTGTTTTAAGTTATTTTGAGCAATATTCAAAATAAGCAAGAAAATAACTAAGTTATCCTAAGCAAATTTCTTCCTACACCCCAAACCTGCATGAAATATTGTCCTCAATGTAAAAAAATAATAAATAGGTATTGAGGAAAATAAATAAATGAGGGAAGGGAAGATAGTACCTCAACTCCACTGGAAAGCATAATCAGAAGTTACCAACATTAACACAATACTGAAAACTCCAAAAACGTGGGTTGCCTCCCCGTCGTGGTAAGTTTAATGTCTTCAGCCAGACATAGCTATTAATTAACCAATTAGTTGATGTTCCATATCTTGCTAAGGATTTAACTCTAGACCATAGGGGATAAAAGTATGTGTAGGTGAAATCTCTCAAATTGCAAATTAATGTTCCCAACCTTCTCTTCCATATCTCCTGCAACAATCTTTTTTGAACTAAAATGGTCGCCACAAACTTGATCATGACAAAAGGAGATGATGCTTTGTTGATCATGTTCATGGATGCATCTCCTAATAATGTGATCGGGACAATACTTGAACGAGTATGGATCATCCCAAAAGAAATACTTAACCCTGGACAAAACTTAAACCTATCTTGTGGAGACCAATGAGACAGAATTTGTCCAGTTATCAGATAGTTAACTATGTCAGCAAACCAAGCCAACTGGGATACCGCAAGCAATTGCTCATCAAGAAAAGATTCAGTTATGGGCAATGAATCATCAGTGAAATCAATTGTCATCCTAGACAAGTGGTCGGCTACAACATTTTCAGAACCTTTCTTATCCTGAATTTCAATATCAAATTGCTGTAACAACAATATCCATCGGAGAAGACAAGGTTTAGCATCCTTTTTAGATAAAAGATATTTCAATGCAACATGATCCGAATAGATATAGACCTTATATCCCAATAAATAGGATTTAAACTTATCTAGCGCAAAGGGCAAAGATTACTACCAGCAACTCCTTTTTAGTTGTACAATAATTAAGTTGAGCATGATTTAGGGTTTTATTGGCGTAGTAAATCATATGGGGAAGTTTATTAATGAGCTGCCCCAGCACAACACCAATAACATAATCACACATGATCTCAAAAGGTAGGCTCCAATCAGGGGACTAAATAATAGGTGTAGATGTTAACTTTGATTTTAGTTTATTAAAGGCATGGTTACAAGCATCATCAAAGACAAACGGTGCATCCTTCACAAGAAGGTTCCACAAAGGTCTTGAAATTTTACTAAAGTCTTTAATGAATCTTCTATAAAATCAAGCATGACCTAAAAATGATACAATTTCTTTCACAATTCGCAAGGGTGGAAGATGGGGAATCCAATAAATTTTTGCTTTATCAACCTCATTGCCTTTATGTGATATAATATGCCCAAGAACAATTCCTTTTTGAACCATAAAGTGACATTTCTCCAAGTTAAGTACCAGGTTTTTTTTTTCTTTACACCGCATTAACACTAAGGATAAGTGGTGCAAACACTCATCGAAACTAGGCCCAAAGACGGAAAAATCATCCATGAACACCTCTAGCAACTGCTCTACCATATCAGAGAAGATACTCAACATGCACCTTTGAAAGGTAGCTGATATATACAAAATATACACATTTTTCTATGCCTTTCTACCTATATGCTAGTCATAATTTTAGTTGAAATAAGGATAAATAATGGTTATGAATGTTAAGTGAGCAATTAGGAGCTTAATATATAAATGATCTTATTTGTAAAATTTAGATGCATTAATTGGATTTAATAAATTTATATTTTATAATACATCTAAGTTATATTTAATTTTATTTATATAGGTTTTGAGAGTCCAAACGCAGTTCATCAAAAGTGAACGCACGTCAAACTGGTTCAGTGCTGAGATTGAAGATCTGACGGATGCGGTTGATACGACGGGTTTTAAAGAAGAAAAAGAAAAAATGGACAGTTCAGCGATTCAGGGTTCGGTTCAGTTTGAAATAAAAAAAATAAGAAAGAGAACCCGAGCCGAAGCTCGGGTGTTCCCAACAAAACAGCGTTCGAACTCTAATGGCAGTCATCAACGATGGGTAAAGACGACAGTTCGGAGGAGGAATCAGGTCACGATCGATGGCGAGTTTGATGGCGGAGCTTCAAGGCGGCCTGGGCAATGTGCGACGGGCCATAGCGAACACTGGTGACAGAAGACAGCTGATTGATTGATTTTTCTACTATTTTACTCGCAATCGCACGAGACTCAGTATAGTCTAGTGGAAACGAGGTCGAACCCAAAGGACTTGGTTGATTAATCTAATTCTAATTTAAGATTGAATTTTTATGATTTTAATTAACTAAAGAAAATAAATTTTACTGAGAAATCAAATGATGAGAATATCAAAGCGTCGAATCCACCACTAAACATGCAATTACTACTCTCAATTATTATTTCCATAAGATGATATGATATGGTAATTCATGTTCTTTGGTCGGACACACAAATTACCAGTGAATTCACTACACGTTCTTTGGTCGGACACGAAAAGTTCATTCACTATGAATAATATATTAATTCTATCCTTTGGTCGGGCATAGAATCAATACAAATCTGTTATTATCTAAACACAAGAAATATCAATATCAAATTTCAGTCATAATCATACCAGTCTATGGTCAAGCACTAGATCGAATTATGAAATATGAAATCGCATTAAGAACAATCATATCAACTCCAAATCATTAAACAATTATGAGTAATAATAAATATTTAGGGCTTCATCTAGCCTTGATAAGAAAATTAGCCAGACATGGAATAAGAGAAAGAAATAGCCTGATTTGTCGAATTCATTGAAACACTGCTCACAAAATCACTATTCACAGTACTGTTAACAAAATACTGTTCACGGCACTATTCATCGTCTCTCCCAAAAATCCGTGTTACTGTAGCACGAAGAACAGTACTGTAGCAGTTCGAATGGTCGTGCAATTCGTCCAAAATCCGGCCTTTATCCTCTCCTATCTTCTTCTCCTCTTCCTCCGGCGAAAACCTCGTCGAAATCCGACGGAAAATAGCGGGAAAAATCTGATTTTTCCTCCTCACCGGCGCTCTGTTTTCCTTCTGTCGGCGCTCTGTTTTGCTCGAGTTCAATTACTCTGTCTGTCTGTTCTCTCTCACGACCGGCCAAAGCTCCGTTTTTATAGCCTTTCGTCCTTTCCTAATCAAAGAAGCAATCCTAATTTGATCCCAAATCGAAAAGCTTCCAAATTGAGCACGCCGGTCTTTTTTTTCTTTCTTTCTTCCGTTTCCAATTGAGATACCCACCGCCGCCGTCTTAGTCCTTCGCCGTCGCCAACCTCGCCGGAAAGCTCGCCGTCTAGCCCCGCCTTGCTTCACCTTCTCCGGGGCCGTCGTCTCAGCCCAGCCCCGCCGGCGCTCAGCTTCTCATCAAAACAGAGCTTCGCTCTGTTTTCTGGAACGGAAGGCCCGAGCAGAGCTCGGGTCGGGTTTTTTTATTTTTTTTTTCTTTTAAAACCGAACCGGTACTGAACCGGTCGGTTCAGATTCAATTTCTTTTTTTTTCATTTCTTCTTTATAACCCGTTGTATCGATCTCATCCATCCAATCTCATCTTGACGGTTCTTCTCTTTAATTGTGTCTCTTTCGCGCACGATATTTCAAATGCTCATAACTTTTTGCTCAGAACTCCGAATTGCGAACAGTCAGTGGCGTTGGAAAGCTGACTTCGTGTACTTTAACATGAAGCTTAAATCAGTCCCATCAGAGATATGCAATCGAAGTTGTAAATATTCAATCATTAGAGTCGCGTTTTATCCCATTTCTGCGTTTTGCTCTTGTTTCCTACAAAAACCAAAAAATATATTAAAGTAGCAATAATTCTAAACAAACACTAGCAGAAACATAAGTTTAGGAGATAATAAAATGCATATTTCATGTACAGATCAACAGCTCATGAGGACGAAAGCAGCAAAGGTGCTATTCTACTCGAGCTCCGGCGATGAGGCGGCCATGGGCGATGGGTCAAGACGGCTGACAGAGGCTATGCGACGGTGACGATGAAACGATGGCAAGATCAAAGGCCGACGGCTAGGTCGACGGTGCCGGAGAAGAGCAGAACACTGCAAAAACAGAGCAACAAAAGGAAAGATTTCAATTTGGAAAGTGGTGTGCGACAGAACCGAATCGGAAAAATTGAGTTTTGCCTTTTGATCGGAATGGTAAGTACCCAAATTCTAGTTCGATTGGGAGGTAAAAGGGGCGAATTTGTGGCAGATTGGAAGGTTTCAATTTGTGGTTTTTTTCTGCTATGTTCAGGAAGATAAAAGAGGAATTTTTACTTCCAATTTGGTGGAGATGAAAAGGAATCAAGCTGCAAATAGCTTCATGGGGAAGACAGCAATTGAAAATTTCAGTTTCTCCACAAAATTGGGTTGGAAAGTTAATGGATTTGGGGGGAAAAGGAGAACTGTTTTCACTTAAAAAACAAAGCTTAAAAAGAAGAATGAGGCCAACTGCTTTGGCTCTAGCAGGTCCATTAAACAGAGGAGAGCTGACTGTTCTGTTGGGGGCAGTTTGGTTCAAAGGAGAAGCCGGGTGTGCATAGAGAGGAGCATTCGGTGGAAAACAGAGGAGGAGGTCTGCGGTTCTGATAGTAGAACTGCTCATAGTCGACGGAGAAACTTGTTGGTCGGGTTGTTTTGATTTCGAGAGAGACAGAGCAGCTCTAATTTGAAAAGGGAGAACTGGTTTTTGATCGAGAGAAAAAAAAACCAGAACCCATAGAACCCTTTGCAGTCAGCAGGACAGTTCGAGAAAAACTATTGCGGATAGAAGAATTACTGTAGACGACAAATTGTAGAGATGCCAATGACTTCTTCTACAAAACCGGCTTCTTCTTCCTTTCTTTTCATGTCTAGCTAAACTTTTATTGTACTAAGACTAGATGAAGCCATGCTTAATTGTTTGCAATTCTAAAGTAGTCATTTTTATTCCATGTGCTTAATGAATTTTGCTATGATTATTTTGTTTATCGAGAGAAAATAGAGTAATCGTTAGTGAAAGTAAACCAAGGAATCGTTAATGTTCGAGAGGTCTTAGTGAATTCTGAGGTATTATTTGAATAAAGATTGTATTTTATGATTGATCTTTGCTCGAGAGAGGGAGATTAATTAAGTTAGATTTAATTGTTTAGTTGTATGTTCGAGAGGGCTGCACACATTACGATTATTCGTGACTTCGAGAGGGGCATGGATAATTGATCACTTGGAATTATACGGGTTAACGGAGAGGATAACTATTTGGTTTTGGTGGATTCAAAGTCTTAGTATATTTTTCATTAGATTATTTTCGCTTGAATTTCCTTACTTTGTTAAAAATTAGAACTTTTCATCCTGTTAGAACATGCTGCGCAAAATCATAGAATTAAGTTGAATCAATCCAAGTCCTTTGGGTTCGACCTCGTTACCACTAGTCTATACGTAGTCTCGTGTGATTGTGAGTAATAATAGTTAAAAATTCAATCAATTAATTAGCGCCGTTGCCAGGGACTTGGTAACCGTTTGACTTAGTTCTAATTAGCTTAGCTTTTTCTTTGTAGAATTTTGATATTTGGTTGCTTGTCTTTGTAGGAGTCAAAGTGAGAGGCAATAAGGACGTGTGGATTTCTCGCCAACGTGGAAGGTCCATCCCTTCCCTTTGTTTGTGATCTATTACCTCTCTTTTTAGTTTAATTTTGGTGTTGCATATTTTTTCTTTTTATTTTTGTGACAGCATGCAATGTTAGTTGTCGACATTTAGGACTGTTTTTGGTATTTTTATTTGCGTGATTAAATTTATGCAAGGGCGTAGGTCAATTAAGTATCACAGACCCTTTGCTTGAAATGGCAGAAGAGAACTTGAAAACACTGAAAGAATACTACACTCTAAATGCCTATATATCTCAATCCTGCATTCGAGTGCCGGCGCAACAGCTGGTAACTTTGAGATTAAGCCCAACACAATATAGATGCTACCATCTTTTTATGGGAGAAATCACGAAGATCCGTATAGGCATATGGATGAATTCCTGGAAATTTGCACAACTTTTAAACTGAACAATCTTACAGATGATGCGGTAAGACTGAGACTATTCCCATTCTCCCTTAAGGATAAGGCTAAAGAATGGCTCTACTCTCTAGAATCTGAATCCATTACCTCTTGGGCGAAAATGCAACATGATTTCCTAAAGAAATACTTTCCCACAGGTAAAACCAACCAAATGAGAGATGCCATCACTACTTTTACCCAACAGCCTTCTGAGCAGTTCCACGAGAGCTGGGATAGACTCAAGGACCTTTTGTGGAAGTGTCCTCATCATGCCGTACCTCGTTGGCAGTTAGTGCAAAGGTTCTATAGAGGGTTGACGGATCACAATCGTCATCTTGTAGATGCTTCATGTGGAGGCACGTTCCTATTAAAAAATGAAAATAAAGCGTAGGAACTTTTTGAAAACTTGAGTGAAAATTTGTTGCAACATACGATGGCCAATAGGAGTTTAAATGAGTCACCTTCGTCTACCCCTTTTAAAGGTGTTATGTATGGAGTGAAACAAACAGATGATCTTTCTAACTAAGTTGCTACATTGTCTAGAAAGATAAATCAAATTTTGAACCTAAAGTCACAAACTCTTGCACACACTCAAGAAGCATGCATTCTATGCTTAAGTCCCATGCATTCTATCCTAGAGTGCCCATCAGCCCCACAATTCCCAGAGCTTGTTCAGGAGCATGTCAATGCTGCCCAAACTTATGCTCGAACAATCAATGATCCATTTTCGAACACATATAACCCAGGGTGGAGGAATCATCCAAATTTTTCCTGGTGTTCACAGAACCAGGGTGTTCCTTTTAACCCACCCCAAAGAGCCAACTTTCAAAACAACCCACCAGGTTTTCAACAACCTACCATGCCTTCCCAATTTTCACAACCCTCTAGAAATTCAGAATTTGAGGACAAAGTCTTGTCTGCTCTATAGAGTATTCAAGCCTAAGCACAATCACAAGCTCAACTTGTGCATTCTCATACTCAATCTATAGTTAAACTAGAATCTCAGATCGGCCAATTAACAAATTCAATGAGTAAGAGAAAAGAGGTTCGGTTACCTTGTCAACCAATGAATAACCCAAGGGTCAGTTTATGCTTGAACAACAAACTACTTCTAATGAACATGTGCAAGCCATAACAACCCTGCGGAGTGGGAAATAATTTGAAAACCGGGCTAGTGTTAATGTGAGAGAAGATAAGGATCAGGGAAAAGTAAGCAATCCAGGGACTGATGAAACTGTAGAGACGCCACCTAATTCAAGCCAACCAAAACAGAAGGACACTGTTTCTCTTTCTAAATCTTTTTTAGGAACCAAGTCTAAGGCCAATCATGAGGTACCTTATGTACCCCGTGCTCTATTTCCTCAGTGCTTAGACATGCCTTCCCCTTTTAACAAAAATAAAGCTAGAATCGATGAGGTGTTTGAAACTTTCAAACAAGTAAAAATTAATCTTCCACTCCTAGAAGCCATTCAACAAGTGCCCGCCTATGCAAAATTTCTTAAAGACCTGTACACGCAAAAGCGGAAGTCTATGACTCACATTTCGAAAAAGGTCTTTCTTACTGAGCATGTCAGTTCTATCCTGAAACATGATACACCACCAAAATTTAAAGACCCTGGCACACCTACCGTTTCATGTGTCATTGGTGACCATATCATTAACAGGGCTCTTTTCGATTTGGGTTCTAGTGTTAACCTTTTATCCTACTCAGTATATGAGAAATTAGGATTGAAAGACTTGCAACCAACATTGGCAACTCTGCAGATGTCCGATAGATCCATTAGAAAACCCTGAGGTCTTCTCGAAGATGTTTTAGTTGGGGTTGAGAAATTTTTCTTTCCAGTTGATTTCTTGGTTTTGGACATGGAACCTGTGTCTCATGCTTCTCACACCATTCCAGTCATTTTAGGCCGCCCTTCTTAGCGACGACCAATGCATGTATCTAATGTCGATCTGGAATGATGGAGATGTTTTTTGGAAATATGAAGATCATACTTAATGTTTTCCAAGCTTCAAACCAAGGAGCAACTGAAAGTGAGCATGAGTGTTCTCTCGTTGATGAACTTGATGACCTTATGGAAGAGACACTCTTGAATGAGCTAATGTCTGATGCTCAAGATCCTACTCTACTCTATTTAGGGATAGATGATTCTGACATAGAACTACCTGTTGAAGAAATTCATGCTATGTCAACCTCTCCTCCCTATCATGACTCCTTTCCTTCTAGAAATAGGGTAGAGCCTTTACCAATATCTCTCAGTCCATCACTCCAACCTTCCATTGAATCTCCTCATCAACTTGAGTTAAAACCACTTCCAAGTTCACTCAAGTACATTTTTCTAAGTCCTAATGATACTCTCCCTGTTATCATTTCATCTAGCTTGTCTAGTAGCCAAGAGAGTCAATTGCTTAGGATTCTAGTTCAGCATAGGAGAGCCATAGGGTGGACTGTTGCTGATTTAAGAGGCATTGATCCTTCAGTCTGTATGCATCGCATTCATTTAGAGGATGATGCCAAACCTTCAAGAGAGAATCAGCGGAGATTAAATTCCAACATGAGGGACGTGGTCAAGAAAGAGATTGTGAAACTGCTAGATGCGGGTATCATATACCCCATTTCTGATAGTGAGTGGGTCAACCCGATATAAGTCGTGCCTAAAAAGTCTGGCATGACAGTGAAGAAAAACTCTGATGAAGAGTTAGTCCCAACTCACGAAACCACTCGGTGGAGAGTGTGTATTGATTATAGAAAATTGAACACAAAAACCAGAAAATACCACTTTCCATTACCCTTCATTCAAGAAATCTTAGAGAAACTAGCAGGTCAACAATTTTATTGTTTTCTTGATGGTTACTTTGGATATAATCAAGTCCCAGTGTTTCCGACAAATCAAGAGAAGACTACATTTACTTATCCCTTTGGTACCTTTGCTTATCGAAGAATGCCTTTTGGGCTATGTAATGCACCTGCCACCTTTCAACGGTGCATGCTAGCCATCTTCTCTAATACGGTAGACAAATTTCTAGAAGTGTTCATGGACGATTTCTCTGTCTTTGGACCATCATTTGATGAATGTCTACATAATCTGTCATTGGTGCTCGAGTGTTGTGAAGAGAAAAATCTTGTATTGAGCTGGGAAAAGAGCCATTTCATGGTTTGAGAGGGTATTGTTTTGGGACATGTCGTCTCAAAGAGGGGAACTGAAGTCGATAAAGCCAAGGTCGATCTCATCACTAACCTGCCACCACCATCTACGGTGAAACAAATTAAATCTTTCCTTGGCCATGCAGGCTTTTATAGGCTCTTCATTAAAGATTTTAGTAAGATTGCCCGTCCCTTGAGTAATTTACTAGCCCAAGATGTGCTGTTTGTGTTTGATGATGCATGTAGGAAAGCTTTTGACACTCTTCGTACCTTATTGTCTACTGCACCTATCATTCATCCCCCTGACTACTCTCTTCCTTTTGAAATAATGTGTGATGCTTCAGACAATGTCATTGGTGCTATCCTAAGCCAGCGAATGAATAAGGTTCCCCATGTCATATATTATGCTAGTAAGACCCTCTATGATGCTCAATTGAATTACACCACTACGGAGAATGAACTTCTAGAAGTAGTTTATGCCTTGAATAAATTTAGATCCTACCTTTTAGGATCTAAGATCATCATTTTCTCTAACCATGCGGCGTTAAACATCTCTTGTCCAAGACAGACACCAAATCTCGATTGATAAGATGGATTTTATTTTTACAAGAATTTAATTATGAAATCCGAGATAAGAAAGGTGTTGAAAATGTGGTGGCCGATCATCTATCTAGAATCCTTGTTGAAACATCTCAAGATGAGGAGCCGCTACATGACTATTTTCCTGATGAACAATTGTTCTCCATCTCCCAAATTAAAACCCCTTGGTTTGCCAACATTGTGAACTACCTTGCCAAAGGTTAGATTCCATCCCATTGGACCAAACACGACAAAGATTTGTTCTTTTTTAAGATTAAATCTTACTTTTGGGATGATCCGTACCTATTTAAAATATGTTCAGACCAAGTGATTCTCTGATGTGTGCCTGAGAATGAGTTTCATAGTATTCTACATTCTTGTCATTCTCAAGCATGCAGGGGACATTTTGGAGGCAAGAAAACTGCTCCCAAGATTTTGCATAGTGGATTCTATTGGCCAACCTTGTTTAAGGATGCTCATGAGTTTTACAAATCTTGTGATAGATGTCAAAGGTTAGGATCTATCTCTCGACGAGATATGATGCCTCTCCAACCCATTCTTGTGGTGAACCTCTTTGATATTTGGGGAATTATTTTCAAGGGACCCTTCCCACAATCCTTTGGTCACCTTTACATTTTGGTTGCAGTGGAATATATTTCTAAATGGATTGAAGCGATTGGCACTATGACAAATGATCATAAGGTTGTGGTGAAATTTTTGAAAGATAACAACTTTTGTCGCTTTGGGATCCCATGAGCAATTATCAGTGATGGAGGCACTCACTTTTGTAATAGACTTTTTGAAGCCCTGCTGAGGAAGTATTCTATTATACATAAGGTTGCCACTTCATATCATCCCCAAACAAGTGGCCAGGTGGAACTGTCTAATCTGGAAATTAAAAAGATTCTTGAGAAAACTGTCAGGCCCAATAGGAAAGATTGGTCCTTGCACTTAAATGATGCTTTGTGGGCTTACAGGACTGCGTACAAAACTCCCATTAGTATGTCTCCCTATAGACTAGTTTTTGGGAAAGCCTGCCATTTACCAGTGGAGTTAGAGCACCGTGCATATTGGGCAATCAAGGATTTGAATTTTGATATGCATAAAGCAGAATCAGAATGCAAACTGCAACTCAATGAATTGGAGGAGATGCATCTCGATGCTTACGAGAGTGCAAAACTGTATAAAGAACAAACTAAGATTTTTCATGACAAATCTATTTTGAGAAAGTCTTTTCAGCCTGATCAGAAAGTTTTGCTCTACATGTAACACCTAGAAAATTGGTACATTAACCAAAGTATCTATTTTAGGAAATTGGTCTAAAATACGAAAGTTTCATTTCTTGATTTGATTTCTGATTATGCGATGTGCTTTGATGTGTTATTTGATTTAATGATGTGATATAATTTGTTAATTGCATGGTTAATAGTAGTAGAAAACCAGGACAAGAGGGTTGGTCCTGGCGCTGGGCACAACCGAGCGCTGAGGCCAGCCTGGCGCCAGGGTCTGAGAACACCTGATGCCATGAGTGGGGCCTGGCGCCAGGGCATGTGTTCAGTGGATTACTCTTAATTAGTAAAGTGAATTTGGTTTTGATGTGTGGTTAGTGATGCACGCATGTTAGTATGACAAGTAGTGCAACCACGGGATGTCAGAGACCTGTGCGCGTAGGACTCAAGCCAAGACGCAGGACTGGGCGCTGAGCCACATGGCACTGACCCAGGGGTGATTTATGAACGTGGGTAACCTTGCCATAAGATGATCTTCGGATGGTGGGAGTGATCTTTATTCAGCTGGAGTGAATCTTGGAGCAAAATCTATGATTTGACCTAATAGCGGTAAATATCGCGGAGGATCAGGAAGTATCAGTTCGGTTGAGATAATCAGGGAAGATAAATCTTAATTAAAAAGAGATAAATATTTCACTTTTTAATCAACTAATAGGAAGGGGACGTCTAGTGAGAGAAGGCATCCTATTGGTTGTCCTAGATATGGTAGTTTCCTTGTTTGGAACGAGATATGTAAAGTATGATTAAGATTGTAAGCTCGGTCAGTATTATTCCTGTGCTAATGGTCTGTACTATAAAATTTATATCTAATTATAAAAAAATCAGAAAAATAAAACGTTGGTGGGGTTAGGAAGTAGACTCATAGGGCTAACTCCAATAAAAATTTCAGAGTCTAAGTCCAATTGTACTGACAATGGGAAGAGTCGGAAGTGAACTATTACGCGTATGACAGTGTGTTGTAATTAGGATTAAGATAGTGAACGAATCTTATTAGAGATTTGAAATCCTAATTAAATAAGGAAACCAATGTATTGGACGTCCATACCAAAATGGGAGATCAACATCAGCCAATCAAAAGTAGGCAAGTAATTGTTTGGGATGTCCAAGTAAAGCAAGAAAAGATTTGGCAATTTCCCTAGTTATAGTAGGAGATAGACTTGAATAGGATTAGTATCTTAATAAAATACCACAAAATCTTAACATCCCAATGGATTAACATGGCTGAACGTCCCTTACTAATGAGGGAGAGTTTTTAATTGGCAGTGAGAGTTTGGATTAGGAAGGAGTCTTGATTTGAAAATATCCTAGTTGTAGTAGGTTTTGGGTTTATATAAGCAGAAGAGAGAGGGCTGGCTGGTATTTTTCAAGCCAAATTCCTTTGTGAACGTCCCAAGACTTTCTCCTTCTCCTTTGTTCCAGCAAGCTTTACACCTTTTTCCTTCATCTCAAGAGTCAATGATCGAAGCGCTAAAGGGCGGCATCATGTAGAGGAATCAAAAGCCTTCGCGATGAAGCAAGAAGATACTACGTCTAGACCAGGTAGGATGATTTTTCTCACACTCTTCGATCTGAATTTCATACTTTGTTCAAGTACTTCTTGTGTCAATGTATTGATTTATGATTGTGAATATTCATGAGAGTAAATAGCTAAGTATCAATCTTTTGAATTATTCAGTTATTACATGTTATTGCTCAATCGTGTGAACCTTGATGTTCCAATTCCTAATTGTTACAAATGCTAGCCCAATGATGGGAAGTTTGAATTGTTTGGAGTCCTATTTGAAGCTTCCTTATGTCTTTTTGGTCTTTGACGTTTCTGTCTAAATTTTATTATCCTAGTTCATCATGGAATTATGGCAACTTCCTCAATATAAGTCTTTAATAGTTGATTATGTTCATTAATGGGAACTGAAGGGGATTATTATTAGAATATACTTTATAAATTAGTGTCATGAACCTACTGGTTGTTCGATGAAGCATTTGTATCAAGTCAGTTCTATGACCTTGTGTGTTGATACATCTTTAATTAGTTGTCCGATTTGCCTAATTCAACTAGAAAAAGGGGTATGTGTGTGAGATGAATTAAGATAATGAAAGTACACCCCAATCCTTGTAAATATTATGACATATCAGACCTAATAAAGTTCTGGAATAGGTAAGATATTGAAGATAATCAAGTATACTATGTACTAGTAAACGGATTATGGGGTAAACACACTCACAATTTGATTAGAACTATAATTAAGGGTCTCGGCCAGAACTATTTTTGCACAGACGACCTTCAGTAAAATATTGTTAACTAATTATACAAAAATCAAAAAAATATTCCATTTATTGCGTTGTAAGCTAGACACATAGGAATAATCACAATAAAATTTTCAGAGTCTAATTCCTTCTGTTTTGACGTTGGTAAGGATCGGAAGTTGACTAATATGTAAAAACAGAACACCGTAATTATGGTAAAGGTTGGGAAAAAATTTATCAAATCAATAGCCTATGCTATAATAAGTATACTAAGAACTTTATATGTATTATATAAGACTTTAAGTAAGTATTACAGTAAGATGGACTAAGTATAATACTATAGTATCACGGGCTAATGGTGAGTGGTTTGATGTTCATCAAGTCTTTTATGTTCCACTGGTGGTATTGACTCGATTCGTGCTTCCATTTGGAAACTGAACATCTATTTCTCTTTGACCAAAGTTTTAAACCTTGAAGTCTGGATCAGTATTGTTATGACCAAGTTGAGTTTCAATAAAATCTATCTAGGCCACAAGTCATTTCATCAGGTATTTGACCAATGCACTTCAATTCGTTTGAGAAACTTCAGTTGACCTGTTATTGAGTCAAGTCTTCTTTGAAACCAGAACTTGATATTCTTCATGATATAACTTGAGTTTTCTTGGAGTCTTGAAAGGCAATTCTTGATCAAGTTTTTCTTCATAAGTCTTATCTAGGGCTATGCATGCGAAACATGGTCATTGTTGAAATCTTTGTTGTATTCTTTTTATGAGTCTCATGTTGATAGAGATATTAAGATCTCATTGATACTCTTTTACAAGCCGTTTGCTGATCGAGATATAAAAATCTCATTAGTACTCTTTTGGTGAGTCAACCATTGGTAAACGATACCTTGAATCTCAGAGTATTGTAACCTCTGCCCTGCAAAAGATTTCTCAAATATGTATTGGATTGTTTCTCCACCAAAGATTTTACAAGGATCTCTCTGAGGTGGAATCATAGTATGCTCACGAGCCATTGCTAGGTCCAGCGTGACCTCCGATATTTATAGAATTTTGATTCCTTATTGCACGAAGGGAGGCAAATACGTACGTTTAGGCTGTATGACATTACGGAAGGTCTGCAGTCTCCGCCCATTGTACCCATAAGCACGGATGGGGCCAGCAGGCCTAGACGCATGGCCGGGTTCTGAAGGGAAAACCTCTAGCATGTTCTGGTATATTTTACTACACGGGATTGGTAAATTCAGTGAGTAGAAATTGTAACTCCTTGCACTATAGATGCCTGGAGCCTTTAGTATTTTGACCATTCTCTCCTTACACCAGTATTTGTTTGGAGTCGTATAATTTATTGTCCTTGCTCTATACTTGAGAGTCAGGAACCGTTGATGTTCGGAGTCTTGGATTATAATAATTTCTCTCCTTACACTTTGGATGTTTAGGAGCCTTCATTGATGATGTTATTTCCTCTTGAAATGGAATTCTTCTTGCTCAGTTCAAATATTCTTGATTATTCAACTGTCTCATATTAAACTCTACACTTTGTCCTATATTGTATATTCTATTCTTGTGGGTTTTTGCATTCTACTGGGTATTTCTTCGGAATACTCATGCATCCTCTGATGCAGGCATGAAGAAAGTATAGCTATGGCAAGTGCAGATAATAGAAGACTCGAAGACAGTTGTGGAAGATAAAGCTATCTTTATTATTTTAAATTTAGTGTTAATATTATTGGCATGTTGGCCAAAGTATTTTATTGATTTTAATTTTTAGTTATTTTAGATGACTTGTATTATGGATTAATTTAAGATTGTTAAGTTCTCATTTTATATGTGTTAATGATGTTATTTAAAGACTCAGTTGTGTTATGTCGAGTACACATCTATTCATGGTGATGTATTAGACGGGATGTTCGAGTATTCGGTCATATCTCAGGGTTTCTGACCTCAAACATACTCATAAAAAAATGTCTTCCGCACTCTGACGAGGCCGGGAATTTTGGGGCGTGACACTACAATACACGATTTCATCTATTTCCTGGGAAACTCCGTTCTCGATGGTCTGGACCATTCGTTGTGAAACAAGTATTTCCCTATGTTGCAGTGGAAATTCAAAACCCCAAGGATGACAGTACCTTCAAAGTTAATGGTCAACGATTAAAACCGTACTTAGAAGACAATTTTGACTAGGAGATCATCTATCCCTTGGACAACCCAAAAACCTCTGAGTGAATTGAAGGTCATGGTCTGGCTGAAGACGTTAAACTTAGCATTCTTGGGAGGCAATCCAAATTTTATTTTCTTGTTTGTTTCCTATTTGTTCAATATTTTAGTTGTTTACTACTTGTGTGGGGATGCTGCAGTTTAGGTTTGGAGGTATATTTTATTTTTCCATATTTTGGTACTAACCCCTCATTCTTAGCTTATGTGTTTCATGCTTTACATTTACCACGAGGCTCTCCATTCAAGTGATTTCTTTCCTCACTCTTTTTCTTTTATTAGTCATTATAATATCTTTTTGGTAAACATTGAGGGCAATGTTTAGTTTAGGTTTAGGGGTGTAGAGAAATAATGCTCCTTTGTTTTATTATCATCTATTTTTTCTAAAAAAATTAAAAACAATTAAAAAAAAATTAATTAGTTTTAGGCTGTTTGTTAGTACTTTTTTATAGGTTTTGATAGTTTATCCCGTGATAGTGCATCTTACAATTCTTAAGAGATTAATTTACATTAGAAGTGTGAGTAAGTATACTGGAGGATAGAGAACTTATCTGAGCAGTATCTTTCTGTTACAATCCTCTTGGATCAAATGCTTGAGCTAATAAAACTCACTCACAGACACTAGTACATAAAGTAATACCCTCTAGAAATTTGTTGAATACTAATCTTCAGTGGGATATCTTTAGTCAGAGTCATTGTGTGATATGTGGTTGTCTTTTGAGCTTAAAAGATCATGATAGACTATTTACTTAACTATGGCAAGGGCTTAGAACGGGAAATAGGTTGAGAGTATAATACAGCCTGGACGGAATAAAGAATGGAAAATATGAATGCTGAAAAGAAAAAAAAGGAAAAAAAAAATATAAAAAAAAAAAAGAAAAGAAAAGGGGCTGCTTGACTATTATAGGATTAACTTAGGCTGATGCTCAAGCCCGAAGCGGTCCATCTTAAAACCTAATGCCCTAAGCCATACTGGTTGGGAGTCATTGGTCTGAGTCATTGCTAAACCTAAGCATCTTGAAGTCAGGCCTTACATAGTCCTATTGAAAAAAAAAAGTCTATGGTATATTATCCTCTCAAATCTAGAATGTTGGACCAGAATGAGGCGCGCAAGCATTTGTGCTATCATGAACCTAAAGATTGAGATGACTATGTAGATTCTGATATTCTTTGGTTAATGGGTAACACTGGATATGTGTAAAGCAAAAATTTAGAATGTATTGCTACAATGTTCTAACGCTTTCTATTATTTATAATATCATGGTATATCATATATGAGCAGAAATTTCCAAGATAAAGGTGTAGAATAAAACCACTTACTTGAGGGCTTCTATATTCCAGTTGATTATAAATGCAAGTATGTGTGGTTGATTTTCTTAAGTATTGTGGTGTGCATTTGAAGGGATAATAAGATTTTGTGTTTTATAATACTTATTTTGATTTCTTTTTACACTTAGACTAATTAGGTTGATTTCATAAGTACATGTTTGTGGGTAGAATGGTTGCAAACCCTCACAAGACTTCACTCGTCCAACCAGGGACACTTGGGGGTTTAAAAGGCTTGTTGCATACGCTAAATGCAATCGCGATTTCCTGTGACACTAGATTAGTTAGATTTACTTGTGTTGTGTTGTTTTCTTTTGTTTTGCTCGAGGACTAGCAAAATGTAGGTTTGAGGGTATTTGATATATACAAAATATACACATTTTTCTATGCCTTTCTACTTATATGTTAGTCATAATTTTAGTTGAAATAAGGATAAATAATGGTTATGAATGTTAAGTGAGAAATTAGGACTTTAATATATAAATGATCTTATTTGTAAAATATAGATGCATTAATTGGATTTAATGAATTTACATTTTATAATGTGTCTAAGTTATATTTAATTTTATTTATGCAGGTTTTGAGAGTCCAAATGCAGTTTGTCAAAAGTGAATGCACGTCAAACTAGTTCGGTGCTGAGATTGAAGATCTGATGGATGCGATTGATACGACGGGTTTTAAAGAAGAAAAAGAAACAAAAAGAAAAAAATGGACGGTTCAGCGGTTCAGGGTTCGGTTCGGTTTGAAATAAAAAAATAAGACAGAGAACCCGAGCCGAAGCTCGGGTGTTCCCAATAGAACAGCGTTCGAGCTCTAATGGCAGTCATCAACGATGGGTAAAGAGGACAGGTCGGAGGAGGAATCAGGTCACGATCGGCGGCGAGTTCAATGGCGGAGCTTCAAGGCGGCCTGGGCAATGTGCGATGGGCCATAGCGAACACCGGCGACAGAAGATAGCTCGTGAGGATGAAAACAGCAAAGGTGTTGTTCTGCTCGAGCTCCGATGATGAGGCGGCCATGGGCGATGGGTCACAGTGGCTGATGGAGGCGATGCGATGATGATGATGAAACGATGGCAAGATCAGAGGCCGACGGCGAGGTCGATGGCGCCGGAGAAGAGCAGAACACGGCAAAAACATAGCAACGAAAGGAAAGATTTCAATTTGGAAAGTCATGTGTGACAGAACCGAATCGGAAAAATTGAGTTTTGGCTTTTGATCGGAATGGTAAGTACCTAAATTCTAGTTCGATTGGGAGGTAAAAGGGGCGAATTTGTGGCAGATTGGAAGGTTTCAATTTGTGGTTTTTTTCTGCTATGTTCGGGAAGATAAAAGAGGAATTTTTACTTCGAATTTGGTGGAGATGAAAAGGAATCAAGCTATAAATAGCTTCATGGGGAAGACAGCAATTGAAAATTTCAGTTTCTCCTCAAAATTAGGTTGGAAAGTTACTGGATTTGGGGGGAAAGGGAGAACTGTTTTTACCTATAAAATAGAGCTTAAAAAGAAGAATGAGGTCGAATGCTTTGGCTCTGGTTCGAAGGAGAAGCCGGCTGTACATAGTGTCAAGCCCCGGGCACTGCCCGATCTGAACCGAAAATGGTCCAAGAGTCGAACCGGCACACGGGGGCGACGTTAAGAGATATAGCGGAAGACTTATGCCCCTCTTACAGGCGGTCTCACTAACAGAGTTACGCATAAACAATTTTGAGCAAGAGTAAATAAGAGGAATAAAGGTAGAGTCTAACTCAAAGTAGTTCGACAAGTCATTAAACCCACAAAATACAAATTTGAGCCAACACACCAGCTCGAATCAAAAGGGTCTACAAGTCTCAACATACCAAATATAACAACTCCAAAAGATAAACTAATCAAGTCTAAGGCATCCACGCCCAATCCCGCTCTCTCTACGATTGCTCCCCAAATAGAGGATCCTGTCCGTCTGCGTGTCGCACCACGCAGCCCCAAAATAAAACAAAGAAAGAGGGGTGAGTATAAAACTCAGTAATGGTTTTATATAATCGACAATAATCAGAAATCACAAGGCATCATAACATAGCTGAAAATCCATGATCGACATGATTATCCCATTATCTAGTCATGCATGTATAACACTTGCATATCCATATCTCATTCACATACTCCCATATCATGCATTCATAACACATAATCCTACAACATGATATCTCATCCACATACTTCTATCTAATCAGGCATTCATATCTCATAAATTCACCCCGCATATTGAAAGTAACCAACACATGGTATAATCATGCATTCATATCTCATAAATTCATCCTGCATGTCCAAAATAACCAACACATGGTATAAGCATGCATAACATCGCAATAAGCATGTATCATCCATCAAGGAGTAACACAATCTGCCACTAAGGTGGGACACAATCAAGGCCATGAAGGCGTATCATGGTCTGGTTCCTACACAGGAACAAGGGGGTTGTCAATCCTAAGTGCTGCTCGCCCTGGACAATCCTGGCCAAGGATGCCCGAATCTCATGTAGAGAAACTAGAGCAGGTGTGTTCGCCCTGGGTAGTTTCCTGCGGTGGGGGAGAGCCCAAATCTCACAAAGAGAAACTAGAACACGTGGTAGCTGGTGCACAAAAGCATACCACCCGGGTTCTCAGTGTCCGGTTTTTAACATCTCAATAATCTTCGCAAGGCAAGTACACAACTCGCCCCCCATATATCTCAATCAAAACTCAACCCGGGGAGTGAACCTGTTCCAGGAGGGAACAAAATCGAAAACATGTCCTTTCGGACCAACCAAGTTTCGATTAATCCATTGATCGATTAATCCGGCATACAATCTCACACATTGCATACAATCAATCAATTCCGTTTAAATAACGATAAAACTTCATCCATGAAGTCTGATACATGATGCATGCTATCATGGTACATCCGTGAGCAATCCTATGTGGGTTCCAACACATGGAACGTGCTCCCAATCCATCCCCTCATGCATCATAATCAA
The DNA here is from genome assembly GCA_039654745.1 of Houttuynia cordata. NCBI lineage: Eukaryota > Viridiplantae > Streptophyta > Magnoliopsida > Piperales > Saururaceae > Houttuynia > Houttuynia cordata. The sequence continues at coordinate 13,729,886 of CM077504.1, forward strand.
AGCATAGATCAACTACAATATCATGATAAACTCCCAAATATGTGTGTGTTCATGCACATTCTAATCACATGGCAATATGCTTTGACATAACCTCATAAGACATTAAATGCATTCTTAAATCCCATTTCAAATCACAATTCTCAATAAAACCATACTTGACATAAAAGAGTACATCTCATAGTTCACAATATCATAACTTTGCCGGAAACATGCTTATTCACAAGGATTTCACCATGATATAATTTTAATATTAACATGTGTCATTATCAACATGTGCAATAATATCACATACCCTACTTAGCTTAATCCATCCATGTAGAGTTGAAGGCTTACTCCTACAAGCATGCTCTTTTACCATACAATAAACCATAACATGATCACCTCAATTACTCATAAGCAATATGATCTATACATGAATGATGCATTTCATAAGCCATTTAACCTATGTTTATGTTGGTGTTTGATTAGAATTAGGGGTACTTTAATGTAGTTTTTGGTTTTCATAGGGAAACAAGAGTAAGATGCAATAATGGGGTAAAAAGTAACTCTAATATTTAAATCTTTATAACTTCGTGCACAGATATCAGATTGGGTTGATTCAGAGTTCATATTCAAGAAATCAGCTTTCCAACGCCACTGACCACGCTCAAATCGGAGTTTGGAGTAAAAAGTTATACTCATTTGAAAATCGGGCTATGAATCAAAACCGAGAAAATGATCGCGGGTCATCTCTCCCATTTTCAAATTTTCAAAAACCGAGACTCCGTTAACACATTTTGAAAGCTTAATACATGCCTCAATCATTAATAAAAACCCATCAAACATTCCAGACCATATCCACATATCATTCTAAGATGAAACCCCAAGAAATCATAGCAAAAGATTAACATTTATTAAACCCACCATTAGAGCCCTAAACAAGAATACCCATTCAAGTAAAAACTATTAAAACAAGCCATTCACTACCCAAAACTAAGATTGAAGAACCCATTACCTTGATTTGATGAGAGAAACCTTGAACCACCTTGAATACCTTTCAAACAAAATCATTTTATATTAATACTCTATTAATCATTATTAAGCTTTGAAAAATAAATGTTAAACCTTAGATCTAGCGCCTTTTAAAAACATAGACATATAATTTTGAAGATTAGGCTTAATAGATAAGTATAAAACAGTAGCTTTTATGCTTTCAAAATGGATTAAAATATTGAATGAATCAAGATTAAGTAATGATTAAAAGATTTTTAAAGAAAATAACAAAGATTAGGCTAAATACCTTTAATCCCTTCCTCTTTAAGCAAGGGTAAAGAGGCTCCTAATTCTCCTAGCCAAGCCTTTTTCCCAAATTGGGAAAGGGCACAACACTTTCCTTTTATAGAAAAATTTAGGGTAGCCCTAATTAAAGTTTGGGGTAAAAATAAGGTTTTTGGCTAAAATTTAATAATTTGGTGATTTTAATCCAAAATTAAGTCCAAAAAATTCTGAAAATTTTTGTAATGTCTGGGGCATTTTGGTCACAAAAACCTAATTTTTTACGGCGGGGCCCGCCAGGGTCCCGTCAAACCCTAATTTTTGAAAATTAGTGAAAAATCTGAAAAATTCCAAAAATGCAGGTTTGATCTAAAATCACTTGAAAATCATTATTGCGAAATCATTTTTGATTAAAACCATTATAAATTCATTTATTTTCGAAAACAACCGAGTTAAATCGAAAATCACTTAAACTGCACAATTAACTAATGACTACTATTAAAACAAACCGGTTCAAAGGTTAGGGTCCTTACACATAGAGAGGAGCGGTCGGTGGAAAACAAAGGAGGAGGTCTGCGGTGCTGATAGTAGAACTGCTCATTGTCGACGGAGAAACTTGCTGGTCGGGTTATCTCGATTTTGAGAGAGACAGAGCAGCTCTAATTTGAAAAGGGAGAACTGGTTTTTGATCGAGAGAAAAAAAAACCAGAACCCATAGAACCCTTTGCAGTCGAGCAGGACAGTTTGAGAAAAACTGTTGCGGATAGAAGAATTACTGTAGACGCAAATTGCAGAGATGCCAATGACTTCTTCTACAAAACAGGCGTCTTCTTCCTTTCTTTTCATGTCTAGGTAATTGTACTAAAACTAGATGAAGCCCTGCTTAATTATTTGACTCTCGATATTTAATTGCAATTCTAAAGCAGTCATTTTTATTCTATGTGCTTAATGAATTTTGCTATGATTATTTTGTTTATCGAGAGAAAATAGAGTAATAGTTAGTGAAAGTAAACCAAGGACTCGTTAATGTTAAAAAAGTCTTAGTGAATTCCGAGGTATTATTTGAATAAAGATTGTATTTTTATAATTGATCTTTGATCGAGAGAAGGAGACTAATTAAGTTAGATTTAATTGTTTAGTTGTATGTTCGAGAGGGCTGCAAACATTACGATTATTTGTGACTTCAAGAGGAGCACGGATAATTGATCACTTGGAATTGTACGGGTTAATGGAGAGGGTAACTATTTGGTTTGGGTGGATTCGAAGTCTTAGTATATTTTTCATTAGATTATTTTCTCTTGAATTTCCTTGCTTTGTTAAAAATTATAACTTTTCATCCTCGCAAAATCTTAGAATTAAGTTGAATCAATCCAAGTCCTTTGGGTTCGACCTCATTACCACTAGTCTATACGTTGTCTCGTGCGATTGCGAGTAAAAATAGTTAAAAATTCAATCAATCAGTAGCCAGTGCATTGCATAGTCCAAAGGGCATGCAACGATAAGCAAAGGTACCAAAAGGGCACATGAAAGTGGTCTTTTTTTGTCTCCAGGAGCTATGGGAAAACCATAAAAAAATAATAATACTCATGTCCAGCTAACCTTTCTAGCATTTGATCAATGAAAGAAGGGGAAAATGATCATTTCTTGTCAAAGCATTCAACTTTCGATAATCGTTACAAACACGCCATCCTGTTTGAACTCGAGTTGGAACTAACTCATCAACGTCATTTTTCATAATTGTTATGGTAGATGTTTTTGGCACAACTTGAACAAGACTTACCCATCGACTGTCAGAGATTGGGTAAATGACTCCTACATCCAAAAGCTTAAGGACTTCAGGGTTAAGACGCCTTTAGGAATCACGAGAAGGCTTGACATCATCCTCTAATTGAATTCTATCCATAATAACTGAAGAACTAATGCCCTTTAATGTCAGCAATGGTTCACCTTATAGCATCTTTGTACTTTTCAAGAACATCAAATAATTTATGCTCTTGAGCAACATCTAAGTCAGATGCGATAATGACAGGTAAGGAATCAGAAGGACCTAAATAAACATATTTTAAAGTATCAGACAAGGGTTTCAAGTCCAACTTAGGTGGCTCAACAATGGATTGAATTGCTGGTGATGATGATAAGGCAAGAGGCTCCACTTTTGGTTGCCACCGTTCAGTACTCATCAAAGGTATAGACTCAAGCAATAGGTTAACCTTTTCAATTAGCTGATCGATATCAAACTCATAGCCAAAGTGAGTTAATCAGGCCTCTAAGGGATCCTGGGGATGTGCTTGAAGAAAGGTTTCATGGACAAGTATTTCAATTAGGTCTATTTCGTTCACATCATCCATGTCAGGTGGTTGTTTACTGATGTCAAAGATGTTTAATTCCACATTCACGTTCCCAAAAGAAATTTGCATCACCCTATTTCTATAATTAATGATAGCATTAGATGTGGCTAGAAATGGATGACCCAAAATGTCAGGTATTTACTCAGGTTTGGAATAGATTGAGTATCAAGGATGGAAAAGTCCACAGGGAAATAAAATGTATCAACCTTAATCAAAACATCCTCAACAACACATCGAGGAATTTTAACTAAACGGTCAACTAATTAAAGTGTCAATGAAGTGGGTTTTAGCTCTCCCAGACCTAATTGCACATACACAGAGTATCGCAATAAATTCACACTCACCCATAAATCTGACAAAGCCCGCCCAATTTGGTGTTTTCCTATCATGCATGAAATTGTGGGACACCTAGGGTCCTTATATTTGATAGGGAATTTACATTAAATGGCATAGCTAACTTGTTCTGCTAGCTAGGAATGCTTTTTTAAGAACATTATTTTTCCTTTTGTAGATTAGATCTTTCAAAAATTTAGCATATGAGCCTAATGGTCTTCCATTGCCTGTAGGTAATAGCTAGTTTTACTCTCTCCTTTTTTTTGAATTTATGGATAGATTTACTTTACTACCACGAATCCACGTCATATGAAATGACGAGGTTGCAATTGGTCTTCTTATTAGGGAAGTTCTACTTGGTAGATTGTGGATACCCCGAATAGACGCACATTTTTAGCACCATACCGTGCAACTCACTATCATTGAGTGAGTATAGCACACAAGCAAGTCGTCGACCACACGATCTACTTGAAGTTTTTATCTATCGACATGCGTCTTTGCAAAATGTCATTGAAAGAATTTTTGGGTGTCTAAAGTCACACTTCAAATTTTTCGAAGACCATCCACCTTTATTTCCTTATGGTAGTCAAGTGAAGGTGGTATTTGCCTTTTGTGCTTTGCATAACAACCTCAATAGGAAAAATATTTGGGATGTATTTGATCCAGAGCAAAATTCAGAACAAGATGAAGCACTAAGAAATGTTCCAACCATGGAATGTCGTATCGAATATCGGTAAAATATCGGTCAGCCAAAGAGACAAAATATCGGAGATATTGTGTAAAAAAATATTGATGGTCGAAAACTAGATTTTACCATATAATTTCACAATCTAACTTCTAAAATGAGTTCTACTAATTTAGACAAAGCATAGGTTTCAAAATATGCATAAAAATGCATATTATGATGGGAAACAAACAAGAAAGTTTTTTTTTTCAAAATGTTTTTTTTTAAATAGAGATATATCGGCCGATATCAGTCCGAAACCGGATATTTGGAAAAATTTTGAAAAACGAGATTGACTTGTATCGGTGTATCGGGTGGGACCCGATACCGATATATCGGCGATATGACAATGGGTTTATATGGCGGGAAAAAATCGTTACACATATGACAATGGGTTTATAAATTTATTGTTGTGCATTGACTATTTAAATTTGTTATAATATTGATGTTTCATAATCTCTTTTTAAATTTTTAGATGAGATTGTGATGAATGGTTAAGTACTTTTTCAAATATAGTTATTTGAATTCCATAAATTCTCCAATTTATGACTGAAAATCCTAAAAAATTATGCAATCTAGCACTGAAAATCATAACATATATTTTAAATATGGCATACAGGATTGAAAATATGTTCTTCTACAGTCTTGGATTGGGGAGTCCTGGATTTCAATCCTGGTATTCTATAATTTAGAATGACTACCCCTGGTAGAGAATTGGAATTCAATCTATTCTCTCACGGAACATTTTAGCATAAAAGCATACAAATTTTGAAGTAAAATTCGTCTTCTCTTGCATATCAATACATGAAAATCAAATCATTAATTGAATCTATCATTAGATAAATCACAGCTAATATCCAAACATCATATTAAAAGTTAGAGTTCAATGCATTAGATTGAGAAGAACAACTATTAAAGCTCATTAATTTAGAGAGCAATTGAATCACATGAATAATACTCATACAATTGATCATGGCATCATCTCAGCCCTAGTCAAGAAATTAGCTACTCATGCTAATGAATTGAACTACAAAATCAATGGAATTCATCTCAATTAAAACCAAATTCACTTATAAGAAATTCAAGATTAAGAGAAATAGTTATGCGCACTGTTTCCTCTTCTCCCAGCAATCATTTGAACAAGTTGATACAAATCCAATGCAGCCACAAAAACCAGAATGAAAAACAGAGTAAAAAAAATCAAAACTTTGAACTATAATGTAAAACTACTCTTTGTCGTCCTCCCTTGTTTCTTCTTTGTTCTGTTTTTTTATATAATGCAATCAGTGCTTCCTCTCCCCAAATCAGAACCTTTCTGTGCCAATTCTCGTGTAGAAAACTCAGCCATAATTAAAAACCAGCCAAATCAGTTCTAAATCAGCTCTCCAAATTCTGGACTTCCTTCCCAAATCAGTTCCGGCATGTGTCATGTTGAGTCAAGCCAACTTCTTGTGAGTCCAATCCACGAGTGTCTAGCCTGAGATGAGCCAATTCTGCAATCACCAAAATCCCTTTCAATTCCAAATTCAGCACGATCCTCAAACTTCAGCGCTTCCAAATCAGGACTGCAATGCCTTCCAATAATCCTCCTTTCCATGTGTAAGCTGAATGACATTCGAGATTTGTAGATTTCCCAAAATAATATCTTCCTAAAGCACAATTATTTCAAATTGAGAGCGAAGCAAATCCACTTATTGTTGAGTTAAATCATGCGTCAAATCAAGCTAAAGTATGCTGCCCAAAACTGCAAGTTTCCTGTTTAAATTCGTGGATGATCTGAACTTTACAAAAGGAGCATGTTAAATCTGTACAAACTAAATGTCCATTAGTGGAGTCATGCCATAACATTAGTAACTGATATAGAACATAACATTCCTATATTATTAATTTTGGCAATTTAACCAAATTGCAATGTTAACTCCCTCTTACCCAACAAAATAGAAATATCTTGTAAATAACCATAAAATATCATAACATCAAGGCTCAAATATTCGGTAAAAAGGTTTAAATATGTGTGTATCTCCTAGCAAGTCGTCACCCTCTTGCATCTTGATATCGTACAAACACATCTTTAGATACCAACCCCTCTAACTTATTTCATAATTTTAGAGGCTTATCAATACTAGTAACGTTAAGAAGTACCTCATCCAAAAGATAAACATGTACTCTACTCGCCGCCTTTATCACCATCTTTTCCCAATCCACATCACTGCTCCCTTCGGCTTGCTTTTCTCATCAAGGAGTGTCTTATGGAGTTGTTGTTGAACTAAAAGATGGTAAGGCCTAAAAAATGTAAGTATTTCAATTATGCATTACAATTCAGTTATGCAGTACTTCTACGACAAGTGCACGAGTCATGGAAAGAACTTGATTAAACACCATATCCAAAAAAAATACAACAATTTAATTATAATAAAGCATATAATCATGGAGTACCACCCGTCATAACTCTTTCATCTGTCGATCATATATGGACGACTTTTCATATTAAGTTCAGAACGTGTCTTCTCGTTGAGAGTAAAATTAGTAAAATCAACGATTCAAAGCTTCTATGCACTTGATTTTATCTTTTAAAATGTAAGAACATTAGAACCCACTTTTGAGATCATTTGACAGCAATTTAAATTGATAAAGAGAACTAGACAAATAACAATATAAAAAAAACTAAGGATGAGGATCCCCTCTTATTGATATGTAGATATTCACATCCATGTTCAAAGATTTATCTCCTATCATATGACTCATAACAATTTTGAATTCAATCTAATTACTACGAAAATATCATCAATAAGCTCTTAGATGAAATATCCAAAATTATGCTCTTCTAGCATCAAAAGATTAATCTCAAGTTATTCAATGTATCCACACACGTAAATCACAATGAATTCCCAATATTAATTATGAGACATACAATTCCAAGCATCTAATTAGTAGAAATCAACTAGAATCATGGGAAGAGCATGACTAAACTCATATTGAGACTAATTTCACTAATTAAAATGAGATAGAACAATTAATCATTAAAGCATAAAAATTGGGATCATGAAATTTTATGGAATAGAAATCTCTACAAACCAAAAAGAGGTTCATCCTAGCCTTAGCTAAGAAGACTACTCACTAATTAACATGAAAACGAAAATAAAAATCATTGAAATAAAATAATTAACATACATGACATGAAATAAAAGAAAATCAAATAACTTGACACTCTACTCCAGCCCTTCAGCCCTTAGCCTTCTGTCATAAAGCAGCTTGAATTTTGGAAAAGATAAGGGTCCTCCAATGAACTATTGAACGAGGCATCACGAACTTGCGTCCGGAGAGACTCAAAACAAAAAGTAAGAAAACTGAAAAAAAAAACGAAACTTTTCTGTTCTAAATCTACTGTCCAAGTCTCTCTAGTCGTTTCTTCTATTGTTCCTCATCTTCTGTTTATATTGAACTTCATCCAAGCTTTTTAGATCGAGCATGAATCCTAAATAAAGCTGATTACCAATCTGAGATGATTCGAGCCAATCAAGAATTTGATCTTTAGATCCCAAATTTGAGTGCCAATTGAACTTAGGAAATCTGAGCGTCCTCTGTTCTCTACTCCCTATTCCAGCCCAAATCTGCACCTTCTAGATTAAGCCACTTCCAATTCGAGCATATCCCAAATCTAAGTGCTTTCCTTGTTTCGGCCGCCTCTAAACCTTCCCGAGGACGACCCCTTTCTCCTTCTGCTCGAGTGATCGAGCACGACCTCGACCGTTCTTTGCTCTTCTTTTTTTTATTTCGTTAGTTAACACCCGTTGCAGACATCTCATCCGTTGGATCTCATCTGAGCGACCCTTGACTTAACAAGTAGAACCCGTCTTCTCTTTAGTAACAATCAACAACTCATATTATTTCTGCACTTGATTTCAGCTTCTAAACAAGTTAGAGCCTTAAAAACTTGCTTCCATACTAAAATTTAGGCTATTTGGCAATCTAATCTATATAAATAAAATCAAGCCTAATCTTCGACGAGAAATAAAATATAATTCAATTAAAATGATTAACACTTCTAAATTATTTAATTAGAGCAAAGTAATTATTAAACTATTAATAACTAACCTAATACTAAAACACATGCTTTTATTGTTATTTTAAGCAAGAAATGACACTAACAAATAAGTATAAAGATATATAAAATAGTGCATAGTCTCTATATACCATATGGTAACACCAAAATTAACAAGGTGAGATAAGAGATCATTCAACTTGCTATAAGGTCTTAGCAAGTCCTAACCCTCTTGCATCTTGATATCATACAAACACATCTTTAGATAAATATTATTCTTCATTGTAATAATATTTCTTTATTGTAATAATTATTACCTACTATAGATTGTAACATGCATGGACCATGGATCTTGGTTATTCATTAATTTAATTGAATTATAGTAATTGGTTTCAATTATTGATATGTACAAAAATGGATACCAGAAAGTAATGCTCCCCACATTCATAATAATGTTTTTGAATGAGAATGGGATCGAGCTTCGACTCAAATATTTGTGTTTTTGAATGTTGTGTTTTAAGTCTTGTGTCGACAAAATTTTATTCTGATTTACATGCATTTTGTATATTTAAATTGGGGGTTATAGAGATCCCTCACCCTTTGCTGCCACAAGCCAAATTTTCTTTGCCATCAAACTTCTCATTCTTGAAGCCAATACTTTCTGACATCTGCGATCAAGACCTCTTCCCACATAAGGTGTCGCATATTGGGGTTTTTAACCCTGTTTAATGATCGAACAATAGAGAAAAAATTTGTGAAAATAGCAAATAGAAAACACAAAACGAATATGGTTCAGCTAACATCGCCTTGCCAACAAGAAAAATGGTTTCTTTCCACTATATTGTAGAAACCAGAGTACAAGATGCTCTTTCTAACTCCAAGCGATTACAAGTACTCAATACCCAAACCTCCTCTCAACTCTTGTGCATAAACAACCCTTATGCTTAAAGGCCTCAGTCAAACACCCTAAATTTTGGCGCCATCATTGAGAGAAAACATAAAGATGATACACCTTAGGAAGCCCTTAAACCCCCTATATAGGCCTTTGGGTGTCGAAACAACTACCAATCCTAATAGGAAAAAGAATCCCAAGCAAATCTGCCTTAGAATGGAAGTTTCCGCATGCATACGCACCTTCCTGTGGAGGTCCTGATCGATTGCCAGAGATGACCGGTGGACCAGTCATACTTTTGTTCACTTTCTTTCTCCTGCAGTTCCCTCTTCCTCCAACCGGATTCAAGACACAATCCTAACACTCATTAGAAAACCACAATGATCCAAAACAAGTTCATTTTGTTTTCTAGTGAGGACAAATATTTTTGGATAGAGGGAGTGTCATTTTCTCCCCTAGTTTGGGTTTTAATGCATGAAAAATAAAGTAATCCTCTTGGTATTTGCCGATAGATTGTGGAATTGTAGAGGACTAATTGGGAAATGCTCCATAAATAATTAATAAGTTAAAGGACAATACACCTGCAATTAGAGTCATTAGAGCCCAATTTCAAGCCATCCTTGAAAGCTTTCTTCTTATAGGAAAGAATATAACAAAATGTGGTTTTGTTTCGGATTTTTGGGGTTGATATCCCTTCTTTTCCTGTTGTCTTGGTTTTTTGGTTTCTTTTTCAACTTCCTCTTTTTATGGGGTTGTGTGCCTTTTTTGTCTCATTTTTCTTCCCTAAGTTTTTATTTTAATGAAATTTTTATTCATATAAAAAACTCTTGGGAGCAGTTGTAAAATTTTGGAATCGTAGAGTGTTGGGTAATCGGGCCGCAATGGAAGCGAATTTATGATTTCTATCCGTTTGATGTGGGTTCTCAAAGATTGAGTTTTTCCTTCTAAACAACAAATACAACTTAAAGTATATCAAATTAGAATCACTAACCTTCGGCCTTTGTGCCTACGAATCACTTCACGGATAAGAATATGTCCGAGAACACCAAATCCTTCACCGATCGAGTGTAGAACGTTGTGTAAAGCTATATTCCCCGAATTAGCTTTTCCACCCAATATCACCAAAACAGAGAGAGCGATGCAATTTCAAATCAAAAGAAGCTTTTTCATTAGCATGGAGGGCGTCCCCTCCATTGCCCTTAAAAAGGCAGAATTTCAGTTACAGAATTCATGCCATTTTCGGTTTCCCGAAACTGGCTCAACGTCTCTCCCAGAACTGATTTCCAATATGGTGACTCTTATTTGACAATTCCATTTTGGTCGTACCAAAATAGCTAATTCCAAATAAGTGATTTCCAGATCGGTGATGATTACAGTGTCTCTTCCAATTTAGTGTGGACCGGGCCCACGGAAGCCTAACTACTCCACATGCCTACACTCGCACGAGAGAGCCGACTCCTCTCAATCAAGACAAGTAAAATGGGACAAGAACCCATATTTACTTACATCCCCCACTATGGGTTCTTTGTTCATATTTGCGATCCACAGTGACTCGTGCACTAGTCCTGTCGTAATCCAAAACTATGAACGTGTTTTACAAATAGATCCGTCGTTAAGGCCTTCGTTAACGGATCAGCTAACATCTCAACCGTAGGAAGATGACTCACCGTCAACTTTTCCCGTTGTAGCATGTCAAACACATAAAAGTAATGCACCTCTATGTGCTTAGCTCTTGAACTGATCTCCCCATTATGGAGTGTCGACACAGTTGCCAAATTATCACAATAAATTTGGACAGGAGAATCAGTCCACTGTTCTAGCTGTAACCCAGCTAGAAACTCTTTAATCCAAACTGCCTTGGAAGCTGCTAAACTGCATGCAACAAACTCAGCTTCCATCGTGGACTTAGTAACGCATTTTTGCTTCTTACTAGCCCATGCCACGGCGCCGCCACCAAGCATAAAAACATAACCGGCAGTGGATTTTCTGTCATCCTTACACCCGGCATAGTCCGAATCACTATAGCCTTCCAATGACAGGTTCTCAGTCTGATATGTGAGTTTCATATCCTTGGTACCCAGCAAGTATCTGAACACCCGCTTAATAGCTTGCCAGTGTTGCATACCTGGGTTAGCCTGATATCGACTCACAAGGCTTACTACAAAAGCCAAATCAGGTCGAGTGTAGTTCATGGCATACATCAAGCTGCCAATAGCCTGCGCATATGGCACAGATTGCATCTTCAGACGTTCCTCGTCTGGTGCAGGTGCCATTCTTTCAGACAAAAAGTCCCTTTATAGATGGGCGAATCTATGGTCTTCCAACCAATCACGCCAAAGCGTTTCAATACACTCTCAATGTACGATTCTTGAGATATACTTAGCCTCCTCGCTTTTCTATCTCTCTCAATCTTCATCCCGAGGATGTAAGATGCTTCACCCATATCTTTCATTTCAAATTGGGTCTTGAGCCATTCTTTAAGACTGAGAATCATACTAGTGTCATTCCCCATTAATAATATGTCATCTACATATAGTGACAATATCATAAATCTACTCCCATCTTTAAAGGAGTATACACAATGGTCATAGTCATTGGCTACAAAGCCATATTCACTTATCACCTTGTGAAAAGTGAAATACCATTGTCTTGGCGATTGTTTTAGGCCATACAATGATTTAATAAGTTTGCACACTTTAGTTTCCTCTCCGGAAACAATAAACCCCTCGGGTTATTCCATGTAAATCTCCTCCTCTAAATCACCATTTAGGAAGGCAGTCTTTACATCCATCTGGTGCAACTCTAAATCTAAGTATGACATAATTACCAACAAACATCGGATCGAGATGAACCTGGACACTGGAGAATAAGTCTCCTTAAAGTCTATGCCCTCTACTTGTGTGAAACCTTTCGCCACAAGTCTAGCTTTGTACTTCTCTATTGATCCATCAGCTTTGAGCTTCTTCTTGAAGATCCACTTATACCCAATGGGTTTCCGTTCGTCTGGTAAGTCAACAATCTCCCAGACTTTGTTCTTCAAGATTGAATCCATTTCCTCTTGAACAGCCTTCCGTCATTCCTTGGAATCTGGACTACTCATAGCCTGCTCAAATGTGACTGGATCACTAAGTACAGGGTCATCTACTGATATTTCATCTTCACCAAGCATGGCATAGTAATCCTTCAACAAAATTGAAGGTCTACGCTCTCTTGATGCTCGAGTTTCAACATCCTCGTTGGATATGTTACCTTTCACTTGTTCATTACTAGTGACAGTAACTTTCTCTTTCTCAATTTCAAAGAGTTCCACTTTCTGACTAGGAGTTTTAAGGTCTATATCTTCCTCAAGAAAATAAGCATCTCTAGACTCTATAACCCCCACTGTCCCATCATCATGGTGTACTACAAATCGATACCCTTTCGAATGGTCACAATAACCTATAAAATTACATTTTATGGTCTTGGGATCCAACTTAGTGCTTAGTTGATCAGGCACCCTCACATGGGCCTTTGACCCCCACACTCTCAAGTTCGAAAAGTTTGGACGTCTTCCCGTCCATAACTCATAAGGGGTCAATTTGATCGACTTAGATGGTATTCGATTTAGTACATAAACAGCGGTGTCAGTGCTTCACCCCAAAACTGCGTTCCTAGTTCAGAGTGGTTTAACATGGACCTTACCATGTCCATCAAAGTCCTATTACATCTTTCAGCAACTCCATTCTGTTGAGGGGTATACGGTAAAGTATACTGATGCACTATTCCTTGGTTTGTACAATAGTCCTTGAACAAATCTGATGTGTACTCACCACCTCTGTCTGTTCTCAGAACTTTAATCTTCCGTCCTAATTGGTTTTCAACCTCAGCCTTAAATTCCTTGAATTTTTCTAAGGCATCGGACTTTCTCGATAACAAGTACACATAACCATATCTAAAATTGTCATCTATAAACGTAATAAATACATCATTCCCCTTTGAGTCTTGACGTTTATAGGCCCACAAATATCTGAGTGAATGACCTCTAAAAGGTCAATTGCTCGTTGTCCTTTCGGAAAGGGTAGCCTAGTCATTTTGCCAGATAGGCAATCCTCACACATGCGCAAATTATCACTTATTCTAGGTAGTAACCCACTACCCGACATTCGGTGTAATTTTGTCGCATTCACATGACAAAGGTGTAAATGCCACAACAATGCATTATCAACAGCAACACAAGCAACATACTCAGAATCAATCATTTCATTATTAGCAAAGTCATTGGATACATCAAGTTTGAATAAACCATCAACTAAAGAAGCAGTAAATAAAATATTATTCTTCTGCCCCACAGTTCCCTTGCCACCCTTGAACCTGACTTCAAATCCCTTTTGAGTCAGAAGAGGGATTGAAATCAGATTCCTACGAATAGTAGGTGCATACAAGACATCTATGAGGACCAGAGTGTTTCCTCCTAAGAGAGGAACACGAACATAGCCAATCCCCAGCACGTCACGATAGGTGTTATTCCCCATGTAGATCTTGTGCTCTCTGGGACTAATTTCTTTCATCTCAGCGAAAGACTCCTTTGCCATTGCCACATGACGGGTCGCGGCCGAGTCAAGCCACCAACCCCTAGTGTTAGTGTTCACAATCAGTGCCTCAGAAATCATGCACACTATATCCTTTCCACCACCCTGCTGTTTCTTTTTCTCATTGCCCTGGGAGCCATTAGGACAATTCCTGCTATAGTGACCCATCTGGCCACATGTAAAGCAGGCTCCCTTCTTCTTGTTCTTGGCCTTGTCTCCACCCTGGAACTGAGGCTTCTTTCCTTTCCTCTTGAAGTTCTTCTTTGAAGTGCCAGCATAGGACCCACCTTTCTTAGAGTCAACATGGTGAGCAAGGTTGGCAGATGCATTAGAGGCCCTCATATGCTCTCTCCTTTCCTGCTCCAGGCCCAGCTTGGCAGTAAGGTCATCGAAAGTGAGTTTCTTGTCACTCAGGTTCAACGCCACCACAACTGCTTCCCATGATGGAGGGAGACTAGTGAGTATCGTAGACACTTGGACCCCCAATGAAATTGGATCTCCAAGCATCTCCAACTCACTAGCAATAATAGTCATGGCATTTATGTGCTCAAGCAACCATGGCATTTCTTGCCCTCCTCCATCCTCATGTTGGTATAGCGAGTGTGAAGCAACCTGATGTAAGCCTCAGTATGCTCTCCATACCTCCTCTCTATAGCCTGATACATATCTTTGGCCGTTTTGTGCTTCTCAAAAAGCAACTCCATAGAAGGCTCCATAAAGGTAAGCATCGTGGTCCTTGCTCGTGCATCCTCCTTCCTGAACTTCTCGTACTCTCTTTTTTGAGCAGGAGTACTACTTTCACCCGAAGGTTCAACAACTTGGTCTAACAAATGACCCAAGTCATCCAGTAATAGAATGTGACGAATGCGCCTCTTCCAGGTAACAAAATTGGTGGCATTCAACTTTTCAGTCTTTGCCAACTCACTGGAGACCATTCTTGATGCCATTGCAACTTTTATAAAATCAGCAAGTGTTCCAATCAAATTGAAGATGAAAATCTTCAATCAATGGAATAGGACAATCAGTGTAAAAATAGCACAGTTTGAATCACTATTTAACTATCCACAAACATATAATCAAGTGGCACAAAATACTGCTTCAATATTAATTAATTTTTCAAATCTTATCCCGCCGATCGATAGCGTCAAAATACCCGATCGATCGCTAATACGATCGATCACATCAATTTCTCCGATCGATCGCAGCTTTCCGCTGTCGATTTTGCACAACTTACAGTAAATACGATCGATCATATTATACGCCGATCGATCGTTCTACTTGTAAGGTATAATCAATCGTATACCGATCGATCGTATTAATCTCACCGATCGATCGCGTTGATCGCTGCACAATTGGAATTTTTTTTTCCAGTAGATACGATCGATCGCAATTCGTGCCAACTGATTTCCAATATGGTGACTCTTATTTGACAATTCTATTTTGGTCGTACCAAAATAGCTAATTCCAAATAAGTGATTTCCGGATCGGTGATGATTACAGTGTCTCTTCCAATTTAGTGTGGACCGAGCTCACGGAAGCCTAACTACTCCACATGCCTACACTCGCACGAGAGAGCCGACTCCTCTCAATCAAGACAAGTAAAATGGGACAAGAACCCATATTTACTTACATAGAGGACCAACTGGGAAAACCCCATATAAATAATTAATAATCCCTCCATCCAACTGTACTTGTCTGGATCAGAAAACCTTTTTTTGTTATGCAGACAGCTAATATTGGACCGGGGGAGTATTATACAGGCCATCACACCAACAATATAATCGCCATACTGAGCCAACTACTTTATTGCAATTAGCCTCGTTCAAAACTTTACAAGGAAGAAGCCAACAGATAGTGAGATGATTTCAAATTTCTCGCTCATCTACTGCATGCGTTCCACAGGGAGGGTAGGACTCACCTTTATGAATGTTGTTGGAACAAAAAAAACTCCATGACGGAGGAAGAACGATGATAGAGTGGCTGGAAGGGGCAGGCCACGGAATGTTCACGAGGATGAGCCGAAGCCGATGAGACCAGTGAAGTGGTGCCTGCCAGCCTAAGAAGTGGGCTCCAGCCTAAGGGGCCGTTTGGGGCGTGATTATAAGCAAATATCCAGAGTGAATTTTTAACGTCCACTGTAACAACCAGTTTTTTTTCACTTTCAGGTTGAAATACGTCCTGAGGTGTTTCAGCTAAAAGTGAAAAAAACATGGATGCTACAGTATAGCAAAACATCTCACGCTCCAAACGGCCCCTAAGTCACCACTAATTGCCCCCAGAGACCCTATGCCGCCTGGTGCCCATAGAGAGGAGTAACCCACTGAGGCACTGGAAGCTACTCCTTCCGTCCAGAATTATTATCACTATTCTATATGGTGATAATAATTCCGGATGGAGGGAGTATAATTTGTTTGCTTGGAAAACAAAAGTGAGATATAAAAAAAGGAAGTCCTTGAGCCGACATAAAAAAAAAACCATAAACCGACATACAAAGATGTAACAAATTTTTGCAATAAAGGCCATTCAAAAGATTGTACGATTTACACCCAATAGAGAATAGGAAGTTGATTGTCGATCCAATTAAGAGCTGTAAACGCTTATTTAGTTTTTAACACTTATGGTATTCACAGAACTAACAACTTTTTTGCAGTTTCAAGAAAAAACGATAACTTTGGGACCACTGACATTGAGAGAGGACATGAGCATTTATGCGTGGTAAGAAGAGTACATGAGTCACCCACCCTTTTATGTAAAAGCAGAACATGCCCTCTCATACTCTCCTGGCATCCACCTTTTGAAGCTCTAGTGGCCCATGAAATTCCCTTTCTCCTACGTACATTTCAGACTCATGCACATACGCATAACACGCACACGTGAATGTACACACAGAGGAGAGAGAGAGATAGCACAATAATATCAATGACATAATAGCTATGTTTGTTGCTACTTGTACAAAAAAAATTGATTTGTCATTAGCATGGTATTGGGATTTTTTTACTTGCATTTGGCTTGTACGTAGTTACATACAAATTTAAAGCCTTTCTACCGTATGTCAAAATCAGAACATAAAATCAGTGGAGACAAATGACCAATAGTAGTAAGGAAAAATCCATATGGAAATCTAAATACCATCATTGTGAAAATTTTGCGTAGTTGGCTAGTTTAGGGTACATTACTTCTTAAGGGAAATCAACCAATTGCCAACTACTTCATAATCGATGCATTTAGTCATATGTACCCCCTTATAATTACTCCCTCTGTTCAAAATTACATGTCCTCATTAGAAAACCAAAGGACAGGCAATTTTGGACGGGAGGACAGGTAATTTTGGAGGGAGGGAGTATAAGAGTATTAGTACAAGCATCGAATTGCCCAAGCATTCTGTATTGAAAGAAAAGCTAAACAAGAAATGAATCAAAGTTATATGAACTATAATCCCATGAATAAATACAGATGAACTTCCTGCATAGAAAAGTTTACACACAATTGAAAAGTATACTCCCGCCTTTCGACTTAAGTAGTCCTATTGATCTTTCAAAATGAACTAAGGTAGCTCATTATGAAAACAAAATCAGACCATAAATGTGGAAAGGAGGGAGTATATAGTTGGTGATAAGATACAGTTAGATCTTGATTGTTAGAATGGATACTAATTGTAACTCTTCCTTTATGGATAAGACATGAAATACTGGATAATAAGATATAGTTGTCCAGTTCCATGTAGAAAAGTAATTACTTGAAACTCTTTAAGAGCACATTCTACCACAATGTACTATGATCTCTATCAATAAGGCAAATTTTCTGACTAAAATTGAAGCCATCAGTGGCTGAAGGGAAATAAAGAAAAGCTCACCCATTTTAGATCTTCATTGAGAGAAAGTGATCTGATTTCGGACTTACCTCCATTGCGCGTATAGTAACTGATTGCCGATGCAGCATCATCAAGATTCTCAGATCAAATATTTCGAGGCTTGTGAATCTTGATGATGCTACATCTGCAAACAGCGACTTTTAATCCGTATAAGAGTGCTTACAGTCCGGCCATAGCATGCTGGATAGGGCCTTTCCCTGTTGAGAGAGACGTCCCTGGTTCAATCGGGGCCTGTGACACCTTGGGAGGAGGAAGGGGGGTTCTATGAGTTGTATCTAAACAAAAAGTGTAAGAGGTGCTTTAAGGAAGTTGCACATGAACTTGATATACACAAGATTCTCATGGAACCAAAATCAGAAGAAATAATGAAGATCAATCTTATAGGCATCTGTAGAACAAATTTGGATATCAACAGCTCTAAATTGCATAGATTTGAGGTGGGCCAAGGAAGCGGCGCAAAAGTATATAGAAAAAAAAGAAACAAAATCCACATGAGAAACAAAGTAGAGAGCTACAGAAGAAATTTGATGAAAGAATCCATGAAATTAAGAAGCCAAGTGAACAGATTTTCCATGCTAATTCTTTGGTTGGATTAAAAGGAATCTTGAGTTTGAGTGAAGCACACTAGAATCCGGCATGGAAGTAAAGAAGTGAGCCGAAGAACAAAAGGGGTGGATGAAGGTATATTTATGCTGGTATTCAGTGAGTATAATTTCTTGGCAAGATATTTCTTGCATTGAACTGTCAAAAGATATAAGATTCTAAACATTTGGGTGACTGGAAGAACTAAACCAATTAGAAAAACCAGTCAATCCAATTTAATGAACCATTTGAAACAAAAGGGACAAAATAGCTAGAAATCTAAATGACCCATATGAAGTTTCCACATGAAAATGAGGATTTGCACAGATTTCATGCTGAAATGTAAAAGACAAGAACACCATGAAAAAATTAAGAGGTTATGAGAGAGAAAATGGGGAGAACATGCCACACAGATGGATGGAGGAGGAGGAGGAGGTTGTTGGTGCCCAAAAAAAAGTATGGGGCCGAAGAGTAGGCATACAAGTAGAGGTTAAGGGTGCATTTATACAGGAAAACTTGTTTTTATGAGGGTACTTTTGTAATTTCGTCAGTTGATTTTAAAAGGTAAAGAGAATCTTAGCTAATGGGGATGCAGAATTTCCCCCCCTTGTGTAACACACCAACAAACCAAAATTCTAACTGTCAAATGCATGCCCTACCCCACTCGGCTCCTGACGGTTTAGTAGGAAGGCACATGAGCACATATATTCCTTCTTATTTCTTTCTTTCTGTTTTCATTTATTTAGTAAGCGCATATATATTCCTGAACAGGTGACAAAAACCCAAGGATTTAATTTTTTTAAGTAAAGCCCCAATATCTTTAGGACTAATTGCTAACATCTAATTAAGGTTTTTTTTAGATGTCTAGTCGTAATGTATGTGGCATACAAGTGTTATTGCCTTAATTTGAATGGAGACCTACCTAGTATTCATTTTTATCTATTTATGTTCTAGAAATTGATCTCATGCGAATCTTTATTATCATATAAAAGCTTCATAAAGCGATAAAAAATGAGAAACTTATAAAGAGAAATGCTCAGGAAAGTTTACTAAATAACAAAGGTTAATCATATGCAGAGGAAATAAAAATGCATGTGATGATGTAGATGTAACTATTGGGAAGTGCCTTGAACCCTCAATCAAGTTGAGGAGAAAGAAGAAAACATGCAGGAGGATGAGAAACCAGGGCTGGGGCACTCAGCTAGCCCTAGATTGTGCACGCTAGGGGCGTGGTAAAACCTAGATCCTTGGTAGCTTGTGGGATTCCTTTTCAAAGCTGTTTTCTTTGGGACTCTTTGCCAATTTGGTCTAAGGGATTGGATTTCATCCTCTCAGACTATATAAGGCGTTCAAAGGCTTTAAAGGCGCTGTTTATCTCTTTATTCTATCTAGGATTGCTTAACGGTTTGACAGTGAGAAGCTTGACGCATAAAGCTGTCTATATCCAAGGTTGAGGGAGGTTTAGGTATATTATATGTTTATATCTAAGAGTTTTCCAGGAGGAACAGAGCATCTTTTTACTCTTGTTTGATATTCCCTCCATTCGGAATTATTATCACCATAAGGATTTTCATAAAGAACTAATATTAATTCATTTTTGAAAATCTTATGGTGATAATAATTCCAAACCGAGGGAGTACAATAGAGTGGAAAGGAAATTTTTTCATGACGGTGATGTGGTTTTGCTGAACTACGCTAATTTATTTGTGTGAAGCTTGCTTATTTGTATTTTTTTGTTGAACGTTTTCAGGTTTGCCTTTTTCAGGTTTGCCTTCGACCACCGATCCAACATACCGTTTTCTGTTGCATAAAGATCAAACGACTGCATTAGTAGGATGGTGTTGTTTTTTCCCGATCTAGTTTAAAAACCATTAATGGAGGGCAATTCTATATTTTCTCAGACAAAACAATTTTTATCTCTTTGTTGCACGATTAAGATTACAATCAAATAATGTTAAATCTGACAATTTTCTTTCGTTGAGAAATCTAAATGCTTGTTTCTGTTTTCAGCAAAAAAACTTGTAGATGAAAGTGATCATCACAAATATATATCCATAAGTTTGAATACAATAAAAAATGAAAGTGATCAAAATTTCACTTTTGGCACTAGAATCTGAACAAAATTGTGGAGTAAGAGCTCAACATTTTTTTATTCGACTCATGGAATCCCCATCCTCCCCCAAGTGCAACAGGCCCGGATCGAAACTAGGAACTATCGTGAATGCTATGGCTGGATTGGGAGGCAACGTTTTTTTATGGAGACATGAGATGGATTGATTACTTACTCCCAAGATCTCGACTGATCAATAAATTCATGGGCTCAACCATGGACCAATATGCCAACGGTGGATGTTACTTTTAGCCATGCTACAATCTTCAACAAGGATTGAACGTTAGTGAAATCATCAACAACATTGAGGAATCAAATAATTGACACTACTCACCAACGTTATATTCCAATCATTTCAGCTTGTCTTGGTAAAAGATTCGGACCCTATCATGTTATTCATAGTTTTGCAACTTGATGATTTTCAGTGTTTGACAACTAAATACATAGTCCAATTTCAAATCATGAGGCTCACCGTTGCACCGAATATCAAGAATTCAAAATACATAAAGGTAGCAGTTAGCTCGAATCTGGCCACATATTATAATTTATAACATAAGGAATTCTAGTTTTAATAAGTTCCAGCTTTCTGTGTCCTTGTTTCTTCTGACCCGTTGTATGTGTGTCTCCTTTCAATCTGGTACAGTACATAGGAGAATTGGAACAAAAATATTCTTTGTTTTTTCGATTAAAAGTAACAATAATATTCTGGAATATGTGTGAGGCTACCTTTTGGATGGAATATCTAGTAGCCGGTTGCAAGCCCAGGATTAATGAATGAAGAGAAGTTGTGGTGGATTCGATGCATCAGGCGTTCACCTGGACGGCGGCCCACTTCCATACAAGGTGACGAGGCTGATGCTGACCACTTTGTATATTGGGACCAATACTAAATTATTTGCTCTAGAGCAAGAGATACTCTTATGGGAAAAGTTAACATGTGACGCAAAAACATGGTATAACATTGTTGAATTTTTTCTGTCTTCTTTTTTTTTTCTGAAAAAAAGTCCAGTTAGTGTGAGGACGGCGCATTGGCAGGTGTGTGTCGGTCCAATGGCACTCTCAAATATAGGGGCAGGAGAGTTTGATTCACCGGCCCGCACTTAGATTCATGTGCATTGTGAGATCTTGATCTCACTGCTCATGATGCGCTTGTGTAAATTTCTTCCATGGTTTTTTTTTAGATAATTAAGAGGGAAATTTACTAAATAATAAATATTTAAATAAAAAATTATTGATTGAGAAAGAGAAAAACTTATTTTCTGATCCAGTTATCTAACATGCCATGCAGGCGCCAGCGTGGAGTTGTCTTTTATTTTTTACCGACCCGAAAAGTCACTTAAAGCGACGCCTCTCTCTTATATATTATTTAGTAAATTTCCTTTAAAAAATATTATTAGCACAACCCTATAAAAGTACAAAGCACAAAGTAATTCTTCTACAACCCCCCGGCCAAGAGACAAAACACAAAATAAATCCTTACAAAGATTCAAAGATGGAACTATTAAACTAAATAAAATAAAATTTTCCCCGTCATTGCTTATTTTTCCTTCTACACCTTCTCTTTCGTACTGCTTAGCTTGTTGGTTCTAGAAGCTAACCATGATGAAGAAGTTCAAATCTTGTTCAAATCTCTTCCTCTTCATCATAGTCACAATCCCTGCGATCTGAGTCAGTACTCTTTCCACCTTTCGGAAGAGACACCATTAAACATGGCATCAACTTAGTTCAAATCCACTAGAAGTTGAACGCTATTAGAGTCGAAAATCAAAATTTCCCTTGTTTGGGCCTCCATTTGCTCAATAATATTATATGGCCCGTGAACATTGCCAACGACAACCAAATGGATCGCTAGCCGCCCATGATCAAGATGGACCATGGGTCGATTGGCTTGAAGAGGCAGAGAGGCTTCCTTTAGCCAACGATCTAGCAAACTTATATTAGTAGTGTCACGCCGTAAATTTCTAAACCTCGATTAAAGCGCAGAAGCACCAATCCATTAATGGTCAAGAGGTTAGAGATCTGGGATGCGACCGAATACTCAATTATTCTCATTTCCATTTAACATGATATGGGACAAATATAGGATCGATCATGACTAAACAATATCCATGTACTTATTAAATCTTAAATAACAAAATCAAGATATTGGTACTTAATTTATTACAGCACAAAATAATCCATCAACAATAATTTAACATCTTAGGCACAGAGGCCACAAAACGATAAAAAGTTCATCACAATCATTAATAAAATAAAAGTCTTCAACATCCAATCCGCAGCCATCCAAATCAGCAACAACTCTTACCTGCTCTGCTTCATTCTTTCTTAATTCCTGCATCGAAGGATGCGTGAGTATTTCGAAAGAAATACCCAGTAGAATGCCAAAACCCCATTAATAAAAGGAAATAGAATAACAGACTCCAATATATACGGAATAGCTTATAACATCAAATAAATATGGAATTAGAGCTTCAATAATCAACTTACCAGAAAATCAGCAATTCATGCTAAGAAATATAAATCAAAGTTCGAACAACTCATTTGAACGGGTATAAATAACAATTTAGATAGACTCCAAACATATAGAGTGTAAGGAATCGTTAACTTCTGCTTTCAGGTCAGTCCACTTCCCCTATTGACATCTATACCAGAACATCCTAGAGGTTCCTCATAGGAACCCGGCCATGCTTCTAGGGATGCTGACCCCATCTTTGCTTACGGGCACAATGGGCGGAGACTGCAGAGTTTTCGTAATATCATACAGTTTAAAAGTGCACGGGTTGCTGTCATCAGCTGAACTACCGAGGTTCATAAAATATCTGAGATCACGGAGGATCTAATAATGGCTCTTGAGCATACTATGATTTCCACTTGAAGAGTTTTCATCTATCACTCTTGTGGAATAAGTAGTTTTCAGATAATTGAATATAATCTTACAACAACAGAGGCTGTAATAGAATCATTGGAAATGTCTCAATCTTTACGGTTAGACTTTCATAGAAGCACCATTGAGATGTTAATATCCCAAGGAGCAAACAATCCAACAGAAGAATGAGAAGTCAACACTCTTCATCAATATTAGACTCACTAAAGGAATAACTGAAACAATCGTTTTCCAAAGCTTCACCCAAACTATCGGGATATAATAGTAACTTTACTTGTCTGAAAATTTCATTGTGCGAGGCCCTAGATAAGAATTTCCGAATTTGACAATAGTCTCTAATGGTTCGAGGCAATTTGAGAATTAGGGTTCGAGAGTACAAACCCTAATCGTAATCTTTGAAACCACTTTTACCAATAAAACTGCATGATGCAAGATTTTGACTCGGTTGACTTGATTCCACCTCAATACATGATTCCAGAAGATTAATCTCTTTCAATTATCTAATACCTAAGTCTTTCTGACTTTATTTGATATTATCTTAACTTTTAACCTCATTTAACCAAATGATATTAACTAATAGTATGAAGTCTTTCTTAATTTTTTGCACTGCTATTTGCATAACAGTTCACTTTCGACTTTTACCATAATTTTTAAAGTTTGATTTAAAATATAAAATTTTTATTGTAGATCGAAGAGTCTAAAATCCAACCCAATAGACGACGCATTTTTTTGAATTTTTTATAATTAGTTATGAATTTTCTATTACTGACTCTCTGTGCAGAAAAACTACTGGCCGAGGCTTAATTAAGTCAATTAGCTTCCAAATTATGCTAATGATATACTAATACTAGATAGTCCATGATATTATTAACTATCACTCAGTCCCCATGTGATATGATATTTGCATAATCTTAACAGTACGCATATCCAATGTTTTAGTTAACATTATCATCCCAAAAACTGTTTTTGCATTCAATTGCGATTAACTGGCTTAACCCCAATTAGGATCACTAAATTGGGACAAGATCATGAAATTAGGGTACTGACAACACCAAAAGGAAAGACCTTTTCACAAATCAGAAGTGACACAACTCTGAATTCTTAGAGATTAATGATCGATTAGCCTTTATCTTTGATGTTCTACGAGCAATCACCCGAATTAACAAATATCAACTTGGTACAATTCATCGATAACAAAAACTGAGACAACAATTCACGAATAGCAAATATCTGAATTGATTAAGACTCATACACAAGTATTTCAATATTGGAATTTAGAAAGAGATTCATATCTAGGCCATTGCATGACGAATAGAGCATCAAGGAATAATCACGATCCATATGTGTACAAGTAATGTATAAAAATCCAATCATTTATTACCAATGGTTAATATCATCATGGAATTCAAAATCAGAGAATTCAAATGTCAATATATCAGATCATATCATCACCAAAAAGATGGAGGGAAGTAGCTAGGTAAAACACATCCTACCTTAAGGAGAAACCGAAACAATTTGCACATAAATCGGTTCTACACACACCACTCCTTTTCTTCGCGTATTCTCCATGAACTAACGCACGAACTGAGGTTGAGCCCCCTTAATCGAACCGAGAGAGATGGTAGGCGGCACTGCTCCTTGGCTTGCACGACTCCCAAGGTCTCAAAAAGGTGGCCGGCTTCTCCAATTTTTCACTTAAATAGGTAAAGCCTAATCTCTTTATTAATCCTCCACCGTGGATCATGCTTCATCCAATGGTCATGACTTGCCCATCATCAGAAAATATCCCAGCCAAGGATGTGCTCATCCCATTACCAAATTTCGGTTACAAATCTCTTATGGTAGGGATTTAAGATAATTGGATCGGTTACCATAACCACATGAGTCACCTCCCAATTTAAACTCAAAAAGCACGATCTACACCCCTTGCCAAATGGTGCTATCCACACGTATGGAAAGTGCCTTGCTCAGCCTTCCCTTAACGTACAATTGTAATCCTTCCAATTAATTCAATTTCCCAAATTGAAAAGTCCAATTTCCATTCTAGTTCAAACCGGGTTGCACAAGGGATTTTAAATCCAATTGCCCATGATTTGATCCCTTAAATTGTGGACCAAATTGGTAGGTCACAACACCCAAGAGCCTAATAAATACAATTAAAAAAATTACAAAAAGAATCACATCCAAAATCACGCAATACGCGGCGATCGATCGGCACCGCAAATGCGATCGATTGTGCCCAACAAAAATTCAAAATCTTGAATCTTCTACTCTTTTCAAATCTAAATTCAAAACTCAACAATTTAAGGGAATTAAATGCTTACCTTGAGCAAAATTTGCCTCCAATTCTTTTAAAAAATTTTGAGTATTACAAGTAGTGGCGAACACAAGATTTTTAGGGATGGGGTCAGGTCATTTTGAGATGGAGGTCAGGTAATGGAATTAAGCCAAGTTTAACCCAAACCATTACTAAAAAAATAGGGGGTTCACTAAAAAGTTGTTACGACTCCTTAGTATTAGGTTATTTACTTATTTCATATGGCCATGTGGACCACTGCAGTAGGAATAGGCTATTTTAGTATTTGCGTGTTATGGCCCATGAGGCCCATCAACTCTCAGGCTCAGTGCCTACATGTAGGGGATGACCTGTCCTATTTTCATTATGAATGAAGTAAATCATAGTTTCTCACCTCCTTCTTCTCTATTCTCATCCCCTTTCTCTGTTCTTGCCGCCGGCTATTGTGCATCCATCTAGGGTGCACAACACTGGTATCAGAGCATTCGATCCCTTGTTTCCATCCTCATGGCTCGGAAGAAGGCTTTGGATAATCTGGAGGGTCCCTCGACCCAATCAGACGAGGAGGCACCGACGGCTCAGGCTGCCTCCTCCGCAATCATGAATCCTGCTCTGTTAAAAATCTTTACGGACTTTATGACAGAGATACGATCCATGCGTATCAGTCAACAGGCAATGAAGCAGACTATGCTCAGCCATCAGACCCTGCAACAGACCATGCTCGAGCGCCTGACAGCTTCTACATTGCCACCGGCCTTTGATTTGGATTAGCACCAAAGTACGACATCTGCGACTGGCCAGGGGATTCCTCTGCGGACTCCAGCGTCCCAGGGACACCTCTTTACTCCTCTGCATGAGGGCTACTATCGGCGATTTATTGCCCACTATGGTACTTTGGCCGCACCCCTTACTGCCTTGCTAAAGGTCGGTGCCTTCGCATGGAGGCTGCAGCCCAAGTGGCCTTCGCCACTCTGAAGCAGGCTATGTCATCCGCCCCAGTCTTGGCTTTGCTAGATTTCTCTCAACCGTTTGTGGTGGAAACTGATGCTTCAGATAGCGGGTTGAGTGTCGTCCTTCTACAGGCTAAGCAGCCCATTGCCTTCTTTAGCAAGGCCTTATCAGGATGCTCCCTTCGTCTATCGGCCTACGAACGAGAGATGCTTGCTATTGTACACACTGTTACGAAATGGCATCCATATCTATTGGGTAGGCACTTTATTATTCGGACGGACCACCAGCCCCTAAAGTATTTTCACGACAAGCAGATCTACTCTAGCCCAGCAACGTTGGGTGACTAAACTTATGGGCTATGATTATGATATGGTTTATAAACGGGGGTCCGACAATACTGTGGCCGATGCCCTATCCAAGCGCGATGCAGAGGTGTCCCTCGTGGGCCTATCCGTTCCTACCTTTCCGTTTATGTCTAACTTGCTTCAGACTTACCGGGATGAACCTGAGGCCATGAACATCTTACAACACTCCAGGCTGATCCGACATGCTTCCCTCTTTTGTTTTGCAGGGTGGTTATATCTTGTGGAAGTAGCGGTTATGGGTTCCTCCGAGGTCGACACTTCGACGGACTATTATCTCCTTCTTTCATGACACTCCTAGTGCTGGTCACGAAGGTTCATTCCACACCTACAAGCGTGTGAGTCAGAATTTTCTTTGGCGGGGAATCAAAAAGGTTGTCCATTCATATGTGGTGGCTTGTGATGTGTGCCACCTTGCGAAAGCCTCTACTACTACCCCTGCTGGCCTTCTGCAACCACTCCATATTCCTGATCATGTATGGGAGGATGTCTCCATGGACTTTATTGAGGCTCTACCTGCAGTCCAAGGTAAATAAGTTATCCTTGTGGTCGTAGATTGCCTATCTAAATATGCTCATTTTTGCTCTCTGGGTCACCCCTATATGGCTAAAGCAATAGCTGAACTTTATGTGCACGAAGTGGCCAAGTTGCATGGCATGCCCAGAACGATTATGTCGGATAGGGATAAAATATTTGTCTCTCTTTTCTGGTGGGAGTCCTTTGCTTTTAGGATACTAAGCTGCACATGAGTATTGCCTATCATCCACAGAGTGATGGAGAAACAGAGGTTATCAACTGTTGTCTGGAACAGTACCTGCGTTGTTTTGTCGGAGAGGAGCATCGTCGGTGGCTTCAACTTCTTCCCTAGGCTGAATGGTCATTTGTCTTTATGCCAACCTCCTCCTACAGTGATTCGTTATTTGCCTTTTAGTTCTTCTGTGTGTGAGGTCAACTATGCTCTTTAGACACGAGATGAGGTCTTGCATCAGCTTATGGCTAACCTCACAACTACCTAGAATCGAATGAAGTAGGTGTATGATTGCTCTCATATGGACCGGGAGTTCTCTGTTGGGGATCTGGTTTATGTTATTCTCTTGCCCCATCGGCAACAGACTTTGGCAGTTGTTGCTTCCGCCAAATTGGCCCATCGGTTCCATGGCCCGTATCTGGTCTTGGAGCGTATCGGACCAGTTGCCGCCTACTTCCCAGGTCCATCCGGTTTTTCATGTGTCCTGCTTGCGGCGCTATGTTGGGGATCCTTCTCTCCTTACTAGTGAGGTGCCTGCACTGTTGCTCTTGCCAGTGGGTCCTCCTGACCTTCCTTCGTCTATATTGGATCACCGTCGGGTCATTTTCTGGACGATGTGACATGGGAATTGGAGGATGATTTTTATGCTCGTTTTCCTACATTTTTTCCTTGAGGTCAAGGTTATAGAAGAGCGTGATGGAATGTTATGACGCCTAAGTATTAGGTTATTTACTTATTACATATGGTCATGTGGGCCACTGCAGTAGGAATAGGCTATTTTAGTATTTGTGTGTTATGGCTCATCAGCTCTCAGACTCAGCGCTATATGTAGGTGACGACCTGTCCTATTTTCATTATGAATGAAGTAAACCCTAGTTTCTCACCTCCTTCTCTATTCTCATCCCCTTTCTCTGTTCTTGCCCCCGACTATTGTGCATCCATCTAGGATGCACAACAAAAGTACACACCCATGGGGACCCTTACACGTAGGTCCGCACTTGTTACCAATAGAATTTTGGGCAGGCTACTGCTCTAGGATACTCCCTACTTGGATCTCAAATTGTTTGCCTTGATTCGAGAGATCACCAACATCTTGATGGGGTGAACACATTCAAGCGGGCTTCTGATTGGTGAAGTTGAGACACGTCAGTTGTCTCCCTCATGGTTTCAGACGACTGGGCTGCCATGGCTGGAGCTTGAACAACTTGCCATACCTTCCGAGTTGGGCACAAACCGACTTCATGATCAAAACTTGCATTTAGAGCACTGCAAAGGCTTTCTTCCATATTCCACGGTCTGGCAGAATAAAGAGCCCATCCTCACACTCCACAGTAATTGGCTTCAAAAACTTGAAATTTTTAAAAATTTCTATACAGAGTCTTACAAAATTAAGTCTTTTCCTGCTGGTTGTAAGTGTATCTCATTGCAGAGGCTTCCCAAGAACACTAGCCACCATCCAAAAAGATTTCCTAAAGGAATATTGATAGGGAGATGTGGAAATTTTACCCATATCAGAACTGACTGCAATAACTCACGAACTTGTTTGAATCCTGTGTGCCACCTATGAAGAATCAGAGGGCTACCTCCAAAAAACAGATTGTTGCATTCAAAACCTTGTTGCAATCCTCTTCACTTGAAACCTTAAAGAGAAAGAAAGCCTTCGCCAATGAAAGCATCTCGAATGGGTTCGAGAGTTTCCAGAGCTTGGACAAGTTGCCGCTCAAGGAGACATAGTACAGGTGCTTCCTAAGAACGTACCCCACAAGAAAGTGCTTCCATTGTGGAGCCTGCTACTCGAGAAGAGAAGAAAGAACAGTGACATGCAATCCTCTTCACTTGAAACCTTAAAGAGAAAGAAAGCCTTCGCCAATGAAAGCATCTCGAATGGGTTCGAGAGTTTCCAGAGCTTGGACAAGTTGCCGCTCAAGGAGACATAGTACAGGTGCTTCCTAAGAACGTACCCCACAAGAAAGTGCTTCCATTGTGGAGCCTGCTACTCGAGAAGAGAAGAAAGAACAGTGACAGAAGGCTGGTATAAAAGTTCCGGTTGATGGGGGAGATTGGTGGAAGGAGAAGATGGCTCTGCGAAGGGACTACTCCATCGGACATTGGAGGAGGCTGCCGCCATGGCTTTGGCGGCGGCCGGCGAGGTCGGACACGGTCTAAGCCACTGCTAAGGCTCTAAGGAAGGGAGTCGTAGCCATAGTTTAAAGCACTCTTAACAAATTGTGCTCCATTCATGAGAAATTATTTCATGGTAAGTTTATATCTTGGATTAAGAGGTGAAAATGAGAAGTTACTAGCTATGCATGAGCCGATGGATGCAAAACACCAATTACTGCAAGATACATTAACTTTTGGAACATGTCAAAAATGTCAACCATGTGTTTGGAGTGTATCATGCCATGATTGATGTTCTACACCACTCGTCCATAGCCTCATCACCGATAATAACTTCTATATCTCTTTGGAAAGGTCATGTCATGCCCCAAAATTCCCGGCCTCGTCGGATTGCGGAAGACTTTTTTTTTCATGAGTATGTTTGAGGCCAAAAACCCTGAGATATGACCGAATACTCGAACATCCCGTCTAATACATCACCATGAATAGATGTGTACTCGACATAACACAACTGAGTCTTTAAATAACATCATTAACATATATGAAATGAGAACTTAACAATCTTAAATTAATCCATAATACAAATCATCTAAAATAACTAAAAATCAAAATCAATAAAATACTTTGGCCAACATGCCAATAATATTAACACTAAATTTAAAATAATAAAGATAGCTTTATCTTCCACAACTGTCTTCAAGTCTTCTATTATCTGCACTTGCCATAGCTATACTTTCTTCATGCCTACATCAGAGGATGCATGAATATTCTGAAGAAATACCCAGTAGAATGCAAAAACCCACAAGAATAGAATATACAATATAGGACAAAGAGTAGAGTTTAATATGAGACAGTTGAATAATCAAGAATATCAAGAATATTTGAACTGAGCAACAAGAATTCCATTACAATAGGAAATAACATCATCAATGAAGACTCCTAAACATCCAAAGTGTAAGGAGAGAAAGTACTATAATTCAAGACTCCAAACATCAACGGTTCCTGATTCTCAAGTATAGAGCAAGGACAATAAATTATACGACTCCAAACAAATACCGGTGTAAGGAGAGAATGGTCAAAATACCAAAGGCTGGCATCCGTAGTGCAAGGAGTTACAATTTCTGCTCGCTGAATTTACCAACCCCGTGTGGTAAAATATACTAGAACATGCTAGAGGTTCTCCCTTCGGAACCAGGCCACGTGTATAAGCATGCTGGCCCCATCCGTGCTTACGGGCACAATGAGCGGAGACTGCAGACCTTCCGTAATGTCATACAGCCTAAACGTATGTATTTGCCTCCCTTCGGGTAATAAAGAATCAAAATTCCATAAATATCGGAGGTCACGCTGGACCTAGCAATGGCTCGTGAGCATACTATGATTCCATCTCAGAGAGATCCTAGTGAAATCTTTGGTGGAGAAACAATCCAATACATATTTGAGAAATCTTTTGCAAGGCAGAGGTTACAATACACTGAGATTCAAGGTATCTTTTACCAACGGTTGACTCACCAAAAGAGTACTAATGAGATTTCCATATCTCGATCAGCAAATGGCTTGTAAAAGAGTATCAATGAGATCTTAATATCTCTATCAACATGAGACTCACGAAAAGAATACAACAGAGATTTCAACAATGACCATGTTACGCATGCATAGCCCTAGATAATGACTTATGAAGAAAGACTTGATCAAGAATTGCCTTTCAAGACTCCAAGAAAACTCAAGTTATCTCATGAAGAATATCAAGTTCTGGTTTCAAAGAAGACATGACTTAAACAGACCCAATAATAGGTTAACTGAAGTTTCTCAAACGAATGGAAGTGCATTGGTCAAATAGAAATTGATGGTTCGGTTTCCAATTGGAAACACAAATCGAGTCAATATCACCAGTGGATATATAAGACTTGATGAACATCAAACCACTCACCATTAGCCCGTAATACTATAGTATTATACTTAGTCCATCCTACTGTAATACTTAAAGTCTTATATAATGCATATAAAGTTCTTAGTATATTTATTATAGCATAAGCAATTGTTTTGATAAAGTTTTCCCAACCTTTACCATTACTAAAGTGTTCTATTTTTACATATTAGTCAACTTCCAACCCTTACCAACGTCAAAACAGAAAGAATTAGACTCTGAAAATTTTACTGTGATTACTCCTATGTGTCTAGTTTACAACCCAATAAATGGCATATTTTTATGATTTTTATATAATCAGTTAAAAAATATTTTACTGAAGGTCATCAGTGCAAAAATAGTTCTGGCCGAGACCCTTAATCATAGTTTTAATCAAATTGTGAGTGTGTTTACCCCATAATCCATTTACTAATACATAGTATACTTGAATATCTTCCATATCTTACCTATTCTAGAACTTTATTAGGTCTGATATGTTATAATATTTACAAGGATTGGGGTGTACTTTCATTCTCTTAATTTATCTCACACACATACCCATTTTTCTAGTTGAATTAGGCAAAATGGACAACGAATTAAGGACGTATCAACACACAAGGTCATAGAAATGACTTGACACAAACGCTCCATCGAACAACCAGTAAGTTCATGACATCAATTTATAAAGTATATTCTAATAATAATCCCATTTAGTTCCCATTAATGAACATAATCAACTATTAAAGACTTATATTGAGGAAGTTGCCATAATTCCATGATGAACTAGGACAATAAAATTTGGACAAAAATGTCAGAGACCAAAAGGACACAAGAAAGCTTCAAATAGGACTCAAAACAATTCAAACTTCTCATCATTGGGCTAGCATGTGTAACAACTAGGAATTGAAACATCAAGGTTCACACGATTGAGCAATAGCACCTAATAACTGAATAATTCAAAAGATTGATACTTAGCTATTGACTCTCATGAATATTCACAATCATAAATCAATACATTGACACAAGAAGCACTTGAACAAGGTATGAAATTCAGATCCAAGAGTGTGGGGAAAATCATCCTACCTGGTCCAAACGTAGTATCTTCTTGCTTCCTCGCGAAGGCTTTTGATTCCTCTACATGATGCCGCCCTTTAACGCTTCAGTTGTTGACTCTTGAGATGAAGGAAAAAGGTGTAAAGCTTATTGAAACAAAGGAGAAGGAAAAGCAGAAAGTCTTGGGACGTTCACAAAAGAATTTGGCTTGAAAAATACCAGCCAGCCCTCTCTCTTGTGCTTATATAGACCCAAAACCTACTACAACTAGGATATCTCCAAATCAAGACTCCTTCTTAATCCAAACTCTCACTACCAATTAAAAGCTCTCCCTCATTAGTAAGGGACGTTCAGCCATGTTAATCCATTGGGTTGTTAAGATTTTGTGGTATTTTATTAAGATATTAATCCTATTCAAGTCTATCTCCTAATATAACTAGGGAAATTGCCAAATCTTTCCTTGCTTTACTTGGACGTCCCAAACAATTACTTACCTACTTTTGATTGGCTGATGTTGATCTCCCATTTTGGTATGGAAGTCCAATACATTGGTTTCCTCATTTAATTAGGATTTCAAATCTCTAATAAGATTCGTTCACTCTCTTAATCCTAATTATAGCACACTATCATACGCGTAATAGTTCACTTCCGACTCTTTCCACGGTCAGTACAGTTGGACTTAGACTCTGAAATTTTTATTGGAGTTAGATCTATGAGTCTAGTTTCTAACCCCACTAATTTTATATATTTCTGATTTTAGTAAAATTATTTATGAATTATTTACTACAGACTGTCGACACAGAAATAGTACTGGCCGAGCTTACAATCTTATTCATATATTACATATCTCGTTCCAAACTAGGAAACTACCATCTCTAGGCCAACCAGTAGGATGCCTTCTCTCACTAGACGTCCCCTTTCTATTGATTGATTAAAAAGTTAAATATTTATCTCTTTTTAATTAAGATTTATCTTCCCTAATTATCTCAACTGAACTGATACTTCCTGATCCTCTACGATATTTACCACTATTAGGTCAAATCGTAGATTTTGCTCCAAGATTCACTCCATCCGACTCAAGATCACTCCCACCATCTAAAGATCATCTTATGGCAAGGTTACCCACGTTCATAAATCACCCCTGGGCTAGTGCCACGTGGCTCAGCGCCCAGGTTCTGTGTCTTGGCTTGAGTCTTACTCGCACAGGTCTCTGACGTCCCGCGGTTGCACTACTCGTCATACTGACATGCGTGCATCACTAACCACACATCAAAACCAAATTCACTTTACTAATAAGAGTAATCCACTAAACACATGCCCTGGCACCTGGCCCCAGTCCTGGCGTCAGGTGTTCTCAGACCCTGGCGCCAAGTTGTGCCCAACGCTAGGACCAACCCTCGCGTCCTGCTTTTCTACTACTATTAGCCACGCGATTAACAAATTATGTCACATCATTAAATCAAATAACACATCAAAGCATATCCCATAACCCGAAATCAAATCAGGAAATGAAACTTTCCTATTTTAGACCAGTTTTCTAAAATAGATACCTTTAGTTAACTTACCAATTTTCTGGGTGCGTTACAGGTCAAGTGGTTGAAACACTAGGTAAGAGAGATCGGTGTAGATTTAGATTAACTTGTAGTTGAGCGTAGATACTGATAACTTATCAAGTTTAGAAAATTGTATCTCCAAATTATATAGTTGCTATGTGTTTTATTATTTAATTTATAAGCTCATTACAGAATTTCTGGTTATTGTCGGAAAAGAATGCTTCATTTGGGTTCACAAAGTTGGAAATAGTGGAAGATTTGCAGGAGGAAACATATCAGCCATGGTAAAAAAGCCGTAACTTCCACTACCGATGACAGATTTCGATTTCATTTCAAAGTTACAAAATTCCGCTTTCAAATGCACAAACGATTCTCGAATCGGAGTTCACAGCAGGAATTAAGTTACACCCGTTTGAAAATGATCACACAATGTATCAACATCGCTGGCACAAGTTCGGTCACAAAAAGCCAAATGTTATTCTAGATTCTATTCTATTATTGGTGGACTTGGAGTCCTTTTCAAAGGGGCTTACAAATATAGTCTCTCATGATCTTTTGTGTATCTAACTCCCTTATTCTCTTCCTAAAACCCTAGTTTTTTCTTCTCATTTCTCTACCCCCTTCCTAGCATGTCAAGGAAGGAGCTTAACTATGGTGAACTTCATCAACTTGGATGATTTCCCTGCATCCTTGAGCGACCCATTCATCAGCCTTAGGAATGAGTTGAAGCCACTAGAGGAGTAACTTTGAAATTTTACTTTTGGCTTGACATTATGAGTGATTGCATGATTAAGGTTCTATGGAAAATAATGGTCTTTCATATTTATGATTATGTGGTTTGGTTGTCTTGTGATAATTGAATTTATTTGGAATTACTAGTCGCTTCGATCTTAGTACTTGTAGTCTAGGAAAGTTGTTTCATGACATAGTTTTAATTGTCATTACTGATGAATGTGTAATGTCGTATGCTTGGTAAGACAGTTCTTGCCTATAGTCATAGAACACTGAAGTGGATCGTGCTAGGTCGAAATAGTTGATGTCATCTTGAGTCAATTACCCTCATGATTAAGTCCAGCTTGTAGTTAGGATCATTTTATGCACTTTCATAATCCTAGTTAGCTAACGATAGAAGTACTAGTTGTAATTCTACCTGGTGGATGCTTTTCCCTAGCCATTCTCATCTATTTCTTTCTCCTTATCTTTTATTTCATTTCTATAGTTTAGGTTCATATTATCTTTAAGAAGACCTAGCTTGAATTTGGCAGTCTATTCCATCATTGTTTAGTTGTCCTTGATGTTCGACACGCTTTTATGCTCACTAATACAATTACGCTAGCACACACTTGCAAGGATTTTTATTTTTAGTTAAACGATCAGATACTCATGAATACATAAGGATATGAATAAGCTGTCTTTGTAAATGATTATAAGAGAGCTAAAAACCCTAACCCAGTGAACTTATGATATGCCTTGGATTAGGTGTTATGAAAGTAGGCATACTTGTTGTTGGTATTTGTGATTTATTAAAGGAAAAATGATATTTATACTTCATTTTTCCTACAGCACTGACATACATAGTCAGTGAGGGGAAAACTGATGTTGATGATGTCTCTACATTAGTTTTCCACTCACTGACATACACATGGCTGTGTATGTCACTTCTGTATGAAAAGTGATGTAGGGATATCACTGTCCTTTATTAAAGAAGGCAGGAGAGCAATGGATCTACAGTATGGACTGATCAATTGGCCTGAGGTGATTTTTGGCAGCACTTAGACAAAGAGGGTTGATCAATCGGGTCCTTTGTAAATTATTTTCTGCACTTTTTAGGCTACAATCGATGGGCACATGAGGCCGATCGATTTGCCTTAGTTGGATCACATCCATAATTGGACAAATTAGCCGTTCTGAGACATTTTATGTGTATTATTAACCTCTCTTGGACATGGGTTGAGTAGTTCCTAGACATAAGAGGAAGCCCTAATACTTTCCCAATTGGTGTGAATCCATTATCTACCAAAGTTTTGATTTTTATCATCTCCATGGATTTCCCATTGAGATCTTGGGTTTTAATCATGTTTCTTGATTCTTCGTGTGATGGGCATGTTTCTTCTTCTTGAGGTCTTGATTGGGTCCTCTGAAGTATACCAGAACCCTATCTCTTGACGGACAGCCTGGAAAGCCTTGCACTATGGTGGCAGAATTTTGTTCAAGGTCATGCCTCGGACTGCGTCATCTACATCGTGTCTTTGTAGATTTGAAGACTATCAAAGGAGGAGCGGTAAAGACCATTGGAATAGCTTTGCATATCAATTGAACAAATGGATTGGATCTTATATGCATGTGATGCATCAAGTGATTATATACTCTTGAAAGACAGTAACACCTAGCATTTGTCGTTTTTGCATTTGATCCTAATTGATTTTATCTAATGCATGTGTAAATAAAATTATTTCTATAGATGCAAGCTATTACTTTCATTAGCTCTTTTTCTATGTGATAGATAAAATTAGACTAATATTATCCAGGAAAAAGTTTAAATGAGATCACTTTCATTTGGCTTATATAAGGCCAGTTCAAGGGTGAGTGATGGTTCACACTCACCCACCCACTAATTTGATACCCATCATCAAATTAGATTCTAACGACTATAAAGACTATTTTCATGCCCCCTTTATATAAGAATGATCTCATATAAACCAGTCCCTATTTTCCAACACTTGTTTAATCATGTTCTTGGCAACAAACCATTTTAAGTATGTTGTGTGTACATTTGTTTTGATGCCCTTTATAGTGCTTGCTTGACTATCTTAATTTACTACAGTTACCACCTCTATTGCCATCATGTGTTGATTCTATGGTTCTAGATAGCAAAATATTTACTCTCAAGTGTGATGTGGACATATCATCTCATCTTGACTATGCGTAAATGCTTTACTTTTTATCTTTTTATCCATTGTTGAAATTTTTTTTATCAGTATCTTAAACTCAATTATTTCCGTTGTCCTATTTACGCCCCTCTACGCCCCCATGCTTCACGCTTGACTTCTCTGCTCTTGCCACCGGCTATGGCACAGCTGAGTTGTGAGCATGGAAATTTGATTGCAATCATAACATTTTCTTCGTCTTATTGATGTGGGCCAACGTAGCCCTATCGGTAGATTATGGAAATAGGATGAGACCTATATTTAAGATAGATTTGGTTGATAATTTCTAAGGTCGAGCGGACAATCACCAAAATCTTGGATGGCCAATCTAAAATTATATACTCCCTCTGGTCAATGAAGTTCGTCTGCATTACAAAATGAAAAATTTGTTGGATTTTAAGGCCCATATAAAAGAACAGAGTTTCTCTCCCTCTCATGGAAAATCGTCTCGCCGATATATCGGTATGGGACACAAACCGATACACCGATACCACTTAATCTCGATTTTCAAATTTTTCCAAATATCGGCGATATATCGCCGATATATCGGTTTCGGCCCGATATATCGGTATTTTTTGAATTAAAAAATATTTTTTAAAAAAAAAATTTGTTCAAAAAATTTTTTTTTTTTGAAAAAAAAAACTTTCATGTTTATTTTCTATCCTAATATGCATTTTTATGCATATTTTGAAATTTATTCTTTGTTTAAATTAGTATAACTCATTTTAGAAGTTAGATTGTGAAATTATATGATAAAAACTAGTTTTTAACGACCGATATTTTTTTACACAATATCTCCTACATATCTCCGATATTTCGTCTCTTTGGCCGACCGATATTTTACCGATATCCGATACGATATTCCATGCTCCCTCTTGATCTATACATGAAATATGCATTTTATTATCTCCTAAGCTTATGATTATACTAGTGTTTGATTAGAATAACTACTACTTTAATATAGTTTTTGGTTTTTGTAGGAAACAAGAGTAATACACAGAAATGAGGTAAAAAGTAACTCGAATGGTTAAATTATCATAACTTCATGTACAGATATCGGATTGGACTCATTCAAGTTTCATGTTAAAGTTCAAGAAGTCAGCTTTCCAACGCCACCAACCACGCACAATTCGGAGTTCAGGACAGAAAGTTATAGCCATTTAAATTTTATAAATAGTAACTACGATCGATCGGCTATCAATGCGATCGATCGCCAGAGCCGCAAAAGAACTGTATTAATGGAAACGATCGATCGGCATAAACACGATCGATCGTATCTACTGGAATTTTTCAATCACCGAAGACAGTAACTACGATCGATCGGTATCATACGGCGTCGATCGGCAAAGCGATCGATCGGGGTAAAATAACGAAGGAATTACGATCGATCGGATGGCGAACGATCGTCAATACGTACGATCGATCGCCGTCTGCGGCAAACCGAAATAAGACCTATTTCGACTTGGATTTGGAAGGGAATTTCGTGGTTTCTCTTCACTATTATAAATAGGCCTTATGGGAGAACGTATTGGGTATTCAACTTTGGAGAACCAGAGCTTTATTGGAGGCTAGAGAGGAGGAAGAGAAGGAGTCTTGAGCAAAGAAGAAGAAGAAGGATTCATGACGATGGATCTACATAAACAGGCTTTTCTTTTCTCTCTTTCTATGTGTAACTAAATTCCTTGTCAAGGCTTGATGAAGCCCTAGATGTGTATTGCTACTCTTGATAGTTTAATTTTATACAGTTGATTATGATTTATGCTTAATACGATTTCATGAGTTTCTTTTGAGTGCTTGACCATAGACTTGATTGATTTGCATGAAATTAGATCTTTTCAATTCCTGCGCTTAGCTAAAAGTAGGCTGGTGTTAATTCTATGCCCGACCAAGGATAGAATCATTAGCCCAAATGATAATTCTATGCCCGACCAAGGATAGAATTATCTACATTAATTTTTAGTGGATGAACTCTCGTGTCCGACCAAGAACGTGAGTGAATTCATTGTGATTTGTGTGTCTGACCATGAACACAAATTACCATATCATGTCAATTTGAGCGTAATAATAATTGAGAGTAGTAATTGCATGTCTAGTGGTGGATTCTCTGCCTTGATATTTCTCCATATTGATTAAATCTCAGTTAGATTAGATAAAGTTCATTGCTTTCTTTAGAATTAATTAAACTACATCTTTTTCTTCTCTTGAGTTTGGTAAAATTATTCATCCGTCCCTGAGGTTCGACAACCCTTTAATACTCACCGTAGTACAATTGCCTTGTGCACTTGCAAGGGTTTATATTTAAACAATCAAGTTTTTGGCGCCGTTGCCGGGGACGGCTCAATAGTTTACTAAATTCTTAGCATAATTAGTTTTAGAGTAGTTTAGTGAGTCTTAACTTAGATTATTCGTCAGTAGCTTAATTTGTGTTTTGCTTTCTTTTGTAAGGTTAAAAGAGGACGTGGAATTCTCGCCAACGTGGAAGGGCCACCCCTCCCCCTAGTTTGCATTCTCTTATCCTTCTCTTTTTAGATTAACTTTGGTGTTTGGTGTTTTTATTTTCTTTCTGTGATAGCATGTTGTGCTAGTTGTGGCTATTAGGACTGCTAGTTGTCGATTTCTAGGGCTGCTGATTGCTAGTTGTGGACATCTAGGATTGTTTATTTGATTTGTGGATGTGTGATATTGTGGTTCGGATGTTAATGAATGCATGGTGAGGAAATGTCTTCACCTTTCTATGGATTTAGCCATGAGAACCCATATAGGAGCTTTAATGATTATTGTTCTTCACACACACCTAATCCCCCTCCCTCTGAAGTGCCCTACCACCCACGTCCCTTATATGCTGATTCTTTCAACCGTGGGTGGGATAATCACTCTAATTTTGGGAGTGACACATCTTCCCTACAATACAAAACTCATCATATGTCGGAACCATGTGCCCTTTGTTTAAGTCCCATTCACACCCCAGTGGAGTGCCCTTTGGCCCATGAGTACCCTGATTTTATAAGAAAATATGTGAATGAGGCCCAAAGTCTTCATAGGTGAGAGGATCATCCTAACAACCCTTGGGAGCAACCAACCCTGGGCCCACTCTTCATCAGGCCCCTAGACAAGATTTCCCAAGCTCACACCTGCCTTACCAACCTGCCACTACTCCTCAGTTTGACCAACCCACTAGACAATCTACCCTAGAAAACCAAATGAGCCAACTGTTAGCCCTTGTAGCTGAGATGGCAGCCGAGATAAAAACTGAGATTAAAACTGGATGTGAGGAGATGAGAGTTGAAATACGGACCCAAGCCCAGATTGTTCATTCTCATACACAGGCTCTTGCCAACATTGAAATACAAGTAGAACAGCTAACACAAGCCATGAATATGAACAAAGAATGCATTTTACCTGTCGAGCCCCAATATCCGAAGGGCTAATTTTCTGATGAAGGGATCTGTTCTTCCCCTGACTATGATGTTACATCCCTTCAGAATGCCCAAAGGTTTGACAATGAGCTTGAATTGGTTTTACATAATGATCAAGAGAGTGTAGAAATTAAAGAAGAAGTGAGTGTGTTGATCGAACCAAATTTTCAACCTTCTTCTATATCTGAGGAGTTGCAGTCTACAACACTATTAACAGAACCGTCTATTCCTGAAGCACCATTCATACCTTGTCTAGATCAATCTAACTCTTTGTTTATTGAAAGTAACTTAGACTGTTTCACAGATAGTTTAGTTGATTCACTAATTGATGATGCTTTCCCAATTGGGTTACTAGAAGAGGTCCATAAGGCCAAAATGGTTGATGTGGGGGAGGAGGTTCC
Organism: Houttuynia cordata; assembly: GCA_039654745.1. Lineage (NCBI taxonomy): Eukaryota > Viridiplantae > Streptophyta > Magnoliopsida > Piperales > Saururaceae > Houttuynia > Houttuynia cordata. The sequence goes on from CM077504.1 coordinate 13,771,228, forward strand.
CTTTATATTAAAATTTTCTGATGACCTTCTTCCATGGACAATGCAAGGACCCATACCTCCATTGTTTCCTCACCTACCATTCCATCCTTTTATTCTACGTTATGCTCCATACATAAGCCACAAGGATAGAAGTGTGTGGGGAAATCATTTAATTGATCCGGACTGAATTCTTGATGATCTAAACCCTGCAAACGACCGTGGCTATGTCTGGCTGAAGACGCTTGGTGGGAGGCAACCCACGTATTCAGGTGTATTCTCTCCTTTATTTGATTTTCTTTGTTGTATGCTCATTGTCATGCTATAGTTTGTTCATATTTAGGACAATGTTCATACTAGGTTTGGGGGAGAGGATATGTTTTTAAAAAAAAAATCGAACAGTAGATACGATCGATTGGTATCCGATCGACGCCTTATATTTGCGATCGATCGCAATGCAGTACATCGACACCGTTCATCTTCAATCTAACGGGCACTGTTTCTCATTTACATAACGATCGATCGGCTTAAATAGCGATCGATCGCGGGTCGTCTTCCTCGCGCTTAAAATCCAAACGACCGCGGCGAGAGAAATCTATTTCCGCTCGCCGCCGCCGTTTCCGACCCTTGTTTGAGTTGAAACTCCGGCCCCCAAAGGATTTTTGCACGTAGAATCCGGATCCGGTATCTGTTTCCATGATTTCCCACTCATTTCATCGCAATCACTCCTTTTTCTTCCGGTAAGCCAAAACTTAAAAACTCGATTTTTCTTGGTTTCTGGTAGATATTGTTGTGATTATTCTCATGCATTCTCTTATAATGACTATTGCGATGCTTATGCGTGACTTTCAGCTTTTGATTCTTCGATTTTAGGTATTTTTAGGATTTGTGTTCTTGCGGTGAACAGTGTTTTCTATTTTAAAAAAAAAATCGAAATCTGATTTTTGAATCCCTTTCATGCATACTTCTATATTGATGATTGTGATTTATGTTATGCATGTTGGTTCCTTTTGATTTCCTAAGTTTTCATTAAATTTTTATTTTTATTTTTTTGTTATTTTTAGGAAATTTATTATTATTTTCAAAAAAAAAATCCAAAAATTGTGAAGTGGATCTGCTATTATATGCTTGCTGTGATATTTATGTTTGCAATTACATGCTGCATATTCTTGTACCTTGATTGGATTTTCACTATTATCTTTGGTTTTCAGGTACCATGCCTCAGAAATCCGTCGCTCACAAACGTTCACGAGGTGAAGCTTCTTCATCACACCCTGTTCCTTCCACCCCTCCACCTGAACCTGCTGTACAGCCACCGCCCATCCAATATGAGAGGCAGGTGGTCCTGAACCCATCTATTCCCGATCTTCCAACTCAGAGGTGGATCGAGGACCGGGCGGATTGGGTGAACTATTTCACCCATATCGCTGCAAAAAGGCAGAATGCATTTGCGATGGTCCACGAGGACCCGGTTCGGGAATTTTATGCACATGGCACCATTGAAGACAACGATAATCCAGAGCAGGTGACCATTCAGAGTGTAGTATGTGGTGTTCCTATCCGAGTCCGAGTTGCCGATATTGCTAGTGCTATGGGGTGTGACAGAGGTACGATTCATCACCCTGATTTTAATGGATATCAGTTTCCTCCGTACCGGAATATCACAGGGAGATTGATGGGGTCTGCAGTAGGACCAGGGACCTCTACCTACCTGACCGCCATTAGCATGCGATCGGAGTTTCGCTTTGCCTTTTTAATTCTACAGCACGATGTATGGTTGGCCAGGAAGGAGAAAGTCGACCGAACCATGACTGACTTACTCTATGTATTCGGCGATCTCACTGGCCATGTGCAGGAGATTCGCGAGTCACAACAGGAGATTCGCCAATCACAGCATGAGATTCACCAGTCCCAGCAGGTGCTTATGGACTCCCAACATGCTATTACGGAACGCCTCGACTCTATAGTCGATTTTCTTCATGCATGGCGTTTTCCTCCAGGCGATGGTGATGGCGACGATCGGGATTTCTAGTCCACTTCCTCTGGTGTTTTCCTTCCTCTTTCTTTTTTTTCCTTTTTATGATCATTGTATTTTGTCTTTCATTATGCATTGAGGACAATGCTTATATAGGTTTGGGGGAGAGGATGTGCTTCATTGTAAAATCAAAAAAGGAAAATAAAAAAAAAAAGTTAAATTTGTTTGAGTAGTTTTAAGTTGTTTGTTAGTATTTCTGTTAGGTTTTGATAGTTCATCCCGTAATAATGCATGTTACAATTCTTAGGAGATTAATTTGCATTGGAAGTGTGAGTAAGTATACTGGAGGATAGATACACTTAACTGAGCATATCTTTCTGTTACAGTCCTCTTGGAACAGGTGCTTGAACTAAGAAAACTCACTCACACACACTAGTACATAAAAAATTAAAAATTAAAAAAATTGAAAAAATCATAAAAAATTTTGAGTAGTTTTAAGATTGTTTGTTAGTATTTCTGTTAGGTTTTGATAGTTCATCCCGTAATAATGCATGTTACAATTCTTAGGAGATTAATTTGCATTGGAAGTGTGAGTAAGTATACTGGAGGATAGATACACTTAACTGAGCATACCTTTCTGTTACAGTCCTCTTGGAACAAGTGCTTAAACTAAGAAAATTCACAAATACACTAGTACATAAAGTAATACCTTCTAGAGATTTGTTGAATGCTAATTTACAGTGGGATGTCTTTAGTCATAGTCATTGGATGATGTGTAGTTATCTGTTGAGCTTAAAAGATCATGATAGACCATTTACTTGGCTATGGCAAGGGATTGGAACCGGAAATAGGTTGAGAGTATAATACAGCCTAGACAAAATAAAGACGTGCTTGAAAATATATGTGCTGAAAATGAAAATGCAAAAAAATGAAAATAAAATGAAAGAAAGGGGCTGCTTGACTTTATAAGATTAACTTAGGCTGATGCTCGGGCCCGAAGCGGTCTTCTTAAAACCTAATGCCCTAAGCCAAACTGGCTGGGAGTCATTGGCCTGAGTCATTGCTAAACCTAAGCATCTTGAAGTCAGGCCTTACACAGTCCTAGCGAAAAGAAAAAAGAAAAAAAAAGTCTATGGTGTATTATCCTCTCAAATCTAGAATGTTGGACCCGAAGGAGGCGCGCAGATCTATGCTATCATGAACCTAAAGATGACGATGACTATGTAGATTCTAATGTTCTTTGGTTAATGGGTAACACTGGATCTGTATAAAACAGAAATTTAGAATGTATTGCTACAATATTCTACACTTTTTACTATCTATAGTATCACGCTATATTATATTTGAGCAGAAATTTCCAAGATGAAAGTGTGGAATAAAACCACTTACTTGAGGGCTTCTATATTCCTGTTGATTATGAACCAAGTACATGTGGTTGATTTTCTTAAGCATTGTAGTGTGTATTTGTCGGGATAATAGGTTGTTTGTTTTGCAATGTTTTAATTTTTGCTTTGTTTTTGCACTTAGGTTAATTAGTTTCATAAATACATGTTTGTGGGTAGCATGGCTGCAAACCCTCACGAGACAACACTCGTCCTACTACGGCCACCTAGAGGTTTAACGGCTTGTTGCATACGCTCAATGCAATCGTGTTCCCTACGATAGTGGTGTTTACTTTTATGCATTAGTTCTTTTAGTCGATTGTTTGATTTTTTTTTGTTTTTGTTTTGCTAGGGACTAGCAAAATCTAAGTTTGGGGGTGTGATCTATACATGAAATATGCATTTTATTATCTCCTAAGCTTATGATTATACTAGTGTTTGATTAGAATAACTACTACTTTAATATAGTTTTTGGTTTTTGTAGGAAACAAGAGTAATACACAGAAATGAGGTAAAAAGTAACTCGAATGGTTAAATTATCATAACTTCATGTACAGATATCGGATTGGACTGATTCAAGTCTCATGTTAAAGTTCAAGAAGTCAACTTTCCAACGCCACCAACCACGCGCAATTCAGAGTTCGGGTCAGAAAGTTGTATCCATTTGAATTTTATAAATAGAAACTACGATCGATCGGCTATCAATGCGATCGATCGCCAGAGCCGCAAAAGAACTGTATTAATGGAAACGATCGATCGGCATAAACACGATCGATCGTATCTACTGGAATTTTTCAATCACCGAAGACAGTAACTACTATCGATCGGTATCATACGGCGTCAATCGGCAAAGCGATCGATCGGGGTAAAATAACGAAGGAATTACGATCGATCGGATGGCAAACGATCGTCAATACGTACGATCGATCGCCGTCTGCGGCAAACCGAAATAAGACCTATTTCGACTTGGATTTGGAAGGGAATTTCGTGGTTTCTCTTCACTATTATAAATAGGCCTTATGGGAGAACGTATTGGGTATTCAACTTTGGAGAACCAGAGCTTTATTGGAGGCTAGAGAGGAGGAAGAGAAGGAGTCTTGAGCAAAGAAGAAGAAGAAGGATTCATGACGATGGATCTATATAAACAGGCTTTTCTTTTCTCCCTTTCTATGTGTAACTAAATTCCTTGTCAAGGCTTGATGAAGCCCTAGATGTGTATTGCTACTCTTGATAGTTTAATTTTATACAGTTGATTATGATTTATGCTTAATGCGATTTCATGAGTTTTTTTTTAGTGCTTGACCAAAGACTTGATTGATTTGCATGAAATTAGATCTTTTCAATTCCTGCGCTTAGCTAAAAGTAGGCTGGTGTTAATTCTATGCCCGACCAAGGATAGAATCATTAGCCCAAATGATAATTCTATGCCCGACCAAGGATAGAATTATCTACATTAATTTTTAGTGGATGAACTCTCGTGTCCGACCAAGAACGTGAGTGAATTCATTGTGATTTGTGTGTCTGACCATGAACACAAATTACCATATCATGTCAATTTGAGCGTAATAATAATTGAGAGTAGTAATTGCATGTCTAGTGGTGGATTCTCTGCCTTGATATTTCTCCATATTGATTAAATCTCAGTTAGATTAGATAAAGTTCATTGCTTTCTTTAGAATTAATTAAACTACATCTTTTTCTTCTCTTGAATTTTGCAAAATTATTCATCCGTCCCTGAGGTTCGACAACCCTTTAATACTCGCCGTAGTACAATTGCCTTGTGCACTTGCAAGGGTTTATATTTAAACGATCACCTCTTCCCTAATTTTTTGTCTTGAAAGAGCAAACCCAACCATGTACGGTTGGGCTCGTCTTTATTCAAATCCAGATAAGCTTAATTGAACAAAGGGAGTATGATGTATGTGCGCCATGGCAAATCGAACTTGGAATTTCAGAGAAAAATGAAATTGCAGGTGAGGATTATGGCAAATTTATCACAGTTTTCAAATAATTTGACTGGTAGAAAAGTTTGTTATCCAAAAATTTATTCGCTTCAAAAGAAAGTTACATAAGATATTACAATAAAGTCATAAAACTCTTTCTTAAAGCTAGCAACTAAGTACTGGAAATGGATACAAAATAAAAACTACTCCCAAAAATAAACCTTGAAAACAAGGAGGATAAAAGAAATAAAAAGATCAATACAGATATCAACAATTTCTTATCTTCCTATGACCAGCCTCGTTATGTTTGTACCAAGATGTATTAGCACATTACTTGATGAAATTGCACGTCCTTGTTATTTTTCTACACAGATGTATTAGCAGATCATTGATGAACTTGCACAAGGGAGCACTCAAATCACCTTCCTAGCTCATTGAACTCCTATACCTTTTCCAATTTATCAAAGGAATTCCAAATAGTCAAATTAAAGTTTTTGGTTATAACTTGTTTGTTATTTAGCACATATGGGTGCAATTGTTTAAAAAGACCAGGTGATTTTGCATCCAAAAAAATTTCCACCTGATGACGACGGCATTGGTTTTTGGTAGGGAAAGTTAGGTCATGGGATTTTGTGCACATTTGGTTGTGTGTGTTTTTCACTGTAGAACTGTTTACGTGCATTAAGTACATTTACCCTCTATCACAAAAACAGTACATTAACCCCTCGTATCTAAAGTAAACATGGAGAATATATTGTACGAAGCGACTGTTTTTGGTGAAACCAATTAACGTGGAAGTTGATTCGTGCTCTTGTGGTCTCCATATACCTTTCAACATATGCTTCACATGTGACTTGTGTACGGGAATCAAATGGCATTGTCGACCCATCGGGAGATTGTGACCCAGAATCCACACTGAACATGCAGAGCATCAAATTTACCATGTTTTACTCAAAATATGTAAAAAGGGAAATTACTTCAGTTTCCACTTACTTTAACCAATACCCTGAGAGAGTTGACGATACAGACGTCCGGAAATTTCTACTTTAAGAGTAAATATCCAAAAAAATAGTGAATATCGATAATGAAAAAAACAAAGACTTGAGACCTTCCTCTCTCTCTCTCTCTCATTTGTTTCTGATGCGAGCAAAAGAATCTATTTAGTCCACTTCCTTCTTTATTACCCCCTCCGATCACTTTTAATTGAGACAATTAACAAAAATATGCCTACCAAACTTAGAGGATATTGTTTCCTAATTATTCTCTAGCCGGGTGGTAGAAGACGGTGACAATGGCCGTTCGGCAGTGACCCTAGGTCAAGAAGCCTTCGTGATTAAAGGTGTCTCCATCACTCGGAAAGCCCTAGGCTTTTCACTATGAATCCCACATCTCAATAAAATTGACCAATTATGTGATGATTTAAACTAAAAGTGACCGCAGGGAGTAGAAGACAAGTGCTACACTAGTGCTGCCCATGGAATACTCGTAGAAACTTAAGGGGCTCCTAATCCCTGGGGTCACTTTTAGTTTACACCATTCACATCACGAAGTATCATTGAAGGCCACTTAGAGGGTATTTCTCATTCACGATGTGAATGGTCACACAAGGATATGTACATCTAAAATGGCTTTTAAATGGGAATCATTTGAAAAATGAGTACCCTTCCATTATTTCATTATGACTATGGGATGGATCGTCTTTGTCTATCACACATATATGGGACTATTTATATGAGACTAGTGAGAAGATGCAAATTCAGACAATTACTGTGTGCCACATTTTTCTATGGGCCGGAGGGAATGCTTTTGTCTTTTTCTATGATTGAGATATTTCATAACAAATGGACGGTTGAAATGCTTAGTTCGAAATAGTACATCAGAGCAAATAAGACTTTTTTATCCTTTAATGGGCTTTCTAAGTAACCCCCACCCCCCCCCCAAACAACCCTTAATATGGTGAATGGCCTAATAAAAAATGCAAAAATAGGCCTCTCCAAACAAACTATCATTTTCATTCTATTTGGAAGAGAATGAGGAAATTTACCTTTCCTACAATCATAAATTGGCCTTTTTCTCAGGTCAGCTCATTCACAGGAACTAAATATTCCCTCCGTCCAACATAATCTAGCTGCATCAGAAAATTTACAGATGCTATATTAGGTGGCTGGATTCTGAATTCCAGTTGGAAGCATCGTCCAAAAACTTAAGACATAAGGCCAATAAATTTAACTTATTTTTAAATGCAACCATGTTTGTTTGTAGAGAAGGGTTTACATGAGATCGTTCTCATATAAGGAGCATGAGGTCAATCTTTATAGCCGTTGGATTCTGATCGGAGGATCGATATTAAATCAGTGGGTAAGTGAGTGTGTCACATCAAGGAGTGGGTGAGATCATTATGGCTATTAGTAGCCATTAGATCAAGATCCAAGGGCTACGATTTAAAGTAGCCTCATATAAGCTATATGAGAGCGATCTCATTTAAACTTTTCCCTTGTTTGTATGGATGGAGTATCTCTTTTCTCATTGATGTGGCATTCATATGGAGGTATTCTTTTATTTTCTACGTTATTGAGGAATGTTTGAGTTCTGAACACCCGACTAGAAATGGCAGGGCAAGCAGCATCTTAAGCACCGCCTCCTACAAAGCCCCCCCTCATATGCAATGGGCAGATCGGTTTACAATCCAGTGTAGGCTTCTAATAAGGTAGGGGATTGACCTGAAGACCTCTGCTTCTTGATTGATGTTCATTTATTATAGAAAAAAAATTCAATGGAGATGGAGAGTGAGATGGCATGTATATTCTTTTCCTATTTTAGCATATAAAATGTACACCCTCTGTCCCATGTGAAGTGTCCTATTTGGTCCTCCTGCAACTGGGTTTGGTGCATCTCATAGATCACCTGGGTTCACGTCTGGACCCAGGCACAAGGGGATCTTAGCAACCTTAGGTGCTGTGTGTGAGTTATCACTGCCCTTAGCAGTTGTTATTTATGTTAAGTTAATGACAAATTATGTTCTTCCAAGTGAGTGGGGTATATGTAACAATGTATAGGTACAAATAGAAAATGTGTAAGCACCATGAGTGTAACTATGACGACCACAAAAATTGTACAAAAAAAATTTGATTGGTCAACCTAACTAGGAAAGTGAGTTTTACTTTGAAATCTTTTGGTTCTAATTGAATGTGTTTATCTTATTTTCTTAATTGCAGTAGGAATATGATTTAGTAAAGTAACTAGCTAGACATGTTTGCATTTTAAACCAAGACCCTGTGAGTCTAGCCTGGCGCTGGGCCTGTGCCTGGCACTGGGGTTAAGTGAGAAGGGTTGTAGATTAATGCAAATCTCTAGGGAAGATGCACTCCTAGTTGGGTAAGGAATAGGGTAAAACTAGAGAGATGGTGGAGATATGCCCACATGTTGGGCACCATGTAATTTTTTGGAGAAACCTTTTTGGTTACTAACTTACATGATTTAGGGTAAATTCAAATTGGAAAAGTGGTTAGGTTCCCTTTTCGAATAGGACGCCAATTAAGGAGAGGGTGCCTTGGATTTTTAATTGGAAATATATGTTTGATTTGATTTAGATCAACTCAAAAAGAGGGAAAAGTGGTTAGGTTTCTATTTGAATAGGACGCCAATTTAGATGGGCACCAAGGATTTTTATTTGGAAAGCTTCTGATTGGCTCGACTTGATTTGAGATCAACTGAAGGGATGATTGATTGGTTACACTCCTACTATATGTGGGAAACCTTTAGTGGGGCGCCAGCTATATAAGAGGAACAAGTGATATCTACAAAATATACACATTTTTATATGCCTTTCTTCCTATATGTTAGTCGTAATTTTAGTTGAAATAATGATAATTAATGGTTAATCATGATTAGGTGAGTAATTAGGAGTTTAATAAATAAATGAGGTTAATGGATTAATTTAGATGCATTAATTTGATTTAATAGATTTATATTTTATGATGTGTCTAAGTTATATTTAATTTTATTTATGTAGATTTAAGAGTTCCAAATGCAGATCGCCAAAAGTGAATTTGGGTCAAGCTGTTTTTGTGAGGAGATTAGATCTGGCGGTGGAGATAGCTACAATGGGTTTTAACACAATGAAAAGAAGAAAGACCGGTTCAGCTTTGGTTCGGTTCAGTATAATAATAAAAAAACCCGAGCCAAGCCGCAGCTCGGGTGGTCTCTTCCCGAACAGACAGAGCTCTGTTCTGAGCGACGATGGGGCTGATGGCGGCAGAGCACGGCGACGGCTTGAGATGGCAGTGGACGGTGGTCCTGGGTCACAAGAGTGCAATGGAGTGGCAAGGCTAACGACAGTGCTCCTCGAGCGATTGACGGCGATGGGCACGGCAGGCGTTGTATAGAAGATGATGACGATGGAGAAGACGATGGTGGACTGCGACGAGCTGAGCAGGGTTTGAGCTTGACGGCAGAGCCTGCGATCGACGACCGAGAGGAGCAGCTCACAAAGGATTGTGTACAATTTGGAAAGCACTGATTTGGAAGGTTCAATTTGGGCTCAATTGGGAAAACAGAGGCATCCTAGATGTAGAAAGTTGTCGTGAGGAGAGACATGCTCGACTAGGAAGGAAGACATCTACAATTAGTGGACTCTGGAAGCTAGAATCGGATATAAAAACAGAGAGAAGGTTGGGGAGATGGAGAGATCTTTAAAGAGAAAAAAACCTGGATTTTTGCTAGGGAAAAACAAAAAAACTTCCACTGGATTCCTGTAGTGTTTTGCCGAAAGAGGGAGAAGAAGGAGAAGGAGGTCGGAGGAGAGGAGAAAAGCCGAATTTTGGGCAAAAATTGCAACTGCTACAGTAATCGTAGCAGTGCTACAGTAGCTTCGGACTGATTGGAGGGGAGATGAACAGTGTCTTGTGAATAGTAAATTGCTACAATAATCCATGCTACAATGTCCTGTGAACAATGTCCGTGAATAGTAAAAATGGCTCCGACAAATCAGCAGCATTCTCTCTGTCCGATGGCTGGCTAAATTCGTATCCAAGGCATAGATGAAGCCCTAGATTTATTTTTATTACTCTTAATTGTTTAATTTAATATAGTTGATATGATTATGCTTAATGCGATTTCATGTTCCATAATTTGATCTAATGCTTGACCATAGACTAGTATGATTATGACTGAAATTTGATCTTGATATTCCTTTGTCTAGCCAAGAACAGGTTTGCATTGATTTTATGCCCGACCAAAGGATAGAGTTAATTACATAATTTATAGTGAATGAACTTTTCGTGTCCGACCAAAGAACGTGTAGTGCATTCATTGGTAATTCGTGTATCTGACCAAGAACATGAGTTACCGTATCATTTTAACTTGTGCGACATAATAATTGAGAGTGGTAATTACATGGTTAGTGGTGGATTCACTGCCTTGGTACTTTTCCTTGATATTTTCATTGATTTAATTTCTTGCTAAAGTTTAGTTCTTTATTTCATTAAAATTCAATCTTTTCATTAGAATTAGGTTAATCAACCGAGTCCTTTGGGTTCAACCTCGTTTCCACTAGCCTATGCGTAGTCTCGTGCGATTGCAAGTAAATTAATTAAAAATATAATCAATCAACAAGTCAGCCCTATTGTGCTGAGCACCCATCTCTCTTGACTCTCTCAATCTCTCTCTCATCTCATCTCTCCCACCTTCCCTCTCTCTCACGACCTCATATTGCTAGCCGTTGGAGGAGCTGGTGAAGACGAGCATGCTCATGGCTGGAATCATTGCAAAGCGATAAGATTTTTTATGGTTAATGTAGGATGGTTTTACGTAGCATCCTCTAGGATCTCATTTTCTTATATGCCTAGATTCCTACGTATTTTGGAGGTCAGACAATACTATATATTAGCTGATGTGTTGATGATTTGTGTCAGTGAATATGATCTTCAAATTGTTGAAGTAATATGCTCTATTAGTGTGATTGCTTGAATCGACTATTATTGGTTATTTGAATCTTATCAATATTACTTGTATTGAATTGATGAGAACTCTGGATTCATGTTGTTCCCTTGTTGCTGTTCTATTCACATGCTTCACCCTGATGTCCTCCTATAATAGTATTGTTTTGTGAGGCTATTATATTTGTAAAAGAGAGTAAAGTAATTGGACTTATATCTAAAATAGACCAAAACTAAGTCAATGTAAAGATTTTCCGACCAGAGATCCTTGTCCCTAAGTCATATTTCCTCGGCCAATATATGTTTATGTATCATATGAAAAGTATGATAACTATTGATGTACTAAGTTGAAATACATCATACTTCAACAGTGAGATAAGGCACTTTTAGTAATCCCGCTGAGACCTACCAACCAGAAGCAGCTACAGTCACTGACGAGGTATGGGGCTTGTCCCTGTGAAGTCACACTTCGCCCCTTGATTCTTCTGAGAATCATTGTTTTAATCTGCTTAAACCTAAGTATAATTAGGTAATGTATAAATATTAATTAGACCTAATAGTGGACCTCAGGTTAAATTAATGCTCTCGGCCAAAATTGTCCTTGCGCCTACGGCTTGCATAAAATATAACAGAATTAATTCTAGAAAAATAAAAAAAAATATATCATTTATTTTTTTGAACTCTAAACACATAGGAGTAACATTAGTAAAAATATCCAGTCCAAAATCTGTCTGTACAGTCCTTTGGAGTCACGTCAACCAAACTATTCTGTTTGAACATAATACTAATTTCTACAAATACTATCGTTTGTGTCAACCTCATAAACCAATTAACCAACAGTAAAAGTAATGAAATTAATACTCTACACACTCATCAGTATAGGCCTAAGTACCTCTACTTGATTGTAGGTACCGTATAATAGACTATCGTAATGAAGAAAAGTAAAACGATCGCTATCAGTTTCATTGAAACCCAACTGAATGTAATAAAACCCTAATTAAATGTATACAAGTATACAACTGAATAAATGACTTAGGGGCCGTTTGGGGCGTGATTATTGCAAAACATCCAGACTGGATTCTGGATATCTACTGTAGCATCCAGGTGGATTTTTACATCCAGCTGAAACACGTCCTGAGGTGTTTCAGCTGGATATATAAAATATCCAGATGCTACAGTATAGCAAAACATCCCATCTGGATGTTTTGCTTTTAATCACGCCCCAAACGGCCCCTTAAGACTTATAAAATAATTATCATAAAAGCCTTTAAAAGTATTACGACTATTCCTTAAGGTCAAGACTTGTAAGGACCATGTATCTTTCTCAAGGGAGTTTCATTACGAGTAATAGTTCATTGTTGTTGGAATGCTTCTATTGAAGCTATTCATTGTGAACTAATTGGAATCAAGAGAGTCATTCTCCTCAGGAATAGTTGCAAGGCTTCGTATACTTTTGACTTCTCTGTTTAGCGTAATGATCTGAGTCAGTTTGACATCTCTATATTCCATATTGATAGGATTCGTCCTTGTGAAGCTTCGTATACTCACAAGGCTTTCGCCCAATTGAGATACATTGAGTAAGTTTCCACAGGGATTGGCAAGGCTCCATTTACTCCAAGACCTTGTTTGTGGGAAACTTTCATAGTATGCTCAATAAGCCATGATAGATCTATGAGGCTACATATACTCCAAGGCTCCCACCTAGTAGAAGGCAACACACATACGTTTTAGGTTGGTTAGGCATTACGGAAGGCCTGACAGTCTCCGCCCATTGTGTTCGTGAGCACTAATGGGGCCTTCATCCTAGACTCATTGCAAGTTTATGATAATAACCCCTAGTGGTGACCAGGTATGGCAAGGCTGTGTATACTTGAAATTGATCTGAGAAGAGAAATAAAATTTCTCCTTACACTATGGATGTTTATGGAATTTGATGAAATTGGATATTAAGTTCCTTATTGTGATAATCATTTCCTTCATATTGAAGGAATCCTATTTTCATATTCATGTTAAATGCTTCCATCTACAATAATTGTTCTTGAACTTCATTTTTATCTATGCTAAGGTTTTGCATTCTACTGAGTATTTCTTCAGAGTACTCATGCATCCTTTGATGTAGGTTTAGTTGAAGATCAAGCTTAAAGGAGTAGCAGGATTAAGTGGTTACATGAAGAAAGTTTGTAGTTAAATGCTTTATTTAAGTTTACTTTAAGAACATTGTAATAAATGGCATGTGTGTCATTAGCATACTATTTTAGAGTATTATTTGCCATTCTTTATGGATTTTCATTTGATAATAGATCCATCCTTTGAGATTGTCATTTATACGTCTTTTTATGATTGCATGGATGACAACGGATTTCCATGTGACATCCCAAGTGTTCAGTGTATTTCAAATGATTCGCACTCCGATGAAGTTGAATATTTAGGGCATGACAGTTTGGTCTCGGAGCCTTAGAATGATGCTATTTTTAAATGAAATGGCATGATTGAACAAGAATAAGTATAGATAAAAAATGTTAGAAACCTACTAGTTCATTGTTCTGCTCAAATGAGAACAACCTAGCTGACTAATAAATTTCTATGATTTAGGAATAATGCCTAGGACCAGGGGGATGGATCTATGAAAGTGAGAAGCAAGAAAAGACCAAGAAGTGGCTAGCTGAGTGGAAACTAGGCAATATAGGCTAGGAACTAAAGAAGACCCTACATAATCGATATAGAGGAACCCGACCAAGAGAAAGTGAAGCCCCTCCCTAGAGATGACCTTGAGTTTGATGAGTGATCGTTTAAAATTAAATCCTTGCAAGTGCACAAGGCAATTGTACTACGGCGAGTATAGAAAGGGTTGTCGAACCTAAGGGACGATTATATACTTTACCAAATTCAAGAGAAAAGTTGCAGTTCTAGTTACTCTAAGGAAATCAGTGAACTTTAACTAAACTAAGCTGAGATTAATCAACAGAGAGAATTATCAAGGAAATGAATCTACCACTAGACATGCAATTATTACTCTTGATTATTATAACACGCAGATTGACATGATATGGTAATTCGTGTTCTTGGTCGGACACTCAAATCACTAATGAATTCACTAACGTTCTTGGTCGGACACGAAAGTTCATCCACTATTGTGTAATTAATTCTATCCTTTGTCGGGCATAAAATCAATCAAAAACCTGTTCTTGGTTAGATACAGGGATTAAAAAGATCTAATTTCATTCATATCTATCAAGTCTATGGTCAAGCACTCAAAAGAAACTCATGAAATAGTATTAAGCATGAATCAAAGTCAACTTTATTACATGAAGCTATCAAGAGTAGCAATACACATCTAGGGCTTCATCTAGCCTTGAATAAAAGTTTAGCCACACATAGTAGAGAAAAGAAAAGCCCTTTTATGTAGATCCATTGGCATGGATTTCTTCTTCTTTGGCCTCCACAAGACTCCTTCTCTTCCTCTCCTCTAGCTTCTAATATAGCTCAAGATTTATTCTCTAATGCCTAATACGTTCTCCCTTAAGGCTTATTTATATGTTTGAAGAGAAATCCCAAAGTCCCCTTCTAAATCCGAGTGAAAATAAGCTTGATTTAGATTTTGTCGTACAAACTGATCAATCGCTCCGTATAGCCGATCGATCGCTAGCCAATCGATCACTTTCTTTCGAAAATTCCTGTGTTGTCGCGCCGATCGTCCGTTTCATCTCCACTACCGATCGATCATTTATTTTACCAATCGATCGTGTTTACTATATTTCGCACATCCAAAAGCTCAACAACTTCAATAGATACGATCGATCGTTTTGAGTGCCAATCGATCGTTTTCTTTGATGGCACTGTTTCTGGCTCTAACGATCGATCGTGTATGAAATGCCAATCGATCTTATGTACTGTTTATAATTTTCAATTGGTTATAACTTTCTGCTCCGAACTCCGAATTGTGTGCGGTCAGTGGCGTTGGAAAGCTGACTTCTTGACTTTAACTTAAAACTTGAATCAGTCCAACCAGAGATATGCATACAAAGTTATCATGATTTAACCATGTGAGTTATTTTTTACCTCATTTCTGCGTCTTACTCTTGTTTCCTACAAAAACTAAAAACTACATCAAAGTAATACTAACATAAACATAAGTTTATGAGAGAATGAAATGCATATTTCATGTATAAATCACACCCCCAAACCTATATTTTACTAGTCCCTAGCAAACAAAATAAAAAAATATCAAACAAACAAACTAAATGACTAATGCAGCAAAAAATAAATGCCACTTTCGTAGGGAACACGATTGCATTGAGCATATGCAATAAGCCGTTAAACCTCTAGGTGTCCCTAGTAGGACGAGTTGTGTCTCGTGAGGGTTTGCAGCCATGCAACCACAAACATGTACTTATTAACCTAATCAACCTAAGTGCAAACAAAACAAAATAAAATATTGCAAAACAAGCAAACCTATTATCCCGACAAATACAAACTACAATGCTTAAGAAAATTAACTACACGTACTTGGTTCATAATCAATGGGAATATAGAAGCCCTCAAGTAAGTGGTTTTATTCCACACTTTCATCTTAGAAATTTCTGCCCAAATATAATATAGCATGATAATGTAAATAGCAAAAGTGTAGAATATTGTAGTTATACATTCTAAATCTCTGTTTCACATAGATCTAGTGTTACCCATTAACCAAATAGCATCAGAATCTACATAGTCATCTAATCTTTTGGTTCATGATAGCACAAATGCCTGCGCGCCTCATTCGGGTCCAACATTCTAGACTTGAGAGGATAATACACTATAGACTTTTTTTCTTTTTTTTTTTCAATAGCACTGTGTAAGGCTTGACTTCAAGATGCTTAGGTTTAACAATGACTCAGGCCAATGACTCCCGGCCAGTTTGGCTTAGGGCATTAGGTTTTAAGTATAGACCACTTCGGGCCTGAGCATCAGCCTAAGTTAATCCTATAATAGTCAAGCAGACCCTTTCTTTCTTTTGTTTTTCTCATTTTTTGTATTTTTTTTTTCAGCATATATATTTTCAAGCATTTTTATTCTGTCCAGGTTGTATTATGATCTCAACCTATTTCAAGTTCTAAGCCCTTGCCATAGCCAAGTAAATGGTCTATCATGATCTTTTAAGCTCAACAGACAACCACATATCATCCAATGACTCTGACTAAAGACATCCTACTGAAGATTAGTATTCAACAAATCTCTAGACGGTCTTACTTTATATAACTAGTGTGTGTGAGTGAATTTTCTTAGCTTCAAGAACCTGTTCCAAAAGGACTATAACAGAAAGATATGCTCAGTTAAGTGTATCTATCCTCCAGTATACTTACTCACACTTCCAATGCAAATTAATCACTTAAAAATTGAAGTATGCATTATCACGGTATAAACTATCAAAACCTATAAAAAACTACTAACAAACAACCTAAAAACTAATCAAATTTTTATGATTTTTTAATTTTCTAATTTTTTTTCTTTTTATGCAAGCAATATTCTCCCCCCCCCCCCAAACCTATTATGAACATTGTCCTCAATGTGAACAAAATATAAAAATGACAATGATCATATAACAAAGAAAAGGAGAAAAGGAGAGAATACACCTGAATACGTGGGTTGCGTCCTATCAAGCGCTAAGTTTAACGTCTTCAGCCAGACTGAGCCACGATCTTCTGCAGGACTCGGATCCTCATGAATTCAGCTTGGATCAATTAAATGATTTCCCCACACACTCCCATCCTTGTGGCTAATGTATGGAGCATATCGTGGAATGAAATGGTGGAATGGTAGGTGGGGAAGCTTTGGAAGGAAGGGTCCCAGCGTTAGCCATGGGGAAAATTCATGAGAAAATTTTAAAATGAAAGGCTCATCCTCCTCCAAATCAACCAATTTGGCCATAGGGGCCTCTTGTCGTAACATACTTTGGAGAGCCTCATCAAATAGTGAATCAACTATACAATCTATGAAATAATCTAAGTTATTTTCGATAAGCAAAGGGTTAGATTATGAATGGTGCTTCGGGAATAGAAGGTTCTGTTAATAGTGTCACAGACTGTGTCTCCTCAGATATAGAAGAAGGTTTAAAGCTGGGTTTTATCGACGCACTCACTTCTTCTTTAGTTTATACACCTTCATGATCATTTCTTAAAATCCACTCAAGCTCATTTTTAAATTTTTGGGTACTCTGAAGGGTTGTAACATAATGTTCAGGGGAAAAACATATCCCTTCGTTAGAAAATTGGCCCATCAGGTATTGGGGTTTGACAGGTAAAGTGCATTATTGGTTCATATCCATAGCATGTACCAGTTGTTCTAACTGTGTTTCAATGTTGGCAAGGGCCTGTGTGTGAGAATGGATAAGCTGAGCCTGGGACTTTTGTTCGGTTTTCATCTCAGTTAAAACCATGAGGATCATTTGGTTCATCTGGTTTATCAAAGAAGATTGCCTAGTGTATTGGTCAAACTGAGGATTAGAGGCTGGTTGGTATGGTAGTTGTTGACTTATGAAATCTTGTCTAGGGGCCTGATTAAGCTGTGTCCACGGGGAATTAGGATGGTTCTCCCTCCTATGAAGACTTTGGGCCTCAGTCACATACTTGAGTATAAAATCAGGGTACTCATGGGCCAAAGGACACTCCACTAGGGTTCGGACATAAAAGGAGTTGTAGATTGTAGGGAAGATGTGCTACTCCCAAAGTTAGAGTGATTATCTCAACCACAGTTGTAAGTATTGCCATATAAGGGATATGGGTGGTAGGGCACTTCATAGGGAGGGGGATTAGGTGTGTGTAGGGAATAATAATCATTAAAGCACCTATATGGGTTCAAATGGCTAAATCCATGTAAAGGTGAACACATTTCTTCACCATGCATTCATCAACACCCGAACCATAATATCACACATCCATAAATCAGAAAATCAATCTTAGATATCCACAACTAGCAACCAGCAGCCCTAGATATCGACAACTTGTAGTCTTAATAGCCTCAACTAGCACAACATGCAATCACATAAAGAAAAGAAAAACACCAAACACACAAATTTAATCTAAAAGAGCATTAAGAGAGTGAAAACAAAGGGAAGGGATGACCCTTCCAACGTTGGCCAGAATTCCACGTCTTCTCTTAATCCTACACAAGAAAGCAAAACACAAATTAAGCTACTAAAAATTAGACTAAATTAAACTAAACTACTCTAATAACTAAGCTACGCTAAGAATTTGGTAAACTATTGGCTTCCGTCCCCAGCAACGGCGCCAAAAACTTGATCGTTTAAAATTAAACCCTTGTAAGTGCACAAGGCAATCGTACTATGGCGAGCATAGAAAGGGTTGTCGAACCTTAGGGACAATTAAATACTTTACCAAATTCAAGAAAAAAGTTGCAATTTTTAGTTACTCTAAGGAAAGCAGTGAACTTTAACTAAACTAAGCTGAGATTAATCAATGGAGAGAATTATCAAAGCAATGAATCCACCACTAGACATGCAATTACTACTCTTGATTATTATTACATGCAGATTGACATGATATGGTAATTCGTGTTCTTGGTCGAATACACAAATGAATTCATTAACGTTCTTGGTTGGACACGAAAGTTCATCCACTATTGTGTAATTAATTCTATCCTTTGTCAGACATAAAATCAATCACAAATCTGTTCTTGGTTAGATACAGGGATTAAAAAGATCTAATTTCATTCATATCTATCAAATTTATGGTCAAGCACTCAAAAGAAACTCATGAAAAAAGATACTCATAAAATAGCATTAACCATGAATCATAATCAACTTTATTAAATTAAACTATCAAGAGTAGCAATACACGTCTAGGGCTTCATCTAGCCTTGAATAAAAGTTTAGCTACACTAAGAAGAGAAAAGAAAAGCCTCTTAATTTAGATCCATTGGCATGTATTTCTTCTTCATCTTTGGCTTCAAAGACTCATTCTCTTCCTCTTCTCTAGCCTCCAATATAGCTCAACATCTATTCTCTAATGCCCTGTATGTTCTCCCTTAAGGCTTACTTATATGTTTGAAGAGAAACCCTGAAGTCCCCTTCCAAATCCGAGTCAAAATAGGCTTGATTTACGTTTTGCCGCACAAACCGATTGATCGCTGGCCGATCGATCACTTTCTTTGCAAATTCCTGCGTTGTCGCGCCGATCGTCCATTTCATCTCCACTGCCAATCGATCGTTTATTTTACCAATCGATCATGTTTATTGTATTTCGCACATCCAAAAGATCAAAAACTTCAATAGATACGATCGATCGTTTTCTTCGATAGCATTGTTTCTGGCTTTGGCGATCGATATCGTATGAAATCCCAATCGATTGTATGTAATGTTCATAATTTTCAACTGGTTATAATTTTTTGTTCCGAACTCTGAATTGCATGAGGTCAGTGGCATTGGAAAGCTGACTTCTTGAAATTTAAGTTAAAGCTTGAATTAGTCCAATCAGAGATATACACAGAAAGTTATGATGATTTAACTATTTTAGTTATTTTTTACCTCATTTCTTTGTCTTACTCTTGTTTCCCACAAAAAACAAAAACTACATTAAAGTAGCACTAATTCCAATCAGACACTAACAATTACATAAGTTTATGAGATAATAAAATGCATATTTCATGTGTAGATCAATGAGTGCCTAGACTATGACTACACGAAATATGATCTTGAGGAACAAGTTGTAGAAGAGGAACTTGTAGAAGATGCTCAGCCGCTAGGTATAGTCATAAGGTTTGATGACGGGACCCCACCAATGTTCATAGAGCGGGAACGAGCACCCGGTCTTTCAAAGAGTGGACCTATATAAACATATGGGAGATGGCATTGCACCCGAAGTTTATACCCGCAGCAACCTGCATGGCCTTGGAAATATTTGATGAATACCTTTGAAGTCAAGGGACTTAGAAGAAGAATCCTAGAATAGTAGTTTCAATAGGAAATTATTATGTAATAAGAATCCCTGACACATGCACCAATGTGTATCACTAATTAGCAACTTTTAATGAGAAAGTAATAAAATTTTATTTTTTATCTTGTGATGGTGTGATGTGTTGCCTTGTGTGGTTATTGCCTGTTCGAGTGTTGGGAGTTCACCGGCACTCGAAAGTTTGTAGACTTAGGGATCGTTAGATAGATGATAGAACAAATAGGAATCAGAGTGGCGGGGCAAAAGCGTGGATGATCTGAAGGATGGTCTATGAATGAGGGTGTTAAGAACAACCGACCATTCAAGCAGCAGAGGCAGCTGCAACAGCAAAACATTCAAAATCTGCCAAATCGTCAACAAAAGGATCACCTTGGAAGTCATGCCCATATGATAGGAGAAAGTGCTACTCATGCCAACAAGGAGAGGATGACCAGGGCCGGCCCTAATAAGAAGGCTTAAATGATATATACTTAAATTATACATTTTATTAGCTCCAAAACTTATGTTTATGTTAGTGTTTGAATAGATTTTATGTTCTTTAATATTGTTTTTGGTCTTTTGTAGGAGAATAAGGTTTGCACTCCTTTTGGTTTATGAAGAGGGAAATAAGCACAAGAAGAGGCAGATGAAGAAACATGGAAAATATACGAAACAGTGTGTGATCGATCGCTAAACTATACGCGATCGATCACCGGAGTCAAAAGAGAACCCATAAGATGAGTACGATTGATCACTGCCTTCTCGATCAATTGTATCTATTGGAATTTTTGTTACGTTATTTTC
Source organism: Houttuynia cordata (assembly GCA_039654745.1). Classification (NCBI taxonomy): domain Eukaryota; kingdom Viridiplantae; phylum Streptophyta; class Magnoliopsida; order Piperales; family Saururaceae; genus Houttuynia; species Houttuynia cordata. Next base: position 13,792,171 of record CM077504.1, read on the forward strand.
GATCAATCACAACCAAGCCGATCGATCGCCATATGAAGAAAGCTTGTCGAACGATCGCGGGACAAAGAGAAAAGACATTAGCAATATGCGATCGATCGTCAGATGAGACGCGATCGATCACCAGAACAAGCCGATCGATCGCCATTGGCGGAAACGTGAAACAAAAACCCTTTTTCATTAGGTTATTAGAGGGGTGTTTGTGGCTTTTCTTACCCCTCTATATAAGCCTTAAAGAGTGGTGGAGAACGGACATCTTGGAGGTTTTGGAGAGAGTCTTGTGACGGCTCGAGGAGAGGAAGAAAATGAAGGCTCTACGAAGAAGATGATGAAGATGATGATCAGTGTTTCTCATCTGATGCTCGACTAAACTATATCCAAGGCGTAGATGAAGCCCAATTAGATTGGTGTTATCTTTCTCTTTCTTTAATATTGTTTAGTTGATGTATGACTCTTTATTCCATGATTAAAGTTAGTTCATTAAGATTTGTTCTATGTGTCGAGAGAGGCTAGAGTGGGTTTTCTGAATTCAATCTGAGGAATGTTTATGTGTTCGAGAGGAATGTATGCAGACTAAGGTGTTTTTTATGAATAAAGTTCTTATTTTCATTGATTCTATGCTCGAGAGAGATTGTGTCTAAATTTTATTACTTTAATTGTCTTAAGTGCTTACGTCCAAGAGGAGTATGCATAACAGTTTGAATTGATTGCATATGTCCGAGAGGAATATGCTAATTAGCGCATGTCCGAGAGGAATACGTTAATAGCATCAACTAAGAACTTCACACGAGAGAGAGAGAGAGAGAGAAAAGATAAAACTAGTTTAATTAGTGGTGGATTTGATGCCTTGGTACTTCTCCACATAAGTACAACTCATTTTAATTTTTTTTCTTTGAATTAATCAAAACAACTTTCTCTTTTGAATTTGGTAGAATAGTCTTCAGTCCTTGTGGTTGGACAACCCAAAGTACTCACTTTAGTACAATTACCTTGTGCGCCGTAGAATAGTTTACCAAATTCGTAGCATAGTCAGAGTAGTTTAGATTCGTTTTAATTTAGTTTACATTTTAGAAGCCTAATTGTGTTTTGCTTTTTTGTGTAGGACTAAGAGAAGACGTGTGGAGCTCTTGCTGATGTTGGAAGGGCTACCCATTCCCCTCGTTGCATTCTCTTCCCTTTTCTTTTAATTTAATTTAGGTGCTTGGTGTTTTCCCCTTTCTTTTTGTGACTACATGCTTGTGCTAGGTGTGGCTACTAGGGTGCTAGTTGTCGATATCTAGGATCGATGCTTGTTAGTTGTGAATATTAGGATTGCTACAGATATTTTCTTGTGGTGGTGTGATTGTGCATGCATGGTCGTCGGTCCCTGAACCTTGACCTTGCCACCTTTGATCCTGATCCTGAGCGTCTTTCTAGAATCCGTAGAGCCTGTAGAAACCCAATCTTTGAATTCCATACCATGGCTGGCAACATGAACAATGGTGGAGGGAATGCCCTCAACTAGAATCCGGTAGTGCCCCATGCTCGCACCTTACAAGACTACTACCATCCCACAGCCTACACCTCCCCATCTTCCATCCTATTGCTTGATAATGTGGCAAACTTCAAAATCAAGCCAAGAATTATTCAAATGCTCCCTACATATCATGGCCTACTGAATGAGAATCCTTATAGGCACCTGCAGAATTTCCTGGAAGTAAACACCACCTTTAAGCTTACACTGTCGGACGATCAAGTAAGCCTTCGGTTATTCCCATTCACCCTGAAAGACAATATCATTACACAGTTGGATGACCAAGGCCAAGGAGTGGCTTCACTCCCTATAACACAATTCCATTACCACTTGGGAGGAACTCCAAGCTTAATTCTTAAAAAAATACTTTCCCATATGGTGAACGAATAAAATCTGAAATGAAATTATAACGTTCACCAAACTTCCCAATGTGCAGTTCCATGAGAATTGGGTGAGCATGAAAGCCTTACTCGGGTCTTGTCCTCACCATGATGTGCCCAAGTGCAGAGATTCCATGAGGGTGTGTGTGATTAGCATAAAACCTTAATGATGCTTCATGCAGAGGCACGTTCATGAAGAAAGCATTGGATGATGCCTGGGAATTATTAGAGGACTTGAGCGAAAACCCCCTTCATAGTGTAACTCTATATAGGTCTGAAAGCCATTTACCCAGCAAGAATGCCTCAAGGGGAGGCATGTATGACTTGAAAACCAAGGGAAGCTAGAGCATCAGGTAGCATCCTTAGCAGAGAGGTTTGACCGGTTCTTATCTCAGTCTTCACCGTATCCCCAAACCTCTCAAGACGTCTGCACCATCTCTGCAATTCCCATGCATACCATTGTTGACTGTCCTTCGGCCTCGCAATACCCATACTTAGTACAGGAACATGTCAACTCCAGACAAACCTTTCCCAGGGCCACCAATAACCCATACTCCAACACATATTATCCTGAGTGGCTGAATCACCCTAATTTTTCCTGGAGGCAACCTAACCCAGGGCCCACTTTTAATCCGGCCCCACGACAGGATCTCCCAAGCCAACCATTGCCCTATCAAACCGCCTATGCTCCTTTGTTTGCCCAATCTACTAGGCGACCTACCTTGGAAGATCAAATGAGCCAAATGTTAGCAACTCAGTCTACCCTCCTTACTGCCTTGACAAAAATGAAAACTAAATAAAAGGAAATGAGAGGTGAGTTATGGACCCAAGCCCAGCTTGTCCATTCCCACACCCAGTTCATTGTTAAAATAGAGACTCAGTTAGGATAACTGGCCCAGTCCATAAATAGGAGAGAAGTCGGCACCTTACCAAGCCAACCCTAGTAGAACCCTAGAAGCCAATTTGTAGTTGAGGGTTCTCAATACCCCAACGAGCAAGTGCAAGCAGTGACTACCCTAAGGAGTGGCAAATAAATTGACAATAAGGTTAGGGACTTGTCCACAGGTACCTCGAGTGAAAAGACTTCCTCTGAGACAGTTAGAGAACCTACTTCAACCAAAACTGCTCCCGTTAGTTCTCCAACACAATAGGAAGTCCCAACCGATGCCAAGAACAAAAGATCCTATATTCCTAGAGCACCATTTCCCCAATGCCTTGACAAACCCTCCCCATTTAGAAAATCCCACCAAAGAATGGAGGAGATGTTAGAGGTATTTAAGCAAGTCAAAGTCAATCTCCCACTGTTAGATGATATAAAACAAGTTCCTACTTATGCTAAATTTTTGAAGGACATTTGTACCCAAAAACGTAAAGCCAAATCCAATGTGACCCAAAGGGTTTTCCTTACTGACCAAGTGAGTTCCCTCTTGACACGTGACCTTCCACTTAAGTATAAGGACCCAGGAAGTTCCATGATTTTATGTGTTATAGAAGACCATACTGTGGAGAGGGCATTGTTGGACTTAGGGGCTAGTGTAAATTTGTTGCCCTTTTCTGTTTATGAGAACTTGGGTTAGGAGAGTTGAAACCGACTACCATAACACTGCAACTTGTAGACAAATCAGTTAAAGTCCCACGTGGTGTTATTGAGGATGTTCTTATTCAGGTTGATAAATTTTTCTTCCCTGTAGACTTCATTGTCTTAGATACACAACCTGTACATAATCCTAGTAGTCAAATTCCTGTGATTTTGGGAATGCCATTATTGGCCACATCCAACGCCATCATAAATTGTAGCAATGTGGTTATGAAGTTGTCTTTTGGGAATTTAAAGGTCAAACTAAATGTCTTTAATGTTAAACAACAACCCCAAAAGTCAGATGATTTTTTCACAGTTCACATGATTGAATCTCTAGTGGAGGATGCATTCCCATTTATTAGTTATGATGATCCACTTGCGAGTACTTTAATTAATCATGATGTGCGTAGTAGGACCATAGCTGAAATGAATGTTGGGTTAAAAGATCTTGGATAATTTGAAAAAACAAAAGGGGTTGTGTCTGGCTGAAGACATTAAAGTTAGCACTTGTTGGGAAGCAACCCAATTATTCAGGTGTATTCTTTCCTTTTCTTCCTTCCCTTTTTACGTCATCATTGTAGTTTCATATTTCTTACACAATGAGGACAATATTCATGCTAGGTTTGGGGGGAGGATATTGCTTAATTGAAAAAAGAAAAAAAATTGAAAATTTGAAAAAAAAAGAAAAAATTTTAATTTAATTAGTTTTAGGTTATTTGCTAGTATTTTTTTTATATATCTTTTGGTAGTTTATCTCTTTATGATGCATACTTCAATTTTTAAGAGATTAATTTATATTGGAAGCGTGAGTGAAATACTGGATGATAGAGACACTTAACTAAGAAGTATCTTTCTGTTATAGTCCTCTTGGATCAAATTATTGCACTAATAAAACTCACTCACACACACTTTAGTTACATAAAGTAATACCCTCTAGAAATTTGTTGAGTATTAATCTATAGTGGGATAACTTTGGTTAGAATCATTAGTTGATACATTGTTATTGTTGAGCTTAAACGATCATGATAGATCATTTACTTGGTAATATGGCGGAGGCATGAACCAAAAATAGGTTGAGAGTATAATACAGCCTGGACAAAATATTGCCACTTATAAAAAAAATTAATAAAAAAATAAACTTGAGACTGGTTAACTTTATAGGATTAACTTAGGCTGATGCTCAAGTCCGAAAACGTCCATACTTAAATCCTAATGCCCTAAGCCAACTGGTTGGGAGTCATTGGCCTATGTTTTGTTAAACCTAAGCATCTTGAAGTTGGGCATTGCACAGTCCCATTCAAAAAAAAATTCTATGCTGTATTATCCTCTCATATCTAGAATGTTGGACCCGAATGAGGCGTGTAGGCATTTGTTATATCATGAACCTAGAGATTGGAATGACAATGTAGATTCTAATGTTCTTTGACTAATTGGTCACACTGGATATGTGTAAAACAGAAATTTAAAGTGTATTGCTACAATGTTTTACACTTTACTATTTAAATTATCATGTCATATCATATTGAGCAAAAATTTACAAGACGAAGGTGTAGAATTTAACCACTTGCTTGAGGGCTTCTATATTCCAATCGATTATAAATGCAAGTACGGGTGGTTAGTTTTCTTAAGTATTGTGGTGTGCAGTTGAAGGGATAATAGGATTGTTTATTTTGAATTGTTTATTTTGATTTCTTCTGCACTTAGATGAATTAGGTTAATTTCATAAGCACATGTTTGTGGGTAACATGGCTGCAAACTCTCATGAGGCACAACTCGTCCTACTTGGGACACCTAGAGGTTTAAAGGCTTGTTGCATATGCTTAATGCAATCGTGTTCCCTACGAAAGTGGCATTAACTTTTCTATTTTGTTTAGTTGTTATTTGGTTTCCCTTGTGTGATTTTATTTTACTAGGGACTAGCAAAATGTAGGTTTGGGGGTGTGATATATACTTGAATTATGCATTTCATTAGCTCTACAACTTATGTTTATGCTAGTGTTTGAATAGATTTTATGTTCTTTAATGTTGTTTTTGGTCTTTTGTAGGAGAGTAAGGTTTGCACTCCATTTGGTTTATAAAGAGGGAAATAAGCACAAGAAGCGGCAGATGAAGAAACATGGAAAATATACGCAACAGTGTGCGATCGATCGCTAAACTGTTCACAATCAATCGCCGGAGTTAAAAGAGAATCCATAAGATGACTGTGCAATCGATCACTACATTCTTGATCAATCGTATCTACTGAAATTTTGGTTACGCTGTTTGCGATCGATCACAACCAAGCCGATAGATCACCGTATGAAAAAAGCTTGTCGAACGGTCACGGGACGAAGAGAAAAGACATTAGCAATATGCGATTGATCGCCGGACCATGTCGATCGATCATCGCAAGCGAAAACATGAAACAAAAACCATTTTTCATTAGGTTATGAGAGGGGTGTTTGTGGCTTTTCTTACGGCTTGAGGAGAGGACATCTTGGAGGTTTTGGAGAGAGTATTGTGACGGCTTGAGGAGAGGAAGAAAATGAAGGCTCTACGAAGAAGATGATGATCAGTGTTTCTCGTCCGATGCTCGGATAAACTACATCCAAGGCGTAGATGAAGCCTGATTAGATTGGTTTTATCTTTCTCTTTCTTTAATATTGTTTAGTTGATATATGAATCTTTATTCCATGATTAAAGTTAGTTCATTAAGATTTGTTCTACGTGCTTAAGAGAGGCTAGAGTGGGTTTTGTGAATTCAATTTGAGGAATGCTTACGTGTCCGAGAGGAACGTATGCAGACTAAGGTGTTATTTATGAATAAAGTTCTTATTTTTATTAATTCTATGCTCGAGAGAGATAATGTCTAAATTTTATTGCTTTAATTATCTTAAGTGCTTACGTTCGAGAGGAGTATGCATAACAGTTTGAATTGATTGTATAAGTCTGAGAGCAATTTACTAATTAGCGTATGTCCCAGAGGAATACGTTAATAACATCAACTAAGAACTTCACACAAGAGAGAGAGGGAAGAGAAACTTCTTTAACCTTAGCACTTCTCCACGTAAGTACAACTCATTTTAAGTAGTTAGAATTAATTATTTTTCTTAGAATTAATCAAAACAATAACTTTCTCTTTTGAATTATGTAGAATAGTCTTCTATTCCTGTGATTCGATAACCCTATGTACTCACTTTAGTACAATTGCCTTATGCATTTGCAAGGGTTTAATATTAAACGAAAGCTCGGATCTTTGTGATGTCGACAGGAGATGCGAGGGCTTCGAACTAGGTTATTGAAGGTACTTTTCTTGTCTATAATAGACTTACTAGGGTTTTGATTGACTTAGGAGCTCCGCGTTCCTTCATATCCTCTATTTTTGCGTTGAGCATGAGAAACCATATTCTAGACTTAATTTTGAGTTGTTGATTGCCACTCCCATTAGTAGTTCTGTTGTAGCACTTGAATGTCTAGAGAACACCCATGTTGAAGTTGGGGATAGGGTCTTGATTGCTAAATTGATATTGCTTGACTTGCTTGATTTCAATGTCATATTGGGGATGAATTGGTTAGCTAAATATTGGGCGAGTGTAGACAACCATAAGAAGAGAATCCATATTAGAATTCCTGAAGAGAAAGAGCTAGTATTCCAGGGCATTCGAGATAGAAGTGTAAATTGTTTTATATCAGCTTTGAAAGCACACTTATTACTAAGGGATGTCAAGTGTACTTAGCAAGTGTGATCTCTTCGGAGTCAACAACACCAACTTTAGAAGGCATTGATGTGGTTCAAGAATTTTTTGAAGTCTTTCTTGAGTTACCTAGTTTGCCACCTAAAAGGGATATCGACTTTACTAGCAACCTCATGTCGGGAACATTTCCAATATCCAAGGCCCCTTACAGAATGGCTCCTACTGAATTAAAGGAGCATTTACAGGAATTGTTGGATAAGTAATTTATCAGACCAAGTGTTTCATCGTGGGGAGCGCCTGTGTTATTTGTAAAGAAGAAGAATAGATCTATGCATCTATGCATTGATTATCGGATGTTAAATTAAGTCACTACTAAGAATAATTATCCACTTCCTAGGATTGATGATCTTTTCGATCAGCTGCAATCTGTGAGAGTCTTTTCTAGGATTGAATTGAGATCAAGCTACCACCAATTGAGAATCAAATATGAAGACGTACCGAAGATGACGTTTAGAACAAGGTATGGTCATTATGAGTTTCTAGTGATGTCATTTGGACTTACCAATGCACCAGCATCTTTCATGAATATGATGAATAGAATCTTTGTGGATTTATTAGATAAGTGTTGATTGTGTTCGTAGACGATATTCTTGTCTACTCAGCTAGTTTGGAGGAGCATAGAGAGCACTTAACTCAGGTTCTACAAATTCTGATAGATAATCAATATGCGAAGTTTAGCAAGTGTGAATTTTGGTTAGATAGCATAAATTTTTTCAAACATGTTGTTTCAAAAGACAGAGTGTCTGTGGATCCAACTAAAATGAAGCAGTTTTGAATTTGAAGAGACCAAAAAAAGTTATGGAGATCTATAGTTTCTTGGATTTGTGGGGATACTATAGGAGGTTTATTGAAGGATTTTCCAGCTTGGTATTGCCAATGACCAATTTGACCAGGAAAGGTATGAAGTTTGTTTGGGAGAATGTGTGCAAGAGCAGTTTCAAGGAACTAAAGAAAAAGTTGACATCAACACCGATATTGACATTTCCCTTAGGTTCAAGAGGTTTCATCATCTATAGTGATGCGTCAAAGAATGGATTAATGTGTGTGTTGATGCAACATGGAGTTGGTAGCTGAAGAGTCATGAACAAAATTATCTGGCCCATGACCTGGAGTTGGCAGCTGCCATCTTCGCTTTGAAGATATGGAGGCATTATCTCTATAGAGAGACTTTTGAAGTCTACACTAACCATAAGAGTTTGAAATATATTAGGAGGATCTAGTAAGTGAAGGTCATATGAGGCTATTTGTATTGTACTTGGAATTGAATAGTAATTCTCAACAACAGAGATTGCATCATTCAATAACTCAATTGATCCTCTTTCAATGTTTGACTCATAGAGGAGTACCAATGAGATTTCAATATTTCAATCAGTATTTGACTCTCCAAAGGAGTAATCAAGAAGAATTCCCTATTTCAATCATCAAATGACTCACAAGAGTTATGTCAACAGTCTTTTGATATATTGGATACTTTCACCATGCATAGCCCTAGATAGGAATACCCCCAAGATCAACCGACTCCAAGATTCACATGCCACAATGTAAACAAGATAATATGGTTCGAGAGTTTAAACCCTATCTAGAAATTCCATTGTCTCAAATATGTACGCAAAAGCTATAGACAAGTGGGACCCAATGCCTCTTAGGATGACTCGACCATATTAGCCTTTTTAAGTGAATTACTTTTGTTGTAATCCTTTCTAATCATGTCATATAAAATATAATAAGGTTAATATAATCATATCTTATCATATCCTTTACTCTTAATAAGTACTAGTGTTTTAAAACCCAAATTACTGTGTCCTATCATATGCACAATAGTCCACTTCCGTCAACCACCACGGTCTGTACATTTTGAATAAGGTTCTAAAATTTTTACTGTAAGTAGCTATGATAGTCTAGTTTTTAATCCCATTGACAGCTTATTTTTCTGATTTTCCTAGAATTATTTATGATTTTTTTATTACAGCTCATTAGTTCAAAAATAGGTCTAGCCGAGAGCATTAGTCTTAATCCGATTTGATTAATCAGTGATAATTACTCTCTACTTTAATTAAGGATACCTTTCTGACTTTAATTACCTACTCCCTAAGTCAATTATAGAACCTTAATGGTTCTAAAATTAGGTAATTCTTCCATCTTAAGATGTATTTTCCACACAAGATTGGTTGTACAAGAGATACATATTATCCAAACAAGACAATTAATCCCAGACATTTGCACGTACTAGCAAAGAACTGACAGATCATCAAAAAGTCATTTTGAGGAATCAGAGAGTGGTAACGCCAAGATTTACATGATTCAAAATAGTAGTCCACATTCTATTTACTATTTAAGGTCAATTACCCAATATAGGACATACTTGACTTAGGACTTGAAGTAAATAGATCAAATAATCGGACAATTTTACATAGACAGAACGTGACATGTTCTTCAAAAGCATGAAACTGAGTATTTAGATGGCCAAACAAAGTGGGGATGCCTTCTAGGTACTAGCACGTGAAGATCGAGCACATATTGATAAACATGGTTCTAATATATATATAGATAACTCATTCATGTAAATTTCCTTCATGAAACAATCTCAAATCGGTATCAACATAAATACAAGGCCATGAAATCAATCACATAATAACTCAAATACGGTGATCATGCTCAATTAGGATTCATAGAAGAAAAGTAGGGAAAAATATCATCCTACCACTTGTAAGTACAACTCCTTATCTTCTCACGATGGCCCTTGCTTTCTCCACACAATGCCGTCTTCATCACTTTGATCTAAGGCAATTTAGGGAAAGGAAGAAGAGGAATTGTGGTGCTGGTTTAGGTAAATTGAGAGGAGAAGAAGAAGAGAGAAAAAGCACTCAAAGCACACACAAGGGAATGGCGTCCAAATAGGAGTGGTCGGCCCCCTTTTTGGAGTGTTTAAAATTTAAATAGGTGGTTACCTATTCTAGTAAGCCTCCATCTCATCCTTGGATTTCCTTCCTACTCAATATCCCAGCCATCCAAATCCAAGTCCCTTCCAATTTCACAAGGACGTGCCCCCCAAGTCACTCCTCAATTAGTTAGGATTTCATATCTTGTTAGGATCCTATCTTACCCCAATTGATTCCCCTAACTAATCTTGGAGATTGCCCAATTCGAACTTACCCTTTGGACATCCTTTCAAATTGACATCTTACCATAATTGGTTGATAAAAATCTTGGGATAATCTCCTCTTAATTCTGATTGAACCTGCTTAAATTTACCACAACTAATTTAAGCAGCTTCCTAAGTTACCGCGATCTCATCCTGAGTTACCATTAGGAGTCCAAACCCCATCTTTCACCAAAATTTTCTCTCAAGTCCAAGGCTAACTATGACATGACACATCACCCACGTGCATGACGCTCTAGGCCCTGTGTCCACGTGTCTCTGGCTCCCAGGTGCTCCTGTTTCTAGTGCATCTCTCGCGGTTGAGTGACTCCGATGTCCCGCATGCATGTCACGCTATTCTAACTCGCGTAGATCACGAACTGAATGTCTTAGTCAAATCATATCGCATACTCGTGACCCCACATGAGCCACATATCCCTCTTTGGCGCGTGGTTCCTCATCGATTTTTCTCAGGTGTCACAGAAATACCCCTTCTGGATTCAGTTTCTTCAGGTCTGATTGATCGCAATAGATGAGCGATTGATCGCTGTAAACTTTGCATTATTCCTGTACTTTCGATCGATCGATGCTCATATATTGAACTTTCCAGTATTTTTGATCGAACGCTTACATGGGTGATCAATCGCGTCTAGTTTTGCTCTCTATTTTGAATCTGTCCCGATCGATCCTGTATCGTCTGGCGATCAATCGCATACTATATTTCAAATATTCATACCTTTTTGCTCAGATTTCCGAATTGAAATCAGTCGGTGGCATTGGAAAGCTTTCTTTGTGAACTCTAATACTTATTCCCAACTTCTTATTGATCTGAAATCTGCATTTTGTATCAGATTTTTTGGGTGTTACAATATAAGCAGAGATCAATACATAGAAGATCTGATGCTCACAAAGGTTTCGATGGGTTCTAAAAGCGTAATTTAACACCTAAAGCTAAAAATTCAAGATAAGATCTATCTAAGCCATGGATCTACATCAAGGATTAAGACAACGATGGATTTTAAAGGAAGAACTGTCCAAATGAGATCGGATGCTTCAGGAGGAAACCATTGGTTTTTATAAGAATAAAAAAAGGAAAAGAACATCCCAAGCGCAAGCTTATGCGTTCTTAGAAAAAATGATGAATGAGCTCTACTCAGCTGCTCAACCTAGGAGAAGAGGCTTCTTAAAGATGAAAACATACTAAGTAGAGTCGTGCTGGGATGGAAGCTCACACTTGGATGGGTTAGGATCTCTAACCATGGATTTAGGATAAACTTATATAGGAAAGCTCGGATTTTGGCCGGATTTGGGAGGCAATTGAGCTCTCTATAAAAGCAGAAGGGCAGCCGAACTGAAAGGGAAAAAAGGAAGAGAAAACAAAAAAAAATGTTTTTGCTAGGTGCTATAGTAAAAAAACTCAGTCGAGTGGAGAAGAGGATGCTACAGTAATTTTGCTAAAGTGTAGTGAACAGTAACTGCTACAATATATAGCTATGTTATTTATGAACTTTGTTTGGTGAATAGTGCTACAGTACTGTGAATAGTGAAAATACCGATGATGGCCAGCTAAACCCCGTCTGAGGCATAAATGAAGCCCTAATTAGATTGGTTCTATCTCTCCTTATCTTATTTTTATTTTAGTTGGATGTATGCAACTTTATTCCATATGAATTAATATTAGTTTCATCAATTTTTATTCTATGCGTTCGAGAGAGGGTATAGTAGAATTTTGTATGAAATTAAATTGAGGAACGCCTGTGTTCGAGAGGAACGAGTGAACTCCAAGGTGCTTTTGAATAAAGTTGTAATTTTTATATAGTTTTTATGCTCGAGAGAGATTGTTTATATTGATCATTGCTTTATTTGTTTAAGTTCTTATGTCCAAGAGGAGTTTACATGATTATTTTGAGAGTGAGTCCAAGAGGAACACGCTAATTACATCAACTACATGTTCATGAAAGTGAGAGGAGATAGAATTGATTTAATTAATTGTGAATTTGATGCGTTTGAACTTCTATATGTTTGTTTATTGTTTATTTTTCTTAAGTTTTAATTAGTTGTCGAAAGTTTCTTTCCATCTAATTAATTAAGTGAAGCCTAGAATTAGGTTGAATTAATTCCAAGTCTATGTGGGATCAACCTCGTAACCACTATTCTACATTAGATTCGTGCGGCAACCCTGAAGACGCATATCGCATTTTGCCACATTACAGGAGGGAGTTAGAGCGGTCGAATCTAGGTACATTGTGGTGATAGAAAGATCTTGTGATATACCTGAAATTGAGTTAGGCGGATACGACTTTAGACGTGTATTTTGAATGTTCGGCCTGGACGCAAGAGCATTCCGAAGATCATTTAGGCCGCTGCTCACTGTTGACGGAACATTCCTAAAAGGAAAGTATCCTGGAGTTTTATTGGTTGCTACAGCCTTGAACGGGAATCAATAATTAATGTGTGTGGCATATGCAGTGGTGGAGAAAGAGACCATACAAACATGGTAAGTATACAAAGAGGCAGGTCGTGTATATAAACACACGCCTTCATGAGTAGTCGTGTGTTCGAGTACACAACTACTCATGAAGCTTGTGTGTTTGTATACACAACCTTCTACTGCAATTGAAATTGGAAAAACATAAGTGGTAGGTCGTGTATACAAACACATGCCTTCATGAGTAGTCGTGTGTTCGAACACATGCCTTCATGAATAGTCGGGTGTTCGAGGTTGTGTCATGTGTTCGAACACATGCCTTCATGAATAGTCGGGTGTTCGAGTTTGTGTCGTGTGTTCGAACACACGACTACTCATTAAAGCATGTGTTTGTGTACACGACCTTCTACTTTGGAAAAAAACAAAACACACAGATCATGTATACAAACTGACGCCTTATTTTTGTAATATATTTGGACTCTCAATTGTTACTTGCAGGACGTGGTTCCTCGGCCTACTAAAATATTTTCTCTTTACGGACCCCCGAGCCAGTTTGGACACAATTGTTTCTGATAGACATAAGGGACTTTTGAGAGCGGTTCCTGATGTGTTTCCCGAGGCTCACCACGGGTTTTGCCTACGGCATAGGGCAGCTAATATGCTTAGTCAGTGGAATGACATCCTGAATGCGCTGTTATTCAAAGGTGTTGCATGCCTTAAGAGACCGGAATTTGACGAGATCATGGAGAGGATGAACACAATGAGGAGGCCTGGAAATATGTTGACAAGATTGATAAAAAATATTGGGCTAACGTGGAATAACTCGGTAAAAGATATGGCACTCTCACATCAAACATGTTAGAAAGTGTAAATAATATGTTTTGAAGGCTAGGTTTTGGCTAATAAGTCGGTTGATCGAGCAAATGCGTGCGATGACAACTGCCCATTTTGAGAGATGCAGAATGGAAGCCAAGGGCTAACAACTCCATTAACAAAGTATGCACAGAATCATACTAATGACATGGGAGATAGAAGAGTGTTGAAACAGTTCGAGTGTTATCATTGTGGCAGTTTCAAGTGACAACTTTATACCATGTGGCAAGTCATTTTAAAATTGTCGTTCATTCGCACACACCACCGTCATAATGTCGTCACTTCATACACATGACATTTTGTTATCATGTATAGAAGGACATGAGCGTTTAAACTGTCATGCATTCGAACAATTGCATTTGACCTTGGAAAAACAAAACAACAGGTCATGTATAGAAACACATGAATACTCATCAAGGCGTGTGTTTCTATACACGACCTTTATAATGTCGTGTGTTCATATGCACGACAATATGTTCATGCACATGCATAGCTAATTGTGTCCATCATTATCTTTGTTTCTCAGGTTGTTGTTGACCTTACAAAGAAGAGCTGCACATGTGGCTGCTTCCAGAGCATGGGACTTCCTTGCAAGCACGCCATAGCATGTATTGATAAGAGGAGTTTGGACCCAATCGAATATTGTGAGAAGTGGTACTACGCAAGTATGTACCACACAACGTACAAAGAAGTAGTATTCCCAACATTAGACAGAAGTCAATGAGGGGATTATGGGGTTTAAATATGAATTGCCTTTGCTTGAAGTTCCAAAAAAGGGCAGGAGAAGGACAAAGAGAATTGAGTCATAGCCCGAGCCGCCAAAAACCTCGAGGAGGAAATGTGGCAATTGTCAGCAAATTGGTCATAACCGAAAAAAAATACACTAACTCAATGGTTGATAAGGAATAGAAAAAGCGTAGGAAGCGAAAAATTGCGCAACAAGGCAAACATACTACAAACAAGACATCGCAGATACATCAGTCTGGCTTGCCCAAGCCCCTACCATTCTTCACGTAGATCTAGCTTGCTAAAATTGAAGAATTAGAATTTTTATTGACATAAATGTTTGTATAGCAAGATTGATTACAAAACTGAGTATTTGTACACCAAGAATGTTTGTATTTTTACATGAGTATTTGAAATGTATGTATATCATAAATGATTAAAAATGAAAAATATGTGTATTAGTCTTCATCTGATTCTCCCACAAAACCCACAACTGTCACTTCCAGAGTTTCATCTTTAGTTGAATCGTCGTCGAACTCCCAGTCAATCTCCCCACGAATCATACAGGAAGCAATGATTGGGCACCATAAATGTGTAATTATATCCTGATTAAACTCTGGAGGGTTGACATTGGATGCCAAGTGTGCTGTGTACATCATGATGAAGATCCTGCAGTCTTTTGAGTTGGCTTGCCATGGCGCTTTGGAGATCTGACTCATCCTCCACTCCAAGCAACCCGTCCACTTCAAGTTGTGTGCCATGACAATGTTCATGAATTTACTGAATTTATCTGTTGTCGCTCTGTGATGTGGGTACATGTGGGGATGCCCGAAAGCGGGTTGTACAAGCACCAGATGCAGTTGGGGAAATGAACGTAGAGGAGGCAGAAGTGAGAGCCAGTGCGGATTCGGAAAAAAGCTTAGAACATGTTCCTATTCAATCCATTCAACATCCTCTCAAGCTTACGCCATCCTCTTTGTACTCCTACAAAAGCGGGCTATGGCATTTAGATTAGATTTGGTAAAGGGTACAGTCAAGTTTTTGAGAATTTGCAGGGTCGACTTACATTGTCGAAAATCTCCATAAATACATGGGATCCAAAAAAATAGAACGGATACTTCAACCAGTTTCATTCGTTGCGCTACCACAACCGACTCAAAAATTCATTTATAACCTGTACAAAACTACAATAGACTAAAAAATTCTTCTATTGTATTTGAAAATGGAAAGAAAGAATACAGGCAACTCGTGTATACAAACACACGAATTCATGTGTAGTCATGTGTTCGAAAACACGACTAGTCACAAGGCGTGTGTTTGTATACATGCCCTTCTATTGCATTTGAAAATGGGAAAAAAACAGTCATGTCATGTATACAAACACACGCCTTTGTGAGTATTCGTGTGCGAACACACGAATACTCACAAAGGCGTGTGTTTGTATACATGCCCTTCTATTGCATTTGAAAATGTAAAAAAATAGTCAGGTCATGTATACAAACACACGACTACTCACAAAGGCATGTGTTTGTATACACGATCTTCTATTGCATTTTAAAGTGGATAAAAAGAAAACAGGCAGCTCGTGTATACTTACATTTGTGTTTAATTTTGTTGTTTGCATGAGGGATATGTAGTCTTCATCGCATAGGGTGGGGATTAGATAAAGCTTTCTCGGATTGGCGATCCACCCATCGATTGTGACTCTATCCCTTTCCAACAACACTCCCATTTCGAAGCACAACTCCAAATCAGCATAGTGTTTTGCTAGCTCCATTGCAGTTGGTCGAGGTGTTTGGAGGTGCTCAGCGTCAAGAGGCTGTGATGAGGTTGAGCCTGTCACCTCCTTCCCCTATGCTTCCTTATTCTCCTCCTCCTCTTCCTTCACCTTCTTCTTCTCCTTCTTCTCTTTCTCCTCCTTCTCCTCCTCCTCCTCCTTCATCTCCTCCTCGTCCTTCTCCTCCTCCTTCTCTACCCCGATATTCGCCTTCTTCAAGGAAGACATCACCTCATTAATGATATCGGTTGTTTGGTGATCAGAGAGGTCTCCTCGGAATCTGATTTCTTCTCTTCTACCACTCTACGGGTGTAGCCCATTTGGTCGATCACATCAAGGACAGTTGCCGTGAATGGGACCTCCAACACCTTCTCTGCCAAATTCCTCTGCGCCTGCTCCAACGTCATTCTCCTTATGTGCTCCTCTTCTTATTGCCTTTGCAATTCCTTCTCTGTGATAGACCTCCTTCTCCTCCTTAGCACAGAAGAGATCTCATTTGTACTTCTTATGCTTATCCACTTCTGCAAGCTCCATATCTTCGGTGAATTCTGGCTGGAGCTTCTTGAGTAACATCTTCGCAGAGGCTTTCTTTGTGGCTCAGTCTACCTTCTTTTCATCATGTGAGCGCTTCATTGGAACTACGTTGAAATATTAAAAATTCATGTTAGTACACACACGGTAAATGAAAGTAGTGTATAGTAAGAGCTTTTGTGTATTCTAGAACACACGACCTGACTTCCAGTCATGTACACATGCACATGCTAAATGTACAAGTCGTGTTCTCGAATACACGACCTAACTTCCAGTCATGTACGCATGTACACGCTAAATGAAAGTCGTGTTCTCGAATACAGAACCTGGCTTCTCTGCACACGACCACTCATAAAGGTGTGTGTGGAAAAGCACGTCAAAAAAATAAGAGATTTCATGTGAATATATCGTACGTACCATTACCCCATTTGAATGAGTCATCGTCGGTCTTGTGCGCCAGCTCCTTTCACCGAATATGCGCCAAAGTCTTCTTCTCCTCCTCCTTTAGCACGACTGTCTTCTTGGGCTCCTCCTTCTTTTGCACGGTTGTCTTCTTCGCCGCCTCCTTCTTCTCTGTTAACTTCTTCTCCTCCTTCTTCATCTCCTCATTCTTCTCGTCCTCCTTCATGCCCTCCAATAGCAGTGATGTTGTGTCGGCGGAGGCCTTCATAGAGTGAAGAACCTCACACAGAGGTCTCACACTCATTTCCATCTTCTCATACCGCTCAAGGGTGACCTCAATTAATGTCTCTATGCCCTGAAGACAACCCTCCAATCCCCCCATTGCGTTCGACTCATCGGGTGTCCTCGAGGAGAACGGGGTCCTCTTCATTTCCTGCCTCTCTGTCTCCTATCATCAAGGAGGGGCCACTGAAGGAGACGAAATGAGGACCGCCTCTTCTCGCAGTGGACTAATGACGTCGACGACTTCTTCCCATACATCTACATGCTCAAACACCCTATTCCAATAATCAGACATACGGTGCTTGGCATGTGTGCCCTACATCACTTCCGTAATGAGGGCGCCTAATCCTGGCTGCCTTCTAACCCTCGGACTCATCGGCCCCATTACAGCGTGGAAGATAGTCGTGTGCTCAAAAAACCAAATATGCTTAGACAGTAGAACAAAACATTAGTGAAATTCGTGTATAACAAGCTAACACGATATTGAGTAGTCGTGTGCACTAACACACGACCCAATATGTAGTCGTGTATGTTCGTACACGAGTAAATATTGGGTCGTGTGTTCGTACACACGACTACTCAGTATCGTGTATACGTACACACAACTACTAACTGAGGCGTCGTGTCTACATACTTACCTAAGGTACATATGCGGTGTCAATTAGGCAACCACCACTCTCCTTCACATCTTGCCCCTACTTGTCTACTGGTGTGGGATATACCAGAAACCAATATATTATGGATTGCTTGGGGCCAATTGTAGGAGCTCAAGGTTGAGAGGTCTTCAATGTATTGAAAAAAATACGGTAGCAGTGCTCTAGTGCTGTGTAGAAACAGCACCATGGAGAAGACTAGGCAGATGATCATTTTTGCTATGTCATCCTCTTCCATCTTCATTGCTTCATCGTTAAGCTTATCAATCATTTCCTTTATATATGGCTTATCCGGTTTCCTCGCGGAGAAGTTATTCCCGTAGAATTCCCCTTGGGGTCGGATGCCCTTAGCGGGAACGATGTCAACTTTTTCACCCTGTGGGGGCAATCCAATGATAAGAACATCTTCTTGCTCTGTAAAATGTAGCGACCTCCCCTTTATGTTGAAGACCTTGGCGGATTCATCTCAATACCTCACTAAATTGTCAAGGAGGATCCTAGAAACTATGGCCTCCTGAGCTTCCTGAATCAGTTGAGCGCATCTTTGGTAACACTTTAGGAGGGCTACACACTTTTTCAGCATTCCAGGCTGACAATACGTCCGAACAACCTGTCGCGTTTCATAAGTTCTCTTAGGGGGGGTCTCTAAGGGTGCCTTCCTCTTCCTCGCCCTCTTCTTTTGCTCTCACGGAGCAAGTATAAATTTCTGATCCTCATCCTCAGCCCTTAGTATTTGGTCGTTTGAGTATCTCTTTGTGTATCCATTTGTAATGAGATAGGTAGAAAAAAAATGAAACATAGCGTGTACAAAAAAACACAAAGACAGTAAAGTCGTGTGTGTACACATGACTTTATATTATATCGTGTATACAAAAACATGAAGACAATAAAGTCATGTATGCGCATACACGACTTAATATTAAAGCCTATACACATACACACGCTAGCAATAAAGGCGTGTTTTCACGTACACATGCTACAATAATGTCGTGTATGCTCACATACGTCGTGGGATACAGCCGTGTACGCGCGCATACACGACCTGGGAAAAAGTCTTTTATGCCCTTACACACCCAAATCGAAATAAAAAAAAATAAAAAAGTTGGAGCTTCTCATAGAAAAATTAATAAGAATTGTACCTTATCGGTTATTTTATATTATTCTCTAGGTGTATTTCACTTCCGATGAGGCGTTGTTGCCCAGGAAACTCTTTACGCTTATTTTTGCCTTTGCTCGCTGGCGACACAATGACGTTTTCCACTGGCTAGCAAAAACCCTATATTTTTCCCACTGTTCCTCTCTGCCAAATTACTCATTCGCCTTCAGCCCGCCAGAAACCCTACTCGAAAATTGCTCACTAGCGTGTAATCTCTCGAAATTGCTCACTACGTGGGTTGCAAGGAGCCGTGGGGGGACGTTAGAGATTCCGATTCGTTGGAAAATCGCCGCCTTTGCTTGTTATGAGCTAGCCGAGGGGATCGTATGTTTTTACACATGAGCCGGTGGCGAAGAAGGGCATTTTCAGTAGTCTAGGTGTCAATTCTAAGTTATATGGGATTTCACTGGAAAACCAGGCAATATAGAAAACGTGGTAGTGGCGGCGTCAGGTAATATGGAAAAAAATTCCCCATTTTGGAAAAGGGAAAAGGACTAGGTAAAATCATGACGAGAGAGGATCTTCTTTACAAAGTGTCTGAAGCCTCCGCAGAAACACCCAAAACATCTGCAAAAATCACAATCCGCAACTTTTTTTTGGATAATTAAATCACAACCCGCTACTGGAACATTACTTTTTTGCTATTGTTAACACTTTTTTTATAATGGGACACTGACCCCTGTATACTCTGTCCGCCAACAAAGCTCATTTGCATTTAAAAAAGGGCAGTGATAACCCTACAGCAGATTCCTACACATTTTCATACACAGCTGATGTGTATGGAAATGAGTGGGTGAACTGATGTGGGGTCACATCAGCTGACCCACTCATTTCCATACACATCAGCTGTGTATGAAAAATGTGTAGGAATCTGATGTACAAATATCATTTCCCTTTAAAAAATCACGGGTCCATGAGCAAAAACACAAAGAGGGGTTTCTGTTTTTTTCTTAATACAGGCTGAGTCCAATAAATTTCACTCCTTTTACAATGCGGACGACCTCCATTGGATGAAGGGAATATTTTCAAATCAATCAAAAAATTACATAATTTGCTTAAAGGGATCGAAACTTTTTCTTAAAGGGATCGAAATTTCTAAAAAAACTCGAGAATCAAACAAAGCATGATTCAAGCTCTTTGATCCCTTTCATCATTGCAAGTGTATTTATTGAGATCTTTTTTATTGATTCAAGAAACAATTGTGCATTTTCTCTCGAAATATTAATAGTAAATAGAAAAATATCTATGTATATTTTTTCGTAACTCGCACATCTCTTACATTAGAAAGAAAACTACACTGAGTACCTGCTCAAGTAAGACCTATTTCTCCACGACCGCACAAGACAAAAACTCCTAATATTTTTAGTGCTTGTTCTTAACATTTAAAAATGCCTAAATAGTAAAACATGTGCAGAGCCGCGAAATGTTGTGCAGTTGATTTGTTTACCTATGAAGAATCGAAATCTTTAACTATTTGTTTGATTATCTTTTTTTTTGGGCGAAAGTTTGTATGATTATCTTGCTATAAAGTACAAATAAGCTAAACCTCAATATCGCATTTAGCAACCCCATATATCATCAACAAGAGGGATGGGCAACTTTTAGGCTGCATATGTAAAGCAGCAATTACTTCAGGGTTTTTCTTGCTGTAAGAGAAGAGTTTGCTATTTCCAAAACTGAAAAAGGCATCCATACAATTAACAATTTCTTGAAAGTCCAAACTGACGACATTAATAGAAATACAAAAAAAATAATCCATAATATAAGTAAACAAGAGTGATAAAATGCTGTTCTCAAATTACAACAACATTGGGTTGAACTTGCATACAATCCCATTAACAAACATGTAATGAGCAATGTATGCGATGCACAAGAATATAGTAAGGCTTCATTAATAAGAACAAGCATTCTTGACAAGTAAATTTCAATATTGTAACCCAATATTTTCCACCATTAACAATATCCCCGTTGAGAAAAGAAAGTTATACTGATTTAGTACAAAGGCATAAATATATGATTTAGAAAAACCATAAAGAATGGATGTAATTATAATTGAATTTAACAGAAAAAACCAGTCATAAGAACCTTCAAATGTCACAAGATTAATGTCGCTTCTTTTAACCACTTCATATCATCTTTTATGATCATCTTACAGCAAGCTGTGCATCTCCAGCTCAATATTCAACGGCAAACCCATGATTTTGAGTGATCAACAAGGCAATACATGTCCATTTCACTCACAGACCCTAGTCTCAATGCCAAAGAAGCTTCCTGGTGGTCAGTGCAGGCGGGGCCAGCCCAGGAATATCCCGAATGTCTTTGTTTTTAGGGTTAACAATCTGAAGTCATAACACCAGTCATTCAGGAAACTTTCATATTTAAATCCATTAATAATGACAAAAATATGTACATATAAATGACAGTAGAATTTTTTTAGGATTTAAAAGTCTTCCCACAGTGCCATGGACAAGGGTTCTGCAAAGAGATTTCCCACTATATCACGTTTGTAGATTATGATGTAGCAACTCCTTCATTAAATAGTTTGGTGGCACTTTGTAATTTAGACAATTGCCACCAGAATTAAGCATATGCAAATAATACACTCACCAGATGCACTTAATTAGAGAGTAGTACTTGAGTTCTCAATGGAAAAAGCACAATAGTTTACGAGTATCAAGAAAACAATATCAAAAGCTGTCATTTAATGATAGAAAAACTGAAAGCTGTACCCGAAGTACCTATAATTACTTACAATTGGAAGTAGACTTAAGAAACGTGTTAATAATTTCAAACCTAACATGCAGTATTAAAAAGGTATACATAAATACCAGATACTATTTATTGAATAAGTTTATGACAAGTACTTTTAATTTGATTCACCCATTACTTAATCGGTTCTCCGATATGGTAGTTTATGTTGATCATTCAGACTCATCCTTGGTGCAACATCATTGTTATGAGGGACTTTCTAATTGAGGAGAATTTCATTATTTTTGTGAAATTTGGCCACATGATTATCATTTAAGTTCATGGCAATAAGTAGGAAAGCATCAATGTTTGCAGTCAGGATGGTGCATGCAAATTCAGCCCTTCAAATAGTAGTCAGGGCCAAAAATTATTACATTGCATTCCACCATATAACCCCTCCAAGTACTGACAATGATAGTATCTTATGGCTGCGAGATCATCCAGTTCATTCTCATTATGTGGCTAAACATCAATAGATCAGATGGTGAACATTTATTGAAACAAGATAGCTTGGCGGAAGCACCAATTTTCCATCACACTCGTTTATTACATGACTTTTTTTCATGATGCCTTACTTACTATTGACCACAAAGGAAGAGATTAGAGCATGATTTGTCAATAAGGTCCCATGAAGAACATGTCTGTTCGGTGACAGACTTTGTACCTTCGACATCTTCATTGAAGGCAAAATCTTCATCAAGGCCTCAGCACAAAGCATTCTTCTTGAAGCGTTTACAAGAGTTGTCTTGCCCTTTCCCTCCCCTCATGTTATGTCGGCTGAGTTTAACAACTTTGGGAAGTCTTTTAAGAAGCAAAAGCATCAGCATTTACTAATAGATTATATCTTGCCACTTTCAAGTCTGAAAATGCAGATTGTGAAGATGTTGTTTGATTGGAGACCTGTTTAACCCAATCTATGGAAGGTAATTCTTTTATTTATGTTGACATTAATTACATCAATGGTTGGGCCTTCTCTTCTGCTCGTTGGAGCCATATTACCAAGGCAATTTCTAATCCTAGGAACGTTCTGCTAGAGGCTATGTTAGCAACTAAAAAAGGGAATGAATTTGACAAGAACACCTATATTGTCATGGTGGAGTCATTTTGCCTTGCCACCAATACGTGCCTTTCTCCAAATGGTGAGGGTGGATTCCCATTAAGCGAGATGACTTTTGTGTCCACCCTTCTTAGTCGTGGAGAGCCTATGAAGAGAACATTCCACTTACCGATGAATTGGAAATGATCAGAAGGGAAACCACACATTTATATAATTGTCTTGCTGAATTATTTCTCCACTATGTTATAATTCCCGGTCAAAACCCCAAAAAGCACGTTACCTTAGGTCAGTGGACTGAACATTTTTTCATGTAGCTGAAATTACCCAAGCTCAAGCTCGTAACCCTCCCCTAGTATTCATAAAAAGGGATATAAATTTCAACTTTGACCTCCTCAGACTCAAGACAAAGATTGGAGAAACAACTATAAACGACAAGATTTTGTTGGTCAATTTATTTATAGGCGAAGTTAGATAGTCTGGGCATTGTGCTTTGTTGGCTAACAAGGGGAAGATAGGTGAAGATAGATGATAAAAGCTACTTTGTTCCATACCTTGAAGTTTTATTGCGTTGCTGTGTTTGCGAACCAAAATTTTAGCCATGTGGATCCTTCTATGTTCTTGATTTCGGCGCGTATGGCATTGGGAGGACGTTTTGCCCTTTGTCATGCCATGGTGGCTCGTTTATGTGCGGGTTTGCATAGTCATTCGACCTATTTACATTCTGAGAAGCACAAGTTGCATGCTTATCAAGTGCATTACGTTTACGGTGGTATGTAAAGCATTATGTCAAGAGGGAAGAAGCACCAAAGGAGAAAATGCCTAATGCCTTCAAGGCAAAACAAAAAGTTCTACCATGATCCCATCTTTTGTTGCAGCGAACCCCCATAAACTTTCGATAGGAGATTCCCAAGTAGCATTTGAGAGGATACATTCTCATTTTATGTTTCCTTAGAATTTCAAAGATAGTGTGATGGTTTACTCAGATAATCGCTTGTATTTTTACTTTTGACAGCAACATCATCAATGTAGCATTCCATCTTTTGTGTAAGTGTTCTCTGAATACTTTTGTCATTGCTCTTTGATATGTTCATCCAACATTTTTCAAACCAAATGGCATGACTGCTGAATGTTGTGTGTTTTTCATCTTCCAGGTTCATTTTGATTTGGTTGTAACCAAAGTGCCTGTCCATGAAGGAAATCTCACTATACCCAGTTGTGTTATCCACCAAAATTTCCATTATTGGAAATGGGAACTCATCTTTTGGCCCAACCATGTTCACTGTGGCGATACTTGGTTCTCTTTCTTTAGGCCTTTAGCATTGAATTGCTTTCCAAATTTGGGAGGCTTTTGGCTTGAACTTCCAATCTCCATACCCAAAGGGTACTTTAGTGCTTCATCATTATGATTAAGAAATAGGTCCTCCCAACCATGGCATTCTATTGAACTTTTCTAAAATTCCTTTTCCTCAGGACAAACTGCATTTGAAGAATTAAACCATCAAAGGGAGATGGGCTTATGGAGTCTTCATGTGGAAGCTTCCTACTAAAAATTGAGTACTCTTTCTCTTCAAGTTGGAGAGATTTGCTTATGAGGGTTGGGAAGAACCTAATCAAGATAAGGACTAAAATGCCCTTGGGATTAGGAGTCAATTCATGAGTGAGAGTGACTTCTGATCAAGCGACCGATTAGTTGTTAAGTCAAAGGCTATTGAGCCAGACGTCTTGGATTGCATGTTATAACTCTAAGAGGAGTTCATAGTAGTAGTACAATGATACCGGCTAAGGATCACGTGATATTAGTTGGGCTTTAGCTGTTTTACATCTTCCCTACGGAGGAAGCTCTACACTTCTATTCTACATTTTTCCTATGGTAGAAGCTGTGTTAGTGGTACCTGATGCGGACCACCTTCTATTGATCAAGCTTATATTGTTTGCATCTTCTCTATGGATCTTAGAGAGAGCTTTTGCATCTTCCCTTTTGAGGAAGCTCTGCACCCACCCTAGAGCTATTTATGCTAGGTGTGTTTTACTATGCACATTGGAGGCATTAGCACCCTGGAAGGCTGCGTTCTCCCAATCCACATCGAGTCCAGGAACTGATGTGGGGGAAAACCCTTCTAACAGCCATACCTTCTGACTCCTCTTTGGTGCCAAGCACTCCGCTCCATAGAGTATTATAAGCCTAATGGTTGTTCTATAGAACTTGCCTTTAAGCCTTTTTGGAACACGCCTATCACACAACACTCCCGAGGCTGTCCTCCACTTTACCCACCCCGCATTAGTGAGAAGAGAAATTCATTAACGAAATCCAAGACATGAGTTATAGATGTGATAAAGAAAGATTGGTGACAAGTAAAATAGGTAAAGGTGAAGTTCATGGCAACTCTAATATTTAGGAAACAAATATTATAGCCAATAGTTTTGAGCTTCAATCTGACCATTATATCTTTTCACAATCATAGAGAGAAATGAACCATATGTTAGAACAGTGCCATGGAGTTCCAAATGCTTAGCAAACATCTTTCAGTGACTGAAATCACACCCACTATTTCTATTCTATTTAGGGTTCAAACCCTTCTTTTTCCTGGTCCAACATACATGTTGCATTTTAAATGAAAGAACCAACTTAATGTTTGGCTATATGTTCAAAGCATGATAGAATAATTTGTGCAGTATCAGAATATCTAACCTTCACTATGATGATGGCTATCACCCCCAAAACAATGATGAAAAGCAATGCCATAATACACCGATCGGTGGCCACCTTTAAAATCATAAAATTGAGTAAGCACACTTTCAGCATAGAGGAGATACAATAACTACAATATATGAATAAAAATTTAGCAAAAATAAATACTAACCTGCCTCCCTATTTCTTTAACCAGTTTAGAAGCCTTTTTTATGGAAAAATGAATGGAGTCCAACTCATTGACAATACGACTCATTTGTTCTGTCTGAAAAATGTTGGCAGGTCTCAGTCCAAACACAATCCTTTAAGAGTCAAATAAAAATATCATTTTACTGAGCAATAGTCCAAAGTCCTAAAGATTATCTACCTGAGCCTTCAAAGCAGCTGCTGTCTCTCCTCCAACGTTAATGGTGTCCTCAACAACCTATGACATATATGTTGTAAATGTAGTTTCTGTTAAGCAACCTAAAACACATAACTAAAAAAGCAGAGGACTACCATCAAAAAGAAAATTAAAAAAATGTGTCTTAATAATAACGTATATAGCATTATAGACTGAATAAGATTTTGGCAGCTTTTCTATTATAAAAAAAAGTGACAAAATTGCAACAAAGAACCATGCACTTTTCTCTGTCTTAATAATTTCTTCTAGTGTAAGAAGGACCTTTTTTGAACGTTCTATAGCTTGATCTGTCTCATCCATCATCCGATTTCCGCTATCAATGAATTCTTGGTTCGTCATGGCTGTTCAAAGTCAAAAAAAAACATATATATGAGTCCAAAGCCAATAAGAGAATATACTTTTAGTCGTATCCTGCTTCATGTCAATACACCCACTTGAGAGACAATCGCATCAATTGGCAGGTGAGGAAGAATTAGGTGGTATAATTTGAAGCTTTATTAGGAAAAAGCCATTCAAGTCGTACTTCCTTATTCGGATAAATGAAAACTGAGGATCTTTATACTGACATGCCATTATCTTGCTAGTAAAAAGAAAAGCAAGACGGCGAATGCATATACTTATCCAACACTACCACCAAGAATAAATTAAGTGGCATAATACCACAAAAGCAACCACCAATCACATTCTTACATGAGGCTAGCCGAACATTTTCTCCCACAAATCCCTCTCCACCGTCAGGACCATCAAATACATCAATCCGCTTGTTCTCAAGACTACTTGCTTGTCTGCCACATCATTGACAAAACATAACAAATTAATGAATAAGAACTCTCGAGCAAGTAAAAGTAATAGGCACATAATACAAGAGTAACAAAAGTTGTTATAGAAGAAATGCTGAAATTTATTCAACATCTACATATGTCAATCCACATTGTAACTGACGACAGGGCAACTAATTCCCATTTACTTTTTCATGACCAAGATAGTTAACAGAAAATAGCATGGCTGAGAGTACAATGCACCCCGTAAGTTTAGTAGATATATATATATATATATAGAGAGAGAGAGAGAGAGAATGTGCCATGGAGAATTGACCGCCATTGGATCCGTGTCTTTAAAGGGGTGTGTGGGTTATTAAAAACACGCCTGTCCCCTGTTTTATGCAGAACACCTGATCGTAATCAGACAGCCGAAGCAGCTCTCTCCCTCCCTCCTTCCCTTTGTGTGTGTATATAAACAAATATATATATAATATATACATAATATATATATATATATATATATATATATATATATATATTCCTCTTGGCTTCAGAAATTCTAGGGACCAATAGGAATATCAATGTAAATTCCCAGATATGATGTTTCTTGTAGTAAATCAACCAGAAAAAAGAAAATAAAAAACCATGGCTCTCTATGAGATTGCTTCCTTAGAAACATGGGGATAATACAAAAAAATTATGGGGGCCAAAAAGCAAAGTTTTAACAGCCTGGTAGTGTAAACAGTAGGCTTCCAGAAACAATTGAAGCTCAAAAGAATGTAGAAAGAGTTGACGAAAATAGACCTATAATCTTATAAAAGAAAATGGGCCCTAAGTGATGAAATTGATCTTATGCTTTTTTTTGTTTTGGCACGTTGATCTATGCTTTATTAAAAGTGTAAGGGGTGAAACCGACAATTATAAGTATGTTCCAAAAGAACCCTTTGTTACATGGATTGGAAGTTGGAACCTCTCCAAATAAGTCATACGTTATATTACTTGATGGGGCTTCCTCTCTAAAATAAACAACCAGAAATCCTCTTAAATCAATCTCTCCAGATAACCTAATGGATGCCACTGAGAAACCTCTCCAAATAAGCTATTAGGAATTCAAAGAAATTAGAATTGAGGAGGGAGGGGTTCTGCTAATATGAAACCCATGAGATTTGGACTCTTGTTTGCTTTATGTGAAGACGAATGACCCACTCAAAAATTGATATGTAAGAAGCAGAAGCAGAAAAGTGAAGAGGACAGAAGGCAGTAATTTTTTATGCCTATGTAGTTTGACTAATCTCGCATAAGCTGCTGGGTCCCAACTTGACCTCGAAAAAGTCTCTCTACAAAGCTCTAGGTTAGTTAATCATATCTTGTAACAGTAAAGAGTATACTTAAATTACACAAAAAAATACTTGTATGGTGTAAAAGTAAAGGGTTTTAAATTCTACTAATGAATTGAATAAAATGGGGATATTCTCCAATAAGCGTCCAAGTACTAATGAACCATATTGAACGATAATTTTACCTCGTTTTCAAACTGACAGAAGAATGAGTTGGCATGTCTATACCAGTTACATAAAAGCTAATCAGTGGCTTTTATTAATTAAAAACCAATGAGTTATTGGTGGGATGGCCAGAACTGTGTCTCAGGTCCTGAGTTCGAACCTCCATGCCTTTGGCCGCACAACCAAGTTTATATCCCAATCTAATCGGTGTGTAATCCGTATGATGGGTAGGCCTTGTACATGCCCAAGGGGATTGGCGGCAGGGCATGGTGGTCTAAGAGGTTGCCTTGCCCCTTCTAGTCGAATTCAAGGACTTAGATACCCCTCATTAATTAACAAAAAACAGTGCCTTTTTCTTACCAATATTGTATTAATTGGGAGTTGGAACTTCTCCAAATAAGTCATGCGTTGTATTAATTGATGGGGCTTCCCTCCCTAAAATTAACCACCAGAAATCCTCTTAAATCAATCTCTCCACATAACCTACTGGACACCACTGAGAAACCTCTCCAAATAAGCTATTAGGAATTCAAAGAAATTAGAATTGAGGTGGGAGAGGTTCTGCTAAGATTAATCCCATGAGATTTGGACTCTTGTTTTGTTTATGTGAAGAAGAATGGTCCACTCAAAAATTGATATGTAAGAAGCAGAAGCAGAAAAGTGAAGAAGACA
The DNA here is from genome assembly GCA_039654745.1 of Houttuynia cordata. Lineage (NCBI taxonomy): Eukaryota > Viridiplantae > Streptophyta > Magnoliopsida > Piperales > Saururaceae > Houttuynia > Houttuynia cordata. The sequence goes on from CM077504.1 coordinate 13,821,173, forward strand.
GAAGGCAGTAATTTTTTACGCCTATGTAGTTTGTCTAATCCCGCATAAGCTGCTGGGTCCCAACTTGACATCAAAAAAGTTGCTCTACAAAGCTCTAGGTTAGTTAATCATATCTTGTAACAGTAAAGAGGATACTTAAATTACTTTTATGGTAATTAGCAAAAAAAATACTTTATGGTGTAAAAGTAAAGGGTTTTAAACTTTACTAATGAATTGAATAAAATGGGGATACTCCAATAAGAGTCCAAGTACTAATGAACCATATTGAATGATAATTTTACCTCGTTTTCAAACTGATCTAGAAGATTGCATTGGCATGTCTATATTAGTTACATAAAAGCTAATCAGTGGCTTTTTTTAATTAAAGACCAATGGGTTGTTGTTTGGATGGCCAGAACTATGTCTCAGGGCCTGAGTTCGAACCCCCATGCCATTGGCCATCCACCCAAGTTTATATCCCAATCTAATCGGTGTGTAATCCGTATGATGGGTAGGCCTTGTACATGCCCAAGGGAATTGGCAGCATGACATGGTGGTCTAAGAAGCAGGTTGCCTTGCCCCTTCTAGTCGAATTCAAGAACTTAGACACCCCTCATTATAACAAAAAAACAGTGCCTTTTTCTTAGCAATATTGTATAAAACTAAATAGGGCCGTTCCCAAATAAAAAAACTCCATGAGTCTTCCCTACAACAAAAAAGTCATTTTCTATAGAAAGTTCAAAATTTGGTGGCTATCCATCCCGGGGATGAAATTATGGAAGTCACATGACCTTATTCATGTAGTGTATACAGCATAAATTTTAACACTCAATATGAAGAACCATAAATTGGGCATAGCGGCATCGTGATACGACCAGGAATGGGGAAAAATTCCAAGCAATAAAAAGAATTGAAACTGACTTTTTTATAACCTACATTTCCTTCCCTCAATCCCTCCCATGCCAATGTACTAAATATCTTGAGTTTAGGAAATCATTCCAGCAGGCTTCCTAAATGATTCTCAGAATGAGGCACATGCCTTGGAAAGTGTAGACCTCTGAATGACAAAAAAAGTGTAATTTGAGATAACACCATGCTTTGATGCACATACAAAGTTCTTAAGCTGAAAATGTAGAATTCTGGAATTACGGACTTTGTATTTTGGAAAACCTCGTATTACATTTCACTTGTTTGTTTGGTTTTGCATTCCTTAAATCTGATCCTTCTTCAAATAGAGGGATGCTTTCAATATTTGTGTACTGCTCTAACCTTGTCTTACTCTCTGGTAAGACTAATTCTCTCCCAAGGAATTCTTTGCATCTAAAATTGAGAAGTTGGGCAAATAAACGAAGACCAAGCAATCAGGGCTGCAGAATTGAGGTTTTATTTTCATCTGTAAGAATTTATATAAACCTTATTACATTTTGCAAACCCCCCTGGAGATGAAATTCTGGTTCCGCCCATATTCTGCATGCCAATGGGATTCAATTCGTGGACATCTCCACAAGTGAGAGAGTTCAATCACCCTGATCAAGGTTGCTTCACATATCTCATATATACGTGTATCTGTCGGTTGATATATAAATACAGATACATATACATCCCGATATTGACGAAATATCTAAGATATTTTATGACATCTTCGACCCACCCACACTTCCAGAACTGTTCCAAGTACCCGGCAGCAGCGTTCGGAGACTCTGACGCCTTTTCCAGCATCTTCTCTGATGCCGGAGAACAATTTACTATCATGTTCTCCATTATATAGTCTTGTTTTCACTTTCAAACTTTCTTTTCATGAACACCATCATGTTCTCCACTTATCATTGATATTTCATCAAACTTGTTCTTCGTTATCATCATTGATCATGTTTTGTTCTTGATAATTGTAATTCATGTTGGTATAAGTATATTTACATTCTATCCTGATCATTCAAGATAGTATAGACTTAGCTTAACAAGATACATGCAAAGAAAAAAAAACTGGGTCACTGATATTTTTTCCCCCATATCTGTGACACATCTCCGAGATATCTTACCGTAGATCACGGTAATATCTCCCCTAAAAGATATTGTCAACCATGAAACTAAGATATTATCAACCATAGAACTAAGGCCGGAGTGGCAACAAATGAGATGTGAACAATGACCAAACTGACTCTTGAAGACAGCAATTACATCATACTTGCTACAGTTATTTATTCTTTAATTTTCCAAAAAAAAAAACGAAATACTTATAAAATAGGATAAATGACAAATCAGGAACATCCAAATCACAATCTTCAATGATTGATGCAAGAGCCAAACATGAGAAGCTCAAAAACAGAGTATTTAATGGAATGGAAACAAATTAGTATGGGAAAAGAAACGGACAGCTTTTCTGCCAATGAATCCAGATGTTTTCTTTCGTCATGTATTTTTTTTTAATTGCATCGATCATTTCCTCATGTATTTGCAGCAGGTAATATTGCAAGGTTGATTCATGCATTCAATGAACTACTAAAAGCAGTTGTAACTGTCACTAAAAGCTATATTTAGTGGCGGTTTTGGATTAGTTCAGTGAAATGGGAAGATGAATAGGTATGGCCCTTTAAAAAATTCATGTTCTACCTCTTACTTAAAGAAATAAAAAGAGAATAAAAAAAAAGAGTAAAGAAATAAAAAGTGATTAAAAAAGAGCAATGAATGTAGACCAGGCAATAAAAGCAATGAAGCTAATATAGCCAAAAACAAGCAATTTTAACTAAAAAATAGAATACTTACTGCTTTTTGCGAGCAACATATGAGTTTAATTCTTTAATCTGCAAAAAAAATTATATACCACAGTTCAGTTTGGGACCCAAAATTGTAGCTATGCTTCAATATCAAATAATATGAGCGGTATAGCACCATTGACTGTTTTTTCTCATTGAGCATTCTGATGACATCTGGAGAACTTCTACCTTCCACTTCTTTGATTTCTCGGTCAAACTCCTTGACAAGCCTATAAAGAAAAGAAGGTAATGGAACCTCTAAGACGATTACATTTCTCCTCAAGACATCAGAATCTAAAGAAAGAAAAAAACTTGAACTGTTAAGAAAGTTTAAAGTCTTTTCCCAGCTCAATGGAGAGAGATGTTCAGACTATGAACTTAAATGAAACAACTTTAAATAAATATCTGATATTGGTTGACAGCGTCAACTGTAAAAAAACATATTCACTCAAACTCATAACATAGCACCAAAATCAGCATACGAAGCAAAGTTTTCTTCACTGAACGTGAGAACAAGAAAGAATAAATCAGTGGTTATTCAACTTTCTTGACAAATAACTAAATCTTCCGCATGGGTGGTTCAAATAGCCTGGGCAGAATAAAGCCCCTTTCTATAATTTAACCCAAATTTTTTAACTTTTAAAACAATTAACTACCCTTGGAATTAAGGTACATTGATTTAGCTTAGTATTCACAGTTGATGTCACTTCATGGGACTTTAAAGTAAGCAAGTAACCAGCCTCTTCAAGCACCCCACCCCTCGGGCACATACAAGGCCCACCAATCATACCGATTGGGTAAATCAGGACGTAATCCCGGATGAGCAGTTAACTGATTAGGCATTTCGAACTCAGGACCTCCTCTTCAGGAAGAGAGTCTTGGACATCTAACCAACACTCCGTCAGCTTCACGGCGAAGTACTAGAAGTCTAGAAGCCATTTCAAAGAGCCAAAACTTGTAACAAAGGTCTAAAAAGAAAGACACAAATGTTCTACATCAACACAATCAGAATAATAGAACATTAGTCAGTAATGTTCCAATGTTGTTTTTTGACACTTTTCTAAGCCTGTTCCAATGTCTCTTCTAGTACAATTCGAATAATAGAACATTAGATTTATAAATAGCATCCAAAGTCAATAAATAGAATCTGGCAGAATATATCCTGAAATGTTATCAGAAAATGTAGTCACTACATTATTGGATGACTGTGATAAAATATATTACGTTAGAAGAACAAACTGGGCAGAGAGAGAGAGAGTTCTAACAACCTTTTGCAGTCCTTCATCTTTCCCGTAAGTTCCTCCAGCTGCCTGCTTTGCCTATTTGTATCCTTGATTTTCTCAAGTTTCTGGAATCCATTTCTGTTGCAGCAACATTGGATTTATTTAGGAAGTACTAAATATGAAAGGAAGACCCAAACATTTGATTACATGAGACAATGCATGCTTAAAAGAAGTATCAAATCATTGCATAATGCAAAAAAGAAGCCAATAACTAATTGTTTAACATCTTAAACAATTTGGAATATAAGAGAAAAAAAGTAGCAGAATTATCCATTTAACTCAATGAATTAATTCTTTCTACCTTTCTTCTTTCACTACATAAAAATATACGAAGTACATGATAGCCTGTGAAAAACTCATTGTTGTGAAGAACTCGTGATTGAAGGGTGTAACAGTAATTGCTTGATTTTTTATCCTTCATTACATTCAGAAGAACCCAAGTAGATAAATATTGCTGAAAAATTGTGTTGGTACATGTGTTAAACCAAAGTTGACAACTAAAAGCAAAATAACTAAGAGACTATCAATTGTATTTGTGTCTAATTCTGTTTCAATCTTCTTCAAGAAAAAAGAATACTCCCTCCATCCAAGTTTAATAGCTCCATTTTCGTTCATTTTGTAAAACTGAATAGAGCTTTTAAGATGGGACGGAAGCTAGGAAGCACCGATACGGATACGGCGATACGATACGATATGGATACGGCGATACGGCAATTTTCAGAAAGTCCCGATACGAGACGTTGGGTATATTTTGTTTTGTTAAAAAAATATTTTTTATATTTTTAAAACACATTTTATGTTGGTCTTAGTGTCAAAACAAACAATAAGCACCTAATTTGTGTTAGCAATGGAGTCGTCTTCTTTGCCACCAGGGATCAAACTGCCCGAGCAATGCTTTCGGCCGCACTGCCCGAGCAATGCTCAAGGACTACATCCGGTATGAAACAAGCTCCTCGGATGGCGACCCCGAGTGACGGCCACTGTTCGAAGCTACTTGAGCTTGACCTTAGCTTTGCAGCTAGCCCGAAGCTTGCTAAACGCCGCTCAAATGCCGCTTCCGCGACAATCTCCAAGCTCCAAAGAGCTTCTGCACTTTGGCTCAATGCAGTTAAGTTCATTCAGCATAAGTCCCAGTACCGTGAGGATGACGGTGGCAATCACAGGCCGGGCTTCCTACCGAGAAGTCTCTCCCAGCAGTTGAGCAGGACCATGCGGAGCAAGAGCGAGAGATCACGAAAGCAAGACGATAACCTCATGATTGTTCCAGTTAAGGACATTATGAAGTGGAAATTCTTTAGTGAGGCTAATTATAGTCCAATTAAGACTCCAAATTACACCGATATGTATCTGATACGTATCGGTGTTTTTTTGAAAAAAAAATAAAATCGGACACGCCATCGATACACAGGCAGCCATACCGATGGCATATCCATATCCTATCCGATACGTATTGGATATGGATACGGGGGCAAAACTGCCGTATCGGTGCTTCCTAGGACGGAAGTGTATCTATTTCATAGCATTTATGTCCTCTACATTTCCCTCTTAAAGATCCAGCCATAACGAATCAATCAAAGTAGAAGGAGTCAATAGAAGAGGTTGATCAAAAATACATGGTCATGTGTACTTAACTCTACTCCCCACATTGGATACATAGAAATACAACTAGCACAAACTGCATCATTTTTAAAAATCAGAATCATTAGATTAAGACAAGTAAAAATAAAGTTGACTCCAGTTGTCTCTCAGTCCATGCCATCTACAAGTGTTGCTCTCTTTGCATTTTGTTAAGATCCTGACATGTAATGAATAAAAATTCTAGTCCAAAGAAATGCTACAATGACAAAAGATAACAAAGTAAAAGCAGCTTCTACTATTTTTATCATGCAGAAAGAGCCCAGTATCAGATGATCAGAACCACTCATAAAATCAGGCCAATTTACATCTTGACCAGACAGAATTTTCCTATGTTTCAACATTGTTTTACACTATTCTCCCATTGCTCAAAAAGGATCCAAAGTATTCTTGCTATATATAACTATTCCTGATAATTTGACCTAATAAATATATAATCATAATCATAATCAAGTAGCGCCTTTTCCCAACAGCTTTAGGTCAATAACATGGATCTTACACCTCCATTTTAAACTATTTTGAGGCAACTCTTAAAGAGATAGCATATCCACCTCAACTATATCAAAACTTACATATTAAGATACTTCAAAGTGTCATACTACCTCAACTTTATGTTATCAAATATGGTCATGACAATGCATTATGAAAATTAAAATTATCCCCCAAAGAATTTTCAAACATGCCCATTTCAACACTATAAAATAAAGCATTAGGAAACCCTTACAACAGTGCACGAAGGATACCATTGATTTGCGAGTCAATGCTCGTTGTGTTCTACCTCAACTTTACATTAGCTAATATTGTCAGGATAGTGCAATATGAAAAATTAGGAAACCAACATCCAAAGAATTTTTAAACATGCACATTTCAACAATATGAAAGAAAGCATTAAATAATTCTTACGACAGCGCACGAAGAATATCACTGATTTGCGCGTCAACGTTCGCAAGCTCCTCACTAATCCCAAACAAATCCATCTTGCAAACCTATCACCTCCCGAAACCAATGCCAAAGCAAATCAGCTCCTCCGGCGGAAAATCAGCGAAAAATTCAGAATTCAATGAGATGACCGGAATCTCCAGACAATGTGGCAGATCTTGAAGGCGGTATGGAACTACGCATTGTACGGCTCAGCTTACAATGCCAGACAGATCGGACCGAGAACAGCAAGAAGCCGAATCACCGCCAGATTGGGATCGGAGAAACGTACGCCTGATTGGAGATTGGCCGGAGGCGGCCGTCCGGAGGTTGGGGTTATGAGGTAAATCACCGGATTCCGGCGAAATCGCGGACAGAGGGAGGAGAGAGAGTGGGAACAGATTCAACGCCTTGTTTTGGTTTTTGCGGAATCGGAACTTGACACTTCGCCGGTCTGTTGTTTTGTCGGTTGTGGAAGGTCAGCTATATATAAGTCCTGTTTATATGCGCCAAGCCTCACATGCGTTAGCGCACGTCGTAGCGCTGCGGCCGTTGGATTTTGATTAGAGGTTCAAGTAATACAGGGCCATGCGCGTTTCATCACGGGAATTGTTTTGGTGACCACTTTTCAATACCTAAATTTCCAGGGCCATGCCCACATGGTGTTTTACGCCAGTTTGGTTAGCACTTTTAGGAGTAGGAAATCTAGATTCTGGAGATGAAATTAGGTTTTCTAAAAAAAGTGTTTGGTTGGCAAAAATCCACTTCTACAAATGAATTTAGGTCATTGTGGCATTTTTTATAATTTCTAAAAAAAGATAAGGGCGTTTATAAAAAATACAGTTTCATGTGAAATCGCATTTTTTTTTATAAATGCCTCTGTCTTTTTTTTTAAATTATAAGAAATGCCACGGGAAGAAATGAATTGAAATTCTTTTGTGGAGATTTCCCAAAATCCAGCTTCTTTTAAGGCTACCAAACGGAGCGTTAATCTGGTATTGAAAATGAAAATGAGTCAAGCTAGATGGACTCATCTGCTGGCCCGCTCATCTGCCATAGAATCTTGATCCGATGGCTTACAATGTTATCATGCATGCCAGCATGCGTGAGCCAAGAGGCATATTAACTTTTTTTCCCACACATATTGTTGAAATTTGACTTGAAATTAAACAAATAAGTTAAAAAATGCAGCGATCGATCGGCAAAATAACGCGATCGATCGATCGGTATAAAAACGATCGATCGTAGTTACTGGAATTTTAGGATTTGTGCATCGCTATAAAACGATCGATCGTAATTTTAGGCTAAATAAGGCGATCGATCGCAAAGCGATCGATCGGCTAAGCGGTTACAGCGAGTAAATGACCATTTCTCTGCGGAAAAGTACGTCTCTTCTTCTAGAAAAGGTCCAACAGCGTTCTTCTATATATAGAGAACGATTTTCTGCAGAAAAATGACACAGACAACAAAGAAAACCTTGTTCTTCTTCACTCTTAATTCATCATCCATCATTGAGCAATATAGTCTCCTCTTATCGAGATTCAGTCAGTTTGATTTGAAGTGTAACTTTAAACTGACGATGTGGTTCGTTGTATCTCGAGAACGGAACGCTATTAATCGCCTGTGCACGGAGGGCGGTGTATCTGTTTCAAGGACAACACATAGCGTGCCTCGAACCTGGTTCTAATTCTTATACTCATTCTAATATTTCATGTGTATATTTGTCAATTTATGTGCATAATTTGGTAGTATTTTAGCCCTCTTATATGTGACAATCCCAACAATCTTGAAACAGATATTATTTGTTCTTGTTGATTGAATACTACTGCAATTATGGGTGTTGACAAATCATTGAAGCCTGAGAAATTTGATGGCAAGAATTTCATGCGATGGCAAACAAAGATGAAATTTTGGTTGACTCAATTGAACATATTCTATGTTATTTCTGATGTTCATGTGGAAAAAACTGTATCTTCTGAATCTGACAAGACTGCTAGTTCGTCTGATGTTGGAACTACTAGGCCTGTTAATATTGATAAATTCAAACAAGATGATGAACTATGCCATGGACAAATTTTGAGTGTCTTGAGCAATGAATTATATGATTTGCATGTGATTACTAAATCTACTAAAGAACTATGGGATACCCTTGATAAGAAATTTGGAAAGGAGCATAAAGGGGAAGAAAAATATGTTGTAGGCGAGTATTTTGACTACAAGATGGTCAATAACAAATCTGTTAGAGACCAGGTTGTTGAGATACAGAATTTGGTAGCAAAGATCATTAGAAAAGGCATTCCCGTTGACGAGAGGCTCCAAGTTCCGGCGCTTATCGACAAGCTACCACCCTCATGGCAGGATTTCCAAGTTAACTTGAAACACAAAAGGGACACAATGTCCGTTGATGATCTTATGGTGGCCATACAAATTGAAGAAAAACATAGAGGTAAGATGAAAATCTTACAAGGCTCATCTTCTGGGGTCAAAGATAGTGTTCAAGCAAATGTTGTCGAAGGGAAACCGAAGTTTCATGGCAATAAGAAGAACAACAAAAAGTTTAAGAATCGGTCTTTCAAACCTGGTTCAAATATCCATAAGGACAAGAAGTCGAAGGTTTGCTGGGTCTGTGGGAAACCGGGATATTTTGCAAACAAGTGCAAAGAGAAGAAAGGTCAGGACCATAGTCATAGTGGGGCTGCATCTTCTGCTCATGTTAACATGGTTACTTCAGATGACAGGTTAGTATTAACTAATTCTGAAATTAACTTGGCATGTGAATCTACCGATTGGTGGGTTGATACAGGGGCAACTGTTTACATCGGTGTTGATGTTTCTTCTTTTTCTTTCTATCAGGAAGTAAAGGATATGACAGTGACGATGGGGAACTCCTCTGAGGCTAGAGTTTATGGAGCTGGAAATGTGGATATCCGGTTTACATCGGGGAACACGTTGACTCTTCGTAATGTGATGCATGTGCCTAGTATGAGGAAGAACCTAGTTAGTGGAGTACTTCTTAGTAGAGAAGGATATAAATTAGTGTTTGAGTCAAATAAAGTTGTAATAACTAAACATGGTACTTTTATTAGCAAAGGCTATGTATGTGATGGCCTTTTTAAACTAAATTTGGTTTCTTGTAATAACTCTTTATTTCAAGTAGATGACTCTTTAGTTTATCATGTTGATTCTTTTGATGTGTGGCATATGAGGCTTGGACATGTGAATTCAAATACTATTAAAAGAATGATGATATCTTAATTTTTGGTAATAATGTGGATCATATCAATAAGGTTAAGGGTCTCCTTAACGAGAATTTTGATATGAAAGACCTGGGTCTTGCCAAAGTCATATTGGGCTTAAAGATTGATAGGACTTCTAATGGAATAGTTGTGAGTCAATCACACTATGTGGAGAAGATTCTAAAGAAATATGGTTACTTCGATAGAAAACCTGTCAGTACGCTGTATGATTCAAGTGTAAGACTGAAGAAAAATCCTAGGGAAAGTGTGTCACAACTTAGATATTCACAGTTAATAGGAAGTTTGAGTTATCTGGCAAACTGCAGTAGACCGGATATATCTTATGCTGTGGGAAGACTAAGTAGATACACTAAGAGTCCCAATGAATCTCATTGGATTGCCATTGAGATGGTGTTCAGATATCTGAAGAGAAGTGTAAATTACGGTTTACATTATTCCGGGTTCCCTGCTGTATTAGAAGGGTACAGTGATGCTAATTGGGTATCAGATTCTGATGAAACAAAGGCCACGAGTGGTTATGTGTTTACACTTAGTGGTAGGGCAGTTGCATGGAAATCTTCGAAGTAAACTGTGATAACAAGATCTACTATGGATGCTGAGTTAGTAGCTCTTGATAAAATTGGAGAAATGGCGGAATGGCTTAGGGATCTATTAATAAATATACCCTGGTTAAATAAGCCAATTCCTGGAATATTGATTCAATGTGATAGCCAATCAGCTCTTGATAAGGTTAAGAGTAAGAATCATAATAAGAGGTCCTCTAGGCATATTGAACTAAGGTATAAAATCTTGCGCAAGTTGACTACATCGGGAGTCATTACCTTAAGTTTCATACGATCAGCGGATAACTTGACTGATTCGTTTACTAAAGGGTTGTCGGCAGGACAAGTCCTTAACTCATCTAGGGGAATGGAGCTTAAAGCCTATGATTTAAGTCATCATTAGTAGCAACCCAATCTCTCTGAGTGGAGATCCCACGACGAAGATTCAATGGGTAACAACAAGCTAATGCGTGATTTGGAGAGCACTATTAAAATAAATGTATGCTCGTTCCCGTGTGATGATGAGAGTGCTCTACTGCATATGAAACAGGATGACGAAAGTCTTAATGAGGTCAAGGCTTAAAAAGCAGGGTATTGTTATGCAGATTACCCTTAGAGATTGTCACCTATATGAGTGCCACTGAGGTCGCAGTTAAAGAGAATGAGGGCTTGTTCTCTAAAGTGCAACTCATGAAAAGATACAAGGCACATGGTCGTAAAGCGCTACCCCGAATGATCTCGAAAAGGGAGTTACTCTAACTGTTAGGTTTGTCAAAGCTCTTGCTCTAAGGTTCAAGTTCAAGACTTAGTTCACTTCGAACTTGTGAGAGTGGCGGCCTACCAAACTAGGTGTAGGTTCAAACCCGCAAGGTACCTATCGCCGAAATCTTAGAGTACTATTGCTCAATGTCTCATTCATGTGTCGTATGCATTTTAGTGTGTAGACTGGTTTAATATCAAGTCATGGTGGAGATTGTTGAAATTTGACTTGAAATTAAACAAATAAGTTAAAAAATGCAGCGATCGATCGACAAAATAATGCGATCCATCTGGAACGATCGACCGTGATAAAACGATCGATCGTAGTTACTGTAATTTTCTGTAATTCGGTTTCCGTATTGGCCCGATCGATCGGTATAAAAACGATCGATCGTAGTTACTAGAATTTTAGGATTTGTGCATCGCTATAAAACGATCGATCGTAATTTTAGGCTAAATAAGGCGATCGATCGCAAAGCGATCGATCGGCTTATAAAATGATCGATCGGCTAAGCGGTTACAGCGAGTAAATGACCATTTCTCTGCGGAAAAGTACGTCTCTTCTTCTAGAAAAGGTCCAACAGCGTTCTTCTATATATAGAGAACGATTTTCTGCAGAAAAAGGACACAGACAACAAAGAAAACCTTGTTCTTCTTCACTCTTAATTCATCATCCATCATTGAGCAATAGAGTCTCCTCTTATCGAGATTCAGTCAGTTTGATTTGAAGTGTAACTTTAAACTGACGATGTGGTTCGTTGTATCTCGAGAACGGAACGCTATTAATCGCCTGTGCACGGAGGGCGGCGTATCTGTTTCAAGGACAACACATAGCGTGCCTCGAACCTGGTTCTAATTCTTATACTCATTCTAATATTTCATGTGTATATTTGTCAATTTATGTGCATAATTTGGTAGTATTTTAGCCCTCTTATATATGACAATCCCAACACATATTACCCCTACATATAATATAATTATTTACAATAGTCCCTCGCCATGAGCGTCCATTGTGCACCATAGGAGCGTGCAATTTCAATCAATGTATTCTTGCATGCAATACAAGGCGCAAGCAGGACCCTCTGAAATACGCAAGTCATTAGATACCTCAATCCAATGGATCGCAATGCTCCCCGGCCAGTGTTTACAGTACGTTCTGAAGCACATTTGAACTTTTTCCTTTTTTATAAAAGCTAATAATGCTTCAATTACGCCAAAAAAACCTTCTGGCGTTTGAAAATATGTTAAGTTTATTGGCTTATAGGGCCCATAGCATTTCAAGCCTCCACTTACGCCAGCACATATACTTCACGAGGATCTATTGGCATGTAGGGCAATTCCACTTATTTAATCAGATTTGTTTGGATGGAGGGAGTAATTGACACTTGATGAGAGTCTTTGCGGATAAGTTTACATTAAGGAAGTTTTATTATTGGAAAATTGCCTCAAAAGGATAAAAAACACATGGATAAACAACCGTTAGCGTCAAAGACTAACAGAAGTTTGCCTTGACTCAAGAGTCAAGACAAACCCCTTCCATAGGGAACAGGATGCCAAAAAAACAAACCCAACAGAAGAAAAGGGAAGAAGAGGACCATTTGTGTTTGGGGAAACCTTTTTTTCCTTTTGTTGATGCAGGGCTCATGACAAAACTTTTTTCTTTTAGGTACAAGGAGAATCAGAAAGGAAAAAACTATTCATTACGGTATCTAGAAAAGCAGCATTCAGATATGTCATGCTTTAAGACTGCAATCAGTTCAGGAGGAGGGTTGACAAACCAATAGCCGGAAAAGTGGTCAAGAGCATAGTTAGCTAGTAAGTTCGCAGCTTGATTTTGCTTCGGGAAGGTGTGGGATGTTATGCTTCTTGTGAATCCTGGATTGTCATCCTTAATAGCATCTTTTTAACAAGAGTGTCCCAGACCATAGGACTTAACTAGAAGGGGCAGGGACGCAGGGCAACCAAGCTCTTAGAGTACCATATGCCGTCACCAATCCCCTCAGATGCGTACACGGCCCATACAGCATATTTGCTAGTTAAATCGGGATATAATCCCTGTGGGTGGCCATAGAGTGGGGTTTTGAACTTAGTACCTCTGCTTCAAGACAACACCCTGGCATATGCAATGATGTTCTAGAGTCTCCCTGGATACAACATCCCTATCTGATAAGTACTGTGGTAGGCATATGCCTCGTCCAAGCTAGCCTGAGTTTACAGGAAGGAAGCAACAAGACCTGCTATAAATTTGCATTGGGTTCTGTTATAATGACGCCAACAGAGGAGAGACCTTTGCTTCTCTAAGCACCATCAAAGTTTAGGCAAAATTGTCCTGTAGTAGAAGGCACTCTTTCAATTGATTTTTAACAGGAGCATTAACCTGAAGTTGTTCCTTCTGTGATGTGTCCAATACTCAAAAGCTGAAGCATACTTTACAGCTCCCCTTTTATATGATTAACATTGACTTCCTTTTCCTGCAATATGGCTTCACTTCTTGATTTCCAAATCTACCAGGCTAAAATCATGAAAGTTTCCATGAAAAATTTACTACTCGATTCTCCACCCAATTTTGTTCTATTTTACATAAAATAACGAAATAAGGCTTGACAGAAATATTATGGGGAAGCTGAGCTTTAGTGATCTCAAACCAGATCGTTTTGATAAAAGGACAATGAGAAACAAGGTGGCATAGTGAAGCGTTGACAAGGAGGCACCCAGGGGACAACTAGGAAAAGTCAATGACTTTGCCTTTCTTAAGTTTGCTTTATCTGCTATATTTATGGCATGGTATATCAAATCATATTTATAGTAGATAAACCTTATTTCTTATTGTCCTTTTATCAAAGTTATCTGGTTTGAGATCACTAAAGCTCAGCTTCCCCACAATAATTATGATGTTCAACCCTTCTAGTGGCCATGGTATATCAAATCATATTTACAGCAGATAAAGCATTTTCAATCATCTCATAATTCATGAGTTTTTCACCAAGTTATAGAGAGCAGAATCAGGTTGTCGACTTGTTAGCCAATTTTGGTGCTAATCAGTTCTCTAAGCATTGGTTTAAGAGGCCTCCAACGGAGACTTTTTGCGCGCTGGAATTAGATAGGAATGGTCAATTATTTTCTCAAGCTTGTAAGATGTAATTTACTTTCGTGACATATCAAAAAAAGAAGATGCACTAATTCAAAGCTTTTTTGTGCAAAAAATAATTCAAGGTCATTTACAAAATACTTTTTTTGAAAAGGAAACAAATAACACATTTTTGTTCACAAAAAAAATTATAATTCTTTTTATTAACTTGTGTTGGACCCTTGTCCGCGGGTGAATAGTGTGGACAACCTTGCATTACCTACCATGTACTTTAATTCGAGGTGATTTACGAAAAAAAATAATGGCAACTTATTTTTTAAAAAAGGTACTAGAATAACACTTTTTTATTCAGATAAAAAAACTATGATGTACTCTTCTCGTTAACTTATTAATTTTCTCAAAGAAAGGCTAAAAAACGCTTGATATCTATGAATTAATTTGTACCTTCTTCGGTATGATAACAGGTAGTTCAAAAAACATGACAGCAAAGTTCTGTTGGTTGTTAGAACAACGTATTAACACAAAAAAAGGACAAAAACCTTAAGACCACATTTTAAGAAGGTAGTGAAGATCTTGGCTGCCAATTTCTAACCCATTCCGACAACATGGACACATTCCTGCTAATATCATCCACACAATAACTTCGCAATGGCATCACAATTTCTGCTGCATAGCAGGACTTCGCTTCCTCCAATAGCACTTGAAATATTTCACACTCTATATTGTTTGTAAGTTTTGCTCCCATATAACCCCTAAACAAGCATTTAAAACACTTCTCAGAATATCATTGATTGGTTACAAATGCAAGTTCCATGCCATGGAATAAGAATAAAATGATACTTCAACCACCACAAATTAATTGTCTAGATATAAAATTAAACTTCTGCCATATAAATAGACATATTTCAAGTTATCCTTCTCATAGTAATTAGTGGATGGAGTACAAAGGTTTAGTGTGGATGCAGTAAAAAGGTTCATAAAGTGACTCCTAGATTATTTCATTTTTTCAAATATGGACAACTAATATGACATGGAGGTAGTAAAACAATTTATTGACATAGCTGGCTTCTAATAGGTTTATCAATGCCTAGAATTTGGTTTGTCTCTATAAGCACCCAACCACACCAGGCATAGGTTCATAATATGCAGTCTGCAAAGACCATGCTGGCATGACACCACTTTTCCCACCTAAAGCACCAAACCTCGAACAAATTCTAAAGCTCCCCTATATGTGACAATAATGGGTTCTGCTTAATCAAGAATCTATGAAGCCCTCACAGAGCACAACGGAGGCTCTTGTGCCCCACTGCATACTACTAATGTTCAAAGAAGAAAAAAAGTCTACTACTTGACTACCTGCTAGACAACCGATCATAGAGTATGGAGTTATCAGTCTGAAGGACTACAACGCAATCAAACCAACGCTCAGGAAAGAAGTCGCACCCATGATAATCAATGATATTGCCACCTTCTTCCATCATGCCTTCGAGCTCATCGCATACCTGCCAAATCCAGCATTAAGAACAGCCAAGCCCGCCGATGATATCATTTTAAGTAGACTTACAACTCATGAACCTATCTTAAATATTTCAAACAAATAGTAGTATCTAAACATCCAAAAGAAAAGAAAGATATCTACTGCAACAGTTGCTTGAGATTAACAATTCTGCCATACAAAATATATGCATACAACGTCATTTATATTCCATTTTTGCACAAAAGTTGCACTTCATTATAAACATGTAACAATAACCAATAGACATTAACCAAGACTTCCATACTGTGAGCAATTTCCACCATACTGCAGAAGCTGAACACTACTAGAAGGTCCAAGAACAGAAGCTAATAAGAAGCAATAATAACACCGATCCAAAAAAAAAGCAATAATAATGCTCATAAACCCTCAACCACAAAGTGACACCGCCAGAACGTAAAGGAAGAAACCAATCGATCAGAGCATTTCGCGATCAATCGTAGTTACTAAAATTTTTTAGTCCACATCAGTCAATCGATCGGGCCACATTGCGATCGATTGTATCTACTAGAGTTTTACGAATTGATGAAAAGTGATCAATTGGCACCAAAGTGATCGATCAGAAGGAGCAGTGAACCGAAACCGAACGATTCGTGTGACACAGTGGAAATAACGAAGAAACCAAGTGATCGATCGGCAAAGCAATCGAACGGCCATTAATGTGATCGATCGCCGTATTTAGTAAACTGAAATAAGACCTATTTTGACTCGGAATTGGAAAAGGGATTTCGTGTTTTCTCTCCACCCTATATATATGCCTTAAGGGGGAACGTATTGAGAGGAGAAAATAGAGTTTTGAGTTCCTTTGGAGGCTAGAGCAAATGAGAGAAGAAGAAGAAGATGATGAAGAACATGATGATGGTTTCTCTTCCAATGCGAGGTTAGACTTCTTTCCAAGGCATAGATGAAGCCCCAATAGACTGGTTGTATTGTTTTCTTTTCTTTCATCTTAACTTTTAACTTAGTTGGTGTATGAACCTTTGTTATACTTTTAATGTTAATTCATTGAGGTTTATTCTTTGTGTTCAAGAGAGACAAAAGTGAATTTTGTGAGGTTCAATCCAAATGAGTACCAGTTCAAACATAAAAGCTTAGTTGTGAAAGAGAAGTACGAAAGCAATCCCAAATGAATATAGCATTGACCTCTTTTTTACCACAGAATATCAAATATCTTTCCTCTATGTTTTAATAATTTTTAAAAAAACATGACAACTATTTTAAAGCCAAATCATTCTATGTAAACCATCTCAAATGGTTTGAATTTAATAAAAATAAAAATAAGAAAGAAAAAATCTTTGAGATGGAGATCACAAATATTTTTTGCATAAGGAGGATCATGAAAAATTATTGAAAGGAATGATCAAGAAACATAATGTGAGTATCAATGAACCTCAGCAGACCAGGAGAATGATTTAAATCTAAATGTCAATACCCAAATATCTCCTCTCATAACATCCAGGTTTCTTGCAGAAACTAGAATGTGACAGCTTTCCATAGGCTTGATATAGAGCGCATCAACCTATTACCATTTAAGAGGTCTCAAACTGATATGAAAACCTTAGCATTGCAAGCACGTATCCATTAGCTGTACTAGCAATTTTATTATTCTTTAGATGCACCAAAAAATCATGCATAGCCATCTCGATCTCCAGGTCCATTTCGGTTGGCTGTAATCGGCGATCCCTATTGACTTCAAGAAGAAAGAAAATCAAGTGCAAAGCAAGTGAGGGGAGACAAAAAACATGAAAGAGAAGAAAAAAGAAAGGAAAGGATAAATAAATGTTTGGGGAAGAGAGAAAGAGAGACAAGGGACAAAGTGAAGAGCTTGAGCATATGCCAAGTGAGGCACCAAGACTCATGAAAGGAAGCTTCTGGATTGACATTCGTCCATTAGAATCGATTAAAGGCTTGAACCACAGAGTTGCTTAAATGCTTAAAACCTAGGAAGCACCGATACAGCATTTTTTTCGTATCCGTATCCGATATTGGATATGGATACACCATCGATACGGCTGCGTGTCCATTTTTTTTTATGAAATTTTCCTAGGTATAAAAAATCTTTTTCTTCATTAAAAAAGATTTTTATATGAAATATTTTTTCTTCATTATGCTTATTGTTTATTTTGACACTAGGACCAACCTAAAATGTGTTTTAAAAATATATAAATTATTTTTTTAACAAACGTATCCCCGATGTATTGTATCGGAACTTTTTGAAAATTGCCATATCGCAATACCCGTACCATATCGTATCGCCGTATCCATATCGGTGCTTCCTAGCTTAAAACCGAGGAAAGTGCACAGAAAAAAGGTAAATCTCACTAGACAAAAAACAGCCGGTTCAAACTTCCACCCAATAAACAGGCATTGCATTACTGCAGACAAAAACACTCTACAGGTTCTGCAGAAGACAGAGTGAAAGGTCGTTGGCAGCAACAATGGGCATAGCCTGACATGGCTGCCACAAACCCATTTCAGCAGTCACACTCGAAGAAACTTTACTGCCATTGGTAGCCTCCATGACGAATCTGAGATGGGCCAATATCCATTATTGGGGTACTTTCTCAGAGACCAGACCTAGGCTGGAGATTTTGCCAAGACATTAATCAATGTAAAATATCCTACCTATACCAGCATTAGCAAATTCATGAATTCATATAGAATTGTTCAGAGCTCTAGTATGGTAACCGATGAGTAAATACTTGACGAGAACAATGAGAAGTGTAAGCAGTTAAAAAAAGAGGAAGGCAAAAATAGTTGTGTACAAAAAAACATAAAATAGCCCATAAACCAGTGTTATACTCAAATTACTGAGGAAAAAAAAGTGTAGCTATATAGCATGGTCACCTGTAACTATTACCATGTTAGGCATCTATGTACCACGCTAGGAACCCTTATATAGCACGGTCATGGACTCATGAAGCGAGCGCAGGAAAACATTTTCCTTTTTCACTGAAATGTTTTTCACCATGAACTTGATGAATTACTTTCCTAAGCAGAGTGGCAGTGTGGTTGATCCTCTGATCATTGTGCACACAAACATATAAAAGCCTTGCAACATATATCTAAAAAAAATGAAAAAGAAGTACAATCAAATCAAAAGGATCAACCTGGAGAGGAAGAAGAAATTATATAGATTGAACAAGTTGATGGGGCTGTTGAGGGGAGAATAAAGAGATTCAGAACTACAGGATTGGCAACATGGGGCGTGGAAGAAAAGTGAAGGAAGTAATAAGATGTGGGGAGTATCTTCCAAGGGAGGTGAAGGGGGCGAAGATGATCCACACTCTCCCCAGGCATGTGAGCTGAATTAAGAGGCAATACAGCCCCCAAAAGGCCTAAGACGAGGAACAACCTTTAGTTCATATGAGAGAGAAAAGCGAATCTTAAACCTAACAATGAATTAGTGAATGAAATGATTGAAGAATACGCACTCCTCCGTGAACCAACAATGATTCATTTTCAAAATCCAAATAGGACAATTAAAATGGCATAGAGGGAGTAGAATGCAACACGATGAAATTTTGAAATGCACTATCAATTGTTCTTTGAGAGACGTCATTTTCGCATCAAAATTCAACGTATCAAAATAGCACATTTCACTTCAGGCACTTTCAACGCAAAACTTTCTAAGTTTACACAGAAAGAGCTCCCCATGGTTTTTCAGCAAAAAATATTATTCCCACCGTCCTGAAATACCTGCCACATCCTAAAAAAGTGGGTAGTATTCTTAACACTCCCCTAAAATAAGTGGATGTGGCAGATATTTCAGGACGGAGGAAGTATTTCTATTAATTTCCGCACTACAGCACCGGTTAAAAGCTCTATAGCTTAATTCTCCCCGTGTCCCATATTAATTGTCTGGATTGGAAATCAGAAACAAATTACTCCCTCCGTCGAATGTTACCTGTCTGCATTACAGAACCAAAATGAACTGTTCATTTTGGATTTTCTAATGCAGACAGTTAACACTGGACAGAGGGACAAACTTTAATCACTTTTGACACGGGCGAATTGAGTAAAAATCATAAGTAAACACAACAAACACTCCTTTCGATGCCCACGGCGTCCTTCCCACAAATCACAAATTTAACAAATTAAGAAGGAATTCCTTAGAAACCAAAAACACAAAATTGAATGTTCCCTCCGTCCGGAATTAATAGTTACATCTGAAAAAGAATGTATCTATTAATTCCGGACGAAGGTAGAACTCTTTTTGTGTTGGCAGGATTACCAGGTCCTCGTTGATGACGTGGCAGTCGAGTTCGTCATCCCATCCGTCGTGGAGGCGCTTCTCCCGGACGAGCTCGCCGACGTTGACGTGGCGGAGGCCGGAGGCGTCGGCGAGCAGCGAGCTCGTCGTCGACTTCCCCGTCCCCGGCGTCCCCGTCACCAGGAAGTTGGGCTTCTGCCTTACATGCGCCATAGTCCCCCCCCCCCAAGCTTCCTCACGCTCGCTTCTCTCTCTCCCCCCTTTCCGTGCGCGGAACGACAGAAGCAGAAGCCGACGACTAGGGTTTTGGTGAAGTGCCAAAGTGGGCAATTGCGGAGCATCATCGGACCCTGTTGCCCATTTACACAATACTCCACCATGGCATCAGGGAGCCATTGATATAAAAATAAAAATGCGCTCTGGTAAATTGGTGTCAAATAGTTGTTGGAGTGCACGTGCATATTGTGTGCAACGTTGATCTTGAAAATCAATGGCTCCTATAAAAAGAGACATAGGGTGCGTTTAGAAACTGACAGTGATTTGTAAAAAAAAAAAATCAGTCAGAAAATAATCAAGGTGATTTGTAGGTGATTTTTCTGATTGTGAAAAATCCGTTTGGGAACCTGAAATTAATCATATTTTCAGTCTTTCACCATCAGCCTAACTCTTGATTGGTGACTTGTGTTTGGGAACCTAAAAAAAAAAATCAGGCCTGATTTGTGTTTGGCAAAGCCGGTGAAAATTTTCTTTTTTGGACAGCGGATGACGGCGTTGGTGGTGGGTGGTGCCGGCGGCGAGTGGGCAGTGGCCGGCGATGGCGGCGATGGTGGTGGTGGGTGGTCGGTGGCTGGCGACGGCCGACGGTGGGTGGCGGTTGGGTGGCCGGTGACGCCGGCGGTGGTGGTCAGCGGCGATGGTGGCTGACGACAGGTGGTCGGTGGTCGATGGCCGGCGACGAAGGCAGTGGTGGCGGCGGCGATTGGGCTGTGGCCGTGGCCGTGGTCGATGGTCTACGGTGGTGCGTGGTGGTCGGTGGTCGGCAGCGGTGGTGGTCGGTGGCGTTGGCGGGCGGTGGTGGTCGGTGGCGATGGTGGGTGGTGGCCGGCGACGGGCGGTGGGCGACGATGGTGGTAGACGGTGGGTGGCGACAATGGTGAGCAGTGGCAGGTGGGTGGTGCCGGCCATAGGCAGTGGCGATGGTGGAGGTGACGAAAAAAAAAATTTCAAGCTAATGCTCATTCGAATGAGAATCAGCAAAATCACCTCTTTCAGGGGTGATTTGCTGATTTTTTTCAGTTTTCACCGTCAGGAGTGAAAATTGAGCAAATCAATAACCAAACACCCTATCAGGTGATAGGTGAAAATAGATGATTTTTTTCACCTATCACCATTAGCACCTCCTATCAGTAAAATCAGTAAACAAACACGAATCAGAACAATTAGGCCGAATCAGCCTGATTTTTTTCAAAGAATCAGTAAACAAACACACCCATAGTCTGTTGGTTGTACCTAATAATTTATCCGCTCTTAGGTTATTGGATGCAGGATGGATCAGTGCGTTTGGCAACAGGATTTCTTAATTTTTGCTTAGTGGTTTTATTTACGCCTAATGTAGGGCATGGAAAGTTGTATCGGCGATATATTGATATTATGTAATCTTGATTTTGAAATTTTTTTAAAATATCGCTGATATATCGATGATATATCAGTTTTGGTCCGATATATTGGTGTTTTTTAAAAAAAGAAAAAAAATCAACTTTCCCGTTTGTTTCCTATCCTATGCCAAGTGGAAGGATACGGGTTTAAAGCACAAACACATATTTTGAATTATATACGTATTTTTATGCATATTTTAAAATATATACTTGTTTAAATTAATATCACTCATTTTAGAAGTTATATTATGAAAATACATGGTAAAATTTTTACAAAATATCTCTGATATTTTATCTCTTTAGTCGACCGATATTTTACCGATATCCGATACAACATTCCTTGATGTAGGGGTAACACCTAGATTTAATTTATTCTGCAGTAAAATGTCTCAACAATATAAATGGTGTTTGGCTTTGGCATCACATATTGCCGAAATCCTTGTTTTTTCCTTCCTAATGAAAATGCTATGTAAGGCAGCATGCAATATTGTAATAAGGGGGTACATTTGAAATTTTAAGTCTAAAGTTGCAATAGCAAGAACGAAGGTAGGAATTTTTTGTTATAGCTTTTTTTAATTTTCCCTCCAAGCAGGAGAATTGAGAGAAGTCGTAGTTGTTTTTATGCTTTTGGAACAAGGAGTATATGCTATGCATATAACCCAGAGGCCCCAAACAATTAGACTACTAGGTAGAGTAGGTTCTCTTTATCTTTTTAGTAGGGTGAGACTTTTCAGCACCCCAGTATTTCTCAATAACGCCACATGCTTAGTAGAACCCAACGTCTTTTTACATAACACTACAATTCCCATTCATGATCTTGTCGGTAGGACTGCAGAGTCAGATACTGAAGATCCTAACGGTAGGACCTTACGTCAAATATATAACGGTGGATCTCTACAACCAGATTGAACTCACTGTAACTGCTGACATTAGTTGTCATTTATTTGGGGAATGCCACTGTTAAATAGTGAGATTTTTGTCAATCGCCATCTGCAGTCAAAATATAACATTGGGGTGTTATTGAACATTCTAGAAAACTTAACTTTTTTTCAACCTGTTTTATGAAAGTGGGTGTTACGGAGAGATTTTTGGGTTCTCAAAAGGAAAACGATATTTGTACATCACTTTTCCTACATACACAGCTGATGTGTATGGACATGAGTGGGTGAAGTCACGTGGGGACATCAGCTGTGTATGGAAATGAGTGGGTGAAGTGATGTGGGGACGTCACTGTCCTTCTCAAAAGTAACACCCATTTTAGTATTTTACGCATGGTAATCCAACCCCATCTCTCCCTTTTTTTTTTTGTCAACTTGCTTAGCCTAGTCCAAATTTATCTTACCAAAGGCTAGAACAATAGTCATAAAAGGACAAGTTTTGCGGGTCCACAAGAGAAAGGCAAGTTGAGGGATTGAGGAGGGGCAAGCTAATTACAAAATTACCTCATAGAATAAGTACTCTACTACATTAATCAGAAGGCCTGCTGGGGCAATTGCCCCAGCTTGACCCCCCTGGCTCCGCCATTGGTTGTCTTAATGCGAAGTTGTGATGCATTAGAATGATGGGGCTGTTGAGGAAGAATCCACCTTTGACTAAGTATACCCGCTTCAGCTGTTTTATTGGTTCTTCATTCATAATTTGAATTTTTTGTCGCTTATGTTGGTCGTATAAACATTTTTTTGACATGTGTGTGAGGAAATTGATGGTGTCAAAAGGCTCCAAGTTTCTGTATTCTAATCCTATATAGGCTCTTGGAGGTATGTCTTGGCAAAATTATTGGCAAAGGTTTATGATGTGATGATGACCCTTGTGGTGGGAAATAGCTGATGAATTTTTTGCCAGTACCTTCTTAGTGTGTTTAAACAGGAAGTTATCTAGCCTTAAACCTTGCCATTGTGTTCTCGTATTGACTAATTATTTTATTTACAGTACACCTTCCATTCAATTGCATCATCATGAAAAGACACATAATTGAATCTCTATCTCGAATGGGATTGTCGACTAAATGAATTAAAAAGATCCATAGCTCCATACAATACTTCATAATAAGTAAATCTCTAAGAGTTTGGCACAACGCCACAATTATTACAAATTCAAAGTAAATAACTACAATAACTGATTCTTCTACACCAAATTTTAAGTTCTTTGGTTCTTACAGCTTTTCCACGCTCAACACTTGTCTATACCTGCATCGTAGGATGCATGAGTATTCTGTAATAATACTCAATAGGATGCAAAAACCACAATATGATATGGACAACTCAAAAAGATAATAATGAATTGATTCAATGGAAAAAGAGATTGAACTTCAAATATTCCACAACTTGGAAACATAAGAACTCGCACCACATGAGTAAATCAATATTCACCAAGGCTCAAAACAACAAAAGTGTATGAAGATAATCAATTTCTGCTCTCAGATCTATGCCACTCACAAGTTGATACTTACCCGATTACCCTGGGGGTTTTCTCTTTGAAATTCTGCCATGTATCTAGGATACGGGTCCCATCGGTGTTCACAGACACAATGGGCGAAGACTATCAGATCTTCAATGATGTCTGATTAGCCTAAAGACGTATGTATATGCTTCTCTTTGGGTGAGAGCCTCACAAGGTTCCAATAATTTCGGAGATCTCGCAAGATCTACATAGCTACTGAGCATACTATGATTCCACATTGTGGGAAACCTTGCAAGGTCCCTATGGAGAACTTACTGAGTAATAATATTCACGAAAGAGATATAAGAATATCCTTTGTGACAATAACATTCTCACTTCAAACCAACTCGCAAGTGGCGGCACAAACTGAGATAACCGACAACTCGGACATGTTACATGTGACTACATTTTAATAAGAACTCTTGAAAAAGAACTGGTAAAGAATTGCTCAGCATGACTCCAAGAATTCAAGGTTTGGCTCTAATGAATATGATATCCAAGTCCCAATGAAGGATTGAATTATAAGACAAAAGAATAGAACAACATAGAGTTATCAAACGAGCAAGACTAGTCATCGAGGAAAAATATTAGAAATCTAATGACTTGATAGATTTTACAGAGATTCATATATGGTATTTAGTAATATTCATTAGATAGTTGATAGGTAGATATTTAGTATATAGGTTTATATTAATCATGTATCAATCACCTTTATTTAAAGGAAAGTGTGTTGTTTTGCCACATCAGTTCGAATCAAACAATTGCCGCAGACAGTACATGTTAAATTGGGTTTGGAACAATAGGTGCTCCTATGAGTCTACTTTCCTACAAAATTGACGGCACTTTTTTAGAATTATCTAGAATTATTTATGACTAATTTCGTACAGGTCATCAGCGCAAAATTTGTTCTAGGTGAGAGAATTGTTTAAATTCAACTTGATTAGTGAGACTAACTGAAAGTATGCTAAGGAGAGCATATCCTATAGGGGGTGAATAGGACTACTGATTAAAAATTGAACTTTAGAGTTATGGGGAATTTCATGGGCTAGTGCAACATAATTGATTTAACTATAAAATATAGAACCCATAAGTGGAAACAGAAAACCTTTAACATGTAAGTATTGATATACAAATAACCAAACACACACAAGATTTATAGTGTGGTTCGAGCGCCGAGAAGTGCTCAACGCCTACATCCACACTCTCAAAGCACTCAAAATCCAAGGTGCCCCGACATTCCACGAGGGTTCTGACTATCCCACAACCATTTACAACACCCGTTTTTCCTTAGATCACCGACAACCGTGTATACACTTGAGTGAATCCACACTCCTTACAGGTTATGCAAAACCGGTCTCTTACCTAAGTGTTTCAACCTCTTGGCTTACTCCACTATTTAGAAAAGTAAAGAGGAGGTTGAGAGTACTTACTCTCGTTGTGATGAGCAAATAATCCTACATGCTTGCTTGAATGAATTCTTCAAACCTTTGGCCTCCCCACGTCTATCCTTGGATTTGATTTATGCTTCGAAGTTATTGAGGCTTTCTAGACGGGGAAGCATTTGTTTCACTAAGGATTTTTCTATAGGGTGAAGTGAAACCATGGTGTGTAGTATTAAATCTTTTCCATATATTTCATATAGAAACCTAATGACCATTTGATTCAAATGGAGGAAAAGCAATCAAGACATACTAAGATTTCAAATAATTTTCATATGGGAGTATGGTGAAACCTTAGCCAAGAGATCCCCATTTCTTCCCATGAATCTTAAGTGGAGTCGTCATGACTCTAGATCTAGGAGGAAAGAAGGTAGGAAGCTCTCATAGCTCTCAAGGGTTTCCAAGGTTCAAAACACAAGACAAGAGCTTGGAGTTAAGAGGGATATCAAAGATTCATACTTGATGGGGGATTTATAGTTGAATGGGATGAGGATTAACCCAAGTTAGGATGGGTTATTAGTCTTTGTTATGGTAGATAGCAAAACACCTACCCAAGTTTTAGATGATTTACCAACCCAAGCTAGGGTCATTCAAATGAGCACATAAAGAGATCAACCCAATTTAGGGTGAGTTGGGTGCTCTAGATCTATCTTGTGAACCTATTGGGCTTAGGATTTAACTACTAAGTAGGAGACCCGTTCATGAAAGTTCATGTGTTTTTTTCTTGGGCCTAACCTTTGTCTTGAGCTTGAAATCTTCTCTTCTTCTTGGGCCTTCACTTATCTTGTGCTCTATCTTGGAGTCTTGTATTCTTCTTTTTTAGCCTTTCCTTCATCTTGGGCTTTATCTTTGTGTTTTTCTCCTTTTCCTTTTTTGATCTAGGTTTGTGCTTGTAATTTTCTTTCTTCAATTTAGCCTAAACTAATTACATGACTTGTTACATGATTTGTTACAAAATTGGCAATACAAATTGGAAAAATACATTATGACAGTAACACTAACTACTATCTATGGTACTTAATTCCTGACACCAAATGATCTCAGGTACTAGTTGTCATGACACTTTTCATTATAACATATCCCTATTAGTCAATAGTTTTAGTAATTTAGAATGAACTTGGTTTATTTCACTATCTATATGCAAATGTACTGTCATATCACTTATAATAGATCAAATAGAAGAACTGAACAGCTAATGTCGTACACTTTTGACTCATCTACAGTACACTGACAACACTTATGATGAGCAATCCTACAATATCATTTTTCACAAAGCTCTAGAACTAGACAATTAATATGGAATAACTCTAGACTCATAGTCAGTGATTCGATCTAGCGTCGACATTGCTACAAAGGGTTTGAACCAATCTAAAGAAAAAAAAATTGATGAGAAAGAGAAGTGGTTCAATCTGTCGGGTCGGGTCAGAAGAAAAAATAATAATAAAAAGAACCCGAACCAGTTGGTCGGGTGTTCTGTTCCAGCCAAACAGAGCACTCGATCGCTGATGCAGAAGACGACTGGGCTGAGCTCGACACCGGAAGCGACAGCAATGACGATTGGCGGCGGTGATGAGGGTCATGGCAGCCGAGAGAAAAGAGAGGAGAAATGATGGCGACTACGGGCTGAGGACGATGATGGCGATAAAGCAAGAAATCAACGGCGGCCATGGCGACGGAGGAGAAATCAGGTGAGGCCGATGGAAGTGGAGAAGGCGTGCTCGTGCAGGAGCCTCAAACCAAAACGGAAAGAGGCGTGCTTAACTAGGAGTTGGTTGGAGTTGGAGTCCAAAACAGCAACGGATTTGGGTTTATCTTCAATGTGATTTGGGATGAAAAGGTGTCTCCTTTGGCATTCTATAAAAACAGAGAACCGAGAGGGGAAGCAGCCGGCCAAAAAAACGACTAGAGCAATTTCCTTTGATTTTTAATTTTAGAATTTTGGTTTTGTTTCTGTTTCATTTTGATTCCAATTGCTGTCTACTTTGAAGAAGAAATCTGTAATGCACTGTGTTGGGAACAGTCAATAGAGATAACAGTCGAGCAGTTTTAGTTTTTGCAGTTCTTTTACAATTTTTAATTTCAGTTTTAGAGTTTTATTTTCCACTTGTGTAAGTCGATTTCAATTGTAATTCCGGAGATTCAAGTGCAAGGAGTGACACTTTGTGGCTGATTCAAAGGAAGATCAAAGTTGATATTTTTATTTAATTCATCACGTCAAATAAGTTATTTCTTTAATTCTAATGAGTTTTATTATCAATTTTGTATGCATTTTAGTTAATATGTTTGGCTAAATCAGTTGTTAAGGCTAGGATGATGCTGTAGTGATTGTAGAGAATGCCTGACATGTGAAAGTTGATATTTTTCTCCTATAATTATGCTATAATGTTTATGCGTTCCTGTTGTTAATTGCTCAGTTAATTGTAGATATAGCATCAATCATATTTTTGCTATGATTTGAAATTACTATTGTCAATGCATGCTAGTATTAATTGTTTAAATAACAAATCGGATACTAGTTGTGATTCTCTTGTAAGTGGATACATCTAGTTATTTGAATTGTTAATCTAAATAGCATGAAGGACGTGATTTTTGTATAAATATTTATGCGTTAAAGTAAGATTTTTTATAGCAACGTGAATAGAATTCTAGATTATTTCGAGTATTTTGGAGAATTATAAATGATTGAAATTATAGGGTTCTCTATAAATTACTGCATGCCGATTCCAAAGCCTTAGTATTTTATTAATTTGGTAAAGTTAAGATTTTTATTCCGTTAATTAATTTAATTAATCATTAGTTAGTTAATCAATTTCTACAAATTTCATACTTAATTCAAAGGTTTAGTTAGGGTTCGATTAGATTTCTGCCATACAAGTCCATGTGGGTTCGACCTCGTAAAATTATGTGACTGTACTCCAATACGATTCGTACACTTGCAAGTAAAATTAAGAGATTAATTAAAACAACAACAACTACATAAGGATACCTTACCCAATGTCCTCCGGCGTCTAGATGGTCCAGCACATTGCACTTTAAATTCACAAGCACTTCTCTGAATTCAGTAATTTCCAATAATCATACTTGCCTTCCTAAGAACTACTATGAGTTATAACTTATCAACAAGAAAATCAACACTTACCACGCTCCACTAGACCTGGCGCCCAACCTTGCCCGGGCGCCAGCTCAGCCCAGTGCTCGCATGTTTGGATTTAAATCAAGTCTTCTACAAATCCTAGTTCCACCGCAACTAGGAAACACAACACGCTAACACATCCATTCAATCACAAGAAATTAAATTAGAAATTTTACTTTTCTAATTTAGGTAGTCCTATATATATATATATATATATATATATATCATTCTAGCTACTCTTATCGCATTACAATAGCTGGAATGAGACAGGTGATGATGAAGACAGGAAGTTGCAACATTGTTGAATTTAAAATTTCATGGTGGTCGTAATTTTTAGCTTGCTATAAGCTGGTGATCACTTATGTTTGAAACGCACTGAAACAAATGTCCAATTAATTAGAATTGTGCTCCGAAGCTGATTTGCGTGAACATGTTCTTACTTTTGCTTGACTGTGGGGGAGCTAATACTTATGCACCAAACTTTTAAATAATAGTGATGCGGGCAGAGACATGTTGACATCATCGAACCATTTTTACGGAAGAAGCTATTATTTGACGCGCGACTTTTGTGCGTTTTTCATCAGTAAAATGAGAGAGCAAGCATTTCAAATTTGGGATCTAATTTCTTATCTTATGTGTGTACTTTGTAATAACTTTGCCACTTATCACATGACAAGCAAATAGAATAGAAATAATGGAAATGCACTTGAGCGGGAACTGATGGATGAAGAATTTGAGTAATTGGCAAAAATGAAATGCATTCGACTCCCATTTTGTGTTGCATAATCTGATAGGGTAAACCACCAATAAAGCCTAATTCTTTTAGATTAAAACTTTACTTTCAAACGTGCATTTACCCATACACTTTTTTCTAGTAGTTCTAAATATGTGACCCAAAACATATTTAATTATCCTTAAAGGTTGTTAGAGCCGACTCGACTCGTATTCGGCTCCAACTCAAAGTTGGTTAAGCCAAGCTCAATCATATCTTTGTTCGGATCGGCTCGCTGCTCGAGAAAAACTAAAAATCACCATTTGTATACTCCCTCCTGTCACTTTTAATAGACAGTTTTCTTAAAATAAACTAAGTTTTTAGTGTACAGTTTTCTTAAAATGAACTAAGTTTTTAGTGTATTTGAAAAAAACTACAAGTAAAAGTGACCAGACGGAGAACTATTTTTTCCATATGCATGCATATATTACACTCTTTCCACTTTCTTTATCATTGACTTTTATTAGCCACTTTTCCCACCAAAAAAATGCTCAAATGCTGAGCTTCTGACTTTATGTTGCCATTGAGCAATGGCAACAAGGTTGAATGATTCCAATCACCGTGGTGGTTGGACCTCTCACAGTCTAGGGATGGGAACCCAG
The DNA here is from genome assembly GCA_039654745.1 of Houttuynia cordata. Taxonomy (NCBI): domain Eukaryota; kingdom Viridiplantae; phylum Streptophyta; class Magnoliopsida; order Piperales; family Saururaceae; genus Houttuynia; species Houttuynia cordata. The sequence continues at coordinate 13,851,174 of CM077504.1, forward strand.
GTTCGAATCGGGCCTGTTTGGGGTGGGGGAGTCTTGTAGAGATTATAGCAAGGTTGAATGGAGAATTTGATTTTTGGTGGAAAATTTAGTACCACAAAGACGTGAAAAAAAAATCCTGCTTATGTGGTTCCTAGCAAGATTAGCAGCGTTTCCAAAATCATCTTTCCTTCATAATTCATTTTTCCAAGGGAAATTTATATAATAGGGTATAAATTTTTTTTTTTTAAAAATGACTTACTGTAGAAAATAATTGCAAAAGAGGGTATCTGACAAGCCACGCAGGCGCCAGCACGGCCGCTGGCGCCTGCGTGGCATTTTTTTTTAAATTGACCCGAAAGGCGTCGGTTCAACTGACGCCTTTCGCAGAAACGTGAAAGGCGTCGGTTGAACCGACGCCTTTTGCAGAAACATAAAAGGCGTCGGTTCAACCGACGCCTTTATATAAAATGAAGGCGTCCGTTCAACCGACGCCTTCGATTCCATCTATGCAACTAAAGGCGTCGGTTGAACCGACGCCTTTCCGACCCTTTGCTTTTTTTTTTCCACAATGGAGGCGTCGGTTCAACCGACGCGGCGTCGGTTCAACCGACGCCTCTCACCAACACCACTCTCGGGCAGATCCTCCTCCGGATGAAATCTACAATTTGCAGTGTACTGTGTCGGACTTGTACGCAACACTTTATATCGAACATCATGCGCTATTGAAAACTCCCTCAATGCGTGTACAAATTCATCTTTAGTAGGGAATATTTGCCCCACATATATGGCTTCCTCATGATATGTCTCCTCATACAAACCCCGATTAATTGCCCCATCTATTTCCTCATCGGTTAGTCGCGCCCATGGGGGCTCCTCCTCATATGGCAACTCTTCCTCAAAATCATCTAAGTTATCCGTAGCAATTGCGATGTCTACTAATTCATCTCCCTCATTATCAACCATCTCTTGCACACTATCCTCTCCTCGTACATCTTCAACATTAATAACCGGTGAATTCGGCATTTGCTCATCATTTTCCCCATCCTCTTCCTCATTCTCCCCTTCGTCTTCGTCATCATTCATATTTCCCTCTTGCATACCACTTGAACCAGTGTGAAAATAAGGGTTATCAAATGATATTTGTGTGCCAAACCATTCACCACCTCGTGCCATGCCAATATTCATCGCTTCAGGAGCAAAAGATGTGTGCCTACATTATACATTATAAACAATTCATGATACCGTAAGTTTAATGGTATTCAATACAGGTTTTAAATAAACTTACCTCAAACTAGGCGAAATTTGGGGTTCGTTGCACGCTAGTGATATAAACAAATCTTCTTCATTATCTTCCACACGCCTTCCTCTAGGGTGTCCACTCGACCTATTTCTGTGAGCACTCCTACTTCCGCCTTCACCATCATTTACAAACCTAGGAATGCGCGCCTCTTTTTCGATGCATAGCTCGAAGCTAAGCACATGAGGTGCAAAATAGAACATTTGTTGCATGGAATTGTCATCGTCAATTGGTATTAGGGTAGTCCTTCCTCCATAAACAGGCATCTTGTACTTCATACGAATTTTCCACAATCTTTGGTCCCATCCCAGTTTGTTTACCACTTGCATCTCTAGTTCCTCGTAAGTACTTGGCTTATTGATAAACAATCCTACACTTTCACCGCCTTCGTATTCACCTCTATCAATTCCGCCACCATACATTAAGACAAACGGAACCATTTCTCCCGCCATCTCTTCTCACAAAACTTTTAAGAAAGAAACGCTATCAAATATTACACAAATACAATATACTTAATTTCATACGATGCATCTACATTCATACGTATTTCTAACATATATTAAAAATATATATTACCTATAAAGACGCGCGCGACGGGGTGAGGAGGTGGCCGGGGCGAGGAGGCGAGCCGATCAATGGCCGGGGCGAAGACGGGGAGGCGGAGCTGGCTGAGACGGTGCCCGAGACGGTGGCGGTGAGTCGAAGCTGGCCGGAGGCGACGAAGGTGGTGGAGTCGAGGGGCAACGGCGGCCGGCGGCGAGGGGCGACGGTGGCCGCCTAGGAGCTGGCCGGATGCGAGTGGCGACGGTGGCCGGGCCGTAGAAGGACGCTGGCCGGAGGCGAGCGCTGGGAGGCGAAGGACGCTGGCCGGGGCAACGGTCACCGCCTAGGAGCTGGCCGGAGGCGAGGGGCGACGGTGGCGGGGCCGTAGAAGGACTCTGGCCGGAGGCGATCGCGGGGAGGCGGAGGAAATGCCGGGGTGAGCGCGGAGAGGCGAACGAGGCTGGCCGGGGCGACGGTCACCGCCTAGGAGCTGGCCGGAGGCGAGGGGCGACGGTGGCGGGGTCGTAGAAGGACTGTGGCCGGAGGCGATCGCGGGGAGGCGGAGAAAACGCCGGAGGAAAACCAGTCTTTCGGGCTCGGTGCGGCCGAGCCCGAGCCCGAGCCCTAAAAGTTAAATAGAAGGCGTCGGTTCAACCGACGCCTTTCAGTTATAACGAAAGGCGTCGGTTCAACCGACGCTTTTAAAATGCCTACGAAAAAAGTGAAAGGGCAATAAAGGCGTCGGTTGAACTGACGCCTTTCATGTTTCTGCGAAGACGCCTTTCACCTTTCTGCGAAAGGCGTCGGTTGAACCGACGCCTTTCGGGTCAGTTTAAAAAAAAATGCCATGCAGGCGCCAGCGGCCGCGCTGGCGCCTGCGTGGCTTGTCAGATACCCTTTTTTGTAATTATTTTCTACAGTGAGTCATTTTTAAAAAAAAAATTTATACCCTATTATATAAATTTCCCTTTTTCCAATATCAAACCCCTCCAGAGATACGAGCCATGGCAGCATTCCTTCAAACGTTAATACGACCATCATGACAGCATCTAAAAATTTAGCCTTTTCCTTCTCTACACTGCCAGGATATCTCAATCGGTCTCTCTGTTGAGTAAGTTCTAAGTTGGTCAGCAAAAAGTTGGTTTTGCATGGTCCTTAGCTGTGCCCACTCTTTTTCCATGGCTAATTCAAACTGCTCAAAGCGTATGATCTTGTCCTTTGTTTCCTTCATCTGTACAGAATGATTTGTCAAATAATGCACGACTTTGAGATTTCATTTGTTTTAAAAAAAATTCAAACCTGTAATATGATAGCCGATGTTGCATCCTCAACATCCTTCTCTTCCTGCTCAAGCAGAGAATGCGCTTTAGTCTCTCTCTCTTGCAACTCCATTGCATGACCGTTGCAAGAAGAATCTTCTGCAACAGGAGAAGAAAGCCAGGCCAGGTAAATCTTTTGGTTAGACATTGAGATAGTGGCTAGCTAACTTACAGATAAAGTAACTAATAAATTAAGTTCAAACGCAGAATGCAATAATGCACATAGTGTTTTAACAACCAACACATGACTCCCATTATTAAGTCTCTCACAATACTATAGAGAAAAAAAGTCTCTCACAACAAAGCACCCATTGTCAACAAATTCACAACGGGGTGTAGGGCAAAGATAAACAGACATATCTGAAGTTTAAATTAAAAGGAGATTAAAAATTATAACTATCTAAAATAACACTCCCTCCGTTCCACATTAATAGTTTGATTTGATTTTTGAAATGAACCAAAATTTGGTTCATTTTTAAAAACCAAGTCAATTTATAGATATGGAGCGGAAGGAGTAATTTTTATTAGTAAGATTTTGAAAAAGAATAAGTAAAACGAAAAGGGCCAACATATTGCAAAGGCAAACAAATATATGTGGCCCCTATTACAGTAAATCTATACATCCTCTAGGTACCAGCTTATGGGAAGTAGAAGGATTTGTGGTCACCTCATTAATCATTCAATACCAAAAGCAGATGAAGTTGCACATTTATTGTATAACTAAACAGATCATGCTCCACTAATGCTTCTTAAAGATGAACCAAGGGGCCTCTGAAAAATAAAATGCATACAAGGTTCCATATTTAAAAAACACGGTTGTGATCTGATGCAGGTATGTTGGCTTATCACTTTTCAAGAAAATTTTTCAAAAGTGACTAGTTAACTATTAAGTTACAATGTAATTAATTAGACAGCAGTCACTTGGAAGTTATAAAACACCATGGGGGCAAAATGTGAAAGAAGAATACAATAAAAAAGAATTTCCCCAAAAGGTACACAACTGGAAGAGAAATCATCCATCCAGATCAAGTAACTTAGCACAGTGAAATGTCATTTGACCTACCCAACACATCTTTTCTTTCACTGGAAGCAAAATTTTGAAGACTCTGCCCTCGAACATTGGTAGAATCCTCACCAGATAGAGCTGAAATGGCAGCTTCACCAGCAGCTTTGGCAATGTCGGAGCCCACCAAGGCCGATAGAAAAGCAGCCTAAGTAAAAAACATCAACAAGAAGAAAACTTGGTACCCAATATATACTAAGCAAAAATTTAAGGTACAAGTTCATGTCTTTCACTTTTCCAATTGTTCATGTTAGATCAAATATATATCCATGTAAAGTAAAATTATTTGTTTTTCCTATGACGGTTAAACTTGCGTGCCTAATATCCTTTTAATTTTTTACAAGAGATACCGCCAGGGTAATACCTGTACCATAATGGGATTGCTTGCATCAGCTAGAGGCGTAAGATGTCTTCTCTTGGCAGGAATTGAACAATCTGATTTTCCCTCTTCAGTTTCATCCATCGGATCACTGATTGGACTACAATAGTTATCAATTTCATCTATGTCATTAGGTCCCATAAACTGCTCTGCAAATGGAAGCTTGATAAACCGATCAACGCAATCTTTCTCGCTTCTTCCAGTAACATGCTGTGCCACCTTCTCCCAGTCATCCCCATAATGCAGTACAGCTTCCAGGAGAAGCAGAGTCTCCCTGTCATTCCAGTCCTTTTTTACTATTTCTTCACTTATATCAACCCGTTTAAAGTCTGCAGAACTCAAACCCACACGGTAATTCCCACGAACAAAACACCTTGCACAAAGAACCAAATCTACCTGTGCATTGTGTCAGTTCACAGAGAACATTCAGACTCTATTATGTTTCACATTAACTCTGCAAATAATCAATAATGAAGACAAAATACCCATCCCAAATTGACCAAAAACCCAACCAAACAAAAGGATCAATAATTGTAGGATTTATCAAATGATACATGATCATATCATACAGGTCCCAGAGACATCACCTTGAGACAAGGACTAAAAGATAATAAAAACCATCCTACAATAAATACAAATCCCAATCGCTCCTGAATCTCAATGCCCAAATAAAAAATTGAAGCTAAATAGAGTTGAAATTATAGCGTACAAATTTTCCACGAAAAGCAACAATCCCACAACCAATCTAAAGAATTAAAAACATACATGTAAACTGTATATTTAATATAACTAACACACTAATAATGCGAAAAAATTATTTGCCAGTCGTATATTTGTTGATCTTCCTCTAAATTGTCTCAAAATATAACATATCAAGTATAATGTGCAATTGAACATCAATGTCCTTGAAAAATTGTCTGACAGTCAGATCTTAAAGCCAAGCACCATACAAAAACATCTATCAGAAAATATGTAAGCATTAAAACATTTTCCCAACGCCACAAGGTACTAGCAGATGGCTGATGTTACGCTTCGCACATACTACTTTTTTTAGCAACAAAAAGAAGAATCTCTGCTTTTCCTTTTTTTCCAATCACTTCTTCTATTAACTATCTAAAAGGAAGCCTTTATGGAGCAACTACTTTGTGAGATTGAACTTTCTTTCGGAACTCGCGTACTTATTGAAGGCATTATTCGTGAACAATCATGTCAGAGTTGTACATCAAAGAACTGATGTCTAGCACGGAAAGATTATTCTTCCAACAAATGGTATGTAAACTTAAATATTTCCTTAAGCAAGCACAATTTAAGTGGCAATATTGGTTGACAAACAGTAGCAGGACCATAGGAGACCCTGAAAATAGTGATGACCATTATGAACAGCAAAATTATTGACAGCAATATTAGAACACGTCTCTATTGCCTGAGCCCTCCTTCAACATATTAGTCATTTAATTAGCTTGATTATTCTCGAGCTCTAGCATATAAAGCCAAAGAACCTCTGTAATGAGTAGTTTTAATTAAATGAAGTTGACTTCTACCAGAACTCCTCTCTATTTGCTTGAGACCTGGGCCCTGGCTCCACCTTGCTTGAGCCTTGACTTCTCCCCCCTTCTTTGTGCTGGCTGACTTTGACTACAGGTATACTACACTCTTCGCAGAAGACAAAGGGCTTCTTTAGAATCTCTCATCAGTTGAGGCAAGGGAAAGATGACAGTTACTAGGGAGGACTTTAAAGAGGGAGACAACTAGAGGAAGAGTAGGAGACAGACGAAATTACTACTTCAATTACTCTTAATAAACTGCTGAACTCTTCTCGATTTTTCAGTAATAAATATGAGTAAAGCCCTAGCATAAATTTATAGCATAGGCAAATTTCAAAGTAATGAACATGGGAAAAGCCCTTACACAAAATTATAGTCATAACCCTCTCAGAACCCTAGCCTAATTAGCAGTTCTAAGTTTCTAACTCTATAAGTAACCACTTTTAGTAGGAATCTTTAAATTCAAACTTAAACCATTGGTAAGAAACTTCCAAAAGCGATGCGAAAGCCAAACAGGACAAAGCGAAGTGAAAAGTAGAAAGGGAAATCCGAATAGAAAAAGTGGGTCCCTTTGGGCAGCGAGTCATAACATATGCACATATTCACCACAATTTAAAGGCTGTGTATGAAATTTACCCAAAAAAACAAAGCCTAAGAGCTCGCATATAATTACTGCAATAAGTGCTAAAATAAATCTGATGATTTCCTACTTATCTGTCTTTGCCTCAACCTTATAAACTACTCCCTCCATCCATGAAACTCATCTGGATACGAAAAAAGACAGGTCCAGCATCACATGGCTGCATTTGCTCTCTCAAGACCAAAAACAGAGAGAGGGAGAAAAACTCTGTTCCTTTTATACGGGCCTTAAAGTTCAATAAAGTTCACTCATTTTGTAATGCAGACAAGCTTCATTGGAAGGAGGGAATAGATAGAATGATGTGCATTGCTACAAGCCTACAACCCAGTAACTAACTACCATGATCTTTATAGCAAAGCCATTTTGGGCCATGTATTACTCTCATCTACAGTATTAGTAGGACAAAAACAATAACAAAGTAAACTAGTTGCAAGAACAACAAGATGATTGTAATTCCTGACCTTATCACAGGAGAAACAAGCAATGGATATCACACAATTACACCCATCACAGACCTTCTTCCCCGCCTCCTTCTTTGCAGACGCAGGAGGATCAGCCTGGCCTGCCACCAGACTTGGTGAAGCACCACCAGCAGATTTGCCCCCCTTGCCCTCCAACTTCACATTCTGCCGGGACGCACCGTAGTTAATCAAACCCCAGCTCTCCAAGAAGTCAAAAACCCTCCGGACCGACCCGGCGTCCCCTACAATTCCGCGCCGCACCTCCGTGAACGTTATCTTCTTCATCGGATTCTCTCTATACTTCTTGATAATGGAATCCCTGTAATACTTGTAAATTCCAGGGTTTCTCGAATGCGATTTCGCGTCAAAGAACTCCGGGAGGAGCCGCCGCTCCGTCTCGTGAATCTGGTTCCACGAAAACCATTCTGGAATTGCCGCAAAAAGGAGCAGAAATTTGAAAATTGAAAGAGAAAAAATGGAATTTAAAGTTTGATTTTGAAAAGCACACCCTCCCTCCGTATGGAAATAGTAGTAGCATTTGGTTAATTGGAAAACCAAACGTTACAAGTAATACCGGACGGAAGGCGAGGGAGTAGGAAGAAAACTGGTGGAGGAGACTCACTGGCGTAGCTTGGGATGAAAACGGAGATGGGTCCGGAGGAGGAAGGGGCGGATTCCGGCGGCCGAGGGGTCGACGGCGGGTTTGAGTCGGAGCCACAGGATTCTGAGGGTTTGGCATTGAGGGAGTGGCCTAGAAGACGCTGGGGTGGCTGCGACGGTTTGACGGGAGTGGCAGTTGTAAACTCGCCGACCGCCGTCGGCAGCGGCGGAGTGGCGGCCGGAGGAGGAAGTGGTGGTGGTGAAGGAGACGCCATTCTCCGACGGAGGGAGGCACATGGTCTATTTTTGTTGGCCCAGGGGAAAGTAAGCAACCGTTCCATGGGCCGCCCATGGGCCGAGTGGGTAGGCCTGCATCTCGGTTCGATTGGAGTCTTTTTACGTCCCGTCGTCAATGTGGCAAAAATTCTCAAATTTCCGCGTTTCAGGCCCAAACTAGACAAATTTCAGGCATTCAGCCTGTCCGTTTATCAATGTCCACTAGTGGATTGAAATCTGACGGCCCATGGTGCCTTTTAGATACCCATGTGAAGCTGATGTGTAGAACTTGTACTTTTGACCCTAATAGTTTCTAACCATATGCTCCCTTCGTCTCATATTAACTGCTTTATTTGATAAAGGAAGTGATATTTAAGAAGGGTCCGGTTTACATGAACTTACTTGAGCCAAGTCATCTCGTACCATGAACTTTGGATACCCATTTATACCATGCTTGCTTGTGGATCTCATGAGGATCCTTGGCCCTTATCTATTGGCCTAGGTGCTTCTGCCAAAGGATCGCACCACAGGTTTTGTAATTTCATATCACACGTGGTCAATCAAGCTGCCAATGTCACGTTGCTCTCATCTTTGAACTAAACACTTAAGTATACCATCTTAAGTCTATAATCATTAGCATGATCATCTCAGGGTCTCTTGTATATAAAAAAAACCTTAGGATCTCTACGTGTATTAGTCATAGCATCTTTCCCAAGGTTGATCTAACCACACATTGATTTATCATTAAGACACAATGTCTTGTACGTATGTACATCATTGTTTAGCACCACCACTAGTTTCCTCCGGGCATTATTATCATAGCACATAATCTTATTAATAATTAGAAAAGTGTCTCAAAGTCTATGCAGCCATCTGTCCTGTCATGTCAACCCGAGAGCTGTTTTTCTCCTCTTTGCCTCATCGACAACCATGTTGTCGGTGAACCTTGAAGGGACCTCTGGCTCGAATCTCGTGCCATCCTCCTTCCCCCTCGAATCCCAAAAGAACCCTTGATCTACCTAAAACACAGAAGTAGCATAACTTGACAACAATTCTTCGTACCATCATACAGAGCCAAAATCATCATCATGATATACGTCAATAGATACATATATAAAAGACATCATCATCAATCCATCTTTAGGACTCTTTTCAATGAGATCACCCAAAATAACATTAATCAATATTAACGAGAGAAACACAACAAGATTTAGGGGCCGTTTGGGGTGTGATTTACACTGTAGCTTCTATGTTTTTTTCCTATCCAGCTGAAACACCTCAGGTTGAGTTTCAGCGGGATAAGGAAAAAAATATGGATGCTACAGTAGATCTGAAAAATCTACTGTGAATATTTGTTTATAATCACGCCCCAAACGGCCCCTTAGTATTATATAATTATCATTCACAACATCCATACACAACAAGTTTAGGTACCTAGGCCAATCATAAGGGCACTCCTAAAATGAAGATAAGTTATTAGGTTTCCCACCTCTAAAGCCAGTGCGAGAAACCAAAATTCGAATCCTCTCCTCTTCCAATGCTCCAAAATTCAGGCGATTTTGGTCTGTCCGACCCATTGACGATTGCACCGACAACCACGTTATCAGTTGCCCAAAAACAAAGGAAAATTCAATAAAAGAAGTTACCTAGATTTCCTGGCTGCTACAACACACCCCACCAAGAATACACATCCCCAACTTTCGATGGCGAGCAAAAAACAAAAATTTTACATGAAAGCTACAATTTTTCTAATAAGATCGTTTGGGAATAATTTCGTGGATAGCTGACCAAACTCCCCCTTATGAACGGACCCTCCAATATGGAGTAGGCAGTCTATATTTTTTTCATTCTTAACAAAAAAAACTCACATGCTACTTTTGAACCTCTTCTACCCCCTATTAGTTGGAGTTTTCACCAGCCAACAAAACAAACTTTTTTCCCCTTCGTTGCATATTAACTGCTTTATTTAAAAAGTTAGTGATAATTAAGAAAGCCCCTTTTCACTATCAAACCCATTTTACAATATTCGTTATTTTTCTGGATATTAAGGGCCCATTTGGTTAAGGCTTTTAGGAGTAGGAAATCCAGATTTTTGGAATGAAGTGAATTTTTTCATTTTAGGTGTTTGGTTGGGAAGAAAGGGATTTTAGAAATGAATTTAGGTCACAGTGGCAGGGTTTGTAATTTTTTTAAAAAGACAAGGGTATTCAATAACAAAAAATGCGATTTTATGATGAAATTGCATTTTTTTTATAAATGCCCCTGTCTTTTTTTGGAAATTACAGTAAATAACATGGAAAGAAGTGAATCCAAATTCTTTTGAGAAATCTCAAGCTGGATTCTAAATTTAATGCTACCAAAGAGGGCCTAACAGCATCCACTCATTAAACGGAGTTATCAATCAAGCCCATTTGCACTCCATTCACTAACTCATTTTATGGTCCACTCATTATTATGAGAGGGTTGACAACATCAAATGAAGTTAATAATGTGGAACAAAGCAATTATTCCCTATGTAGTCCGTCTTATTTTAGATGCTCCATCTAGAAAAATATTGATTTTTATAGTGAAAACCCCAACAAATTAATTAAAAAGAGGTTAAAAAATGCACTGAAAATCTAACCTATGGAGTATCTAAAAAGGACTCTCCCCTTTTCCAAATGGAGCATCTAAAAACACGATGGAGGGAGTATTTATTTTGCAAATTGGCCTATTATTTACACAGGGGTGTAAAAGAGCCGAGTTGAGCTGAGCTTGGGCATCTCAGCTCGAGCTCAAAATTTCAAATTCGAGCTCGAGCTCGGCTCGGCTAGTTTATGGCTCGTATCCTCTCGGCTCGAGCTCGGCTCGTAAAGAATTCTAGAGCTCGAGCTCAAGTGAAAGCTTGGCCCAGGCTCGGCTTAGAAATTTTTATGGAATTAGATTGAAATAAAAAATAGTATATTTATATATATTTGTATTTATATATGAGAACGGTTTGCATGAGATCGTTCTCGTATGTAGAGCACGAGGCCAATTTTTTGGGTCGTTAGATTCCGATCCGATGGTAGGTATCAAATCAGTGAATATGTGAGTATGTCAAATCAGAGGATAAGTGAGTGCTTTATAGTTGTTTGTAGCCGTCATATCAAGATCTAACGCCTACGAATTGATTTGGTCTTATATAAGCTATATGAGAGCGATCTTATTTAAACTTTTCCCTTTATATATATATATAAAGGCCGAGCTCGAGCAGACTTGTGAGCTTGCTCTAGCCGAGTTTGAATGAGTCGGGCTGAGCTGAGTATCATTGAGCTTGAGTTCGGCTCGCAATGAGCCCGAGCCAAGCCGAGCCTGACATGAGACGAACCCAAAGTCGGGCCGAGCCGGATCAGCTCGCAAGCCGGCTCAGCCCATTTACACCCTTATATCTAGGGGCCGTTTGAGACGTGAAAAATCAGAACCATCCAGTTGGTTAGGATTTTTGGTGAGAAACATCCATGGATTTTTCAGAGTGGATGTTTGGGATTTTTTATGATCCAAACGCCCCCCCAAAAATCCACTAACCGGGTAGATTTTTGGGAGTGGATGAAACTCATTTTTCACGCCCCAAAAGTCCCCTTACACTAATAATTTAGACCTATGACCTTTTCCACAAGAATGCTCGAGTCGAGATGACCAAGAATAATATAGCTAAAAAACAAGCTACAAAAAACTGTAGATGACCAAGATGCAATTTTTCCAAGATGGCGCAGGAATAATTTTTGGAATCGCTGACCAAACTCCGCCCGATGAATGGGAGAAATTATTGGGTGTAGATACGACACCACGTTGGCGTCCTAGCGCAGTATCGATCACCAATAAGAAACAGACACGCAACGTACGTGTGGGCCCCTGCTAAATACTGAGACTCCGTTAACATGTAACCAACGCGTCTGCCTTCGTTTTCCCACACATTCCCAAATCCCCCCATTTTTGAAATGTTCTCCACATTCAAATTGCACTGCGTCGTATCTACACCCAAAAATTTCTCCTCCTTCGGTCTTTCCCCTTCGACCGCCGAGTCCTGCCAGCTCCAGTCTAGCCTCTGCCCAAGTGCCGCCTCCACAGCTACCCTAGTGCTCTCCTCCTCCTCCTAGTAGCCATTCCACCGTCCTCACTTCGCCGTTCTCTACTCCTCTAGTCGCATTTCCTCTCCTGATCAAATCCGAGCAGCTTGCTTAAAACCTAGATTTCCACCACCATGATTTGCGCAAGTACGCCTTTTACCTCGCTTGTACTATTGATCTCTTTCATTAGATTGAGCTCGAGGGTCTTGTTATACTCACATTCAAATGTAGTCTGAAGTGGATTTGGTTCTTTTGTTGGTTTCTCATTTCTCATGTAGTTTCCGGCCAGGCGCCGGAAGAGCCGGTGGTTTCGAAGAAATTGGGGTTGCAATTTCCGGCCAGGCGCCGGAAAAGCCAGTGGTTTCGAAGAAATTGGGGTTGCTGTTCGAGAATCGACTGATTGAGTAGCATATAGAGGTATACTCAATTCCGCATTTTCCATGTCTGATGAGCAAGATTTCTTCTTGCCAGGAAGTGTTCTTTAACTTGTGCCAGCTTCGTCGGACATTTTCTTAAGAAATAAACGGGAAATGCTTACACTGTTGTACTGTCTTGCCTTAGATTTAAAATTGATCATCTAGTCCAGATGTGATTTAAAATCGATCTGGACTAGAGTAGGAGGGGATTGGCTGGCAGACTCAATATGTTTGATCTTTATAATATTGGATTGGCTGGCAGACCCAATATGTTTAATCTTTATAGGATTGGATTGGCTGGCCCGACTTTCCCTTTGTCCAATCAACACCCATTGTATGGTTTTGGAGTACAGATTTGATGCAGGGATATCACTTTTTTTTTGCTACATGGTGTAGGGATACCACTAGAACAACATATTTTAATTTATTTGGTTGAATATAACATTTTAAATTGAAAAAACATGAAATTTCTATGCCGAACATAGTTCCTTGATATAACTTTCCTTGTATACATGTTGACAATCATATTGGATGTGTTTCAGATGAGATATGCAATACATACTTCCATAATTTTAACCTTTGCATACACAACTTTCATGGCTTGGTGAAACCTACAATTGGATTACAAAGAGTACTATGGCTTGTTGCATGTAATAATAGATGTGGCGACTTCAGATTTGCATATTATTTTTGTGAGAATTTCGATCCGTGGTGGCATCTTGGATTTTCTTTTTTTTTTTGTGGGAAAAGTTATTAGAAAGTCATTGTCCCTCTCTTAGGTTTAGAGAGTGAAATATCTTGGTGCTAGATGATGGTAGTATCTATGTTCTATAGAACATGGCCAGATTTTATGGGTTCCCCGTTGCTGACTTCCAGTCATATATATAGAGCAGCACAAGGGCTTTTCAGCCATGCAATTTCGGTTGCGAGGTGGGCTCTAATAGAGGGGGCAGGTGCAAGCCCCCTGGCCCATATCAACTTCTTCTTCTTCTACTTCTTCTTATTTTTTACATAGGAAGCCCACTCGAAATTATGCTCTGCTATAATGTACCATTGTTTTCTTTTTGTTCCTTACGATGGGTTGTAATTAGACAATTTGATTAATTTAAGCTATTTCATTCTTTTTCTTGTTCTGATCATGCCCAATTTTACATGTCTATTGATGGCCACCATTTCTGTGTTTGCGTAATTTTACTTGTACTAGAGACATGATTAATGAAAATACCTTTTAATTTGTCATGGACTTCTTTATTGAACGTGTTAGGTCTGAAAATGTCATTTTTAGTTTCAAAGCAGATTTCAAATCGTTTGGTTATATAACTTTCCAAATGTTGAATAAATTTCCAAATGTAAAAAAACATAAAATTGCTATGCCCACTATAAATCATCGAGATAACATATCTTGTTGAAATGATGTCATTCATTTGGATATGTTCCAAAGATACACATATTTCCATGATCAGATTTTACATGCACAACAGGATACAAAGAGTACTATGGCTTGTTGCATACACTAACAGATGGGACAAGTGCCTAGTTGCGTCTTTTTTTTTTGTGAGATTATTGATCCTTGGTGGCAGAGCATGATAAAGTTTCTTTTAAACATAAGCACATTATAAAGTTCAAAATTGTGATGTTCGAACGCAACAAAAATAATGCCTGTCAGCTTTGAGCTCATTTTAGCAACGCATAAGAATTGAGACTACTTGGGATATAAAACATTTTTGAATTCTAAGTATAACATGATTATTAATAATCTGATTTGCTTCACACATCCCTGTTTTCAATTTTCATACTATTTCCTCATTCTGCATAAATGGTGTGAGGTACAAATGTGAAATTGTGGTTCATTATATTCTTTCTGGTGATGAAATTTTGACGGTGATGTTACGTATGTTGAACTTTGGTGATATTGTGCAGCCTCCACTTTTAGATAATCATACCATGGTGATGCACCTGAACCCCACATCTGTAGAACTTGTTGCTCTCACCACGGATGCTGAAAATGACACTCCAGGAGTCAATAAAGCAGATGTTGAGCCTGCGCTCTACAGAGAACAAATTAAGGTCTGGATCCCTTTCTAACATATGAGAGATGTATGGTATACACCTTTGTTCCTTTTGACTCCTGCCTAATTATAGTTTAGTCAAAGGATGAGTAGTTCACTACCCCTTGGGTTAGCCAGCCTCCTATACACTGATGGTGGATATCCACCATCTAAAAATACACGGATGGTGGATGTCCACCGACTGTGTTGGGGGTTGGGTTGGCTAAAAGGTGGGTGGTGAACAAGTCATTTCTTAGTTATATGTACTGGGAATGGATGAAAATGGAAGGGAGATAATCTGCATTTAAATTGGGTCGTCCTTTTTTCTCATACAGGTGATCAGAATGGGGATCACATTGCATACAATATTTTGTTTTGCCACATTTGCATAACATATTTAGTTTTCTGCCATATGCAGATGGGGCGCTACCAAGGAGGGAGCCCAATAGCTAAAAGAATGGATCCACATGTCCAATCAAGCGGACCAAGTTGTCACAGTAGAAGGAAATCCCCACCTCGAAAGAGTCGGGTAATCTTTCTTCTTTTTTGATCTCCATCATTCTTGGATAATATTTGTCATCATAATTTCTACCAACCACAGGTTCAGATAGCAAATATGTTATCGATGACTTTCAATCATATAAACTAGTGTTGAGCTTTTTTGTTGTGTTTCTCTTGGCTAGACGAGAGTTTTTGGCACCTGTCTCAAGTAAGTTCTATATGTCCATGAAATGGTTTTCTTTCACATCGAAGTGATTAGATAATTTCTTAGTCTCATATATCCCATTCTATAAGAATTTTGGAAAAGCAGATGTTAGTTATATATCAAATGTGGTTCTTCTTGTCTTTGTAATGCTAGGCACAACTTTCAGTTATGGTCTGCAGTCTATAAGATGTCAATATAAATGTTAATGTTGATTGCCATAGATCACGGTAGTAGTTAAGTAGGATCATTATGGCAGATGTGGAATTAACTTACGAAGCATGATTCTAGAAATTTGATAATTCGACGAAAATGAGTCAGCTGGACTGCTTTGCAGACAATAGCTCCAGTAACAGGCTCAGTTTTAAGACTTTTTAATTTTGACAAAGTTGGGAGAATTAGCCTCTTTTTTTTGGCCCTATGCGAGTTTGCGTTTATTAAGTTATAATGTATGAACTTTATGCAAAACAATTATTCGTGCATATTGTATTTTATCTTTTTATACTTTTAGGGCGTAGTTGTTCGAGAAATTGTCCATGATATTTGCTTTATATGCATTAGCAATCTATCTGCTGATAGTTACAAGAACATTCACACAATTTGTGCAGGCCATATAATGGATGTTCAAGTTGCTGATACTGTTCCTTTCAAAAGCAAAGTGGTGGCTACTATCACGCCCCAAATTTCCAAAACCTCGATGAGAGCGTAGAAGCACTAATCCATTAACGGACAAGAGGTCGGAGATCCAGGACGCGATTGAATACTCGATTTATCTCATTCCCATTGGACATAATATGGGATAAACACAGGATCCAGAATGACGAACAATATTTATGTACCTGAATTTTAAATAACAAAGTAAAAAAAAAAGAAACTTCTAATTAAGTTTATTACAGCACAATTAATCCGACAGCAATGATATAGTATCTCAGGCATAGGAGCCACAAAAGATAAAAGTTCAAAACAAATAATAGATAGGATAGAGTCTTCCACATCCATACTTTAGCCGCCCAAAACCAGCAACAACTCATACTTGCTCCGCTTCATTCTTTATTAATTCCTGCATCAAAGGATGCATGAGTATCTCGAAAGAAATACCCAGTAGGATGCCAAAACCCCACTGATAGAAAAGTATAGGAACCATGGACTCCAATGGATACAAAATATAGAATATCATCAAATAAATCTAGGATTAAGGAATTACTAACCAACCTACCATAATATCAGCAACTCATGCTAAGAAATATGAATCTAGACTTCGAACAACTCATTTGAACGGATACAGTTAACAATTAAAATAGACTCCAAACTTATAGAGTGTAGGAACCGTCAATTTCTGCTCTCAGGTCGGTCCACTTCCCCTATGGACATCTATGCCAGAACATCTTAGAGGTTCTTCAGAGGAACCCGGCCATGTGTCTAGGGATGCTGGCCCCATCGGTGCTTACGGGCACAATGGGCGGAGACTGCAGACCTTTCGTAATATCATATAGTCTAAAAGCGCACGCGTTGTTGTCATCAGCTGAACTACAGAGGTTCATCAAATATATGAGATCACGGAGGATCTAGCAATGGCTCTTGTGCATACTATGATTTTCACTCAAAGAGTTTTCATCAATCACTCCTGTGGATTAAGTAGTTTACAAAGAACTGAAAATACTCTTACAATGATAGAGGCTGTATTAAAATCATAAAAAATTCTCAATATTTAAAAATGGACTCCCATAGAAGCACCATTGAGATTTTAATATCCCAATAGCAAACAATTCAATATAGGGATGAGAAGTCAATACTCTTCATCAACATTTGACTCATTAAAGGAGTAACTGAAACAATCACTTTCCCAGGCTTCACCCAAACCATCGGGGTATAATAGTAACTTTACTCTTCTGATAATTTTGCTGTGCAAGGCCCTAGATAAGAATTTTCGAGTCTGCCAATAGTTTCTAGAGGTTCAAGGAAGACTTGAGAATTAGGGTTCGAGAGTGCAAACCCTAATCGGAATCTTTGAGACCACTTCAATCGGTAAAACAGCACAATGTAGAATTTCAACTCAGTTGACTTGACTCCACCCCAATACCTGATTCCAGAAGATTAATCCCTCTGAATTAATTACTACTCAAGTCTTTCTGATTTTTATTTAGGTCTTATCTTATCCTTAACCTTATTTAATCACATGATACTAACTAGTATTAAGTTTTCTTAATTCATTGCACTGTTATTTGCATAACAGCTCATTTTTGACCTTCACCCTAATTTTTACAGTCTATATTTAGTTATAAAGTTTTTACTGTAGATTTCCCCGAGAGTCCACAATCCAACCCAACAGACGATGCATTTTTCTGAGGTTTGTATAATTAGTTATGAATTTTTTATTATTGACTGTCTGTGCAGGAAAACTACTGGCCGAGGCTTAGTTAAGTCAATTTGCTCCCATATTATGCTAATTATATACTAATACTAATATGCTCATGATAATATTAATTATCACTCAATTTCTTGATGAATAATATTTGCATAGTCTTATCAGTAGGTGCATTCATTGATTGAGATAACTTAACCATCCCAGAAACTGTTTTAGCATTCTATTGCAATTAACTAGTTCAACTCCAATTAGGACCACTAAATTGGGACACAATCATGGGATAAGGGTACTGACGACACCCAAAAGGAATGACCTTTCCACCAACCAGAAGTGTTACGACTCTGATTTCCTATTAATTAGTGATCAATTAACATTTATCATCATTGTTCTACGCATAATAACCTGATCAGTTGACAACCATTGATTTAGAACATCGAACCGACACCAAAAATTGAGACAACAATTTGTGAACAGCAAATAACCAGCATCCTTTAGTCTCATAATCAAATATTTTAACACTGGAATTTAGAAGAAAATCCATATCTAGGCCATTGCACATCGACATCATGAAATAGTACGGTCCATACATGTACACATAATGTATAAAAATGCAATCTTTATCACTCATGTATCATATCATTATGGAATTCATAAATAAGAGAGTTCGAATGCCCTTAAATCAGATTGGATCAGGAAGGGCGACTGGGATGATGACGAAGGGCACTATCGATTCTCCAACAAATGGAAAAAGGACCCCCCCTCCCCCTAGTTTATTGCGTGTTACATGTGAGTTTTTTTATGCCAAGAAAATAGTGGCATGTGAGGTTTCATTTTCATTAAAAATGGTAAGAAGAAAGAGGCGGCTACACCTAATTGGATGGGTCCGTTAATTGAGAAATTATTGGGTGTAGACACGACACCGCGCTGGCGTCTTACCGTGGTGTCGATCATCGATAAGAAATAGACACGCAACATACGTGTTGGCCCCTGCTAAATTCTGAAACTCCGTTAACATAGAACCAACGCTGTCCACCATAATTTTGTTTTCCCACACACCCGCTCATTTCCCTCCATTTCAAACCCACTCAGCCCCTTCCCCTTCCCCCTTCCGATCTCTCCCCCCCCCCCCCCCCCCCCCCCCCCGCCTCAGCCCCTTGCCCCTCATGACCTCCACCCCCTTCGTTCTTCCCCTTCCGCCGCTCGGTCCTGCCGGACAACCCCTTTCCTCCATCGCATAGCCCCTTTTCCACGGCTGCTGTAGGCCGCTCGCGCTCATCTATTGATGATATATGTAACAGTCAAGGGCCACACTAAATTACAAAGATATCTATCTGAAGAACAAGTCGCCGAAAGCGCCCTACACCCAAAAAATTCTCCCGTTGAAGCTAGTTGTTTTCCAGTCCATTGTACGGTACACTCTCTGCTTTCCTTTTTGCTTGCAGAAATTGGGATAAAGTGGTGGTTGGGATTGATAGTAGTTGGATAAATTGAAGTTGGTTGTTTTCTAGTCTATTTTTAGTTGTTGATTTGTAATTTCTTTCTGATATGGCTACTTAAAATTGTTTTGAGCTCAGCTATATTCAGCTTCAATTTTTTAAGAACTCGTGAAATCAAGTTCAGCTCCTGCAATCAAGTTTTGTAACCCTTTATTTTGTAATAAATTCAGTTGATTTTAGTTTTGATGATCAGATTATAGTTCGATCTTCTAATTTTCATTAAAATTCACTTCTGCCTTCAGCATATGTACCACATTTTACACGATGAAGGTGTAGATGAGTTGTTTTGTTCTTTTACTTTAGAAGCAATCTAATCTACTCAGTTCCATGTGAAACATTATATGTTATGTTGAACTGAGTATAGTGGTGATTCATGCTATTATTTAGAGGTTTGGTTGCAGAAAATAAATACCTTCTGTGATGCAAGACTCTGCAGCAACGGAGATATCCTCTTCGTGGCAAGAGCTCTGATCTAACACTTCACTAAATTCGAGCATTGAAGTAGTAGTGATATCAGTCTAGATTTCTGTTGTCTCCTCGACTGTCAAATTGTCCTAATTATCGCAATTGTAAATAACTGGTAGTTGCTGAGCAGCCACTGCTTCCGATACCAATGGCTCCTCAGGTGCTATATCAGTTCTAAGATTTCTTTCTGAGTTTTGACTTTCCCCAGAGATCTTTATCGGCAAGCAGTCTACTGTACTCATATTCTAGCCATGGCTTTCCACATATGCAGTTGTGTCAACATGGGCACTATGTGGTGTAAGTGTACTTCCATAACTGATGCTGCAAGTGTTCTTGTGTGCCTGTGCACCACATAGGAGTCTCAATTTTTTTTAAGTGCTTATGCAGCTTCTCATGGTATTTCTGAGTCTAGCATAGTAAAATCTAAAAAAGTTGTGTTTTTTTAGGAATGTGATGTTGATTTCAGTAGGCTAGCGATTTTTAGCTTGGTTTGTTTTAGCACTAGATATTTTTTTATGTCTGCATATCATATTTCAATAGCCCTTTGCTGCTACATAAGTGCGTCATAATGTTTATAAAATCCATATTCATGTTTGAAGGTTCCAAGATCAACAGAAAGTATTCCAAGATCAAATGATAAATGATTTTTCGTACTGATATTTTGATTTGCGAATTGTCTATTAGAGGTTGGTTTTAGGTGTTTCTTGATTTTTTTTATATTTGTTTTGAAGTGTATTCTTTGATTTAATGCATTTTTTAATGACTTGTATAATGTATGTGTAGATTATATAAATATATTATAGATATAATTACCCCCTAGCTAATTTACAAATGTCAATACTGCAGCTTTCCATAAGTCTTGAGAATGACATCACAAAGAAAAAAACAAATGTGTAGAACTTAGTTACAATGTTGGGAATGGTGCCAAAGTACCTAACGTTTATTTGAATAGCTTAAGTGATGAAATGGAGTTGAAAATTGGGATGACTGCAGAAAATGAAGAAGAGGCATATGATATGTATAATAAATATGCATATAACAAAGGTTTTAGCATTCGAAAAAGTGACAGAACTTTTAAAAGAGGTACATGTGAAATTATTGGGCATAAGTTTGTGTGTTGGAAAAAAGGCTTGAAAGAATTTACAAATCCTAGTGAAGTAAAGACGACTCAAAGATTAGACACTATGTGTGGTTGTAAGGCTCGTGTATTTGACAAAGTGGAAAATGGTGTTTACCAAGTTAGTCGGTTAATCGCTGAACATAATCACCCACTAGTTGAGCTAAATCAGAGGCACTTATTAAGGTCTACACGTAAAATTCATGATACTACTAAAGGTGTCATCAAATCTATGGCTGATGCTGGCATAAGAACTAGTAAGACATATGCATACTTGGTAAATGAAGCATGTGGTTATGAAAATGTTGGATTCACTAAAAGAGATTGTCATAATTTTGTCCAAGTTTATAGAGCAAAAAAAATTGAAACAGGTGATTGTCAAAATCTAATGAATTATTTTAAGCAAAAGTGTGCCGTTGAACAAATGTTTTTCTATGCGGGGAAAGTTGATGAGGAAAATCAAATGTCTTGCTTTTTCTGGAGAGATGGGTTATCAAAATTGGATTATGAATGTTTTGGGGATGTTGTGATTTTTTATGCAACATATCGTACAAACAAGTATAACATGATTTGTGCTCCATTGGCAAAATGTTTTATTTGGTTGCGCTTTTTTGAGTGATGAAAAAGAATCTTTGTTTACTTGGTTGTTCAAAGCGTTTCTTGTGCACCATCCATCACCCCCATTTGCTTCATCCGTCACCCCCAAATCTTGTGCACCATCTGTCACCCCCATTTGCTTCTTTTGCTTGAGGCATGTCCAGATCATGGTTATCTAGTGTACGAGTACATAGACAATTTTGTTGACAATACTAAAAAGGGACTGCATCTGCTTAAATTAGAAACTTGAAACTACAATTAATGTCTTTTGTCATATTCAAGTAAAAATGGTTTGAAAATATGTACATGTGACTTTTTTTTTAAATGATATTACATGTGACTTTGATGAAACAATGAAATTGACTGTCCATTTTTTGGGTCAGCTTTGCAGTCAATACGTTCTTCAAAATATGTGCTTGTTGAATACTTTTTTTTCTATCACCTTGTACCATTATTATATCAGGAGGTGTGAGAGAGAAAGACTAGTCAATTTTCTGACTGGCCACAAATAGCTAAAACAATAAAGGTACAAGGTGGCTTAATGGGTGAAAGGGATATAAAGACTCATCCTAAGTAGATAATAGTGTAAAATGAGAAACAGAAGCTTTTTAAGGTTAAGAATTGCTAATCATTTTTTTTCTTCTGGAAGTGACTGCTAGATAAATTAAGGCTAGAGCTCTGAGCATTTTATGAGGCCCGTTTTGATAGAAAGCAGAGGCCATCAGAAATATATGATTGTTGGATTCTTCTGAGTATTTTTAGGATACACACAACTACATTATCATATGTTTTGTTGTGTCCATTTGTGGTGTGCTTAACATATTCCAAAGTGCTGACAATCTTCATCACATATGCACCATGCAGTGGTTTAGATGGTAAAGTTTCAGGGACTAATAATAGAATGGTTCATATGTTTGGTAGGTTCTTCAAAACCAATCTAATTAATGTTCTTTGGGCTTTCTTGAAGATAAATTCTTGCTACATGGATATATTTTTCTAATATTTTGCAATTTTTAACTAGTGTAGATGGATGAGGCTCTATTTCTTATTCAACAACAGTTGCTAGAGAAGAAGCTGTAGATGCACAACTTTTCTTTTCTTTGGTTTTGTTTTAGTTAGCCTTCTCCTACATTATTTTGTGTTGCTGCCTACTTTAGAACCTTAAACGATCATTTTCTAAGTAGAAGGTTCTTTTTATGTATTCCACTGTCTACTTTTGGCTGCTTTCAGGAGTTGAAAATTTTAAGACCTCAACTTTACTCTGCAGCTGAGTACTATGAAAAATCATATCTGCATAATGAAACAGAAACAAATGTAAGAGCTGAAATATTTTTTCGACGTTTTTTTGCCTATGATAATTATTATTGTAACTTCTTGCCAGTGACCATGCTTTAAACATTTTGCACAAAGCTATATATTTCATCGAGAAGTAGTTGTTTAGTTGCAAGCCTTGAAAATATTTCTACTGTAATGACATGTTCTGTGCATGTTCTGATTTTCTTTCACTGTTTTTGAATCTGATTGGATGTTTCTTAAAATGCATATATAAAACTAATTTAAAATGCTAAAAAATGTTTTTGAGTCGAAATTTTGTTGTGAGAAACTTTAATACTCTTTTTCTTCTTTCTTTTGGCCCGATCGGCGATCGCCCAATCTTAGTGATTTACTGAGAACACTGAAGGTTTGAGGCCACCCTATGAGCATTGAAGATTTGAGGCCACCCTGTGATTTAAAAAATTATGTAAATCTGCTTATCCATTGATTGTCTTTTCAATGTAATTTTACCTACTTTGCAGTTGAAAGAAGCAGATCTGGTTGCTTTGAGAAAAAAACATGCTAGATGAAAAGAAAGAAGAGTTGCATCGGGTGTGATATGTTAACTAGAATTAGAAGTGAATTATTGGAGTTTGGTTTCTACCTATTTGTCCTTCGCTATGTTTTTCTTCTAATTTCAATAATTAACAACCCTTCTGTTCTTTTAAGTCGCCTTTCTCCACTTTGACAAGAAGAAATAAGTGTTCAATAGAGGTCATCTATTTATGGTTAAATCAAGGGTTTGAATCTTAGGATCAGTTGGAGACCACTTCAACAGATGCTTTCATTCGCATAACAAATGATTTTTAAAGACATCCCAACATGTTTTTGGTAGGAGGATGGTATAATTTTGTTATAGTTCACATGTTACTGATTTCACACTACTCCTAGCTTTCTTATTATTGTACCACATAATGATTGATCCGAAGTATACAATTTTGCATATGTAAATGCTTGAGTTAGTTTTAGTTTTTGCATTATCTAACGAGTCCTTTTCTGTTAATGTTTTGTTAAGGGATTGACTAATGTGAGGAGATGAACCAAGTCAGCTCATCACCAACATGTCCTACGTTTTTGCAACATGATACAACTCCACTATTAGGGAACACACATCTCAGACTTGAATATCATGGCCAAAGATGGACATAAGTCTTTCTCTCTTTTTTACTGGAATGTCTTTTGTCTAACTGTTTTTTTTTTTTCATTTTCTTTTTTGTTGGAAAGGATGAAGCATACCTCACCTTATCAATGTGTACAGAATTGGCTAAGCCTTATCGAAATCCAGAATTGTACTACAACGTTGTATATAAAAATAAGAAATGTAATACCATGTTTTAAGGGAATATGAGTCTGTTATTTCTAAACTTGGAGAGGTTTATGCTCCTTGGAATGTGTCATTTTTTAAAGCCTTTTCTATGTCTGTCTAATGTGGGATGAGACAATTACTCTCATTACATGCTTTTCCTAGCAGTATCAAGACTCAACAGTAAGAGTACATAAAAAGATCTTAGGCACTGCAAAATTGACTAAAACTAGATGGACACTAGTGAGACGGGTAGCATAACTAATACTCCATTCGAATTCAATTTAAAGGTAACAACTACCCTGTATCTGGTAATAACTAAGACAAATATTTATTTCCTTTTCTTGGGTCTTCGGGGGAGCTTTTCAGATTCCTCAGTTTCATCTTCGGAAGTGCCTTCAAGCGGCTCAGCAGGAACATCGTTAGGGATATTGTACTTGGTGATAAAATCCTTGAGAACCCTCATACTCTCTTCCTTCGTCGAAACCAGTTGTTCAGAAAAACTGCCCTCGTCTTTACTGATGAAATGGACTTCTGAGCCAAGCCGAAGAGTAGCTGTAATACCCGAAAATTTTGAAATTATTAGGCGGGAAATTTTGCTCAAGGTAAGCATTTAATTTCCTGAAATTGTTGAACTTTAAATTGTGGTTTGAGAAGATTTAGAAAATTCGAAAAAAAATTGGATTTTTGTTGAGCGCGATTGATCGCATCATCGATCGGGATGGCTGTCGTGCGAGTGTTGTTCCGTAGCGATCGATCGTATCTACTGGATTAAAGCGGCATGCAGTTTATGCGTATAGCCGATTGATCACCGTATTTTGTGAGATTTTGGATGCAATTCTTTTTTAAATCTTTTTATGTCACGCCCCAAAATTCCATACCTCGATCGGAGTGCGGAAGCCAACAATTGAGATACAATTTGAGGTAGAGATCCCGGGCACGCGACTGAACAGTCAATTTTCCAATCGATTACAATCATCTCAAAAGGACGTGTAACCGATTATGCCCGCAATCAATGTAATACAATAACAAACATCAATGAATAATATGAAATGAAATTACTTAATAATAATCTATTTAAGAATATCAAATAAAATAAACCTATAAGTTTATGGCACACAATTGCCAAAAATGTTATAAGCATCAATAAAAGCAAAGCAAATAACTAAATAGTCTTTAAACTCTTCTCGGCGCCTGCAATCCGCCTTTCCACTACTGCACTTCCTGATCTCACTTTTCATTTGCGCTTGCATCAGAGGATGCATGAGTATTTCATAGAAACACTCAGTAGGATGTAAAAACCCATTGAATTAAATAAGCAGTATGAAGAGAATAATAATAACAAAAGATTGTGAACATCCCACAACATCTAAACTGAACCGAGGTCTATACACCTGCAAGGTTAGTCAGCAACAATTCCAACTCACAAGTATAGGAAAACATCAATAAGGCTCTGAACAAACATATGTGTAAGGAGAGAATAACAATCATATTAAAGGCTCCAGACATCTAAAGTGAAAGGAGTTACAATTTCTGCTCGCTAACCTGGTCGCTCGCAAGTGACTAAAATAATATACCAGAACCACCCTAGGGGTCCTCTCTTTGGAACCCTGCCATGCGTCTAGGATGCTGGCCCCACCAGTGCTTACGGGCACGATGGGCGGAGACTAAGGACCTTCCGTAATGTCCTCAATCTAACGTACATATAGTGCCTCCCTTCGGGCAGTATGGAATCGCAACTCTATAAATATAAGTGACCTCGCAAGATCTAGCAATGGCATAATTGAGCATTCTATGAATCCACCATGGGGAGAGTCTCGCAAGATCTCCAGTAGAAGAAATAATCATGTAATCAATATGAGCAATATCTCAAAGGAATAGAGGTCGCAACACTCTCAGATCATAAGGCATCTCTTACCAGAATAGACTCTCTCACGGAGTATGGATAGAAGTATCAAGGTCTTTGTCCAACAAATAACTCACTCATGGGAGACGCATAGAATAACAAGACAATCCAAACACATCGAATGACATCAACTCACCAAGGAGTTCCATACAATCAATACATATCTTTCATGCTCAGCCCTAGATAGGAATTCATTATACACATTGAAATTCTATAATACAAATATCAGAGATAAGAAATCAAAGAGTCTTAGATGATTTGAATTCCAAATGGAATCCCAAACCGACATCAACGCTTCAAGGTAGATAGTTATAAATCTCTTGATCGAAGAATTATCCCTCCTAATTAGATTACTTCTAACCCAATTCCTACTGTGATATTCCATAAGCATATAGTCCAATCATTGGTATTGACACGTTAGACATTATCATATCGTATATCATGATGTTATTTGTATACTTAGTATTTTCTCTCAGATTCAGCTCACTGCTTCCTGTACAGTAATACTTAACCTCTGAAATTTTTTCTGATAATACCCTCGTGAGTCTAGTTTCTAACTCCACTGATTTTATATTTTTCCGATTTTATTTGAATTAGTTATGAATTATTTACTACCGACTGTCAGCATAGAAACAGTTCTGGCCGAGATTAAGATTCTTAATCAAACTTAATTATCTTACTTAATAACACATTATAGATGATAATATATCATTAACAGACCATATACTCCCCTCCTAGACCAATTACAGAACCTAGGATTATCTGGAATTACTAAAGTTCACTCCTTTCTTGTGTTCTTTTACATATAACATAGTTTTTAAACATTAATACATCTCAAATAAGACCTTTTGTCACGCCCCGAAATCCCATACCTTGATCAAAGTGCAGAAGCCAACAAAAGAGATACAAGTCGAGGTGGAGATCCTGGGCACGCGACCGAACAGTCGATTTTCCAACCGATTACAATCATCTCAAAAGGACGTGTAACCGATAATGCCTGCAATCAGTGTAGACATCAATAAATACTATGAAATGAATTTACTTAATAATAATCCATTTAAGAAAGTCAAATAAAATAAACCTATAAGTCTATAGCACACAATTGCCAATAATGTCATAAGCATCAATAAAAAGCAAAGCAAATAACTAAATCGTCTTTAATCTCTTCTCGGCGCCTGCAATCCGCCATTCAACTACTGCACTTCCTGATCTCACTTTTCAATTGCACCTGCATCAGAGGATGCATGAGTATATCATAGAAACACTCAGTAGGATGTAAAAGCCCACTGAATTAAAACAAGCAGTATGAAGAGAATAAGAATAACAAAGGTCATAGACATTCCACAACATCTGAACTGAACAATTCCAACTCGCAAGTATAGGAAAATATCAATAAGGCTCTGAACAAACATATGTGTAAGGAGAGAATAATAATCATATTAAAGGCTCCAGACATCTAAAGTGTAAGGAGAGAATAACAATCATATTAAAGGCTCCAGACATCTAAAGTGAAAGGAGTTACAATTTCTGCTCGCTAACCTGGTTGCTCGCAAGTGACTAAAATAATATACCAGAACCACCCTAGGGGTCCTCTCTTTGGAACCCTGCCATGCGTCTAGGATGCTGGCCCCACCAGTGCTTACGGACACGATGGGCAGAGACTGAGGACCTTCCGTAATGTCCACAATCTAACGTACGTATAGTGCATCCCTTCGGGCAGTATGAAATCGCAATTTCATAAATATAAGTGACCTCGCAAGATCTAGCAATGGCTTAATTGAGCATACTATGAAACCACCATGGGGAGAGTCTCGCAAGGTCTCCAGTAGAAGAAACAATCATGTAATCAATATGAGCAATATCTCAAAGGAATAGAGGTCACAACACTCTAAGATCATAAGGTATATCTTACCAGAATAGACTCTCTCAAGGAGTATGGATAGAAGCATCAAAGTCTTTGGTCAACACATAACTCACTCATGGGAGTAGCATAGAATAATAAGACAACCCAAACACTTCGACTAATTACAACTCACACAAGGAGTACTATACAATCAATACATACCTTTCATGCTCAGCCCTAGATAGGAATTCCTCATTTGCATTAGAGTTTATAATACAAATATCAGAGATAAGAAATCAAAGAATCTTAGATGATTTAAATTCCAAGTAGAATATCAAACCGACATCAACGCTTTTAAAATAGATAGTTAGGAATCACTTGTTCAAAGGATTATCTCTCATAATTGAATTATATCTAACCCAATTCTTACTATGATATTCAATAAGTATATAGTCCAGTTACTGGTATTTAATATATTAATTGTTATCATATCATATTACATGATGTTCTTTGTATACTTAGTATTTTCTCTCAGATTCAGCACACTGTCTCCTGCACAACACTCCTATTCCGACGGCTACTGTGCTCTGCAAAGTAAGACTTAACCTCTGAAAGTTTTATTTATAATACCCTAGTGAGTCTAGTTTCTAACCCCACTGATTTTATATTTTTCCTATTTTATTTGAATTAGTTATGAATTATTTACTACCGACTGTCAGCACAGAAACAGTTCTGGCCGAGATTAAGACTCTTCATTAAACTTGATTATCTTACTTAGTGACACATTATAAATAATAATACATCAATAACAGACCATATACTCCCCTCCTAGACCAATTACAGAACCTAGGATTATCTGGAATTACTAAAGTTCACTCATTTCTTGTGTTCTTATATATATAACATAGTTTGTAAATATTAATACACCCCAAACAAGACAATTAATGTAAGACACACCTTAAATGCACAAACTCAACGTGGATCATCATTAACCAAACAATATCAGAACTTCTAGTCTCTGAAAAATTAATAAAGCATTAGACTTTAGGTGTAAATTCCCATCTAGAAGTGAAACATGAAGGCACATATGATTTATGATGCACTACGCATAGAAATAAAGACACAACTCATTCATCTCGCAAGAATCCAAACAATAACTAAGGCATTGAATCAAAACACTTGTTAAAGTATACATAATCAAAAGAAAGAAGAGAAGAAAAATCATCCTACTTAATCCTCCAAAGATTTCGCCTTTCTACGCGTTACTCGTCTCTTCCGCTTCTTCCAAAGCTCCCGCTCCAAGCTCTCGCAAACTCCCACAAGAACAAGCCTCCAAGGAGATGGGTGAACGTGGGAAAGAGAAGGGAAAAGTCTATGGACGTTCTAGGGTTAGCACAAACCAATTCTCTAGTGTTTATATAGAGTTGGGGGAGAATCCATTCTTAAACTAATCTTCCAAATCATGGACACTTTCAACCAATGGGAAGGCTTCACAATCCTCTTAGAGACGTGCAAAACCAGTCTAATTGGGATTTAGTATCTTTCCCAAGCAAATCCACCCCAAAAATACGCAAGAAATCACAAAACCGCAACCGGCGATCGATCGGCTATACAGTGATCGATCGTCGTATGTGTTGTTTTACACTACAGCGTTACAGCCGATCGATCGCCATTACTGCCGATCGATCGCTTTACGCAAAATAAAACATTCGCAAATCACAGTAACTACGATCGATCGTTTTGATATGGCGTCGATCGGTTCAGCTTGCTGATCGATCGGCTCTTATGGCGATCGATCGCTGTCACGTTTAATCCAAATTCAATTTCTCATATCTTTTCACTCCGAACTCCAAATCGCGCATAATAGTGGCGTTGGAAAGCTCTTCTCACCAACTTTAATTTCCACAAGGCAAAACACGACCAAATCAAATATTAAGATGGTCAAATTTGGGTTTTACAATACTTACTAATTTTTTGGGTGTTACACCTTTAATGCAAGACACACCTTAAGGCACAAAACTCAACGTGGATCATGATCAACCAAGCAATATCAGAAATTCTAGTCTCTAGAAAATTAATAAAGCATTAGACTTTAGGTGCGAATTCCCATCTAGAAACGGAATATGAATGCACATATGATTATGATGCACTACGCATAGAAATAATGACACAATTCATTCATCTCACAAGAATCCACACAATACACTAAGGTACTAAATCAAAACACTTATCAATATCATATGATCAGAAGAGAGAAGAGGGGAAAAACCATCCTACTTAATTCACAGAAGATTTCGCCTTTCTACGCGTTGCTTGTCTCCTTCGCTTCCTCCAAAGCTCCCACTCTAAGCTCTTGCAAACTCCCACAAGAAGAAGCCTTAAAGGAGGTGGGTGAACGTGGGAAGGAGAAGGGGAAAGGTCTCTGGACGTTCTAGGGCTAGGTTTAGCAATAGCACAAGCCAACTCTCTAGAGTTTATATAGAGTTGAGAGAGAATCCCTTCTTAAACTAATTTTCCATATCATGGACACTTCCAACCAATAGGAAGGCCTCAAGATCCTTCTAGAGACGTGCAAATCATGTCCAATTGGGATTTGGTATATTTCCCATGCAAATCCACCCCAAAAATAAGCTAGAAATCGCAAAACCGCAACCGGCGATCGATCGGCTATACGGCGATCGATCGTCGTATGCGTTGTTCTACAGTACCGCATTACAGCCGATCTATCGTAATTATTGCCGATCGATCACTTTACGCGAAACAAAACATTCAAAAATCATAGTAACTACGATCGATCGTTTTGATAAGGCGTCGATCGGTTCAACTTGCCAATCGATCGTTTCTTATGGCGATCGATCGCAGCCACGTTCAATCAAAATTCAATTTCTCATATCTTTTCACTCCGAACTCCAAATCGCGCATAGTTGGTGACGTTGGAAAGCTCTTCTCACCAACTTTAATTGACATAAGCAAAACACGACTAAATCAAATATTAAGAGGGTCAAATTTCGGTTTTAAAATACTTACTAATTTTTCG
This sequence comes from Houttuynia cordata, assembly GCA_039654745.1. Taxonomy (NCBI): domain Eukaryota; kingdom Viridiplantae; phylum Streptophyta; class Magnoliopsida; order Piperales; family Saururaceae; genus Houttuynia; species Houttuynia cordata. The sequence continues at coordinate 13,881,973 of CM077504.1, forward strand.
AGTGTTACATTTTAATTGGATTTATTAGGCTTTTGGGTGATGTGGCCTATCAATTTTGGTCCACGATTTAAGGGATCAAATCATGGGACAATTTGATTTAAAATCCCTTGTGCAAACCGGTTTGAATTAGATTGGAAATTGGATTTTTCTTATTTTGGAAATTGAGATAATTAAAAGGATCATAATTGGAAACGATTAGTGGGTTAAACTTGGCAGTTACTAGGCAAACTGTTGGCATGTCTTGATAAGGGAGGAGATCGTCGTTTGGTTTCAAATTGGGAGGTTACAAACCTTATTTTGGATAACAACCTGATTTGGCCAAAATCCCTATATAACGGATTTGTAAGTGATTTAAAGTCAAGGAAGATCGTATCCATGACTGAGATAATGTGCTGTGGTAAATCATGACCATTAGATAAGATATTAATGTACGGTATAGATTGAATAAGTGATTAGGGTTATTCCTATTTAAGTGGAAAATTGGAGAAGCCGGCGACCTTTCGGAGACTCGGGGAATCGTACAAGCGAAGGTAAGTGCCGTCAGCCCTTCCTCAGTTCGTTCATTCAAGACGTGTTGCATCGGTCCGCGTGGTGGTAGTGGAGAATCCGCGGGGAGGAAGAGCGCAGTGGTACGTGTAGAACCGATTTACGTGGAAATAGTATCGGTTCCTCTTTTTCGTATTCTTTTGAGATATCTAATCGAAGTTCTTGATCGCTTCTCTCCTCATTTTTCGCTACCTGATTTCCTCCGGCCAACCAAAACTGTAAGCATATTCTCTAATTCAATCTCGAACTTCGCATATTTCTTTTACTCCTCTTTAAATTTGTTTTATCATTTATCAAGTTCAAGAGTAACGACACAAAAGGATCACATAAGGTGTTATTCATATACTTTGTCTGTTTTTTTTTCTATTTTTGACCGTGTTTGATTATCTTTTGGTAGTCCACGACCAATCCAGATCTCGTTTCGAACAGTAAATTAAGATGGAATTTGTTTTTTTTGGTTATCGGGACAAAAATCGAGATGGGATTTGACTGGAAAGGAAAAGCTTTAGACGTGTTTTTGCTCGATTCGAGGCTCAACCTAGGTGATGGAAATTACTGCGATGATTAGCACGTTTTGACTTGGCTAGGAGTCTATCTAAGCTCTTTGAATTGGTTGCAACTTTTTCTATGTATGCAAGTACAAGTAGCAAGTTGATTTTATTTTTCATGAATTCAATCTCAAGTGACTCTTCTTAATAATAATTTAAATGTCAGCTAGCATTTTATTAGTTTTTTTTTCATAAAAACAAGAAAATAATTGTTGTTTTTGGTTGTAAACATATTTAATAGAGGAGAATTGTTTCTAGATTTTTTGTCACCGAAGTATTGAGATACTTCAATAGAAATTTGATGTACATTATCAATCTCATGTTCCTTAATTTGGTCTTAAAAAGCACTTGAGGAAGTTGTTTATATGAGGATAGAGATGTAGAAAGGAGATAGGTGAGAGATATTTAGCTTTGAGTTAAAGGCAATGTTAGGAATTGTTTGTCTGTGTGGGGCTGGCTTTGGTAGAAGATTTAGATGATCAAGTTGGGCATCTGTGTATGACGAATTATAAGTTGGTGGAGTGGAAGGATTTTATGTTATATGAGTTGGAATATGGAAGGATGAATTAGGAGTTATGGCTTGGATGTGGACTGACTAGGATGTCTGTTAAAATATGTTGGCAATTGTTTGACGGAAGGGAAAGAGGAGAGGACTTCAGTTGAGTTATGGAGAAAAAGGAATAAAGAACAGGAAAAAATTGAAGTTTCCTTGGCTCGAAAGTGGCTAGAGAAAGCACGACAACAGTGGGAAGCCTGTGTTGCTGGTCACAGATGGTTGGTACCTCTTGATGGGCATATATTGCATTGTGCAGTGCAGGATAGGTGGTTGTCTAAAAATATAAAAGCAAGCAGCGATACCTTTTTGTAATTTGTGTAAAAATAAAATGAGATAATGAGAAAAAGGATAAATCAACTAATGGTGCTTTCCTCAGCTTTGGAAGTGGTTTGCAATGGAGTGAATTGGCATTGTGGAGTACAGTGGAATGATAGAAGTGGTTTGATAGGAAACGTGGCATGTAATGTCTGGAGTACTTTGTTCATATATTGCGGACTGATAAAATATATCTGGAAATATTGAGATTTGGGGAAATATTGAGTTTTTCCTACATCGCCTGTATATCTGCTATATTGCCGATGTACCGGCGATCTTAGTGCTACAACCCCTTTCCCAATGTGTGCATTATTTTTTCGTTAAAGCCTGGTGCATGAACATAACATGCTTCCTATGTATTTTGCTTTGGAAGTGTCCATTTTTATTGCTTAAAAAATGTGCATGCATGCTGCTTTCAAATGTTACTTTTCTTCGTAGAACTGCGCCTGCGGATGCAAGCTTGTAGGAAATAATACAAAACAATTCATGATTAGAAACTATAAACTACAATTTTAATGCTCAAGGTGAAGTCGAAGTCGTGTTGAGGCCTCTTTTGTGGCACTTGCTACCAATTAACCTGAAATTAGTTTTTTGTTGCCAGAGAATTTAAGTAAGTTTATGCTTTTAACAAAAGTATTAAAATATTATGTGTTGTTAGTATTTATACTAAACAAGTAAGGTTGTTAAGAAGTATTAACTGGATAGTTCTATGAGGAAATAGGCACTTTGGATGCTCTCAATCCTTTCCTCAAATGAATGGAGTTAGAATTTTGAACCAAGCTAAATAAACCAGATTCTAGTTACTTGAGGAATAACAAATGGCAAGTAAAAATATAAACAATTGGTTTCCAGACAGCATGTTGTCAACTTTGTGTTACATGACATTCCACAAATGTTGGTAGATATGCTCATTCCATGTTTCCAACTTTGTTTCATACCACAAATTTGACTAATAAACTTGTCCTCATATTCTCACCAAGTTAGTTGGTAGATATGCTCATTGATCAACCTCTTCTGTGCCCATTAAAATATGCTGCAGGAGCGTAATTAAATTGATTGTTAGAATACCAATCAAAGGAAATAATCCTTGAATGTTTTCACATTGTATTATGAGTAATAACTCATTTGACTTTGTTTTTTCATCGCAACAAATTTCAAACTCCAGACTCCAATCCAACTTTATATCGGTATGTAGACAACAAATAGATGACCATTATTTGTAGATCAGCTTGGTTTTTAGATTTTTTTTTAATTGTTCAATTGTACTATGTAGACAACAAATATAGTCGTCCTTCTATATTTCTTTCTCTCAAAATATGTGTGAAAAATCCTATTTGATCCATCATATCATTTTCTCAATATACCGATATATATCTGATATATTTTATCTTTTTGATCAGTGATATATTTTATCTTTTGATCATTAGTAGTTCTTTCGTATCTATATTCAAACCATGATAGGGAAAGTATGCATTGCCAGTGACGTTGGCAACAGAAACAGGTTGGGTTCTGCTAACCCACTATTTGGAGGGAGAAGTAATTTTTCAAAATAGTGGTTTAGATGGATGGAAGGAAGTAACAATGGGTTGATTACTGATTGGAGCAGTTGTGGTAACTGTGAATTGGACGTATAGGTTGTGGATCTTGGTTGTTTAGGGAACTTGGTACACAGTCAAAATCAGGAGGTAGATGCTAAGGTGGAAAGTTTAAAGGCTGTGTATGGTACTTGAAACAAGGGATCAACTGCTGGAGTAAAAAATTGTGGTTTGATTTTGATGGAATGAAGTCGTGGGAAGTAATTAATAATGCGCTAGATGATGTATAGCGGGTGGATGAATGTAAATAGGATCTGAGGATTGGGGACAACTATGTATTATTTGCGGGAGAAGGGAGAGAAGGAAAGAGCTATGGAGAACATGAAGTGGACAGCAAAGACCAGGGAAAAGGGAGTGCCCTGACTAAACATAATTTTTTTAATGTTATATTTCGTATATTAAAATCTACTAGATTGTCGGATTATTTTAGCATTGGCCTCAATTAATTTAGCATTTTCTGAATTAATTCATGATCATGATCAAGTAGCGCCTTTTCCCAACTATTTTGGGTCGGCGACACAGATCTTACTCCTCCATTTAGGCCTATTTTGGGCTACCTCTTTTGTAAGAGATAATAAAGTCAAATCTTTTTTTATTAACTCCATCCAAGTTCTCTTAAGTCTCCCTCTTCCTCTTTTAGCATCGGTTGCATGTATCCCTTCTAATCTTCGCACAGGGCCATCTAAAGGTCTTCTTTGCATATGCCCATACCAACGCAACCTACACTCCCTCAGCTTTTCCCCTAAAGGAGCTACTCTTAGACTCTCACGAATATATTCATTTTTAATCCTATCTCTCCTAGTTATCCTACTCATCCACCTTAACATTCTCATTTCGGCTACATTCAACTTATCTATATGACTCTTTTTTGGTGCCCAACACCATAGAGTATTGCCGGCCTAATGGTTGTCCTATAGAACTTGCCTTTAAGCTTTTTTGGCACATGCCTATCACACAACACTCCCGAGGCTGCCCTCCACTTTACCCACCCCGCATTAATCCTATGCACCACATCACTATCAATATTCCCTTCTTTATGGATAATGGATCCTAAGTAACGGAATTGATCACACCTTGGCACTTCTTGCCCATCTATTTCAACTAAGGCTCTATCTATTGTTCTACCTTCCTTAAAATTAAATTCCATGCACTCTGTCTTAGTCCTACTTATTTTAAAACCTTTTGATTCTAGAGCATCTTTCCACAATTCCAGTTTCTCATTCAAACCTACTTTACTCTCATCAATTAAAATTACATCATCTGCAAATGACTAGTAAGTTCATCCACCAAGGTACATTAACATGTAAATGACTAGTAAGTTCATCCATAACTAAAGCAAAAAAATCCTTGGCTTAAGGCCGACCCTTGATGAAGACCTGCCGCAACTGGAAACTCCTTAGTTTCCCCCCAATAGTCCGCACACTAGTCACAACCCCCTCATTCATATCCTTTATGATATCTATATAACCTCTTATGATACCCTTCTTCTTCAAAACACTCCAAATAAACTCTCTCGGCACTAAGGATTTTCTGAATTAATTCATTGATTACTAATTTGATCATTTTCAATCACAAATTACTTTTACAGATTTTAGTGACCACATATTGGCTGTACCTGGTCATTTACAGTGCCTAATTGTGAACTAGTGAATATTGCATTTTCCTCACCCCCTTTGACACACATCTATTATACTTTTTCTTTGGTTTCACCTGATGCTTGTTTTAATTAGAACAAGTCAAAAGTGCCCCTCATCTCCCTTTGGCATACATTCACTAGACTTTTTCTTTGCTTTCAGCTGTTTTGTGTTTTAATTAGAGCAAGTAAATGTGCCTCATGCATTTACACACAGTGAAAGGACTAAATTCTACAAAATTGAAAGCGTACAATTTTTTTTGAGCTCTCCTTTTTGTTGCTTGTTTCCACATTTTGCTTACCCTTTAGTTTGACCAGTATGATGTCTTCCCCTCCTTTTGTTTTTCAATGGACCTCCTTTCTGAAAGAAAAGTTCCCTGGATTTGCTATTCAGGTAGGTGGTACTATTTCTCAATATTTGTAGTTTAGCGTTTCTGATTTTTGCATGTTTATGGTGATTGTTTTATAATTAGCATAATACTAATACGTGTAATAAAATATTTCCATATGTATTCTCATATGTATAAAATATGCATGTTTTTAGTTGTCAAATGAATGTTTTTTTAAAATATGCAAATTTACCAGCATAGTATGTTACTGTACCATTTCAACAAAAAGCAAGGGCAACCAAGTTCGTGGCAAAAACTCTCTGATCCCCCATTTCACTTTTAGAAAGATATAGTTATAGGTATAAATACAGATAATATGGATTACGGAGGTGTAGTGAGTTACATGTCATTGGCTTTCTTTTTTAAATTTCTTCTAGACGTGCTCATGCTACCTCTCTCTCTCTCT